>CM060443.1:19488764-20171264 GCA_030545235.1 Helianthus tuberosus | reverse complement strand
ATCGAAATCGTCATAAACCCATCTGATCACTTGAATTCGTTTTTACGCGCACGACTAGTTATACGAACATAAACCATATAAACTAGTCTTAATAGGTCAAATACTTTCAAACCTTTCCAAATCAAAATGTTTGGTTAAATAACCCGTATCATACGAGACTCCTCACTCGTACGGGTATAAACCACATTCTATCTAGTCAACGTTTAATCTAGCGGAACCAAGCGAAATTCTAAGTTAACGAGTCAAAGTCAAAGACTTGCCAATGACCCGTAAACATTCTAATGGATAATAAGTATGTTAATTCCAGACTATAGAGACCTCCAGATAATCGCATATACGGCTTTGCTACAAGAACCAAATACACTATTTTAGACAGCTAGCAAAGGTAAATACTTTTAGTCACTTTTATATTAAAACTTGGGATATGGCAAATGCCTTTTGGTATGGGTATCGCAAATGGGCAGATGCTTACAAATGTGGGTATTCGTTTTAATCTGTTTTGCTTGATAACTAATTAAACGTTTGGGGGTTAATAATGCTGTATTTGGGTGTCCCGATTCATCTAATTGTAAATGGCCATTAAGTGCAGGGTGTAGGCATACACCTGACAGTCAAAAATATTTTTGGCATGTTTATTGATTACATATTGGTTCCTGAATGTACAACAAGCCTGTAATTCGGTAACAAGAAATTATCCCAAAGATTATTGAATAAAATATCTTTTTAAAACGTTTTATAAACTATGTCGGTTAGTATTTACCACTGTAAACTGACGTATTTTTAAAGATTAACCACAGGTGACGAACCTCAATAGTAGGCTGGATTATGGTTCGACCATAAGGTTTGGAATTTGCAACTCCACGGCCAAAGACCTATGACGTTCAAAGTCTATTTTATTTCGATCCTACCTTGTAGGATATTTTGTACCGAACAAGTTGTTATAATTTTATTTAATATATTTCAAGCTTTTATATTTAATATTTTATCATCCTATCTTCCACTGCCAATTGTGAAACTGTTATCAATCGTCACGCATAAACCCACCATCCGGGCCCATCGGAAATCGGGGTGTAACACTTAGGATTCATAACATGAATTTTGTTCCAATTCAAATAATGAAAACCTAATTTTGTTGATTTGTTGCATGATCCGTTAACCATTTGTTTACCGGTTGTTTTATGGTGCAATGGTGGGACAAGACATCAACAAGTGGTGTAAGATCTCTCCCATATTTGTATTCAACATTATTGATCTTCTGAACATTCATAAATATATCGGGGAATGCTTCCAAGAAGAAGGTGGTTCAAGCGATTGTGTTGGTTGTCTGCTGCGGCTTGTGGCATGCTCTCAATAATTTCATCTTGTCTGAAGACGCTATCAAGCTGGAAAAGATTATCGGTGACATTAAATCATTGTCTTTTCTTTAGATCAAAAGTATGGTAAAGGCTTGGGGTTAGATTGGGATAGATGAAGAAAATTTGATATGCAAAGTGTCCTTGTTGCTATTTGGGTTGTGTTGTTGTGCCCAACTCGATAGCTCATTATCAGCAGGTTTGTTTATCGCAACCCACAACCCCTATACCCGGGAGCGGGCGGCCGCGACACGCTCAGAGCTGGTGGTATCGTGTTTATTAATTTGGCAGCGGAAAACTTTCATCAGGATCGTAGTTAGGAAATGTTTTTAACATAGTAAAACACCATACTTTTTATAATAATAAATCATTGGGATAAAACCCAAGTTCATTTGACAGTACATTTGTAGGGGTAATATAACAACCCTCCTAAATACATCCTAGAACCCTTAACATGACCCTAAAACGTTCTTTACATACCCCGTACGCGAGAAACGGACCCGAAATAACTCTATACTTATAAAAAAAACAACAAAAACCAAGTTTGGCAGCCTCTCGCGGGCCGCGACGGAGACCTCTTTGGTCCTTTGCGGGGCGCGACAGCCATTACTTGGCCAGCACACAAGTGCGCCACGTGTCAGACCACGTGTGGAAGCTAGGCACTGACTCACCAAGGCTACCGCCGCCTTTTTGGCGCTCGAGGGGCGAGACGAGGTGCCGGATCAGCCTATATAAGGGGGTCAGGGCTCATTTGAATCTCCGTTCATTTCCGAATTCTCTCTCAAACTTTCTAATAGTAGAATTTATGCTCGGGCATAATACCCACTATAAAGCGAAGCTTTGCCTCGTTGTAAGTACTATAACCCTGCTATTACCCTACACGATTGATTTAGGATTCCGTAATGCATGTCGGCTCTGCCCAACTCAGTCATTGGAATTCTGTCTCGTGTGTACACCCGATTGATTTAGGATTCCATAATGCATGTCGGCTCTGCCCGACTCAGTCATTGGAATTCTGTCTCGAGTTGTACGGACAATTTGAATTGAGTTATTTTACTAACACGTGTGCATTATTTGATTTAACAGATAATAGCCTGGAGATTCCCAGGAAGCTTTAGTATTATCTAAATTTGCAATGTGAGTACATCTGCTTTTTTCCACCTTTTTAAAGTCAAAATGTTTTACCAAAACCTCATAATATTTTAACTTACAATTAACAGTAATTGAGTATTTGTGATTCTACAATTATTGCCGGTATGTTGGGGTTTTGTATACAAAATGTGGAAAAACGTTATCATTAGACAAAGAGTTAGCCAATGGATAATATGACCCACAAGTCAGGGTTTGACAATACTGAATGAGTAATTGATTAGATATAAACAAATGTAATTGCGGGTTGCCCTCAATTCTGTAAAAGCGATAAAAATGTTTTGATTAAACTGGGATGCACTCACCAGTATTTCTTGCTGACAAAATGTTTTAAAACGCGTTTCAGGTAACATAATGTGAAAGCCAAATAGAAGCCAGCTGGAGAGCACTGAAGGCTTGGAAAAATGGCTATAAAAGTTACCTAAATAAACAAGAAGTTTTTGTTTTCAATAATTAGGGTTTATCCCTACAATTGTATTGTCAAATGAACTTGGGTTTTATCCCAAAGCTTTATTATTATAAAAGATGGTGGTTTACTCTGATAAAAATATTTCCTAACTACGATCCTGATGTGTTCCGCTGTCAAATTAATAAACACCGATACCACCCGCTCTGAGGCTCGCGGCGCCCGCTTCTGGGGTAGGGGTCGGGGGTTGCGATAGAAGGTGGTATCAGAGCTACAGCCACTGGTTTAAGCCAAAGAAGTGTTCTGCTAACGCTGAAATTTCAAATTCTGTGTTAGGAAATAACTTATGTGATTATGTGTTATGTGTTATTTGACTATTTGTTAGTTTACAGTATGAGTAATCAAGGAAATTCACTCATTGGGAGACGAATTAGTAGAGGAAGGAGATAGAATTCGAATAATAGGAGAAAAGCTTATGTGGAAACATGTTGAACGTGACATACATGATTGGATACACGACACTTAGAAATTACCTAGATTTAAGTGTAATTTTGTAGAATATATATATATATATACATACATATATATACAGATGCATAGTATATTTGATTTCTAGTTATAGTTTGTAATAGATGCATATATATATATATATATGAAAAAGAGTAAATGTCACAATGTACGACGTTTTTGACCAAATTGTTTGTATGATTATGTATAAATACTTGTACCAATTTTATTCTGTGATAATTAATACCTGATAAATGTTCAGAATTCAGATGTCGAACGAAGTAAATCAGGAAAACCAGAATAACGAGAATAACATAAACCAAATAGATAATAGTGTCATCCAACATATAGTAGCACAAGGAATCATAGATGCTATGCCTTATATCATCAAGACTGTTAAAGAAGCAGAAAATAATAAATCTACAAATGGCAGTAAACATCAACACACTGAACCAAGTCACAGTGTGAATAATGATAACGGACCCATTATCCAAGCTCCAATTCCTAAAAGAAGAAGAACCGCTTCATACTGTTGTTCTTTTAAATAATTCTTAGCTTGCAAACCAATAGAATTCTCAAGCAATGAAGGAGCCATTGCAACCTTACGTTGGATAGAAAAGACAGAAGCAGTCATAAAAATAAGTAAATGCGCAGACGAAGATAAGATTATGTTTGCTTCTAATCTTTTAAAAAATGCAGCCTTAGAATGGTGGAATACTATTCTCAAGTCTAGGGGAAGTGACAGAGTTTATAATATGGAATGGATCAACTTTAAGAAAATGGTTGAAAGAAAATTTTGTCCTCCTAATGAGAAGGAACAAATCGCTAATAAGTTCCTAAATCTTAGAATGACTAGAATAGACTGCAAAGGTTACACTACCATATTCTTCGAATATGCTAGGATAGTGCCAACCTTAGCCTCACCAGAACCAGTGTTAATCTCCTGTTATATTTGGGGATTAATTAGTGAGATTAGATATGTAGTCAAGGCAGCTAGACCGCAAATTATAGAAGAAGCAGTAGAATTAGCCAATACCTTGACTGACGAATTGGTACGCACACAAGAGGAAAACCAAAGAAAGAACCTAGCCCAAAAACTTACACATGAATTTCGTTCTAGTAATTCCTACCATGGAAAAGGAACAGGTTCTTCTGCACCCTACTGTAGAAATTGCAAAAGAAAGCATTCCGGAAAATGCTTTATATATTGTAACTTTTGCAAAATCTCTGGACACAAGGAAGAAGACTGTAGGAAGAAACCCGGTGATGGGATATGCTTCAATTGTGGAGAGAAAGGACACATTAGATTGAACTATCCGAAACTAGCTTTAGCCACGCCCAACAAGACTAAGACAACTGAAGCACCTAAGAAGAATGACAGAGCCTTTCTTCTGACAACTGAAGAAGCCAAGATGATTCCGGATGTGATTGCCGGTACGTTCCTAGTTAATGATATATTTGCCAAAGTATTGTTTGACTCTGGTGCAAACCAAAGTTTTATCAATACTTCTTTCTACAAATTTATTAACCAGTCCTTAGTCAAACTTCAACAAGATTGTCTGGTAGAGACAGCAAATGGAGAATCTGTTAAGATAAGTGAAATCTTGCAGGGAGCAAGAACAGAAATCCTAAACCATCGTTTCTTTGCTAACATTTACCCAATGAATCTGGCTGGTTTCGATGTCGTATTAGGAATGGATTCGTTGGTAGCCAATCGTGCCAGTATTTTATGTGATCAAAAGTCACTACAAGTAAGTACACCAAGTGGTGAAAATATCACAATCATAGGAGATAAGCCAACTGAAAACTTTATAGTCTATTATGATGCGTCTAAGTTAGGATATGGATGTGTGTCGATGCAACGTCAAAATGTTATAGCTTATGCCTCTAGATTACTTAAGAAACATGAAGAGAATTACACAACCCATGATCTAGAATTAGGAGCCATAATTTTTGCCCTTAAGATTTGGAGACACTATTTATATGGAAATAAATTTGTTGTCTTCACCGATCATAAGAGTTTAAGATATATTTTCGGGCAAAAAGAATTAAGTATGAGACAGAGACGCTGGATGGAAGTCCTTAGTGACTATGACTGTGATATTCAGTATCATGCTAGGAAAGCTAATATAGTATCGGATGCTTTAAGTCGAAAGTGTCATGAAAAGCCAAAGCGAGTACGTTCTCTCAGAATAAATCTACAAGGAGATTTAAATGAGCAAATTAGAGAAGTACAAGAATCAGCAATCAAGGACGATACTGAAAAATTAAAAGGAATGATTAAGGAATTAGAATAAGGAACAGATGGAATTTGAAAGTTCCATAAGAAGAGAATGTGGATGCCTGAACAAGGAAACCTACGCCACAGAATTCTAGAAGAAGCTCATAATTCTAAGTATACAATACATCCCGGAAGTGATAAATTGTATCAAGATTTAAGAAAGAATTTCTGGTGGATAGGAATGAAAAGGATATAGCTAATTATGTTGCTAAATGTCTAACTTGTTCTCAAGTTAAAGCTGAGCATCAGAAACCCTCAGGATTATTGCAACAGTTAGAAATGCCAATATGGAAATGAGAATTGATAACAATGGACTTTGTTACCAAATTAACCAAGACAAGAAAAGCAAATGATACAATCTGGGTGATTGTAGACAGATTGGCCAAATCTGCTCATTTCTTACCCATGAAGGAAACTTTCAGTATGGAACAGTTAGCCAAGCTATATGTAAATGAAATAGTTTCATTACATGGAATTCCTTTATCTATCGTATCCGATAGAGATAACTGTTTTACTTCTCATTTTTGGACAAGTTTCCAAAAAGCAATGGGAACCAGGTTAAATCTAAGCACAGCCTATCATCCACAGATGGACGGACAAAGCGAAAGGACAATTCAGACAATGGAAGATATGCTTAGAGCCTGTGTGATTGATTTTGGAGGAAATTGGGATGACAATTTACCATTAATAGAATTTTCCTACAATAACAGCTATCATACTAGCATTAATGTTGCACCATTTGAAGCACTTTATGGACGAAAGTGTAGAACTCCAGTCTGCTGGGCAGAGATTGGAGAAAAGCAATTATCTGGACCAGAGATAGTGCAGGAAACGACAGGTAAAATAATTCAAGTAAAAGAAGACTCATGGCAGCACGAGATCGTCAGAAGAGTTATGCAGATAACAGACGAAAACCTTTAGAGTTTCAAGTAGGAGATAAAGTACTATTAGAAGTTTCTCCATGGAAAGGAGTAGTGAGATTCGTTAAGAGGGGAAAGCTAAGCCCCAGGTATGTTGGACCTTTTGAGATTATTAGAAGAATAGGACCTGTAGCATATCAGCTACAACTGCCAGAAGAAATGGCGGGAATACATGATGTGTTTCATGTATGTAATTTCAAAAAGTGCTTAGCAGACGAATCACTAGTGATACCTCTTAAGGACATAGAGGTAAATGAGAAACTTAAGTTTATCGAGAAACCCGTTCAAATTGAAGATAGAAAGATCAAGAACCTCAAACATAAGAGACTAGTTCTGGTCAAAGTAAAATGGGATTCCAAGAGAGGACCTGAATACACTTGGGAACTCGAATCAGAGATGCAAAGGAAATACCCACACCTGTTCCAGTAGACCTCGAGGACGAGATCTAAAACAAGGTGGGGAGGATATAACAACCCTCCTAAATACATCCTAGAACCCTTAACGTGACCATAAAACGTTCTTTACGTACCCCGTACGCGAGAAACGGACCCGGAATAACCCTATACTTATACTAAACAACAAAAACCAAGTTTGGAAGCCTCTCGCGGGCCATGACGGAGACCTCTTAAGTACTTCACGGGGCGCGACAGCCATTACTTGTCCGGCACACAAGTGCGCCATGTGTTAGACCACGTGTGGAAGCTAGGCGCTGACTCACCAGGCTACCGCCGCCTTTTTGGCGCTCGCGGGCCGCGACAGGCTTAGCCTGGGGCTTCGCGGGGCTCGACGAGGTGCCGGATCAGCCTATATAAGGGGGGTCAGGGCTCATTTGAATCTCCGTTCATTTATGAATTCTCTCTCAAACTTTCTAATAGTAGAATTTCTGCTCGGGCATAATACCCACTATAAAGCGAAGCTTTGCCTCGTTGTAAGTACTATAACCCTGCTATTACCCTACACGATTGATTTAGGATTCCGTAATGCATGTCGGCTCTGCCCGACTCAGTCATTGGAATTCTGTCTCGTGTGTACACCCGATTGATTTAGGATTCCGTAATGCATGTCGGCTCTGCCCGACTCAGACATTGGAATTCTGTATCGAGTTGTACGGTCAATTTGAATTAGGTTATTTTACTAACACGTGTGCATTATTTGATTTAATAGATAATAGCCAGGAGATTCCCAGGAAGCTTTAGTATTATCTAAATTTGCAATGTGAGTACATTTGCTTTTTGCCACCTTTTTAAAGTCAAAATGTTTTACCAAAACCTCATAATATTTTAACTTACACTTAACAGTAATTTAGTATTTGTGATTCTACAATTACTGCCGGTATGTTGGGGTTTTGTATACAAAATGTGGAAAAACGTTATCATTGGACAAAGAGTTAGCCCATGGATAATATGACCCACAAGTCAGGGTTTGACAGTACTAAATGAGTAATTGATTAGATATAAACAAATGTAATTGTGGGTTGCCCTCGATTCTGTAAAAGTGATAAAACTGTTTTGATTAAACTGGGATGTACTCGCTAGTATTTCTTGCTGACAAAATGTTTTAAAACGTGTTTCAGGTAACAAAATGTGAAAGCCAAATAGAAGCCAGCTGGAGAGCACTGAAGGCTTGGAAAAGTGCCTATAAAAGTTACAAAATAAACAAGAAGTTTTTGTTTTCAATAATTAAGGTTTATCCCTACAATTGTATTGTCAAATGAACTTGGATTTTATCCCAAAGCTTTATTATTATAAAAGATGGTTGTTTACTCTGATAAAAATATTTTCTAACTACGATCCTGATGTATTCCGCTTCCAAATTAATAAACACCGATACCACCCGCTCTAAGGCTCGCGGCGCCCGCTTCCGGGGTAGGGGTCGGGGGTTGTGACAGGTAAACCCTAATTATTGTAAACAAAAACTTCTTTTTTATTTAGGTAACTTTTATAGACATTTTTCCAAGCCTTCAGTGCTCTCCAGCTGGCTTCTATTGGCTTTCACATTTTGTTACCTGAAACGCGTTTAAAAACATTTTATCAGCAATAAATACTGTTGAGTGCATCCCAGTTTAATTAAAACAGTTTTATCACTTTTACAGAATTGAGGCCATCCGCAATTACATTTGTTTATATCTACTCAATTACTCATTCAGTACTATCAACACCTGACGTATGGGTCATATTACCCATTGGCTAACTCTTCGTCCAATGGTAACGTTTTCCACATTTTGTATACAAAACCCCAACATACCGACAATAATTGTAGAATCACAAATACTCAATTACTGTTAAGTGTTAATTAAAACAATTGAGGTGTTAATTAAAAGAGAATGTACTCACATTGTTCGTTAAAAACTAAGGCTTCATGGTATATCTCCTGGTTATTATCTATAAAAATTAAATAATGCACACGTGTTAGTAAAATAACCCAAATCACATTGACCATACAACTCGAGACAGCATTCCAATGACTGAGTCATGCATTACGGAATCCTAAATCAACCGGGTGTACACACGAGACAGAATTCCAACGACTGAGTCGGGCAGAGCCCTGATGTAACGCCCTGCGTTTTCATACTTTCTATATTTGGAAAACCTTGCTTGAAATTCTATTTTTGGAAACCTCGTATTCTTGAAATCATTCTTACGTTGTAATCAATGTAAAACCCAAGACTTGAATCGGAATGAAATTCGCATTCTCGTTACATTTATGTTATATACGTGCCTTACATGTTCATACATTCAAACATACCATTCATACGAAACTTAATGCATACTTTATGCACAAAATGTCAATCTTGCAAACTTGTGCTTTATACGCTCAATTTACTCAAATTCTACGCTAAATCTTTATAATTATACTTATTTATACTTATTTTTCCATTCATTTTATGATCCCATTCCATTACACACCCTTACATATGGTTCTTTATACATAAACCACCTAAAACCTACTTGAAACGACCATTATATGAGAGTCCAAGGGGTGAAAGTGTCAAAAACTAACAAAAAGCGACCTGGTAAGGCCTCGCGGCCCGCGACCCAGGAGCTCTTAAGCGTCGCGCCCCGCGACGGAGTTGAATCCGTAATCAGGTCTTGAACAGCTCGCGATTGGGCGAATTTACTTGTGTTTCTTGGTTTGTTAAGTGTGTTTTTCACCTTAAATGCTTAACCACTAACTACCCAAACCTTCCCCTATAAAACCCATGTCCCTTCCAAGCATTTGACACTTTACAACTTCATATTTCACTCTCAAATTCGTCCTTAATCAGCTGCTAACCAGGAGTTCGAGCAGATTGCTACTCTCATACAAAAGTGAGCATAACTCACTCATTTCTTGTCCGTTTCACTCGATTCTTTTTCCTACTTCTTTGGATTAACCTTAGCTTCGTTTCCATAGGTTTTCCCTGGAGAACCAGACCCTGGAACGTCGCCAAAAAGGATCCAAAGTTGATTGATTTTTCTGTTCTTGTTTCAAACTTTGATAAGCATGATTAAACTTGAAGAAACTAATCTCAAACCTATATCCTTATTCTTATAACCACATCTATGGTTAGTTAGGCTTAAAAACAAGGTTGAGACATGTAAAATCAGAGGTGTAAACCTCACAAACTTTCTATTTTGTTCAAGGGTTTAACCCACAAGTGACGTTCAAGCTTAAGACTTGATGATTGTGTGATTTAGTATTAGCTTGGGCTATCCTAGTTGAAAATCCACACATTGCTTGATGTTTTCTCATAGATTAGTTGTTTATATTATATTGTTTCTTGTAAGTTCATGACCCTCCTTGAATGTTTATAACATCAAGTGAAGTGGTGAACACCTAGAGGTACCTAAATGGAAGACTTGTTCTTCCCACCCCTCATGTATGAAATATATGACACTAAGAGGTACCTAAATGGTGACTTTAATCTCCTACCTCATGCTTGACCTATAGGACTTGTAATCTTTATAGAATATTCATATGTTATCTATATAATCCATATAGATCTAAGTAGCTAGATTTGATGATAACTTAATAGTTACTTGTCAAGAATATGTTACATCAACTTTGACCATACACATGTTACGATTCTAATGGACTTTAGTCCATGAAAACATACCAACTCTTTTGAGTTTCGATAGTGTAAAAAACATGTGCTATGTATACAAGATGATTACTTTTGAATATGTACTTTCCATTTTCCTTTTAAATCCTGAATCTCGACTCTAAACGTACCTTGAACTTTAGCCCTTATACATTGATCCTCCTAATCTCATACACTCGTCGACACTTGGATAATCGGAATAGTTAGCAATTTTGTGAGTATACTTGACCCATTTTACCGTATTCACACTTTTGGGTGTAACATGTTTTTATATACAAAACACACTTAGTATACATATTCTTATGCAAATACGTAAACAAACAATCCAATACATGCTTACCATTTGTTATGCTTGATTCGTGTTTTTTGGGTGATTCTTATGTTATGAACTTGTCATTAGCTTCATACAAGCCTCCACTTAACATTTATAGCGCTATAGGTGTAACGCACTCCCCGTGAATGAGAGGTCATGTTAGGTTTATTCATTCATACTTGCGTAAACAGAGGGTTGACTTGTAAATCACATGCCAGTTTATACATTAATCTTGATAACTAGGTTTGCCATGTGGATTGTTCCTTATCATTTTTATACTTGTATACTACGCACCAAACTTGTATGCTTGCCAATACTTTTTGTATTGAACTACACTTTTAAAATATGTTACAGGTTTGACGATGATGTTGATGATGCATGGAATCTAGTAGGATGCTTAGATAGACAGTTTAAACTTTGTACTCTTATTGTATTGTATTTCATTATTCATGTTGCATTTGATTCAAATCCTTGTAATTGACTCTTTAGAAATGAAATAAAAATTTATTATTTAAATACTTGTCACAAATAGTGTTATGAAGTCTCTTGCAATCTATTTCGTCTCACTTCGATGTTTCCGCCATCGGTTGGGGTGTGACAGATTGGTATCAGAGCCATAACTATAGGGAATTAGGAAAATTGCCATACTTTTGACCTAGTCTATAGTTAAGTACCAAAATCGACCATACTTGTTTCACATGCTACTTTTACGAAATATCTTTACATGTTATTCTTGAAATGTCTTTTATGTGTTATTTTCTTAAAATGCTTTATGTGCTCATACTTGTTATTATAACTTCAAACATACATCTTTTACTCATTTATACTAAACTCGAAATCACTCGTATCATACCAACGAGAAGACTTCACCAAAATAGGCGTGAAACCCACAATTTGGTGAAAGACTCTCAATCCACCTATTCTTTTTACACGAAATTAACCACCAAGTTAGGAGTGAGATCTCACCTTGATGGAAAATTCCCGTTTTCAAATTCTAATGGACCCTCGTCAAGGTTTCGAAATTAAATTTTTGGCCCGACGAGCACCAACCACACTTAGGATACGAAATCGTCAAGTTAGGGGTGAAACCCGCACCTTGTCGACTAGTTCCACTCCTTGGCTTTTTTTTTTCATAAATCCCGCCAAGTCCCGAAATTTCGATTGATTTGGGACATGTAGTAACCGGAAGGGTAAATACCTTTAACCGACTTGTCGGCGAGAGTATTCCACCTTTTAGGCCATAGCATGCTACTCAAATTCAAAAGACTTTTCGACCACTTTGGTTAGTCAAAGTTCCGTTTTGGAACCATCCAAGTTTTAATCAAACTTATGCGTTTCTATTATTTATCTTGTACGATGCAATCTTTCAAAATCAAATTAATTTCCGGTATTTTCTTCTCACACACACAACATACTAAATCTTTTTCATACATTTATACATATGCATGATTTCAAAACGTCACTCAATTTTGTTTACATTCTTTGTAACACAAAAATGGAGACATATCATCAAGATAGGAGTGATTTCCTTATCTTGACGATTAGCTCCACTCCTTCTTTTCTTAAAACGACCTCACCGACGAGTTAGGGGTGATTCCCTTACCTAGGTGATCGTTACCAAAATTTTCTTTCAAAAGAGACTTCATCATACAACACGACCAAGTTTTATACCTAAATCGTTTATATTTCATCGAAATCCCTACTTATGAAAAATTCAACATGCATTGTTTAATCAAATGTACTTCTTATCCTACAATCTATTTTTTTCACTTAACTCATATACACGAGATTCTTAATCATGTCTTAAAACGTTTTACTACCCGAAGTTTAAAACCTTACGAAATGCTACCTATCAATTTTTAATCGGTCCAATGAATCTCTTGCCCATAAACTTCATATTCGACTTAATCACAAAAAAAAAAAAACACGCTCACATTATATCATCATACTAAAGAAATCAAACTAACCTTTCTCACATACCTATAAAATCTTATAGATAGAATTCATACCATCTTGAGTTAGAAATTGAATTCTAAACTCACTTGAAATAGGCCTTGAGGTGTATAGCATTCCAGGATCTTGGTAGTATATCCCCCTCCATATTCTTAAGCCGGTATGCTCCTTTCCAGGATTCTGATTCAATCTCATAAGGTCCTTCCCATTTAGGAGCTAACTTTCCATCAGCAGGATTAGTAGTGTTCTGAAAAGCTTTCCTTAACACCCAATCTCCAACTTGAAACCTTCTCGTCCTTAGATTCTTGTTATGTGCTCTGGATATCCTCTGTTGGTATGCTGCCAATCTCAACTTTGCCACATCCCTTGTCTCATCGATAGTATCAAATTCTTGGCATAGGGCTTCAGGATTCTTCTCAGGATCCCAGAGGTTGGATCTTACTGTAGGTATCACCATCTCTGTCGGGATTACTGCTTCTGCTCCAAATACTAAGGAAAATGGGGTTTGCCCAGTTGCACCTTTCACTGTTGTCCTATCAGCCCATAAAACAAAGGGTAATTCTTCTGCCCATCTTCCTTTCTTAGCTCCTAGTCTCCTCTTCAAATTGTTGACAGTTATCTTGTTCGAGGATTCTGCTTTTCCGTTTGCTTGAGGATGTACCGGTGTGGATGTGATCACTTTGATTCCCCAACTCTTACAAAAATCGGTTGTCCTCTTACTGATAAACTGAGAGCCATTGTCACAAATTATCTTAGCTGGTACCCCAAACCTAGTCAGGATATTCCTTTTTATGAAGGATATTACTTCTTGGTCTCTGAGTTGAACAAATTCCCCAGCTTCAACCCATTTAGAGAAATAATCTGTCATTGCCAGCATAAAGACTTTTCCTCCTGGAGCTTTTGGCAATTTTCCCACTATGTCCATCCCCCACTTCATGAATGGCCAAGGGGAAGCAATAGGATATAGTGGTTCAGCAGGTTGATGTAATATATTACTGTGCCTTTGACATGCATCACATCTTCGAGCATATTCTACAGCATCTTTCCTCATTGTCGGCCAATAGTATCCTGTTCTTAACACCTTTGAGAATAACGATCTGCCCCCAGTGTGGTTACCACAATCCCCTTCGTGTATATCCTGAAGTACTTCCTTAGTTTCGGGATCCTCCAAGCACCTCAGGTATGGTCCTGCAAGAGATTTCTTATACAAAACATCATTTATAATAGTGAATCGTGATACCTTCATTCTAAAGGCCTTAGGATTCTCATCCTTTGGGATGTGTCCTTCCTTGAGATATCTCATGATTGGAGCTGTCCAGGACTTAGGATCCTCCCTAGGATATTCATCATCAGGATCCTGAATACTTACTACTTCCTTATCCTGAGATTTGAAAAGATCCACTGCAGGATATAGGATATGTAGTATTGGTATTTGGGTTCCTTCCGGTATCCTGACTGATGATCCTAGATTTGCCAAGGCATCTGCTTCAGCATTATCCTCTCTTGGTACCTGTTCAAGTGTAAAAACATCAAAATATCCTGCTAATTTTTTGAGAATTTCGAGATACTCGATTAACTTCTCACCTTTAACTGCATAGCATCCGTTAAAATGATTAGTAATTAACAAGGAATCAACAAATACTTACAAACTCTTAATATTCATATTCCTGGCCAACTCTAATCCCGCAATTAAAGCTTCATATTCTGCTTCATTATTAGTGGCAGGAAATTCACACCTAATAGCCTGGGGTAATATGTTCCCTATGGCGATTTTAGTAGTATACCCAATCCTACACCTCTCACATTAGATGCACCATCAGTATATAATGTCCAGGATTCTAGGTTTTCTCCTAGTTGTTGTACTTCTAAATCTACTTCATTTTGAATATCACTACTGAAATCAGCCACAAAGTCTGCTAGAGCCTAAGACTTTATGGCATTTCTAGGTTCATATACTAGATCATAGGCACTTAATTTTACCGACCACTTAGCCATCCTACCTGACATCTCGGGTTTCCTAAGCACATTTTTAACAGGATAATTAGTTTTAACATGAATCCTATGTGGCTCAAAATAATGTCTAAGCTTTGTCGATGCCATAACTAGGGCCAATATCAATTTTTCTAAATGAGAATATCTAGTTTCAGCATCTAATAAACTTTTGCTAACATAATAGACAGGATACTGCTGACCTTCGTGATCCTTTACCAGAACAACACTTACTGCATTCCCTGATACTGCAAGATACTGGGATAATGGTTCACCATCCTCGGGCTTCATCAATAGAGGTGCAGTTGAAAGATACATCTTCAATTCCTGCAAGGCAGCTTCATGCTTCTCTTCCCACTCGAATTTCTTATTCTTCTTCAGGATATCGTAGAATGCCTTGCATTTTTTAGAGGATCTCGATATAAACCTGTTTAATGCCGCTACTTGCCCTGTTAATCTTTGTACATCTTTCATGTTTGAAGGTGACTTGATATCCAGGATAGCTTTGATCTGTTTCGGGCTCGCTTCGATCCCCCTTTTAGTCACCATGTATCCCAAAACTTTCCTGCCCCCACTCCAAAATGGCATTTAACTGGATTTAATTTCATGTTGTACTGGTCCAGGATATCGAATGCTCCTTCAATATCCCGGAGATGATCCTCAGCCTTCTTGGATTTTACCACCAAATCATCAATGTATACCTCCATGGTGTCCCCCAGTTTGTCTTTAAACATCATGTTCACCAATCTCTGGTATGTTGCACCTGCATTTTTCAAACCAAAAGGCATAACAGTATAACAATAAATACCTGTTGGTGTCATGAAAGCAGTATCCTCCTGGTCCGAAGGTTCCATTTGTATTTACTGGAATCCTGAGGATGCATCCATGAAGGTTAACATTTCATGACCGGCAGTAGCATCCACCATTGAGTCGATATGAGGCAGAGGGAATGTGTCTTTAGGACACGCTTTGTTCAAGTCTGTGTAATCTACACAAACTCTCCATTTCCCATTTTTCTTTTGAACCACAACTACATTTGCTAACCATTTGGGAAATTTGACTTTCCTAATCATCTTGCTCTTTAATAATCTTTCAACCACTTCCTGAATTATTGCGTTCCGTTCAGGAGCAAACTTCCTTCGTTTCTGCTGGACAGGCTTGAAAGACCTGTCAATTCCGAGCTTGTGAGTTATAATATCCTTGGAAATACCTGTCATATCCTCATGCTTCCATGCGAATGTTGACATCCTGCATTTCAAAAAGCTAGTCAATTGATTTTCAATATCCTGAGGGATATTGGTTCCTACGAGCACCGAGATATCTGGATTATCCTGATCCAGGATAATCTCTTTAACATCCTGCTTTGAAGCCTCCGCGATATCTTGGGCTCGCATCTTTAATTGCTATCATGCTTTGGGCTTTGTTGAGGATTTTATTGAAGAAGAATAACACTCCTTCGCTTCTTGTTGATCACTTTCCACCTTGACAACCCCCCAAGGGGTAGGGATCTTGATACACTGATGATAAGTTGATGGTACAGCTTTCATATCATGGATCCATGACCTGCCCAAGATGATATTGTAGAAGGATAAGGAGTCCATGACACAAAAGCGTTGCATTGAGTTGACTCCTTCAACATATTCCGGCAGCTTTATTTCTCCCACAGTATTCTTGGCCTCTCCACTGAATCCGACAAGTACAATAGATTTTGAAGTGATGTCCATTGGGGAAACATTCATCCTTTTCAGCATTTCCAGCTGAATAATATTGACAGAGCTGCCATTATCCACCAGTATCCTGCGCACAAAGTGATTAGCAACATATAAAGTTATTACCAAACCATCGTGATGGGGATCCTGGACAGTATCCCTGGCATCACTGTCAAACGTTATCACTTTATCGGTTGTTAGGGTTGTCATCCTGTTCGGCTTGTCTCCCCGTTCTGCCTTAGCCTCCTTTGCATGTCTTTTTCCTGCAGAATAAGAAGTTCTACAGATATTGGATCCTCCTGAAATAAAGTTAATTATCTTGGCATCCGCGGGAGGTGATGCTGCTCGTTCAGGATCCTTCTCAGTATCCTGGCCCTTATTCTTCTTTCTTCCCAGGAGATCCTTCAGATACCCTTTGCTCAGGAGATAGCTTATTTCCTTCCTCGGAGCAATGCAATCCTTCGTAATATGTCCAAAATCCTCATGGAAGGTACACCACTTGGATTTATCCTTCCAATCAGCTTTTTGTTGGTTCTTCCTAGGCCACCTCGCTTTGTCTCTCAAACCCTGCATAACATACATCAGTTCAGGTATATTAACAGAAAAACAATATTCTGACAACTCAGGATACTCCTCAGGATCCTCGTCTTCAACAACATTCACTTTCTTGCTGTCATTCCTGCCATATGGCTGAGAGAGATATGGTTTGTATGAGGATTCTGACTTCCTGTTAGTTGATTCATAAGTTGAGGATGCATTCATCCTCTCTTGCATCTTTTTATCATCTTCCAGTCGAATGTATCTCAAGGCCCTGTTTCGAGCCTCACCAGGTTCCTGCAAGGATTCATTACAAGATCCTGATAAAATTGGGAATCCTTTTGCAACCCCATTTTGAATGCTTGCACAGCTGTTGCAACATCAAGATGTGGGATATCCAGAGATTCCCTGCTAAACTTGTTCACATAATCCCTCAAGGATTCCTGAGGCCCTTGGGTTATCCTGTAGAGATCACTGGTTAGTTTTTCAAAATTTCGACTGCAAGAAAATTAACTATTAAATAAATTTTCTAAGTGAGCAAATGATATAATTGAATGAGGTGGAATGTTTAAGAGCCATTTTAAGGCTGATCCTGTCAGAGTAGAGCCAAAACCCTTGCAGAGGCATGCTTCCTTGAGATCCGGAGGGATAGGGTTAATTTCCATCCTTTCCCTATACTGAGCAATATGCTCTTCAGGATCCGTAGTTCCGTCAAAGAGCTTCATGTTGGGGGTTTGAAATCTTTTTGGGATTTCAGCATCACAAATAGGATATGCAAACCGGGACATCCTGTGGCTATCCTGGGACACTTCTAGAATTGGCTGGACCACCCCAGGTACACTGGATATCATGTCCTTCAATTTCTGAAGCTCCCTAGAGAATGTTGATGTCATACCTGCATCCTGCAAAGATCCAAGACCATTACTAACAAGAGTATTAGTATTATTAGACACGTTACCAGTCTTTGGATTCTGGCCATATCCTGAAGCATATCCTGAGCTTCTCACAGCTGACACCCTAACCGAAGAGGGTATCTCAGGAATATGACTCTGGGAATGGCTAGGCACAATATTGCCCATGTTATCCTCGGTATACACTGCCGAACTGAAGTTCAAAGCCCTAGGCTGCAAGGGAGTGATGGTATCCTCAGCAGGCCTGCTGGAGCTGGATTTCAAGAGTTGTATCTCCCTCATCAGCATTTGGTTGGTCTCCTGCTGTTGCTTCATCTGATCCTGTATACTACCAAACAAAGTCAGAATTTCATCATTTGAAGCCAAAATAGGAGTTCCCTTTGAGACAGCAAATCCTTGAACATTCTGATTGGGTATAACATCCCGAGCCACATAAGTTTCAGTCCTTCTAGGAAGATCCTGAGGCCATGAAGAGGCTTGTGTCCTCGGAGGTGGTGGAAGCACCGAACCAATTATTGCAGAGGTTACAGCAGACACGGTAGAAGAGCCCATGTTTGATCTTGAGTCCATTGAAAATAGTGTAGCAAAAAGTTTTGAAAACAGAAAACCAAGTAATGATTTTGCAAAAGCTTTTAGTGGAAATAGCACCACTTGCCCCACGATGGGCGCCAATTTGTTTTGGTCAAAAATTACCTAAGCAATTAAGTGATCAAATTAGTTAAGTGAGGTAGTGTGCTAGAGGTATTCGTGGAAAATATGCTGATTAAGTTGTTAATAAAAACAGTTTTCAGGATATAGCTTAGGATATCGAGCTATATCTATGATCAAACAATGAGCAAAAAAGGTAAAAGGGGTGACACGAGATGTACGAGGAAAGCCCTTGATCAATCTAGATCGCCGGCACAAAACCTCGGGAGCTGACAATCGCAGCTGCCTTGTTCTTCTTATTACTTCAAATATCAGGATACTGTGCAGGATATGATGCGGATCAACTATGTGTTACAACGAGATTCGAGTACAAGTGTAAGTGTTCGTGAGTGATTGCAACTAGTAGAGAGCAAGAGTGTGCGAAAAATTGTGTGTGTTGTATCCGATCCGATCATTCCTATTTATAGTAAAACGAAATTAACAAACTAGCCTATAAAACCGGGATACGCCGAATATTCCCTTTGTGAACGTTGTAGACCACTTCTTCCGGCTTCAACGTCCCCATTTCAACTGATTAGTCCGAGTCTTTGGGAGAACAGGTCCACTCGAACGTTGTAAGCCTGCCGTGTTAATCTGCACGTGAATTAATTAGTTATTACTAGGATATTGTATCAGGATGTTACCAATATCCCGATACAGTATCCTGATCACAATAAAAGAAATAGATTCAGAATATTATCCAGGATATATGAGCAGAAAACCACCCATAACAGTCACTAAGTCCATTTTGCTAAATTTCTTTTTTAAGGATCAACATTTTCATAAGAACCTCCAAAATTCAAATATTTCTTGTTTTAATTCAAACGAAGCGAACTTATTATTTTCGAAAACCTTTTCCTACACCGCTCAATTCGTCGTTCAAATTTCAAAACACGTGGGCAAGAAGACTTCATGGGGACCGACAATCTTCAACTTACGTAAACTCTTTTAAAAAAAGTAGCATTTCCATTCATTACAAAATACGTCATGCATAACCAATGAGTACTTTATATCCTCTTACATATACAAACTATATTCCATTTTCCCAATAAAACACAATCTATTTTTGATTCGATAAACTCCACGCTTCGCTTAAAAAACTATACATGCATATCATCGTACACGTTTTAGTCGATATCTCGCGACAATTTCATTTATATCATTCGTATTTACATACTCAACCTTTTGAACGCTTTTATACGCTTAAATCTGTTATGTTCCAACACATACCATATGCACAAATTTTGTTATTTGTACCTATACTCATACTCATACTCATGACAATACGTTTTATGCTTATACTTGAACTCATACTACTCACACGTTTTACGTTTATACTCATACTTACGTGCATATTCATACTTAAATCTATGCTTATTCTCATACTTTCATTCAAACTCATGATTCATACATTCGTACCCATACGCGAGCGTAATCCGAAGGATTCCCTTACGTGGGTCCCATACATACTTAAGCATGGACTTGCTTATATACCATATTCTTATACGTACACGTTCCAATTTTTAAATTATGTATACCCTGATTCATACCCAACTAGTACAAGCTATGCGGATCATGCGACGATCAAAATAATTGCGGGTGCACACGGGATTATAGTGAAATCGCATGAAAACCATAGAGTGTACTACTTGTATGGTAAGACATGGAACGTAACATGACACGGGATACAAAACAGATGTAACGTGGTCAAAACATGGTGGATACGTCGCTGGTACTTCCTATATATAAGTGTTTTCATCATGTTACCAAACTTTCGTAAAATGTGCCATGAGAAATTTAGTGTCTTGCAGACCTTTGGACCTAATACAAACTTTAGACAACTCACAAATGCATTATATCCAATTATCCACGACGAAACATCATTTTTAACTCATCGTTTTCATTATCCAATACTTATGCTATCCTTATACTTATCTTCGTTTATTAAGATCAATCGTTCACCCTTATATCCCCATTATTCTCCGCTAGCCTTCTTCTTTTATACAAACCTTGTTTACAATCAAGTCTCTTTAAACGTTCGAATCTTAATCTACTACCTTACTTTTAAAACTACCTCTCTCCGTATGTAAACACTCATAGTTGGCCGTTGCCTCCAAAACTATTTTAGGTAAACCGTCAAACCTTCTCGTTCCTCTCAATAAAGTAATTTTCTACAAACATGCGATTTGGTACCATCCTATAAACCGTCCATGCAAACACCTCACTTTTCACCAAATACAAACCGTTTTCTACAAAATGTACCTCCTTGAATACGACACATTTTTAGTACATCTCCAATTTGAGTTATTCAAACTTATTTAAACTTGCTTTACCTATATATACACCTATACGTTTTCAATTATGCTTGGTACCTCAAATCTATTTTAGCCAAACTAATCCTTTTAAAAATCCACCTTATCGTTTTTCAAAATTTCATATGTTTTACGTTTCAAAACTTTCGAGTCTGAATTTTTAATAATCACCTTTTGCCAAAACTCTTCAAGTCTTCCTCTTGAATAAATTTAGGGACGAAATTTCCTAAAGTATGGGAGACTGAAACGCCCTGCGTTTTCATACTTTCTATATTTGGAAAACCTTGCTTGAAATTCTATTTTTGGAACCTCGTATTCTTGAAATCATTCTTTCATTGTAATCAACGTAAAACCCAAGACTTGAATCGGAATGAAATTCGCATTCTTGTTACATTTATGTTATATACGTGCCTTACATGTTCATACATTCAAACATACCATTCATACGAAACTTTATGCATACTTTATGCACAAAATGTCAATCTTGCAAACTTGTGCTTTATACGCCCAATTTACTCAAATTCTACGCTAAATCTTTACAAATATACTTATTTATACTTATTTTTCCATTCGTTTTATGATCCCATTCCATTACACACCCTTACATATGATTCTTTATACATAAACCACCTAAAGCTTACTTGAAACGTCCATTATATGAGAGTCCAAAGGGTGAAAGTGTCAAAAACTAACAAAAAGCGACCTGGTAAGGCCTCGCAGCCAGCGACCTGGGAGCTCTTAAGCGTCGCGCCCCGCGACGGAGTTGAATCCGCAATCAGGTCTTGAACAGCTCGTGATTGGGTGAATTTTCTTGTGTTTCTTGGTTTGTTAAGTGTGTTTTTCACCTTAAATGCTCAACCACTAACTACCCAAACCTTCCCCTATAAACTCCATGTCCCTTCCAAGCATTTGACACTTTACAACTTCATATTTCACTCTCAAATTCGTCCTTAATCAGCTGCTAACCAGGAGTTCGAGCAGATTGCTACTCTCATACAAAAGTGAGCATAACTCACTCATTTTTTGTCCGTTTCACTCGATTATTTTTCCTACTTCTTTGGATTAACCTTAGCTTTGTTTCCATAGGTTTTCCCTGGAGAACCAGGCCCTAGAACGTCGCCCAAAAGGCTCCAAAGTTGACTGATTTTTCTATTCTTGTTTCAAACTTTGATAAACATGATTAAACTTGAAGAAACTCATCTCAAACCTATGTCCTTATGCTTATAACCACATCTATGGTTAGTTAGGCTTGAAAACAAGGTTAAGACATGCAAAATCAGAGGTGTAAACCTCACAAACTTTCTGTTTTGTTCAAGGGTTTAACCCACAAGTGATGTTCAAGCTTAAGACTTGATGATTGTGTGATTTAGGATTAGCTTGGGCTATCCTACTTGAAAATCCACACATTGCTTGATGTTTTCTCATAGATTAGTTGTTTATATTCTATTGTTTCTTGTAAGTTCATGACCCTCCTTGAATGTTCATAACATCAAGTGAAGTGGTGAACACCTAGAGGTACCTAAATGGAAGACTTGTTCTTCCTACCTCATGTATGAATTATATGACACTAAGAGGCGCCTAAATGGAGACTTTAATCTCCTACCTCATGCTTGACCTATAGGACTTGTAATCTTTATAGAATATTCATATGTTATCTATATAATCCATATAGATCTAAGTAGCTAGATTTGATGATAACTTAATAGTTACTCGTCAAGAATATTTACATCAACTTTGACCATACACATGTTACGATTCTAATGGACTTTAGTCCATGAAAACATACCAACTCTTTGGAGTTTCAGTAGTGTCAAAAACATGTGCTATGTGTACAAGATGATTACTTTTGCATATGTAATTTCCATATTCCTTTTAAATCCCGAATCTTGACTCTAAACGTACCTTGAACTTTAACCCTTATACATTGATCCTCCTAATCTTATACACTAATCAACACTTGGATAATCGGAATACTTATCAATTTTGTGTGTATACTTGACCCATTTTACCGTTTTCACACTTTTGGGTGTAACATGTTTTTATATACAAAACACACTTAGTATACATATTCTTATGCAAATACATAAACAAACAATCCAATACATGCTTACTATTTGTTATGCTTGATTCGTGTTTTCTGGGTGATTCTTATGTGATGAACTTGTCATTAGCTTCGTAAAAGCCTCCACTTAACATGTTGTAACATCACGTAAAAAAAAACCGTGTCCAGTTATGGGTCAGAAGGGACTAAAAGTGTCAACATGCCAAACTTGTGCCTCTAAATGACCACACACAAAGAATATATTCTCAAACGGGTAATTATTTGGATATAAGAAGCCGTTTGTGATAATAATCGAAAGATTATAAACTACAGGGGGTAAACGTGTCAACATGTTAATTCTTACCTCTGAGTGACCTTTTAACGAACCCATGGCTTCATAATGTTCAAATATACTCTCAAGAATAAGTGATATCAGTTTCATGTGGTTTCGAGATCATTATGCAAGTTTCCAAGAACTTGGGTTAAAAGCATCAACATTAAGAAACTTATGATTTCGGTGATCGTATAACGAAACCGGGCCTAACGGAGTTTGGTTATACTCCCATGATCCTATACAAACTAACTACAAAGGTTAAAAGTGCCAAAAATGTAGTTAAATAAAGTTACAAAGGACCAGGGACTGAATCTGCCAAACCTGAAACAATTTCAACCTGAAATCAAGGTTGTCGCGGCACGCGAAGACTCCCCTTTAGTTCTATGCGGCCCGCGAGAGATGCCCAGTTCAGAAAAGAGTTGCCATCTGCAGGTTTCTGCTGTTACACCGCCTCAAACACTTCCAAAACGATTCCGGGAGCTTGTTGATGGTTTTATAATAACACTAGGACACCTGGGATGATCTTAAACATCCCCATAACACACTGTTGTGATCTTGATTCATGGTCTTCAAGTATAAATAGACCCTCATATGAACTTGTTCATTTGCACAAAATCATTCAAATATCTTTTACTCTCATCTCTGGAGGTTCCTGACCAAAAAGGGAGCTCATTCTTGTAGAAAAAATTGTTAGGACCCTTTGTAAGTGTCTTAGTCTCCTCTTTAGTTCAGTTTTATAATTTAAAACCAAAAAGTCAAAGTTATCGTAAATGGACTTTGACCTTCGGATTAAACTCAAATGGTTCAACAATTATTCGAGATGAATGTGGTTATGTGACCATAATTAGGTAGGTGTTAACCCCTTAAAAGGGCACCTCCTAATTATTTCGTTTGATTAGTTAAATGTCGGGTCAAACTATTTAGTTAAAAAGTCAAACTGGACAGAATTGTAAATAATAATTAAAACTAATAATGCAGAGGTTATAAATTATATTTTAACACTCTAATAACTTAGTAATTATTATTAGAACATGTTTAGGCATGTTCAACCCTACAATTCTGAGTTTAGGGTCGGTTCGCAACCGAAAGTCGCAAAAGCTTGACTTTTGCTTTGACTTTCAGTTCTGACCCGGTTAAGCTTAATTCTTCTATGTTTTAAGATTCCAATAGGACCATATTATGTTGTAGTATAACCCTCGGGATTTATATTACTTGGTCATTTATATTTTGAATTATATGCTAGTTTCCGTTATTATGCTTAAAAATGCCCGTTATGCCCTTATACAATATAAACGAGATTTTTGAAAATGTGAGAGGACAAAAAGCTTTATTACTGATATATAAGTATGTCCACAAAATTTGACAACAGTTTCTGGTCTCAAACTAAAGTTATGCATGATATCGTAAATTAGAACTTTTTATTAATTAAATTACGCTATTATGCATAAGTCATGTTTAAACATAAGTTTTGACCCAAAACTCATTACCTACTATTATGATATCATTTTTAGAAATTTTTGGAATGTCTGGTCAGATTTGTTACTGACCATAATATAGAGTTCTTGTATAAATTTCTTAATTGACGATAATGCCCTTTTGACTAATAAAATGTGATTTACATGGGATTAGCATGCCAAACCTTTTTCTACTGACTTGATATGAAAAATAAAATATTTTAAGGATACAAGGCTGATCAAAATCTCAG
The DNA here is from genome assembly GCA_030545235.1 of Helianthus tuberosus. Lineage (NCBI taxonomy): Eukaryota > Viridiplantae > Streptophyta > Magnoliopsida > Asterales > Asteraceae > Helianthus > Helianthus tuberosus. Next base: position 20,146,077 of record CM060443.1, on the reverse strand, counting down.
AATCACATAAACATCTTAAATATCGTCAATTAACGGTTTTTACGCTAATTAGGTGCATAGTATGGTTTAAAATCATATTTAACACCTAAGACTTATTACCTACTGATTTTTATAAATAAATTTTAATATTATTACAGTAGGTATAAGTCATGAACTCATACTTCCAATTATGTCCTTAAAAACATATGTGAAATGACCAAAATACCCTTTCGGGGCATAGTTTGGTCATAAATGATAAACCTCACATATGAATGATATCTTACTGTTATAACAACATAAAATAAATATTTTTACTGATTACTTAAGACCAGAATATCAGTTTATTAAAAAACCTCTTTTATAAATATTAAAATGACCAAAATGCCCATACGGGACTTAAATTGGTTTTAAATACTTTTTGGGCATATATGCTAACATCCTACTGATGTATTATCATATTTTAAGCATAATAACATGTGAGACCTGTATATAATTTATTTGGTAACCCGTTATGCATTTATGCATTCGGTTTGGTTTATGTAGCTAGTTTACATAAATTAGCCAAAATGGGTTTAACCTTATCATTAAATCTTCAAAATCCAGAATGTGTTTAGCTTACCCATATTATACAAGTATCCAAACTTGTTGGGTCTAAATCACATTCCATTCCGGTCTCTGCTTAATCTAGCGTTTAGAACCGTTAAGTATCTTTCAAACTAACCGGTCTAAGTCTTTGACTTAAATAAAGACTCATTAGTATCCTAATAGGTTAATAAACCTTCCATACAGATTGAGTAGCTACGGTAGAATGTATTTTCATAAGGCTTTAGGAAACATACAGCTGAGTTACTTCTTACACATCTAGCTCAGGTAAATACTTTTAACTTATTTTCCCTTATACGGGCTTGGGATACGGTATAATAATAATACCGCTTGGTCGGGTATGGAATCATTTAATCGGATTGGGATTAATAAATTGCATCACCCGTTTTAATATGTTTTTTTTATAACATAAACATTGGGGGTTAATACGACCGTGTCCTGGATATCCTCGGCTCATTTCATTTGAAAATGGCCACGACCTATGCACGGGGTGTAGGCATACACCTGACAGATGAAAATGATAAATAACCCACATGTTGGGGATAACTCCTTTGTGGGTTTTATAGTGGTGAGTCGGTTAATCATGACCGGCTTCCAAACCAGCCCCATATGTATGACAAACATGTAAAACTGTATACAAGATTTTATATAAAAATTGTCCCAAGTTATAAATGGTTTGTGCCTTGTGCTTTTAAATCAATTTTCATAAACTCTTTTAAAATGAGTCGGTTAATTGTATTTACCAGTGAAAACTGACGTATTTTCCAAAGACTAAGTGACAGGTACCTCTCGTAACTAGGCTGGAGCTACTTGGTGTTAAATAAGAGGATCTTGCAAATCCTTAGATGCCTGAAGTCTGTTATTTCAGTTTTCTTGTATTTTGTTTTACGATCCGCCTGTGGATCTCTATTACAACCAGTCTGTATATTCTTTTATTTGGACACTCGGACACTATGGTTTGTAATAGTAATATTCTACCAAGCCTTCCGCTGTGCTATTATATTGTGTATATTGACTATGATGATATCAACTACGTCACGAAACTCCCCGCCGGGCTCACCGGTAATATGTGGAAATATCGAGGTGTGACAGGTTGGTATCAGAGCCAACATTGAGTGAATTAAACACTAACCTTTTGTGTTTAATCTCAAGGACACAGTAAGCACATTCCTTAGACTTCCGAGTCTAGGCATATGACATAGGATTTATTCTTAACTTTCCTTTTGTCGTTTATATGTTGTTTTATTGTTTTGACAGGTTAATTAAAAATGCCACCGCGCGTTCGAGGAAAAAGTCCTATGAGGGGAGGACCATCTAGCAATGCTGGATCCTCACATAGACGCACGCCATCAGCGTCTTTTACTAGCTTCGGTTCACGAGATAATTGGAGACATTCTTTTGAACCGGCGAGACACTCCGTTTCGTTAGGTTCTTCACCTTCAGATCACCCACCTTTTGGGCTACCTATTCAAGACGAGCCCCAACATTCATACCATTCACACCATTCTCACAACTCACATCATTCACATCACTCTTTACATTCTCATTCTTTTCACCATTCGGGTTCTCACGATCTTTACTCACCTTAACCCAAACGACTATATTAACGAACCACCAGGTTATAATCCTCTTGGACCCGAGGACCACTTCTCTCAAGATACGGAGATGGACGACGATACAGATCCAGAATTGCCACCAACTGGGACACCATGACATCCCATCAGTAGCTCCAGCGGTTCTCCTTATGAAGGATCGCCATATCAAGGCCCCGACTCATGGGCCGAACGGTGTAACACTTATACTTGGGAATTCACCCCTTCTTTTCATAACTCTCCACAACCTCCATTGGAGGAACCGTATCTTCAGGCGGTTACTCCACCGCCATTGCCCCTTGAGGAACCACCACAACCGCCTCCTGAACCACCAAGGTGAAGGAGGAACGCACGGATGTCTGTGCGAGGGGGACCTAGGTTTAGTTCCCCTCAAGCTTCAAGTACATACCCCCTATCCCTGAAGATCCACAAATGGGTGGACCTTCTCACGCGGTGCCGGAAAATGATCCCCCGCTTGTTACTTTTGCATCACCGCCACCGCCAGTGGGTTATGAAAACCCAATACCAACTTACCCAGGTTCGTCTGGGTATAACCCATTTGAATATCCAACTCCTACGGATTATGGATATCAGGCCCCTGCCCAAGATCCATATCTTGAGGCAGCTCAATTTAATGCACTTTATCCCTCACCCTTTCCTCCAGTATACCCAACTGGGTATCCAGTGCAAGGGTACCCTCCTTATCAAGAGCAACCTCCACCTTCACAACTGCAAACACAACAAATCCTGCAGAGGTTGGATCAGGTTGAACAAAAAGCGGAGGAACGCGAGAAAAAAGCATAATAAATATCTTAAGTTGCGAACTTCATAAAGGGCAAAAAGAAGTAGAAGTTTGTTTTATTTTATTTTGTATTGTAGTTTCAATCAAGTCCCTGCGTGAACATTTCATTTATGTATTTTAGTCCCTACGTGGACTTGTTTCTTTCTGTAGTCCCTACGTGGACAGTTTGTTTATTTCAAGACCCGTTTAGGGCATTTCTTGTAATCGTTTAGTATTTTAATGGAATTTCTTTTGAAGTTTTATATGTGTATTTTATTACATCACCATACAAATATCATTTCAATTTTCATTGGTCTGCGTGACATTTCAAAAGAAATTCTTAAAGGTATGACCTAGCCATAATATAATTGGCTATGATGGTGTAACCCTCTTAAGAAAACGATTCCTTGTTAACATCTGAAAACATGTTAACATTCCTAGCAGTGTGACCTGAGAGACCACACTAGCTTCTCAAAAAGTACTTGGATCTTTCCAAGTCACCCTCATGGCCTATATAATCAATGCGAATCATGGCTATTAAACATCAAATATGATGTATACATCAAAAACATCCATTTGAGGTGTATGCCTACGGGCGAAGGTGTATTCATGACAATGATAGTTTTATTTTATAAACTTCTTGTCAAGAAGGCGATGAACTATGTTCGACCCTTAAAATCACTAATCCAAAAGATCATTGATAATACTTGAATTGTCTCAATGACAAGGCCTTTTGTGCCATCTAAATGTCCTTCGAGATGAGCCTTTGTGCTATATATAAAAATGTCTTTAAGACATTGACAGTTGTGACTTAAGTCCCCTGTCTGATGAATGTAAAGGATTATATCCTACCTGATTGCCAATAGTGGTTCATTCATAGCCTAGGCAAATCATGATCGAATAAATTTTGACTTGTTATCTAAAAATGGTCTATATGGTTTATTAATACCATGATCATCTAATCATCAGATACGATGATTCGTTATATAATCTAAATAAATCATTCTTGTTTGATTTTAGTATTCAAATCATGGCTGGCTCTGACGAAGCTAATAGTCATCCTATGGAAGGAAACAATAATACCAGGATAAATGTTACTGGTGCTGAATTACAAGCAATGATAAACACATCAGTGGCTCAAGCTGTGGATAATATGTTTAAGGACCCGAGTAATGTTCGGTCTAAAACTCATACAAAGTCTCTATCATGTTCGCATACATTGAAAAAAGGATGAATCTCAGCATTCATCTAATCAGAGATCTGAACCTCAAAAGATCGTGCTGGACCAGACTCCCAGGTACAACAAGGGTTGTACCTACAAATACTTCGTCTCTTGTAAACCAAGGGTTGTACCTTCAATAGACTGTATGAAGTGGTTGGATGAAATGGAAATGATGATTGATATCTGTGGGTGTGCTAAGGAGGACATCGTTAAGTTTGTATCTCAGTCCTTCAAGGGCTACACCCTAACATGGTGGAAAGCCTTGGTGCAATCCACTAGAAAGGTTCCTCTGTATAACCTTTCCTGGAACCAATTTGTTGATCTTGTGAAGGACACTTATTGTCCACAGCATGAAGTTGAAAGAGTGGAGACTGACTTCCTCACTCTGGTGATGAAAGATTTGGATTGCAGGTCTTATATGACCAGTTTTAACTTGATGTCTCGACTCGTACCTTATCTGGTAACGCCTGAACCCAAACGCATTGCGCATTTTATCGGTGGTTTAGCCCCTGAGGTTAAAGGAAATGTCAAGGCTTCTAAGCCTGCTACATATAGATCGGCTGTAGATCTATCACTATCACTTACTCTCGATATTGTAAGGAGTAGGTCAAAGAAAGCCACCGAAGAAGGGAAGAGGAAAAAGGAGGATGACCAGTCCCACCAATCGAACAAAAAGAAGCAAGGAAACTCTGGTTTCAAGAAAGGGCAGTAAGGAGATAAGCCCAGGTGCAAAATTTGTGACAAGAGGCACTTTGGAAAGTGAAACCAGGACCCACAAGCCAAACCTTGTGGAATTTGCAAGAAGAAAGGGCACAAGACTGTTGAGTGTCGAAACATCAACGATGCAACCTGCTATGGTTGCAATGAAAAGGGGCACATCAAAACCAATTGCCCTAAAAATGCTAAGAAGCCTGAGGAGGCAAAGAAAACCGATGCAAGGATTTTTCAGATGACCGCCAGGGAGGCGGTGAACGACGATAACGTTATAACAGGTACCTTCCTCATTAATGATATTTATGCTAGAGTTTTATTTGATTCAGGTGCGGATAAGTCTTTTGTAGACCATAAGTTTAGTAAGTTACTAAATCTGCCTATTAAAACTCTAGACATAAAATATGAGGTAGAACTCGCAGATGGTACCTTAGAAACAGCGTCAACTCTTCTTGATGGATGCTTTATATCCATTAAGAATCATTTCATTCCGCTGTCCCTTTTGCCAATGAAGTTGGCAGGGTTTGATGTAGTTTTGGGCATGGATTGGTTATCACGTAACCAAGCCCAAATTGCCTGCGATAAGAAACTAATTAACATCAAAACCCCCTCTGGTGAGTTAGTCACCATTCATGGAGATACACATTATGGTCTGCCCGACAATATAACTATGCTCAAAGCATCTAAGTGTCCGAAGAACGGATGTGTCATCTACATGGCACAAGTGACAGTTGATGAACCAAAACCCAAGATTGAAGATATCCCAATCATTTCTGAATACCCTGATGTATTTCCTGAGGAACTACATGGATTACCTCCTGAGAGGCAAGTCGAATTCAGGATAGACATTCTACCAGGAGCAGCACCTATTGCACGAGCTCCATACCGTTTAGCTCCTACAGAAATGAAGGAATTGAGAACCCAATTGGACGACCTACTAGCAAAAGGTTTTATTCAACCCAGCTCGTCGCCTTGGGGAGCACCTATACTGTTTGTAAAGAAGAAAGATGGGTCAATGCGTCTATGCATTGATTACCGCGAGCTGAACAAGGTGACAATAAAAAACCGTTATCCATTGCCCAGGATCGACGATTTGTTCGACCAAATCCAAGGGCAAGCTTCTTTTCGAAAATTGATTTAAGATCTGGGTATCATAAAATCAAGGTTAGAACAGAAGATGTACCTAAAACAACATTTAGAACAAGGTATGGCCACTACGAATTCTTAGTGATGCCTTTTGGACTCACTAATGCACCTGCTGCATTCATGGATCTCATGAATCGAGTCTGCAAGCCATACTTAGACAAGTTTGTCATTGTCTTCATAGATGACATACTTATCTACTCTCGTAGTTAGGATGATCACGAGAAACATCTTCGATGTATCTTAGGATTGTTAGGACAGGTGTATGCTAAATTCTCCAAGTGTGAGTTCTGTCTTCGCGAAGTCCAATTCCTTGGACATGTTGTGAGCGAGCGTGGTATCCAAGTAGATCCCGCTAAAATAGAAGCCATTATGAATTGGGAAGCACCTACGGAGATTCGCAGATTTCTGGGATTAGCTGGTTATTATAGAAGGTTCATTGAGAACTTCTCGAGGATAGCTGCACCCTTAACTACTCTGACCCGCAAGAATGTAAAGTTTGATTGGGGTCCCAAACAACAAGAGTCTTTTGAGATTCTTAAGCAGAAATTGAGCAATGCTCCTGTACTGACATTGCCTGAGGGGATAGAAGAATTTGTCATATACTGTGATGCCTCACACACCGGTATGGGATGTGTGCTTATGCAGAGAGGTAAGGTGATTGCCTATGCGTCACGACAACTAAAGGTGCATGAAAAGAATTACACCACCCACTGTTAGTGCATTACGTCTATTGACTTCGTCTTATATCATGTAACGTAATAGGATAGATTAGAATCACTAGTGCACGAGGTTCGAGAAACGATTGTTAGAAGTTAAGGGAGTGATTTCGCTCATATGGACGTGTCCATATAAGTGAAATCAGAAACAAGTGATTCCGCTTTTATGGCATGTCCATATAAGTGGAATCACTCCAACTATAAATAGGTGCATTGTTGTTCATTTGGTAACGGTTCTGAAAGTTGTAACGAAGTGCTGCCAGATTGCTTTTAGGTTGTAAACGTTGTTAAATCAATCAAAGAAGCATTATAATTAGTTTGAGCATCTGTATCTTTGATTCCGCCTTTGATACAGAGAAAAGACTCTTCTGATTGACTCGTTCGGGTCCAACAACGATCCTACAAGTGGTATCAGAGCTCAGGAGGAAGAGTTTAGCTCAATTGCATCAGATTTCTGTCTTCTACACCTTCTTTTTCGATCTGAACAAGTTTCCACGGTTAAAATCGGCCAAATTTTTCACAGAATGTGTATTAGTGGATATTAATAAAGCCTTGAAAGTTACAGGACAAAATTCGGACTAAAAATGGACCAAACCATCTTCCGAAGTGATTTCGTTTATTCGGACAATGTGTGATTTCGTTTTTATGGACACCTGATTCCACTTATATGTCATGGTGATTTCGTTCTTAGGGACATACATGGTCTGATTTCGCCCCATTGATCATCTAATTTCGCTCCAATGGACAAGAACATGAGTGATTTCGCTTATTCGTACATAGTGATTCCGCTTATTCGTACATAGTGATTCCGCTTATTCGTACATTGTGATTCCACTTATTCGTACATTGTGATTCCACTCATTCGTACATTGTGATTCCACTTATTCGTACATTGTGATTCCACTTATTCGTACATTGTGATTCCACTCATTCGTACATTGTGATTCCACTCATTCGTACACTGATAGTTCCACTTATTCGGACATTGCTTATTTCGCTTATAGGAACATATTTTGGTTAAAGACTGATTTCGCCCAAGTGTCATATTTCGTTCGAAAGTGAACATTCTCGCGTCAAAATCATTTCACGACAATCGAGTGTCAGTGTATTTCAAATTACTTGATATTGTTTAAACTGATTGAGTTTGTTTGTTTGCTTTCAGGTGATTAAAGATTTACAAGGGACGAATATCAAGAAGAAGATTTAAAATGTCAGGAGAAAGTGCTCATGATAGATGGTGGAGAAGAGACAGTGCGAGATGGGAGATTGGTAAATTGTATGAACCATTTAAGGAAGCACAAAGAGCCAAGAGATGGAATGAAGAACTAGAGTGTTACATGGATCCACAGGGTAATCCAGTAGTTGATCCATCAAAAGTGGATTTTGATGCTGTAACCAATGTGTTTCCAAGTGAGGGCACTTTCAACACAAGAAGGCTTTCTGATAAAAGCTATTTGCCAAATTTGATGAACAAGTTAAAAGAAGTTTTTGAAGCAAGTCTACCAAAGGTGGTAGAAATGAAAAAGAGGAAAGAACAAGAATTGGAAAAGCTGATAGAGGAAGTAAAGAAAACGGCAGAGGAAACTGATGAAGAAGAACAGATGAAAGATGAAGATCAGAAAAAGACAGAAGAAGGAGGTGTGATAACCGAAAAAATTCAAACTGAATCTTCTGAATTGTTTGACAAAGACAAAAGCATTGAACAGTCTGATGATGAAAAAGAAAATAAATGCAGGAATTGCATAGAAATGTGCAAAGCCTGTACTGAAAAAGATGACATCATAAAAACAAAAGATAATGACATAGTTAAACTTGAAAATGGTTTCATAACAAAATGTAAAGATATGATTGAAAAAGAAGAAATTTTGAAACTAAAAGTTGAAAATTTGACACAGAAATGTCAAGGTCTTGAAAAGGATAATGATGTTTATAGACAACTGTGTTCTACAAAATGTGTCGATTGTGTTGAAAAAGAATCGAAATTTCAAGATTTACAAAAACAGTATGATTCTTTAAAGTGGTCGAGTCAGAGAGTACAAGAAGCTTATGATACTTTGAAAAGCGAAGTCAAAAGTTTTGATCAAAGATTGTCTGAAACTTTAGTCACTAAAGAAATGTATGAAAGAAGGTTTAAAGAAAAGCAAATTGAATTGAACAAGTGTGTTGATGAAATTGCTAATCTTAAACAAGTCTTGGCTGAAAAAGAAAAGATTGTTACAAAACTTCAAAGTTATCATAACTCTTCGTACATTCTCGAACGCATTTTCAACATCACACAAGATGACAAAGATACTGAAAACTGCAAAAAGGGTATTGGTTCAGAATTTCATCAGGTACCACCACCATTGAGAAACAATTATACTTTTTATGATGAGGAAAAGGTGGCAAAGGGTTTGAACATAGTTGACCAGTTACCTGAAAGTATCGATGTGACTTACTCCAAATCTGATGATGCTAATGATTCAGAGGTGGTAAGTAAGGTTGTTGAAAGAGTTTTGAAAGATGAGTCTACAAAAGGTAAGTCTGAATCACAGGATGAAGATGAAGGAAATCTTTATGATGGTTATCTGAAAAACACAAAATCTGAGAAAAATTTGAATGATGATTCAAAAGGATTGGTTTATACCATGATTGGATCGGACAAATTATTCTTAGATGTTGTATTCCCGATTCAGAATGTGATTTCAGAAAAGGTTGATAAAGTTTTTAAAATGGTTGAGATTGAGAAGTCTGAGATTCCTAAGTTTGCTGGTAAAGGTCGTAAATCTTTTTATAACAAACCTGGTTTTAAGAAGAAAAACATGAAGGCTGGTTTGGGTTATAAAAAGAAACGGAATTGGAATCAAAATAAAAAACCAAATTTGCAACAAAAGATGAATTTTGTTCAAGGGAAAAGCTTGAAAGAAGAGGAAAAACTCAAATTTGGACAACAGTCTAATGAGGAGTTTGATGCTTTGAAAAAGAAACAACAACAGGCCAAGGATGTTTCAAAGAAAGTGTGTTTTAAATGTGATCAAATTGGACATGTTGCACGAAAGTTTCCAAATCCAAAGCCTGTTGATGTTGAAACACAGAAATCTGAGGATGTGAAACCTAGGTCAACCAGATTTGATTTGAAACAAACTTGGAGGTACAATACAAACAAGTTTGCTTCAAATCAAAATTGGAAATCAAACCCGAACAGGTTCGATTCAAGACAGACCTGGAATTCTCACACACTCAGATTCAGAACAACACAGAATTGGAGAAAATCTGTTGATATGACAAAACCTCAAGAGTTTTGGAAACCTAAAAATGTTGTTCAAGATCAAAAGGTTCAAAAAGAAACACATTTTTACAAAAGAGGTACTCCGAAAGGTCAAGTGTGGAGTGCTAAGAAACAAGTGACGTCGGAAAAAGATGAGAAAGTTGAAGTCAATGCTGAAAAAGTTTTAAATGACAAAGAGTTTCCGAAATTAAATGAACATTATTGTGTTGAAATGCCTAAGGTCCAACAGACCTGGGCTAAATTGTTCAAATGATTGATAAAGTTTGAATGTGCAGGTGCTCAACGAAGCTGAAGATTGTGAGAATGGTAGTTGGAGCAACCTGGCACAGGAAGAGGTTGCAGGACTCTGGTTTGGTTGAACAGGGAGTTTAGTTTGTTTGTTTTCTGTATATAAATAAACAATATTTTCAAAACCCTAAAAATTTGAAAAATTAAAAATCAAAAATATGTTTGTTTTTAATTTTGTTTGAATGTATGTTGATTGAATACGCCGAAACCCTCACGGCTGAATAAACATGATTACTTTTATCAGATTGAAAAAACGGTTTTCAAACTGTAAAAATCAATGTGTTGTAAATCATGGGGGTATGTTATATATTCTGCTTCTCATGCGTATATTTTCTGCAAATCAGAGCACTTTATGCAGAAAATGGATGGCGAGACAAAGCTATCAGTGTTGGTTGTCAAATTTTCTTTAAATGGTTTTGCATTTTAGGGGGAGATATATTGTTAGAAAATCCAAAAACATTTGAAAATTTTGAAAAAAAAACATGATAAAATTCAAAATTGAGTTTTTGCGTAAAAAGAGGAAATGATAGTACATCAGTAGACAGTTACAGTACGCTAAAGATATGGAAAGTTTAAATGTGTTAAACGATCTCACCGTGGATGTGTCGATAGATTTTTATACATTTAGTAAACTTTTTCGGGATATAAACCTAAATTCAAACACTTAGCTTATTTCGTGGGGAACACTACTTGGATATATAGGTAACCCCTGAAATCTCGTTTGAAAGGTCTCATAATCTGATATACTAGGTTTTTATACTCAGTGATATCTGGGGTATTATTCCGGGACTTCTGCTTAATGGAAGTTCTGACCTAGTCCTCGAATAATACTTTTCGCAAATGCTTGAAACATAGCATCACCCTCAGCATATATGATAAGACAATAAAATTGCTTAGCAATGCTGCTGTAAAAAAAGATCCTCTAAAGGGGACACACCCAAGTTGAGTCATGATCTCTCTGCTGAACGGTAGTTCTGACCTGAGCTCTCATGATTCTTCATAATTTATTAACCCTTTACAGATATCATTTGTGTTATAATTGCCTGTAAGACTGAATATTGGGATCTAGATACGGGAGTATATTCAAGAGGTGGGACACATGAATGGGTTTAAGTTCTTAAAATACATAATTCGTATCCTGAATCAGTTGAAGTTTGTATGAAAATTTAAGTGGATCAGTATATCGACAATCTAAGTGAATTGTTTAATTCTTAATGTGTAACTAAGCTCAACGGTACTTGTGACTTGTCAGAAACTGATATGATCCTCTAACGCAAACTCAAACAAAAATATTGTCTGTAAATATGTTTGTACATATTTCTTTACTGCTTTATATTTTCAGAAAATACAAAAAAGATTTTGATTTCTGCTTTATTTTCGACAACCGATGCCTGAGTGCTGAGTTTCAAAATCTAAGTAAGCTGATCGTGTTTCTGAAAATAAAACAAGTTCATTAATTTGAAACTTGATGTTTTAAAATCAAAAATTCAAAAACAGTTTGTGATATCTCCAAGGTCATTAAGTTGGACTTGGATGATTAACTGTGGGGGATTTGGATGCTTATATTGTTATAGAGTTAGTTTCCGATACGATTCGATGAAACTGCCAAATTCATGAGAAGTGATTTTGAGGAGATTGAATTGATAGATTACGATATCTGGAAGATTAAAATGTTGTTACTTATTAAGTGTATGAGTGATTGCAGGAAAAGTCCAGACTACGATCCTGAGAGCAGAGTCTAAGGGGGAGTCTGAAGACAAGCTGAAAGTTAGGAGGAGTTTGTAGCTGGAAAGCTAGGTGTCGATCCCTAAAAGCACGGAAGCTTGACGAAAGGGGGAGCCTGCTGATGATAAAGCTGCTGATGATAAAGCTATTGATGATAGAACCAGTGATGAGATCCTGGTGTAAGAGTTAAAGAGAGAAGCTGATCAAAAGAGAGTGATGGATGATTACAATGTTACAATCTGAGTGAGGATGCAGAATGATCAAGACTGAAGATGGTGTCATGATGAAGATTAGTCACTGAAGACTTCGTCAATATCCGAGGGGGAGTCTGTTAGTGCATTACGTCTATTGACTTCGTCTTGTATCATGTAACGTAATAGGATAGATTAGAATAACTAGTGCACGAGGTTCGAGAAACGATTGTTAGAAGTTAAGGGAGTGATTTCGCTCATATGGACGTGTCCATATAAGTGAAATCAGAAACAAGTGATTCCACTCATATGGACATGTCCATATAAGTGAAATCAGAAACAAGTGATTCCGCTTTTATGGCATGTCCATATAAGTGGAATCACTCCAACTATAAATAGGTGCATTGTTGTTCATTTGGTAACGGTTCTGAAAGTTGTAACGAAGTGCTGCCAGATTGCTTTTAGGTTGTAAACGTTGTTAAATCAATCAAAGAAGCATTATAATTAGTTTGAGCGTCTGTATCTTTGATTCCGCCTTTGATACAGAGAAAAGACTCTTCTGATTGACTCGTTCGGGTCCAACAACGATCCTACACCCACGACTTGGAGTTGGGTGCCGTTGTATTTGCACTAAAGTTGTGGAGACATTACTTATATGGAACTAAATGTGTGATTTATTCGGATCACAAAAGTCTCCAACACTTATTCAAACAAAAGGATCTCAATATGAGGCAACGTCATTGGATGGAGACTCTAAATGACTACGGTTGTGAAATTCGCTACCATCCTGGCAAAGCGAATGTAGTCGCTGATGCTCTAAGCCGAGAGGAAAGAATCAAACCTATAAGAATTAATGCCAAGAGTATTGAACTCTAAAACAACTTGAATGAAAGGCTGTTAGCTGCTCAAAAGGAAGCAATATTGGAAACTAACTTTCCAAGTGAAACGTTAGGTGTAACAGCTGATCAGTTGTTACCTGGCAAGGATGGAATCCTCAGATTGAATGGTAGAATATGGGTTCCTATACGTGGGGGACTTAGAGATATAATCCTCCAGGAAGCTCACAATTCCAAATACTCAGTTCACCCTAGAGGTGACAAAATGTATCAAGATTTAAAAGCCAATTATTGGTGGATAGGTTTGAAGAAATCTATAGCCACACATGTAGCCAAATCTCTGACGTGCGCTCAGATTAAAGCTGAACATCAAAGGCCGTCAGGTTTGCTACAACAGCCAGAGCTTCCCACATGGAAGTGGGAGATGGTAACCATGGACTTTATAACCAAGTTACCTAAAAAAGGCATGGAAATGATACTATATGGGTCATAGTTGATAGACTGACTAAGTCAGCACATTTCTTACCCATTAAGGAGACTCACAGCTCCGACAAATTAGCCCAGTTATATGTGGATGAGATTGTATCTCTCCACGGAGTGCCAGTATCTATTATATCCGATAGAGATACTAGATACACCTCTCGCTTTTGGAAAAGTTTCCAACAATCATTAGACACTCGTTTGAATTTTAGTACTGCTTACCATCCTCAAACAGATGGACAAAGTGAGCGTACAATTCAAACCTTAGAAGACATGCTTCGTGCATGCGTTATTGATTTGGGTGGTAGCTGGGATGACCACCTACCGTTGATCGAGTTCTCCTATAATAATAGTTACCATACTAGCATTCAGGCTGCGCCTTTTGAGGCATTATATGGAAGGAAATGCAGAACGTCGGTTTGCTGGGCGGAAGTAGGAGAAGCTCAGTTATCAGGGCCTGATATAGTCCTTGAGACAACGGACAAGATTGTCCAAATTCGTGATCGCCTAAAAGCTGCCAGGGATAGGCTAAAAAGTTATGCAGATAAGAGGTAAAAACCTCTAAAGTTTGAAGTAGGCGACCGAGTCTTACTAAAAGTATCGCCCTGGAAAGGTGTGATGCGTTTTGGTAAAAAGGGCAAGTTAAGCCCGAGGTATATTGGACCATTCGAGATCATCGAATGTGTCGGCAGTGTAGCTTATAAGCTAAACTTGCTAAAGGGCTTAGTGGAATTCACAATGTGTTCCACATCTGTAACCTAAAGAAATGTCTAGCTGGTGAATCATTAGCAATGTCTCATAAAGACGTACAGATTGATGAAAGCCTGAGGTTTGTTGAAAGACATATATCGATCGAGGATCGGCAGGTTAAAAAGCTCCGAAGGAAGCACGTTCCTACAGTAAAGGTTAAATGGGATGCCCGTAGAGGCCCTGAATATACGTGGGAAGTTGAGTCCACTTTGCGACAGAAGTACCCTCACTTGTTTCAGTAAATCTCGGGGTTGAGATTTCTTTTAAGGGGGTGAGGATGTAACATCACGTAAAAAAAAACCGTGTCCAGTTATGTAAAGACACGTGTCCTAAACTCTAAATATATAAAAGTTTGAGTTCGAAGGACTAAAGTTAACAAACGATAAAAATATGGGTCCGAAGGGACTAAAAGTGTCAACATGCCAAACTTGTGTCTCTGAATGACCACACATGAAGAATATATTCTCAAACGGGTAATTATTTGGATATAAGAAGCCGTTTGTGAAAATAATCGAAAGATTATAAACTACAGGGGTTAAACGTGTCAACATGTTAATTCTTTCCTCTGAGTGACCTTTTAACAAACCCGGGGCTTTGTAATGTTCAAATATACTCTCAAGAATAAGTGATATCAGTTTCATGTGGTTTCGAGATCATTATGCAAGTTTCCAAGAACTTGGGTTAAAAGCGTCAACATTAAGAAACTTATGATGTCGGTGATCATTTAACGAAACCGGGCCTAACGGAGTTTGGTTATACCCCCATGATCCTATACAAACTAACTACAAAGGTTAAAAGTGCCGAAAATGTAGTTAAATAAAGATACAAAGGACCAGGGACTGAATCTGCCAAACCTGAAACAATTTTAACCTGAAATCAAGGTTGTCGCGGCCCGCGAAGACTCCCTTTGAGTTCTACGCGGCCTGCGAGAGATGCCCAGTTCAGAAAAGAGTTGCCAGCTGCAGGTTTCCGCTGTTACACCGCCTCAAACACTTCCAAAACGATTCCAGGAGCTTGTTGATGGTTTTATAATACCACTAGGACACCTGGGATGATCTTAAACATCCCCATAACACCTGTTGTGATCTTGATTCATGGTCTTCAAGTATAAATAAACCCTCATATGAACTTGTTCATTTGCACAAAATCATTCAAATATCTTCTACTCTCATCTCTGGAGGTTCCTGACCAAAAAGGGAGCTCATTCTTGTAGAAAAGATTGCTAGGACCCTTTGTAAGTGTCTTAGTCTCCTCTTTAGTTCAGTTTTATAATTTAAAAACTAAAAAGTCAAAGTTATCGTAAACTGACTTTGACCTTCGGTTTAAACTCAAATGGTCCAGCCATTATTCGAGATGAATGTGGTTATGTGACCATAATTAGGTAGGTGTTAACCCCTTAAAAGGGCACCTCCTAATTATTTCGTTTGATTAGTTAATTGTCGGGTCAAACTATTTAGTTAAAAAGTCAAACTGGACAGAATTGTAAAAAATAATTAAAACTAATAATGTAGAGGTTATAAATTATATTTTAACACTCTAATAACTTAGTAATTATTATTAGAACATGTTTAGGCATGTTCAACCCGACAATTCTGAGTTTAGGGTCGGTTCGCAACCGAGAGTTACAAAAGCTTGACTTTTGCTTTGACTTTCAGTTCTGACCTGATTAAGCTTAATTCTTCTATGTTTTAAGCTTCCAATAGGGCCATATTATGTTGTAGTATAACCCTCGGGAGTTATATTACCTGGTGTTATGGGTCATTTTCTGAGCGTACATATCCTGGCTAATATCCTGCTTTTGGTTGTTTACTTGTGATCAGGATACTGGATTAGGATATTGCTAATATCCTGGGCGATATCCTGGTGTTAACTAAATTAACCACGTGCAGGTTAGAGGCTGTGGGTTACTAACGGTCAGATGGACTTCTTCTCCTCAAGACTCGGGCGTATCTGTTATGTGAGAGACGTTGAACCCGAAAGACCAGGTCTACAACGTTCGAGTGGGAATATTCGCCGGATCCCGGTTTATTAGGATAGTTTGTTATATTTCTTTTACTATAAATAGATGGGGGCGGATCAAATTAAGGCACGCAACTTTAACACACACTTTCGAACACTTTTGTTATCTAGCTCACTGCAAACACTCTACACAAACACTTGTATTCGAATTACATTGTAACACCTAGTTGATTCGCATCACATCCTGCACTGTATCTTGATATTTGAAGTAATAGAAGAACAAGGCAGCTGCGATTGACAGCTCCCGAGGTTTTGTGCCGGCGATCTAGATTGATCAAGGGCTTTCCTCGTACATCACGTGTCAACCTTTACTTTTTTGCTCATTGTTTGATCACAGATACAACTCTATATCCTGAGCCGTATCCTCAAACTATTTTTACAATCAACTTGGTTAAATATATTTTTCACATATATTTCTAGCACACTACCTCACTTAACTAATTTGATCACTTAATTGCTTCGGTAATTTTTGACCAAAACAATTTGGCGCCCACCGTGGGGCAAGTGGTGCTATTTTTGCTAAAAACTTTAGTAAAATCATTACTCGGTTTTCTATTGTCAAAACTTTTTTCTAAATTGTTTTCAATGGCCTCGAGATCAAACATGAGCTCTTCCACCATGTCTGCTACAACCTCTGCAACAATTGGTTCGGTGCTTCTACCTCCTCCTCCAAGAATGCAAGCTTCTTCACACGGAACTGAAAGTCATGTAGCTCGGGATGTTATCCCTGCTCCCAGTACCCATGGATCCGGTCCTGTTTTGGCGTCTAATGATGAAATTCTGAATTTGTTTGGTAGTGTACAGGAACAGAGGAGGCAGCAGCAGGAAACTAATCGGATGCTGATGAGAGAGATACAATTCTTAAAATCTGGCCCAAGTAGACCTGCTGAAGAAACTGTCACTCCTATACAGCCTAGGGCTTTGAACTTCAGTTCTGCAGTTTACACTGAGGATAACCGGGGGAACATCATCCCAAGCCATTCTCAGAATCATACCCCTGAGATACCCTCCTCGGTCAGGATGTCAACTGTGAGGAGCTCAGGATATGCTTCAGGATATGGCCAGAATCCTCAGACCGGTAACGTGTCAAATAATAATATTCTTGCTACTAACAACAATGGGTCTTTGCAGGATGCAGGTATGACGTCAACATTTACTAGGGAGCTTCAGAAATTGAAGGACATGATATCCAGTGTACCTGGAGTGGTCCAGCCAATTCCGGAAGTATCCCAAGACAGCCACAGGATATCCCGCTTTGCATATCCTATCTGTGATGCTGAAATCCCAAAAAGATTTCAGACCCCCAACGTGAAACTGTATGATGGGACTACGGATCCTGAAGAGCATATTGCCCAGTATAAAGAAAGAATGGAGATTAACCCTATCCCTCCGGAACTCAAGGAAGCATGCTTGTGCAAGGGTTTCGGTTCTACTTTGACAGGATCAGCCTTAAAATGGCTGTTAAATGTTCCTCCTCACTCAAATACTTCGTTTGCTCATTTGGTTAATTTATTTAATAGTCAGTTTTCTTGCAGTCGGAGTTTTGAGAAACTAACCAGTGATCTTTACAGGATAACTCAAGGACCTCAGGAATCCTTGAGGGGTTATGTGAACAGGTTTAGCCGGGAATCCTTGGATATCCCACATCTTGATGTTGCAACAGCTGTGCAGGCTTTTAAGATGGGGTTACAAAAGGATTCTCAGTTTTATCAGGATCTTGTAATAAATCCCTGCAGGAATCTCGACGAAGCTCGTAACAGGGCTTTGAGATATATCCGCTTAGAAGATGACAAAAAGATGCAAGAGAGGATGAATTCTACCTAGACCTATGAATCAACCAACAGGAAATCAGAATCCTCGTATAAACCATTTCGCTCCAAGCCATATGGCAGAAATGATAACAAGAAAGTGAATGCTGTTGAAGACGAGGATCCTGAAGAATATCCTGAATTATCTGAATACTGCTTTTCTGTTAATATACCTAAGTTAATGTATGCTATGCAGGGTTTAGGAGACAAAGCTAGGTGGCCTCGAAAGAATCATCAGAAAGCTGATTGGAAGGATAAATCCAAATGGTGTGCCTTCCATGAAGATTTCGGACATGTGACCGAGGATTGCATTGCTCTAAGGAAAGAAATAAGTTACCTGTTAAGCAAGGGGTATCTGAAGGATTTGCTGGGAAGAAAGAAGAATAAAGGGCAGGATCCTCACCATGATGCTCTCGTAATAACATTATATGTTGCTAACCATTTTGTACGCAGGATTTTGGTGGACAATGGTAGCTCCGTCAACATAATTCAGCTGGAAACATTGAAGAGGATGAATGTATCTCCGATGGACATTACTTCAAAGTCCACTGTGCTCGTTGGTTTCAGTGGAGAAGCTAGGAATACCGTAGGAGAGATAAAGTTACCAGTATATGTTGAAGGGGTCAACTCGATACAACGCTTCTGTGTGATGGACTCCCTATCCTGCTATAACATCATACTAGGCAGGCCATGGATCCATGACATGAAGGCTGTGCCATCGACTTATCACCAGTGCATCAAGATCCCTACCCCTTGGGGGGTCGTCAAAGTTGATAGTGATCAGCAGGAGGCGAAGGAATGCTACTCATCCTCAATGAAATCCTCAACCAAGCCTAATCCAGCATAGCAATTAAAGATGCGGGCCCAGGATATCGTGGAGGCTTCTGAGCAGGATGTAAAGAAAGTTATCCTGGATCAGGATAATCCGGATATCTCGGTGCTCGTAGGAGTCAATATCCCTCAGGATATTGAAAATGAATTGATTAATTTTTTGAAATACAGGATGTCAACATTCGCATGGAAGCGCGAGGATATGACAGGTATATCCAAGGATATTATAACACATAAGCTTGGTGTTGACAGGTCATTCAAGCCGGTCCAACAAAAGAGAAGAAAATTTTCTCCAGAGCGAAATGTGATCATCCAGGAAGAAGTTAAGAGATTGTTGAAGTCCAAAATGATCAGAGAAGTCAAGTTTCCAAGATTGCTGGCAAATGTGGTCGTGGTACAGAAGAAAAATGGGAAATGGAGAGTCTGTGTAGATTACACGGACTTGAACAAGGCTTGTCCTAAAGACCCATTTCCTCTTCCTCATATTGATGCAATGGTGGATGCTACCAACGGGCATGAGATGTTGACCTTCATGGATGCATCCTCAGGATTTCAGCAGATTCAAATGGAGCCTTCGGACCAGGAGGATACTGCTTTCATGACACCCACAGGTATTTATTGTTATACCGCTATGCCCTTTGGTTTGAAAAATGCAGGTGCGACATACCAGAGGTTGGTAAACATGATGTTTAAAGACAAGCTGGGGGACACCATGGAGGTATATATTGATGATATGGTGGTGAAATCTAAAAAGCCTGAGGATCACCTCCAGTTTATTAAGGGAGCATTTGATATCCTGGATCAGTATAACATGAAACTGAATCCTGCTAACTGCCATTTCGGAGTGGGGGCAGGAAAGTTTCTAGGATATATAGTGACCAAAAGAGGCATAGAGGCAAGCCCGAAGCAGATTAGAGCTATCCTGGATATAAAATCACCTTCGAATATGAAGGATGTTCAACGGTTGACAGGCCGAGTAGCAGCATTGAATAGATTTATTTCAAGATCCTCGGAAAAATGCAAGGAATTTTATGATATCCTCAAGAAGAATAAGAAGTTCGAATGGGGAGCAAAGCATGAAGCAGCCTTGCAGGATTTGAAGCGATATCTCTCAACTGCACCTCTATTGATGAAGCCTGAAAATGGTGAACCACTATCCCTATACCTAGCTGTATCAGGGAATGCTGTAAGTGCCGTTCTTACAAAGGACCATGAAGGTCAGCAATATCCTGTCTATTATGTTAGTAAAAGTTTACTAGATGCTGAAACTAGATATTCTCATTTAGAAAAATTGATATTAGCCCTAGTTATGGCGTCAACGAAACTTAGACATTATTTTGAGACACATAGTATTCATGTTAAAACCAATTATCCTGTTAAAAATGTGCTTAGGAAACCCGAGATGTCGGGTAGGATGGCTAAGTGGTCAGTAAAATTGAGTGCTTATGACTTAGTATATGAGCATAGAAATGCCATAAAGTCTCAGGCTTTAGCTGACTTTGTGGCTGATTTCAGTAGTGACATTCAAAACGAAGTAGATTTAGAAATACAGCAGCTAGGAGAAAACTTAGAATGCTGGACATTGTATACTGACGGTGCATCTAATGTAAGAGGTGTAGGTTTAGGTATACTACTAAAATCGCCACAGGGGGACATATTACCCCAGGCTATTAGGTGTGAATTTCCTGCTACTAATAATGAGGCAGAATATGAAGCTTTGATTGCAGGGTTAGAGTTGGCTAAAAATATGAATATTAGATGTTTACAAGTATATGTTGATTCTTTGTTAATCACTAATCACTTTAATGGAACCTATGCAGTTAAGGGAGAGAAGTTAATCGAGTATCTCGAAATTCTAAAAAAATTAGCAGGATATTTCGATATTTTTACACTTGAACAGGTACCAAGAGAGGATAATGCTGAAGCTGATGCCTTGGCAAATCTGGGATCATCGGTCAGGATATCTCAAGGAAGGACACATCCCAAAGAATGAGAATCCTAAAGCCTTTAGAATGAAGGTATCACGATTCACTATTATAAATGATGTTTTGTATAAGAAATCTCTTGCAGGACCATATCTGAGGTGCTTGGAGGATCCTGAAACCAAAGAAGTACTTCAGGATATACATGAAGGGGATTGTGGTAACCATACTGGGGGCAGGTCCTTATTCTCAAAAGTATTAAGGACAGGATATTATTGG
This sequence comes from Helianthus tuberosus, assembly GCA_030545235.1. Lineage (NCBI taxonomy): Eukaryota > Viridiplantae > Streptophyta > Magnoliopsida > Asterales > Asteraceae > Helianthus > Helianthus tuberosus. The sequence goes on along the minus strand of CM060443.1, from coordinate 20,124,930 downwards.
CCGACGATGAGGAAAGATGCCACAGAATATGCTCGAAGATGTGACACATGTCAAAGACATAGTAACATATTACATCAGCCTGCTGAACCGCTGTATCATATTGTTTCCCCTTGGCCGTTCATGAAATGGGGTATGGATATAGTGGGAAAGCTTCCAAAGGCTCCAGGAGGAAAAGTTTTCATGTTGGCAATGACAGATTATTTCTCCAAGTGGGTTGAAGCAGAAGCATTTGTTCAAGTTAGAGATCAAGAAGTGGTATCCTTCATAAAAAGGAATATCCTGACTAGGTTTGGAGTACCAACTGAGATAATTTGTGACAACGGATCTCAATTTATAAGTAAAAGGACTACTGACTTCTGCAAGAGTTGGGGAATCAAAATGATTACGTCTACTCCGGTACATCCTCAAGCAAATGGACAAGCCGAATCATCGAACAAGATAATTGTCAACAACTTAAAAAAGAGACTAGGGGCTAAGAAAGGAAGATGGACAGAAGAATTACCCTTTGTTCTGTGGGCTGATAGGACAACGGTGAAGAATGCAACTGGTCAAACCCCGTTTTCCCTAGTGTTTGGAGCAGAAGCGGTGATCCCGACGGAAATGGTGATACCTACAGCAAGATCCAACCTCAGGGATCCTGAGCAGAATCCTGAAGTCCTATGCCAGGAACTGGATACTATTGATGAGACAAGAGATGCTGCAAGACTAAGGATGGCAGCATATCAACAGAGGATATCTAAAGCATATAACAAGAATATAAGGACTAGAAGATTTCAGGTTGGAGATTGGGTATTGAGAAAAGCTTTTCAGAATACTACTAATCCTGCTGATGGAAAGTTGGCTCCGAAATGGGAAGGACCCTGTGAGGTTGAATCAGAATCAGGAAAAGGAGCATACCGACTCAAGAATATGGAGGGAGATATGCTACCGAGATCCTGGAATGCTATACATCTAAAGCTCTATTTTAAGTGAGTATGGAATTCAAATTCCGACTCAGGGTGGTATGGATTCCGACTCTTTTATTAAATTTTAATATCATTTACTATTTGGAACCCGTTACTGACTTAAGCATCGGAGGGGTGTTAGCCAGGCTAACACCCACCTTAGTTTACAGTTATTTTGCAGTATATTCTTAAGGATGTAGCACCAGGATACACACTCAGGATACTTCGTAAGATTAGAGGATTGGCCCCCTCTCTCACGTCTAAGGGATCCTGATCCCTTCACAGGTTTAAAGGTATTCACCTTTCTTCCGAATTGGGTTTAAACACCCCGCCTGGAGCGCAAGCTATTCGGGAATAGTTCAAGGTGGCGGGACCAGTTCATGTAAAAGTGGCTGACAATTTCGTTACTATTGGCTATATCCTGAATCCTTAAGGTATATGAGGATTGATCACCCTCTCTCACGAAAGGGTAGTTTCATACTCTCTAAGGTTTAAAGGTTTTCACCTTTCTAAGTCTTGGAGTTTATACACTCCTGCCTGTAGCGCACGAAAATTTGGGATTTCCCCTAGATACGAAGGATTTATCTCCAGTATATTTTGGGTTTTACCCCTGTAACACAAAAATTGTCTATACAATTGGAACTATTGTTCAAAAAATTTCTAAGTGTTTAAGGAATTCATGCACAGGGGACATTCCATCTAAAATAATTGTATGAAGCATAAAGAATCAAAGTTGAGCTAAGTGTATCGAACTGGGGACATCTTGGTAGGAGAAGCCACAAAAAGGGTTGGAGTTTAATACTAAGGCTACACTCAATTCCTGGTATGATCTTTCCTTTATGAACCATAAACGAATTTTTAACTCTGATTAAGGATATATCTTTAGGATACGTCTTCAGAATCTGTTTTTGGAATATGTTTCGGGATATTTGATTGAAATATTTGGAAGTGATACTTGATTGAAATTAAAACTCTGATCAAACAAGTATTATCAAAACAGGTTTTAGAAAGTGGACTATCTTTTAGTCTTTAAATTTTCTCTAAAGTTGATTGAATTTTTAGAAGTTCTATTTAATAAAAGTTTTCATAATATATTACTGAGTATATTGATCAGGATATTTTCAAAAGATAGTTGTACAAAATTTTGCAAAGCTAAAATCTACACTGAGAAATACAGAAAACAATAGCAAGTCAATTGAAAGATGAAATTATTTGAAATAAGCAATACCAGTTGATAACCGGAGGTTTCATCCTAAAACCTAGGACCCATCCACCTTCGGCTATCAATTTGTCTTAATACCAAAATAGAAACTGTTCATAGGATAAGAAATAAAATTGTTCAAACAAAAGCATAACTCTCAAATTTAAAGAAAATAAGTTTTAGGAGGCAGCGCCTTCTTCATTCATGGTAATTTTAGCAGCATCCGTCTCGGGATCCGCCTCAGCATCCCTCTCAGCACCGGTTGGTTTTTCAACTGCTTTTGAAGATCCTTCAGCAGCGGGTTTGGCAGAAGTGCCGCCAAGGCTCTTTAGCTTTGTTTCCCAGGCACTGACGTCCCAAGAAGGGCATTCGAAGCCCAGTGCTTTGGCTTCGTGGGCCATCTTTAGCCTGGCCTGGAGAAGGGAAGTGATGACAGAACTTTTAAGACTTTCCCGATAGCTGATCATATCTTGTTCATGTTGAGCATAGGCAGCATCAAGATCGTTCTGAGCTTGAAGAGCAGCTTTGCTGAGAGCGGCCTGGTGTTCTTGGATCATAGCCTTGAACTTATCCTCGTAATGCCGAGATTTGGCGGCTGCAATCATACCCTGATCAGAGATGGTGACCTCAGCTTTCTTTAACTTGGATTCAAGCGTCTTGTTGAGCCCACAGGATTCCTGATATAAGTGGACCAGACGTTCGAGACCCTGTAAATTAAAAGGATAGGTATTGGTTTTGTTAAATACTTATAAGCAGTATAAGATGCAGGATATGACTCAAGGATATTAACCTGGTTGAGAAAAGAAGTCATGAACCCGCTTGCCTCAATAAACCCGTGATTCTCATAAGGAAATGTATCAGAGATGACGGGAGAATCGGGTTCTTTCCTTTTACGGGAGCTTGAACTCCGAGGCTTGGTAGCTGGTGAAAGTTTGGGGATGACGATGGCCTTGGAACTGCTGGGTTTGGATGAGGCCGTGGCCTTGGGACTAGGATCCTTCTTGATCTGAACCTGATCAGAATAACTGTCCAGCTCGTCGAGGTCAAAGACTTCAGGGATCTTGGCCGGTGCTGCGTAAAGGGAAAAGTCTTACATCTTTATTACCCTTCATCATATTATATTGTGCTAATTATTTATTTTAAAGCAATCCTTACCAGACATTTCAGATGATGAGTATTGACTGGAACTCGGGATATGTGTGGTAAAACTCCTGTCACTTGCAGGTAAGTGATAAACAGTTTTGATTCTTTTCTCTGATTCCGCAGTAGGGGGAGCTACTTCCTTGAAATTTACTGCAAACGGATCAAAAAGAAGGATATTAGCAAAAGATAAAAGTCTAAAGGCACATGGGAACATTCATGATCCTACTGGTGGTTAACCACTCCACCGGAAGGCTAGCACCCTCATCAATGGAGTCTCGTTTGACAAAGAAGAACTTGCGTTGCCATCCGTCTTCGTTTTTGGTGGCTTTAAGGATAAGGGGTTTGTTGGAAGTCGAAAAAAGCAAAAACCGGCTAGAACCGTGGGATCGGAGGCGGTAAGCGATTGGCAGATCTTTGATACAAAGGTCGGGACAGTGAAGGTTTTTAATTTGGTTGAGTACGATTAATACCCTCCAGACCATGGGCATGGTCTGAGCAAAGGAGATTCCGGTGGTCCGGAAGAATTGCATCATAAATTCGGGGAAAGGGTATCGAAGACCTAGCGAGAAAGGGTATGCTGGGAAGCAAACCCAATCAGTAGAAGAAACATCCGATCGAATTGACCGATCGAATGGTCTAAAGACCGTGTTATCGGGGAAAGCACCGGAAGCTCTCAAAGCCGCAATGTCTGCGTTATCAAAGGCACAGACCTCCTTCTCGGGATTTTTGAGAAGATTCTGCTGAATGAAGGTCTCAGATGATTCACCGGTTTGGGAGTAAGTTCTGGCAGCCATTGCAGATAGAGGAAGAAAGATTGACAAAAAATGAATGAGAAGTAGGGAATTACCTGGGGACTCCGATGGAGATATCTGCTTTTCAAATAAGAAGAGAGAAGATATAGGAGCATTGTGGATCTCCATCGAGTTAAAAGCGCGTTGGAAGTTATGATGTGATCTTGACCGTCGTCTCGATTTAATTGCCTTGATTTACGAGATAGAATTTTTAAAATATATCCGTTGGATTGGTATACCAACAGATATATTTGGGGACAATTGTTATGGGTCATTTTCTGAGCGTACATATCCTGACTAATATCCTGCTTTTGGTTGTTTACTTGTGATCAGGATACTGGATTAGGATATTGCTAATATCCTGGGCGATATCCTGGTGTTAACTAAATTAACCACGTGCAGGTTAGAGGCTGTGGGTTACTAACGGTCAGATGGACTTCTTCTCCTCAAGACTCGGGCGTATCTGTTATGTGAGAGACGTTGAACCCGAAAGACCAGGTCTACAACGTTCGAGTGGGAATATTCGCCGGATCCCGGTTTATTAGGATAGTTTGTTACATTTCTTTTACTATAAATAGATGGGGGCGGATCAGATTAAGGCACGTAACTTTCACACACACTTTCGAACACTTTTGTTATCTAGCTCACTGCAAACACTCTACACAAACACTTGTATTCGAATTACATTGTAACACCTAGTTGATTCGCATCACATCCTGCACTGTATCCTGATATTTGAAGTAATAGAAGAACAAGGCAGCTGCGATTGACAGCTCCCGAGGTTTTGTGCCGGCGATCTAGATTGATCAAGGGCTTTCCTCGTACATCACGTGTCAACCTTTACTTTTTTGTTCATTGTTTGATCACAGATACAACTCTATATCCTGAGCCGTATCCTCAAACTGTTTTTACAATCAACTTGGTTAAATATATTTTTCACATATATTTCTAGCACACTACCTCACTTAACTAATTTGATCACTTAATTGCTTCGGTAATTTTTGACCAAAACACCTGGTCATTTATATTTTGAATTATATGCTAGTTTCCGTTATTATGCTTAAAAATGCATGTTATGCCCTTATACAATATAAACGAGATTTTTGAAAATGTGAGAGGACAAAAAGCTTTATTACTGATATATAAGTATGTCCACAAAATTTGACATCAGTTTCTGGTCTCAAACTAAAGTTATGCATGATATCGTAAATTAGAACTTTTTATTAATTAAATTACGCTATTATGCATAAGTCATGTTTAAACATAGGTTTTGACCTAAAACTCATTACCTACTGTTATGATATCATTTTTTAGGAATTTTTGAAATGTTTGGTCAGATTTGTTACTGACCATAATATAGAGTTCTTGTATAAATTCCTTAATTGACGATAATGCCCTTTTGACTAATAAAATGTGATTTACATGGGATTAGCATGCCAAACCTTTTTCTACTGACTTGATATGAAAAATAAAATATTTTAAGCATACAAGGATGATCAAAATCTCAGAATCACATAAAAATCTTAAATATCGTCAATTAACGGTTTTTACGCTAATTAGGTGCATAGTATGGTTTAAAACCATATTTAACACCTAACACTTATTACCTACTAATTTTTATAAATAAATTTTAATATTATTACAGTAGGTATAAGTCATGAACTCAGACTTCCAATTATGTCCTTAAAAACATATGTGAAATGACCAAAATACACTTTCGGGGCATAGTTTGGTCATAAAAGATAAACCTCACATATGAATGATATATTACTGTTATAACAACATAAAATAAATATTTTTACTGATTACTTAAGACCAGAATATCAGTTTACTATAAAACCTCTTTTATAAATATTAAAATGACCAAAATGCCCATACGGGACTTAAATTGGTTTTAACTACTTTTTGGGCATATATGCTAACATCCTACTGATGTATTATCATATTTTAAGCATAATAACATGTGAGACCTGTATATAATTCATTTGGTTACCCGTTATGCATTTATACGTTCGGTTCGGTTTATGTAGCTAGTTTACATAAATTAGCCGAAATGGGTTTAACCTTATCATTAAATCTTCAAAATCCAGAATGTGTTTAGCTTACCCATATTATACAAGTATCCAAACTTGTCGGGTCTAAATCACTTTCCTTTCCGGTCTCCGCTTAATCTAGCGTTTAGAACCGTTAAGTATCTTTCAAACTAATCGGTCTAAGTCTTTGACTTAAATAAAGACCCGTTAGTATCCTAATAGGTTAATAAACCTTCCATACAGATTGAGTAGATTCGGGAGAAGGTATTTTCATAAGGCTTTAGGAAACATACGGCTGAGTTACTTCTTACACATCTAGCTCAGGTAAATACTTTTAACTTATTTCCCCTTATACGGGCTTGGGATACGGTATAATAATAATACCTCTTGGTCGGGTATGGAATCATTTAATCGGATTGTGATTAATAATTTGCATAACCTGTTTTAATCTGTTTTGTTTGATAACATAAACATTGGGGGTTAATACGACCGTGTCCTGGATATACTCGGCTCATTTCATTTGAAATTGGCCACGATCTATGCACGGGGTGTAGGCATACACCTGACAGATGCAAATGCTAAATAACCCACATGTTGGGGATAACTCCTTTGTGGGTTTTATAGTGGTGAGTCAGTTAATCATGATCGGCTTCCTAACCGGCCCCATATGTATGACAAACATGTAAAACTGTATACAAGATTTTATATAAAAATTGTCCCAAGTTATAAATGGTTTGTGCCTTGTGCATTTAAATCAATTTTAATAAACTCTTTTCAAATGAGTTGGTTAATTGTATTTACTAGTGAAAACTGTCGTATTTTCCAAAGACTAAGTGACAGGTACCTCTCGTAACTAGGCTGGAGCTACTTGGTGTCAAATAAGAGGACCTTGCAAATCCTTAGATGCCTGAAGTCTGTTATTTCTGTTTTCTTGTATTTTGTTTTATGATCCGCCTGTGGATCTCTATTACAACCAGTCTGTATATTCTTTTATTTGGACACTCGGACACTATGGTTTGTAATAGTAATATTCTACCAAGCTTTCCGCTGTGCTATTATATTGTGTGTATTGACTATGATGATATCAACTACGTCACGATACTCCCCGCCGGGCTCATCGGTAATATGTGGAAATATCGGGGTGGGACACATGTATAGCGTACCGCCCGTGAACGAGAGGTCATGTTAGGTTTATTCATTCATACTTGCGTAAACAGAGGGCTGACTTGTAAATCGCATGCCAGTTTATACATTAATCTTGATAACTAGGTTTGCCATGTGGATTTTTCCTTATCATTTTTATACTTGTATACTACGCACCAAACTTGTATGCTCGCCAATACTTTTTGTATTGAACTACGCTTTTAAAACATGTTGCAGGTTTAACGATGATGTTGATGATGCATGGAATCTAGTAGGATGCTTAGATACACACTTTAAACTTTGTACTCTGATTGTATTGTATTTCATTATTCATGTTGCATTTGTTTCAAATCCTTGTAATTGACTCTTTAGAAATGAAATGAAAATTTATTATTTAAATACTTGTCACAAATAGTGTTATGAACTCTTGCAATCTATTTCGTCTCACTTCGATGTTTCCGCCATTGGTTGGGGTGTGACACCTGACATGCGTTACGGAAATCCTATGTCGATCGTGTAGGGTAACAGCAAGGTTATAATACTTACAACGTGGCGGAGCTTCGCTTTATAGTGGGTATTATGCCTGAGCAGAATTTCTATTATAGAGAAAGTTGAGAGAGAATTCGAGAAATGAACCGTTGCAAATGAAGCTCTAGCCCCCCTTTTATAGGCTGATCCGGCAGTACACCGCGCCCCGCGACCAAGACGGCTTCAGCCGTCGCGGGCCGCGAGAGCCCACGTGTCACGCATAGGGTTGCTGAGTCAAGGGGGTAGGTCCGGCGAGTCATGTGCAACGTGGCACTGCGCAGTGTCGACCAAGTAAGGGTCATCGCGCCCCGCGACAGACCATAGGGGTCTCCGTCGCGGCCCGCGAGCGACACCTTAAATTTGTTTTTCTTGATTTTTCTAAGTGTAGGGTTTTTTCGGGCTCGGTTCTTGCGTACGGGGTATGTAAAGAACGTTTTAGGGTCAAGTTAAGGGTTCTAGGATGTATTTAGGAGGGTTGTTATATCCTCCCCGCCTTGTTTTAGAACTCGTCCTCGAGGTCTACTGGAACAGGTGTGGGTATTTTCTTTGCATCTCTGATTCGAGTTCCCAAGTGTATTCTGGTCCTCTCTTGGAATCCCATTTCACTTTGACTAGAACTAAACTCTTGTGTTTGAGATTCTTGATCTTTCTATCTTCAATCTGCATGGGTTTCTCGATAAACTTAAGTTTCTTGTTTACCTCTATGTCCTTAAGAGGTATCACTAGAGATTCGTCTGCTAAGCACTTCTTGAGATTACATACATGAAACACATCATGTATTCCCGCCATTTTCTCTGGCAGTTGTAGCTGATAGGCTATAGGTCCTATTTTTCTAATAATCTTAAAAAGGTCCAACATAACCGGGGCTTAATTTTCCCCTCTTAACGAATCTTACCACTCCTTTCCATGGAGAAACCTGTAATAAGACTTTATCTCATACTTGAAATTCTAAAGGTTTTCGTCTGTTATCTGCATAACTCTTTTGACGATCTCGTGCTGTTTTTAGTCTATCCTTGACTTGAATTATCTTATCTGTTGTTTCTTGCACTATCTATGGTCCAGATAATTGCTTTTCTCCAATTTCTGCCCAACAGACTGGTGTTCTGCACTTTCGTTCATAAAGTGACTCAAATGGTGCAACATTAATGCTAGTGTGATAGCTGTTATTGTAAGAAAATTCTATTAATGGTAAATGATCGTCCCAATTTCCTCTAAAATCAATTGCACAAGCTCTAAGCATATCTTCCATTGTCTGAATTGTCCATTCGCTTTGTCCGTCCATCTGTGGATGATAAGCTGTGCTTAGATTTAACTTGGTTCCCATTGCTTTTTTGAAACTTGTCCAAAAATGAGAAGTAAAACGGCTATCTCTATCGGATACGATAGATAAATGAATTCCATGTAATGAAACTATTTCATTTACATATAGCTTGGCTAACTGTTCCATACTAAAAGTTTCTTTCATTGGTAACAATTGACCAGATTTGGTCAATCTGTCTACAATCACCCAGATTTTATCATTTCATTTTCTTATCTTGGGTAATTTGGTAATAAAGTCCATTGTTATCAATTTCCATTTCCATATTGGCATTTCTAACTGTTGCAAAAGTCCTGAGGGTTTCTGATGCTCAGCTTTAACTTGTGAACAAGTTAAACATTTAGCAACGTAGTTAGCTATATCCTTTTTCATTCTTATCCACCAGAAATTCTTTCTTGGATCTTGCTACATCTTATCACTTCTGGGATGTATCGTATAGTTAGACTTATGGGCTTGTTCTAGAATTCGGTGGCGTAGGTTTCCTTGTTTAGGTATCCACATCCTTTTCTTATGGAATTTCCAAATTCCATGTTTTCCTTGTTCTAATTCCTTAATCATTCCTTTTAAATTTTCAGCATCGTCCTTGATTGCTGATTTCTGTACTTCTCTAATTTAATCATTTAAATCTACTTGTAGATTTAATCTAAGAAAACGTACTCGTTTCGGCTTTTCATGATACTTCGACTTAAAGCATCAGCTACTACATTAGCTTTTCCAGCATGATACTGGATATCACAATCATAATCATTAAGAACTTCCATCCCGCGTCTTTGTCTCATATTTAATTCTTTTTGCCCAAAAATGGACTTTAACTCTTATGATTGGTGAAGACAACAAATTTATTTCCTTATAAATAGTGTCTCCAAAACTTAAGGGCAAAAACTATGGCTCCTAGTTCTAGATCATGGGTTATATAATTCTCGTCATGTTTCTTAAGTTGTCTAGAAGCATAAGCTATAACCTTTTGACATTGCATCAACACACATCCATATCCTAACTTAGACGCATCACAATAGGCTATAAAGTCTTCAGTTCCTTCTGGTAATGCGAGTATGAGTGCGTTGGTTAGTCTTTGCTTAAGAATCCTCAAGGCTTCTTCCTATTTTGGTCCCCATTCAAACTAAATTTAAGATTTGCAGGTCAGTTTGATTAAGGGTATGCCTATTCTAGAGAAATCTCGGATAAACCGTCTATAATATCCTGTCAGTCCTAGAAAACTGCGTGCTTCTGTTGGCGATTCAGGGACTTTCCATTTAGTAATCACCTCGATCTTTGTGGGATCCCCATGAATTCCTTCATGATTAACCAGATGTCCAAGGAATTGCACTTCTTGTAACCAAAATTCACATTTTGAGAATTTAGCATTAAGCTTCTCTTTTCTTAACAATGTTAGGAGTGTATGCAGATGAGCTGCATGTTCTTCTTTACTCTTAGAGTAAATTAGAATATCATCTATAAAGACAATTATGAATTTATCCAAGTATGGTTTACATATCCAGTTCATCATGTCCATAAATGCGGCTGGGGCATTGGTTAAACCAAATGGCATGACGGTAAATTCATAATGACCATATCTCGTTCTGAAAGCAGTCTTAGGAATATCCTCTTCCTGTACTTTCAGTTGATGATATCCTGAGTGTAAATCAATCTTAGAAAAGAATCGATCTCCTTGAAGTTGATCGAACAAATCATCGATTCTCGGTAGTGGGTACCGATTCTTAATCGTGACTTTGTTCAATTCTCGGTAATCAATGCACATACGCATCGACCCGTCTTTCTTCTTAACGAACAACACTGGTGCTCCCCACGTGATGAACTTGGTTGTATAAAACCTTTGTCAAGAAGTTCCTCCAATTGTTTCTTCAGTTCCTGCATCTCCGTTGGTGCTAATCGATATTGTGCTTTGGCAATCGGTGCCGTCCCTGGTATTAGGTGAATTCTAAATTCAACCTCTCTATCAGACGGTAATCCAGGTAACTCTTCTGGAAAAAACGTCTGAGAATTTAGATATTACAGGAATATCTTTTAACTCTTTTCCTTTAGTATTAATGATTACGGAAATCATATATACTATTCCTTCTTTCCTTTCATAACTTGCGGCTTTCATCACAGAGATGAATTTTGTCGATCTAGTTGGCTTATCTCATTTGATTGTGATCTTTTCACCACTTGGTGTACTTACTTGTACTGACTTTTGATCACATAAAATACTGGCACGATTAGCTACCAACCAATCTATTCCTAATACGACATCGAAACCGGCCAGATTCATTGGGTAAAGGTTAGCGAATAAATGATGGTTCAAGATTTCTATTCTTGCTTCCTGCAAGATTTCACCTATCTTAATGGATTCTCCATTGGCTGTCTCTACCAGACAATTTTGTTGAAGCTTGGCTAAGGGTTGGTCAAGAAGTTTGTATAAAGAAGTATTGATAAAACTTTAGTTTGCACCAGAGTCAAACAATACTTTGGCAAATATGTTGTTAACTAAGAACGTACCGGCAATCTCATCCGGAATCATCTTGGCTTCTTCAGCTGTCAGAACAAATGCTCTAGCATTCTTTTTAGGAGTTTCAGTTGTCTTAGCCTTGTTGGTCCTAGTTTCGGACAGTTTGGTTTGATGTGTCCCTTTTCTCCACAATTTCAGCATATCCCATTACTAAGTTTCTTCCTACAGTCTTCTTCCTTGTGTCCAGGTATTTTACAAAAGTTGCAGTATACAGAGCATCTTCCAGAATGCTTTCTTTTGCAATACCTACAGTAGGGTGCAGAGGAAGAACTGTACCTTTCCCACGGTTGAAATTACCGTAACGAAATTCTTGGGTAAGCTTCTGAGCTAGGTTCTTTCTCCGGTTTTCCTCTTGTGTACGCACCAATTCATCAGTCAAGGTATTAGCTAGTTCTACTGCTTCTTTTATGGTTTGCGGTCTAGCTGCCTTGACTACGTGTCTAATCTCACTAATTAATCCCCAAATATAACGGGAGATTAACACTGGTTTAGGTGAGGCTAAGGTTGGCACTATCCTAGCATATTCGAAGAATATAGTAGTGTAACCTTTGCAGTCTATTCCAGTCATTCTAAGGTTTAGGAACTTATTGGCGATTTGTTCCTTTTCATTGGGTGGGCAAATTTTTTTTCAACCATTTCCTTAAAGTTGATCCATTCCATATTATAAACTCTGTCACTTCCCCTAAACTGGAGAATAGTATTCCACCATTCTAAGGCTGCATTTTTGAAAAGATAAAAAGCAAACATAATCTTATATTCGTCCGCACATTTACTTATTTTTATGACTGCTTCTGTCTTTTCTATCCAACGTAAGACAACAATGGCTCCTTCATTGCCTGAGAATTCTATTGGTTTGCAAGCCAAGAATTCTTTATAAGAACAACCGTAAGAAGCAGTTCCTTTTCTTTTAGGAATTGGAGCTTGGATAATAGGTCCATTATCGTTCACACCGTGACTTGGTTCAGTGTGTTGACGTTTACTTCCATTTGCATATTTATTATTTTCTGCTTCCTTAACAGTCTTGATAATATAAGGCATAGCATCTATAATTCCTTGTGCTACTATATGTTGGATGGCACTGTTATCTATTTGGTTTCTGTTATTCTCATTATTCTGATTTTCCTGATTTACTTCATTCGACATCTGAATTGGAAATTGTAACACCCCGAAAAATGCAAATCATTTATTTAAATATAAAATTGATAAATAAACTAGTTAACTAACTAGGATTTTAAATAACCCAATTAGGTGAAAGCCTAGTAGTAACCTACAAATGGGTTAAAATGCTAAATTAGAACCAAAGGAAAGTCTAGGGACTAAATGTGTTCAAAATGAAACTAATATTAATAAAATCTAAATAAATAAAACACAAACATTTTGTCTGTGTTTTGGTGGAGATCGACCAGGAGCGACCCAAGCTCCATCAAACCCTAGTTCAGCATAAAAACTCAAAATTGAAGGATCAAACTCAGTCCAAATCAAAATCCGAACATAGATTACTGATCCTCATCACAAGAGGATTACAAGGTATGTAAAATTTTGAGAAATCTCTCAACTTGAAATTCTCATGAATTGGGAAAAATCTGAAATTATGGTTGCATGTGTGTGTTATGATGATTTAGGAACAACTATAGTGTCTAGGGACAAACCCTAGACAAACATAAGCTGAAATCATGTGAAATTTTAGTTGAAACTATGATCACCATTGTAGGTGATTAGTGGGTTATGTGTAGTTTGATGAACACTAGGAAATAGATTGTTGATCTAGTGTAATCTGGCAATTTTGAAGTGATTCCAGAAAATTAGAAGTTATCAATCATGTAAAAAGGTTGAATGATGTGAAATTAGGGCTAAATGATAAACTAGAGATTTGATGTTTAATCATGTAAAAATCTGCTCATGAAATGTTTGTTGAAATGCCTCTATGAAGGCTTAAAACTGAAATTCCAAGTTTAAACGCATAATTATGATGTTTTGGTGTATTATGCGAATTATGATTTAAAGAGAGTTCTAAACATACCATAAATGAACTCTATAGGAACGGGCGCAGGAGCGTCAAGCGGACAAGCGGGTGGCGAACCACGTTTGAAAGGCCTACTTTGAAGGTATGTAACTTGACCCGTTACATTGGTTAAATTTGATAACTAGTATATGTGTAGTTGAGTCGTAGAATAAAAGTTATGTTGAGGTAAAGTGATGTTGTCGCTATATTAAATAATATGACAAGACTTGGTTGATTCTCGTTGGTAGTCATCATATGGAGGATTCCGTAGATGAGCTAAACGGGTCGAATAATCAAGTAAGGCATGGTTAATGCTCCGGAATATGATGGATTGATCTTTGATATTGGTTAATATATAACATATTAGAAATACGAGAATTTAATGTATTGGTATGCTAGAAAAGCGAAATCCGAGATTTGGGTTTGAGTGTAATGAACAAATCAAACAAAATATGGATTTCCAGGGACTACCGTAACTTACGGTAGAGGTCAGGAACTTACGGTGGTTTACCCCTGTTTTACGGTAGACCATAAGTTTTCAGGACCTACCGTAACTTACGGTGACACCGTAAGTTACGGTGGAATCAGTAAAACTTGTATTTTATTATTCACAATTTGTTGTTGGATCTTGTGTTTATGTACTATATAACAATGTCAAAACTAATGTTTTAATGGTTTTGACCCTAGGTGACGAGGTGGATCTTACGGATGGCGGTCAAGCGAATGTCGAAGAACCGAACACGATTTTTGAAGCTTCCGCAATATTTTAACCTTTAATAGAATATGTTTATGGGATGTAAACAAAATGTTAAACAACTTTTGAATGTTTTTAATTAGACTTTGTTGACTAATATTTTGAACTTAATTATGAAAACTATGTTATAACTAGACATCTTTATATAAATGGGTGTGAATTACTATTAATTTCAAGTCAAATTGATACGGGTGTTACAGAAATATTTAGCAAGTACTGATTATCACAGAATAAATTTGGTACAAATATTTACACACAATTACACAAACAAGTTGGTCAAAAACTGTAGGATCGTTTTCAGACCCGAACGAGTCGATCAGAAGAGTTTTGCTCTGTACAAAAGGCGGAAACAGACGTACTAAGGTCAATTCAGCAAGATATACACTTTAAACTGTCTATATATTGATTTCACAATGATTTACAGCGAGACGACACTTCGGCAACACTTCGTTGCACAAACCGGAAAACTATCCAAATGATTTCGCTTGGACATGTATTTATAGGGTTCTGATTTCGCTTGAACATACTTCAAGCGAAATCATGTTCTCAAGCAGAAACAGGTTCAAGCGGAATTAGAAACTTAATTTCGCTTGAATGTGCCATGTCACTTTCAAGCGAAATTACATGTTCTAATTTCGCTTGAACATGTCATTCACCCTATTTTTGACATTTTCTCGTATTTCGCGTCCTAATCTATCTAAATACATACAAGACTCGATACAAGACGAAGTCGACAGACGCATGCACCAACAAACTCCCCCTCGAATGTTGACGAGTCTTAAAGTGTCGAGTCTTCGTATCTTCAGTCTTTATCAGTCTTCTCAAACTCTTTGAATTATCTGACACTGTAAAACATCCTCAAATCTTCTCTCTTCTCTTTTTATCAGCACCAATACATTTTTTCTTTAGGTGTCTTCAGACTCCCCCTTTCGATATGCTGGGATCGCAGCCTGGCTTGTTAAAATCACAAAGTCCTCAGGTATCCGAACCTGACTCTCTATCAACTATCCAAGATCATCTAGCTCTTATCCTGCACATTCTCTACCCAAAAATAAATTTTCTAATAATAACTTGTAAAAACAATATCACCATCTAATAAATCACTTGCAGGATTTATACAATCAAAGAATGATTTTACAACGTTAATCTTTGATGAACCACTTGAAGAAATATCGTTTTTCTTATAAAAACAACACACTCTCCCAAACCATCTGTTCATCATGTCTAGCACTCGAAATTTTGAAAATTAGCTCTCCAATACCAGTTGTCGAAAATCTTTTTGAATTTTTCAAAATTTATGCTAAAACACACTAAAATCTTTTTGGATTTTTGAATGTAATGAAATGCAGAAAAGAAAAATTTACAAGCAATATTTTTGTGAGTTTGTGTAAGAGGATCATATTTGTTTATGAGACAAATCACCAACACCGTTAAGCTTAAAACATTTTAAGTTCTAAACGATTCACTTAGATTGTCAGTATACTGATCCACTTAAATTTTCACAAAAAGTTCAACTGATTCGAGATACGAAATTAATGTCTTAAGAACTTAAACTTAATCGCGTGTCCCACCTCAGAATATACTCCCATATCCAGATCCCAATATTCAGTCTTACAGGTGAGTATACCACAGATGATATCTGTAAGGGGTTAGATGCAAAACCGTGAGAGCTCAGGTCAGAACTTCCGTTCAGCAGAGAGATGACGGCTCGACTTTTAGTGTGTCCCCTTTAGAGGATCTTTTTTACAACAGCAATGATTATCAATTTTATTGTTTCATCATTTTTGCTGAGGGCGGCGCTATATTTCAAGCAAGCAGTAAAGTATTCTCCGGGGACTAGGCCATTGCTTCCGCAAAATCAGAAGTCCCGGGATAATACCCCAGATATCACTGAGCATAAAGACCTAGTATCTCAGAAAGAGGGACCTTTCAAACAAGATTTCGGGGATTACCCATATATCCGAGAGATGTTTCCCCACGATATAAGTAAGTTTGAAATTTAGGTTTATATCTCGTCACAATCTACTAAATGTGCAAAAACCTACTGACATATCATCAGTGAGACCGTTTATCATATTTTAACTTTCCATTTCTTTAGCATTTTGTGATAGTCCACTGATGTACTATCATTTCCTCTTCTTTGACACAAAACTCATTTTTTATTTTTATCATGTTTTTGTCTTTTTCAAATTTTCAAATGTTTTTGGATTTTCTAAGTTTTTGAATTTTCTAAAATTCTTACTCCCCCTAAAATGCAAACACATTTAACAAAATTTGAAAACAAACTATACAAATAAATTGACAACCGATATCAAATCGCTTCAATTCGCCATCCACTTGGCATAAACAATCAGAACTCCCCCTTACAACAAACTATTTTCACATTGATTTCAAAACACTTAAGTTTGTTTTAATCAAAGGGTTTTTTCGGAAAATAAGTTTTGTTGATTGATTTTACCACATGTAGATTAGGGGTTCATCACTTTATTTCTCAACCATTTGTAGAAAATCAGATACAACTTAATGTCCCTAATTTACCACTTGTAAGAATAGTTCAATCAAGTTCAATCTAATGACCTTGATTAACCTTCAATTAAAAATACAACCTCTTTTTCAACCACATGGCTTACCAACCAATATCACATGTAGGTTGAATTCTCAAGATGCTGATACCTACTCCTCACTTACCAACCTGGGAGTTCCGGCAAGTCACACTTGTGAACTATTTTCAATTTTCAAACAAACATTATAATAAAGATGCCGATTCCTGCTCCGCGATTACCAACTTGGGAGCTCCGGCAAGTCCAGGATTTTACTGTTCATAGTAGGTACCATCCCAGTCACAAACCAGGGATGATACTTTACCTTGCTTCTTTGTTTTCTTCTCGTAAAATTCCTTGACCCCTTTTACCTTCCTGTCAACCATTTTTCCAAAAATGTTATGCACTTTGGAATTGAAAGCTTTTTCAACATCAAATTCTTTCTTTTCAGAAAAAAATTGATTTGAAATCTCAACTTTACCAATTTTCTTCTTAAAATTTTCAGCCCGAAGTGGTGGAAAATTCACATCATCCACAGTCGGCACTGATTTTTCACTTTTAATATCAACTTGTGGCTCCTCTGATTTTGTGGAATCAGATTCATCACCAGAAGATAGCTCCTCTGATTTTGACAAATCAGAATCATTGCTAGAACTACCATCAGACTTCTTAACAACCCATTTCTGGTTGTCAAGGTTTCCCCTTTTCTTGTAAAATCTGTTTGAACTTTCACCAATCTCAAAAGTTGAATTTTTGAAAAGTTTTGTTCAATCAATTGGTGGTTCAAACATAACCTCTTTATCTTTCAGTTTACTAGAAACTCCCTATTTTGATTTTATTGCCTTGGAACAATCTTTGGCAATATGTCCAACAATGTTGCATTGGAAACAGGTTCTTGTTTCTTTCATCTGATCAGCAAACTTCATCTCTTCTTGCTTCTTTGCAAGGAATTCTCTGTTCGATTGCTTCCAGAATGGTCTGTTTTGTTCTTCTTCAGCACTACCTCCTGAAACAAATACCATTTTTGATTTAAAATTTTGAATATATTTTTCATTTTTATGATTTTCTGGTGGAATAAAACCCAGACCTTTCTTTTTGAAATTACCATTATGGTTTGGTTTCTTTTGAAAACCTGAACCACAACTGTAACCCTTTTTCTTGTTTAAACGTTGTTGATATCTTGCGGTGTAAGTTTTAGGTTTACCATTAAGATTTACATCTTTTATTTCAGAAATATTAATTTCTGTTAGTTTGAAAACCTTTTTAATCATGTCAGGTTTAACACCTCTTATTGGAAATTCTTCATCAAAATATAATTTGTCAGAATCATTCAAAGTATATGCAACTTTAAATGTTTCGTCATTCAAATTAGATTTTGATAACAAGAATTCTTTATTGTAAATCCTTTTGCCCTGTTTGTCGGTTTGACTCAGAGTGCTTGACTCAGACTTTGACTCTGACATAGACTCCGACTTTGACTCCTCGAATTCATCTTTATCCAACACCTGATCGACCACTTTCTTTATTAACTCTGACTCATGATCAGTGTCAGATGATTTAAACGTCACATCAATATTTTCTGGCAAGTTAACTGAAAACTCCGACTCCCACTTTAAATTTGTTGCCTTTTCGATTCTTTCTGAATTTGGATTTCTCGGAGAATATCCATTTTCAAGCGGAGGTGGACACTTGTTGTAACTGAAACCTTGTTTCTTACCAGAATCATTCATTTTAGTATCCTTCTTCTTTTCTTTTTTCTTTTCAAGAGTCTTTTCTTCAGAAACCTTTTGTTTTTCATTTACCTCATCATCCTCAAATGCCTTCAACAGTTGGATAAATCCTGTCAATGACATAAGAAGTACATGAGTAACTTTTTAACAAACGATTAACTCTTTCTGTCTCAATCCTTTGATTTTCCAGTTTATGTTCAAGCACAACACACTTCTCAATGTAATTGTTCACCACTTTCTGCTTTATCATGAAAGCTCCTTGAAGTGTCTTCATTGCTGTTGTTTGTTCTTCACTTGATTGATTATCCTTTGATTTTCCAGTTTATGTTCAAGCACAAACCGGAAAACTATCCAAATGATTTTGCTTGGACATGTATTTATAGGGTTCTGATTTCGCTTGAACATACTTCAAGCAAAATCATGTTCTCAAGCGGAAACAGGTTCAAGCGGAATTAGAAACTTAATTTCGCTTGAATGTGCCATGTCACTTTCAAGCGAAATTACATGTTCTAATTTCGCTTGAACATGTCATTCACCCTATTTTTGACATTTTCTCGTATTTCGCGTCCTAATCTATCTAAATACATACAAGACTCGATACAAGACGAATTCGGCAGACGCATGCACCAACAAAAACGTCGATCATTGCGACTTTTACTCTTTTTCATATATAGGCATCTATTACAAACTATATCTGGTAAATCAAATATACTATGTATCCGTATATATATGTATATATATATATATTCAAAGTACAAAATTACACATATATCTAGGTATTATTCTAAGTGTCATGTATCCAATCATGTATGCCGTGCTCAATATGCTTCCACATAAGTTTTTCTCCTATTAGTCGAATTCTATCCCCTTCCTCTACTAATTCGTCACCCAATGAGCGAAGTTCCTCCAAATTTTCCTGACTCATAGGTGGCAAGGGTGCTAGTACTGGATCAGGATGTTGAGGGATAGGTTGTCCATAAGGGTAAGGGTTTCTTATTATGCTCTGTGTCCACCATTCACTACTCTAAAAGGGATCTAAAGGGTTAAGGTCAGTATACTGAGCTATGGGGTTTGGTGGGGGAATTCTGGGAATCTCATAAGGATCTACATCTGGGATTGGAAATGGATCCTCTTGGTCAGGTTCTAGCATTGGTTGGTCTGGGAATAAAGGTAACAGTGGCGGTTCAGCTATTTGGTTAGAGTCTACTGCTGTGGTAGCTAGCATATGGAAATTAGCCAACTGTTTATCTAGTTCCTCTTCCCATGGTGGTCTATTGCATGTTTCCTGAGTTTGTGCCTTTGCTTCCTTATTAGCCCTGACTATTGCCCTCTGTAGTTGTAACTTTTTCATTCTTTTTCTTCTCTCGTATGCACCTCTATTTAACCAACCTCTTTTCTTAGTAGTAAACGGTTCCTCAAACTGTGCCTTAAAAATAAATATCCCTTCCTCAGTATCGGCTGAGTAACCTGAGGGATCAGGTTGAGATGATGTTCCCTCGTTTTTCGGTGAACTATCTAAATGACGATAAGTGTCCGAAGTTCCTTGATCACTCATACTGTAAACTAACAAATAGTCAAATAACACAAAACACATAATCACATAAGTTATTTCCTAACACAGAATTACAAATTTAAGTGTCAGCAGAACACTTCTTTGGCTTAAACCAGCGGCTGTATCTCTGATACCACCTTCTGTCGCAACCCCCGACCCCTATCCCCGGAAGCGGGCGGCCGCGGCATGCTCAGAGCTGGTGGTATCGGTGTTTATTAATTTGGCAGCGGAAAACTTTCATCAGGACCGTAGTTAGGAAATATTTTTATCAGAGTAAAACACCATACTTTTTATAATAATAAAATATTGGGATAAAACCCAAGTTCACTTGACTGTACATTTGTAGGGGTAAACCCTAATTATTGAAAACAAAAACTTCTTTTTTATTTAGGTAACTTTTATAGCCACTTTTCCAAGCCTTCAATGCTCTCCAGCTGGCTTCTATTGGCTTTCACATTTTGTTACTTGAAACTCGTTTAAAAACATTTTATCAGCAAGAAATACTGGTGAGTGCATCCCAGTTTAATTAAAACAGTTTTATCACTTTTACAGAATTGAGGGCATCCGCAATTACATTTGTTTATATCTACTCAATTACTCATTCAGTACTGTCAACACCTGACTTGTGGGTTATATTACCCATTGGCTAACTCTTCATCCAACGGTAACGTTTTCAACATTTTGTATACAAAACCCCAACATACCGGCAGTAATTGTAGAGTCACAAATACTCAATTACTGTTAAGTGTTAATTAAAACAATTAAGGTTTTGGTAAAATATTTGGACTCACAAAAATATATTTACAAAATGGTAGCAAAAAGAGAATGTACTCACATTGTTCGTTTAAAACAAAGGCTTCCTAGTATATCTCCTGGTTATTATCTATAAAAATTAAATAATGCACACGTGTTAGTAAAATAACCCAAATCACATTGACCGTACAACTCGAGACAGAATTCCAATGACTGAGTCGGGCAGAGCCGACATGCATTACGGAATCCTAAATCAATCGGGTATACACACGAGACAGAATTCCAATGACTAAGTTGGGCCGAATTCCAATGACTAAGTTGGGCAGAGCCCTGAGATGCATTACGGAAATCCTACGTCGATCGTGTAGGGTAAAAGCAAGGTTATAATACTTACAACGTGGCAGAGCTTCGCTTTATAGTGGGTATTATGCCCGAGCAGAATTTCTATTATAGAGAAAGTTGAGAGAGAATTCGAGAAATGAACGGTTGCAAATGAAGCTCGAGCCCCCCTTTTATAGGCTGATCCGGCAGTCCGTCGCGCCCCGCGACCAAGACGGCTTCAGCCGTCGCGGGCCGCGAGAGCCACGTGTCGCGTATAGGGTTGCTGAGTCAAGGGGGTAGGTCCGCTGAGTTATGTGCTGTAACAACCCGTGTTTTTGGAAGTCAAAGTACAAGTCAAAGTCAAAGTCAAAGTCAAAAGAAGAAAAGATTGCTAATTGTGATCTGTCACTCCTTGGTTAATTATTGATTGTACTTCTCGACTTGTAATCGATACTCTAATTTAAGTTTCTTTAGTTGTATTATGTGGAGTACATGTTAATAAATCGCAGTTTAATCGCTAATCGACTTATCGCTAATCGCAACCCGAATTATAGGTTATGGATATTGTTTTACGTGTGTGTGCTATTACGTGTTACTTGTGTATGTTTATATGTTTTGTGGTGAATAATCGCAAACGCAATCGCAACTTACTCGCAACGCTCAACGCACGAAGCAAAACGTCAAAAACCAACCCACAAACCCATCCGATCGAATGACCATTCGATCGAATGGTCATCCGTCCGGATGACCATCCAATCGGATGGCCATCCGATTGAACCGCCCTTCAATCCACTACTTCACATCACCTCTCCTCCTCTCTTGCCTATAAATAGCACATGTCACATCACTGTTCATGTTATGTGACAGCTCCTCCTCCGACCAACACGTTCCAACCCTCTTTTCTCTCGATTTCTCGCGATCTTTGTAAGTTTCTACCTCAAATATTGTACTTCTATCATCTACACACACTTCTTCATCATTTTCACCACCAAATCTTAACGTTTCACCATGAAATCGGTGGATTTGGGATGTTCTAGGGTGATGTCATCATGATTTCTTATGAACTTCAAAGTGTGACCTCATTCCACTAAACACTAACTTTACCTAAATCTAAACATTTTCAAACCGATTTAGACTTCTTTCAACACTTTTACACTCTTTAGCTCAAAACCGATAGAATCAGAGCTCATTCAGGCCTTCTACTCGTTCTATAGTTAAGTGTGGGACTGAGAACGGATTTCTATCGAAGAAGACGACCGATTCACAGGTTGAACATGAAGTACCATCAAGAACAGTTGACTAATCGGGCAGGGTGGTTCCCATCCGATCGGACGACTTGAACCTGATGGCGTTTCAGTTGTTTAAACAATGGTTCAAACACCAAAACTTTCTAAACTTAGCAAGGTTCACAGATTTCAAAACGAACAAGTTACCAAATGGATTGTCGTCCGATTGGATAACAATCCAATCGTACGACAATCTGATCGGACGACTCATGGTTTTCAATACTTAACAATTTTTACAAAAAATATAAAGAAGATCAGTTTCAGCGAACCGCCATCCGAAATGACGGCCATCCGTCCGGATGACCTTCCGACCGGATGACCTAAATGGTAAAAACACTTCTTTATTTTGAAAATGCTACAATTAGGGCTGTAAACGAACCGAACGTTCAGCGAACAGTTCGTGAACCGTTCGGCAGGAAGTTCGTTTATGTTCGTTCATTTAATAAACGAACGAACATGAACAAGAACTTTTGTTCGATTAGTTAAATGAACGAAGATGAACAAAGGTCTCGTTCGTTCGATTGTGTTCGTGAACGTTCGGTAAGGTGTTCGTGAACGTGTTCGTGAACATTCGTTGACTTGCGTTCGTTTATGTTCGTATGTTTGTGTTTTAATTGAAGATCTTTGTTCTTTCTTATATTTTATTTATACTTTTTATATTATTAAACTTTTATTTATTTTATTTCCCTAACAATTAAACTAGGAAACACACTTTCACCTTGTTTATGCATCATTTCTCTTTCATTTCTCATTATTTACATCCACGAATACGATCGACCTCCGTTCCACAATAAGGGATTCAAGTTCGAGTGCTACTCTCTGGGCCATCTATCTTTATCCTTCGTCGCGTTCGCCAAATTTATTTATGTTCGTTTTTGTTCGTGAACCGTTCGCGAACATGCTCATTTCCTTAATGAACGAACACGAACATAAAATCTCGTTCGGTAAGTGTTCATGAACCGTTCATGAACACATTTATTTCCTTAACAAACGAACACGAACAAGGCCTTGTTCGTGTTCGTTCGGTTCGTTTACAGCCCTAGCTACAACAAAAACTTCAAAGTCACGTCATACACAAACACATCCATCCCAAACGAATGACAAACCGACCGAATGGCCATCCGACCGGATGACCATCCGTCCGGATTGTCATCCATTCGGATGACCCTTCGTCACCCAGTCACTTACATCGTTTAACGCACCGCTCACCGCTTATGCTATCGTTCTGTAATCAGGCTTACTCTAGCGTTCCCTTCAATCCAATCACAGATTGTGACTAGTCGCTACCATCTCTCTGAGTATACTCGATCCCTTTTTGCTTTAAGAACTTTTGGGTGTTACATACGTTACTTATATCAAATCACATCGATCACACAACGCAAACACATTTTATATGCTAACCGTTCTTCATGTTACATGTGTTATTCGATGAAGGCTAGTATGTTATGTTTACACAGTGATTGTTGCCTGACACCTTAGCAACGATAGTACTATAGTTTGGACTCAGCACCTGTCGTGGACTGGGGTTGTTAAGGGCTTTTCTTCACGTGTCACAGTGGCGATATGTGTTGAGCATTCTACAACTCGCAGTCACATCTGTGCATATTTCATTGTCGATAACCTACTTGCTTCGCACTATACATGTTACATCTGGTTATGTGTGAACCGCTGTCGCTATCTACTATACTATTAAACTTGTACGCTCACCTTTACACTATGTGTATTGACCTCTATTTTAACGTATGTGACAGGGGTTTGTGATGCTAGGATGCTTGCTATGTGGAATCAAGTTAAGAGAGAGTCTAGAAACAAACAATTTAAATTATGAGTTGTCAAAACAATTTATTTGCCTTGAGATATTATGTTTGTAATGATTGAATTATTTGGTATGTTACGGTATGGGACGTAATGCTAAATGTCCGGTAATTTTAGTTGTTATGGATTTCTCTTGGACAATCTGTTTCGCTCAGTGCCGTGCTCCGATGTTTCCACCATCGGTTGGGGTGTGAGAGATTGGTATCAGAGCCTTAACTATAGGGAATTAGGCAAGACTCGACCTAGTCCGGGTCGATGTCTTAGAATCGACCTAGTCTATAGTCTAAGCTCCAACAGACCGACTTGTGCAAACCCAGTAAGGGTTTTGTACGAGCTTACTTGATATTCTCGCTCGAACTCACTGAACACTACACTCTTGCGCGAACGTCACATACTGTTCTTACTTGGACTACGTGTTTATGTGTCTCTGTGCTTACGTGCTCCTGTGGATTATGTGCCTTTGTGATTACGTGATTGATGTGTTCCTGTGCTTTATATAAATTAGCTTTTGGAGAAATCGTTAGACTATACTAGGGTTAACCGAAATTGTGTCTGAGTCCTGTGACGATGTCTGCTACAGACAATGTCGTCATTTGGATCGCACACTGCTCGCCCTGCACGCCGAAAACATGAGGACAAACGCATCGCTGCTCTTGTCGCAAAGCAGATGGCGAAAGTCATTCTGCAAATTGTCAGCGAGCTTAATGAAAACGCTAGCAAGTCCTCTGAGGAATCAAGGACTGACTCGCGGAAGGGTACAATTAGCTTCAAGCAGTTTAAAGTCTGTGGTCCCAAAGAATTCACCGGAGAAGACGGGCCTACTGCCATGTTTCAATGGTTCGATTCAATTGAAGTCACCTTGCGCCGAAGCGGCTGTCTCGAAAACCTTTGTAGTGTTAACGCCACTGGCGTTTTCCAGTCCATGGCTCTGGATTGGTGGACTGCAGAGAGAAACAAGCGAGGGAATGATGCAGCCTATGGGATCACGTGGGATGAGTTGAAGGACATCATGATGAAGGAGTTATGCCCTCCCCACGAGCTTCAGAAGCTGGAGGACGAGTTCTGGCACATCAAGCAAGAGGGTGGCGATAATGCTGGTTTAATTGCCCGCTTTAAGCGGTTGAGTATCATTTGTCCAGGCCAAGTTACCACACCTGAGATTACCATCAAGACATACATCCGTGCTTTACCAGATTGTGTTGCCGACTTTGTGCAAGCTGCCAAAACAACAACCATCGAAGAGACTTACCTACTCGCTGCCGAGATCAATGAAAAGCGAGTTAGGGTGGGTTACTTTGATAAAAGCACCAAAAGTCTTCACCAAGTCACCGTTGCTCCCACCGCTGAAACCGCCGCACCGCGAGCTTCAAAGTGCTCACGCCGCAAGAGAAAGAACAGCAGCTCTAGCAACAAGAACTGTGCGGTTACCGTCACTCCACTCCAAGTGGTACCTGCCCAACCACAACCTCAAAACCGCCAAGTAGCGGCGCCAGTGACCAATGCACCACCAGCCAATTGTGCATATACTGGTCCACACCCGCTCTACCCTACTTGTACTTATCATCACCCGGTTGGAATCGCATGCCGGTTTTGTGTTCACTGCAACCTGTACGGCCATTTCACTGCTAACTGCCTTACCAGTCCTCGCCAAGCTCCAGCCCCAGTTCAAGCTTCTGCCCTACCAGCTCCTCAGGCACAACAAGCAGCTCCTGCTCATGCAAGAGCCTGCTTTGCGTGTGGTGGTCCCAACCACTTCACAAATGTCTGCCCAAACAGAGTAGTGAAGCAAGAGCCACAGCAACAGCAGTAGCAAGCACCGTAACAACACTAACAGCAGCAGCAGCAGCAGCAGCATCCAGCTCAGCAAGCAGCCCGCGGGCGAGTCTTCAACATCAACGCCCACCAGGCTCAGGCAGATAACAACGTGGTTAATGGTACGTTTCTCGTAAATGGTATATATGCTTCGTGTTTGTTTGATACTGGAGCTGATAACTGTTTTGTATCGTTCGAATTCGAAAGGCTCCTAAACCTTAAGCGCGTTAACCTCCCATCAATATTCGACGTAGAAGTTGCCACTGGAAGAACCGTCAATGTTAGCTCTGTTCTGCGTGACTGTACTCTTGAACTCAACAACCACGTTTTCCTGATCAATCTTATCCCAATGCAACTCGGTAGTTTTGACATCATAGTAGGTATGGATTTCCTTCGGGAGAATCATGCTGAAATTGTTTGCTTCGATAAAATGATTCGTTTCTCTCTCGCAAACGGCAATCAATTGTATGTTTATGGCGAAGTCACTTCGAAGAAGTTACAACTCATGTCGTGTGTCCAAGATAACAAGTATCTCCGCAAGGAATATCAAGCTTTCTTGGTACACATCGTAGTAGCGGAGGAAAAGGAAGTTAAGGCAATAGATAAGGTTCCTGTGGTTCGTGATTTCCCTCTTGTATTTCCCGATGATTTACCTAGTTTACCTCCCACTCGTGATATCGATTTTCGAATCGACCTCATTCCTGGAGCAAATCCTATTGCTAGAGCCCCTTATCGTCTTGCTCCGTCTGAAATACGCGAACTCTCGAGTCAGCTCCAGGAATTGCTTGACAAAGACTTCATTCGCCCTAGCACCTCTCCTTGGGGCGTGCCTGTCCTTTTTGTCAAAAAGAAGGACGGATCGTTTCGGATGTGCATCGACTACAGGGAATTGAATAAGCTTACCATCAAGAATCCTTATCCCTTGCCTAGAATTGATGATTTGTTTCATCAGTTACAAGGTGCTACGTGTTTCTCAAAGATTGATTTGCGCTCAGGCTATCACCAGTTACGAATTCAAGAGGAAGATATACCCAAAACCGCTTTTCGAACCCGATATGGTCACTATGAGTTTGTTGTTATGCCTTTTGGTTTGACCAACGCTCCCGTAGTCTTTATGGATCTAATGAATCGCGTGTGTAAACCCTTTCTCGACCGCTTCGTCATCGTGTTCATCGATGATATCCTGATCTATTCCAAGTAAAAAACCGAACACGCGCAACATCTCCGTTTGGTTCTTGAGTTACTCCAGGGAAACCGTCTCCATGCCAAATTCTCCAAGTGTGAATTCTGGCTCGAGGAGGTTCAATTCCTCGTTCACATTGTCAATAGTCAAGGTATCCATGTCGATCCCGCGAAGATCGAAGCTGTTAAGAGTTGGGTTACACCAAAGAACCCGTTCGAAGTTCGTTCTTTTCTCGGATTGGCGGGTTACTATTTCCGATTCATCGCTGACTTCTCGAAGATCGTTGTACCTCTCACACACAAGGACAAATCTTTTGTTTGGGAAACCGAACAAGAGGAAACCTTTCAAACGCTCAAACTTATGCTCTGCAATGCTCCCGTGCTCTCTCTACCCAATGGAAATGACGACTTCATAGTCTAATGCGATGCCTCTAACCTCGGTCTTGGTTGTGTTCTCATGCAACGAGACAAGGTTATCACGTACGCCTCTCGTCAGGTCACGATCCACGAGAAGAACTATACAACCCACGATCTCGAGCTTGGTGCAGTTGTTCTTGCGCTAAATATTTGGCGACACTACCTATACGGTACCAAGTGTACGGTTTTCACCGACCATAAGAGCCTGCAACACATCTTTAGCCAGAAAGAGCTAAATATGCGCTAACGCCGATGGGTTGAACTCCTCAACGATTACGACTGTGAGATTCTTTACCATCCTAGCAAAGCAAACGTTGTTGCCGATGCCCTCAGTCGACGAAGCTACTTGCATAGCGTCCGTAATACTCAAGCCCAGCACAATCTCGAAACTCTTATACGTGACGCTCAACATGCTTGTTTTACCAAACGTACTTTGAAGAAGGAAATGCTCATTAACAACGGCGAACAACTGGTGAACAAATCGAATGGTATATTCCATTATCTAGACCGAATTTGGATTCCCAAGCGCACCAATTTATGACAGATTCTGCTAGACGAAGCCCACAAGTCGTGATATTCCTTTCATCCCGGTGCCGATAAGATGTACCAGGACATGCGCTACAAGTACTGGTGGTCGGGCATGAAGAGAGATATCGCCATCTACGTTTCGAAATGCCTGACTTGTTCGAAAGTCAAGGCTGAGCATCAACGCCCCTCTAGCTTACTCGTACAACCCGAAATCCCTATGTGGAAGAGGGAGAGTATAGCTATGGACTTCATAACAAAACTCCCGCGCACGCCATCAGGTCACGACAGAATCTGGGTTATCGTTGAACGTCTCACCAAATCCGCTCACTTTCTACCGATACGAGAAGACTATTAGGTAGAACGATTAGCCCGGATCTATACCGACGAAGTTATTTGTCGACACGGGACACCTCGTGACATCATTTCTGATCGCGACGGTCGATTCACCTCGTGTCTCTAGGAAACGTTTCAATCTGCTCTCGGTACTACTCTCAATCTTAGTACTGCTTTCCATCCCCATACCGACGGTCAGACTGAACGCACGATTCGTACCTTGGAAGACATGCTTCGCTCGTGTGTTATAGATTTCGGTGGTAATTGGGATTCGCATTTACCTTTAGTCAAGTTCTCGTACAATAATAGTTATCACTCTAGCATCCAAATGGCACCATTTGAGGCATTATACGGACGAAAATGTCGATCGCCTATTGTATGCCACGAGATCGGGGATGCGCAAATTACCGGTCCTGAGTTATTGCAAGAAACGACTGAAAAAATCCTCCAAATTCGAGACAACCACCTGAAAGCTCGGAGTTGTCAGAAAAGTTACACCGATAGACGCCGCAAACCCCTTGAATTTGACGTTGGTGATCACGTACTCCTAAAGGTTGCACCTTGGAAGGGGGTGATCAGATTCGGCAAGAAAGGAAAGCTCGCGCCTCGATACGTTGGACCCTTTAAAATTCTGGAAATAATTGGCAAAGTGGCCTACAGACTCGAACTACCGGAGGAACTTAGTAATGTCCACCTGACTTTCCACGTTTCAAACCTCAAAAAGTGCCTAGCCGATCAGGATTTACATGTCCCTCTTGAGGATCTACAAGTGGACGAAACATTACACTTCGTGGAACAGCCTGTCGAGATCATGGGCCGAGAAACCAAGGTACTCCGACGCTCACGCATTCTCATTGTGAAGGTTCGCTGGGAAGACAAACGCGGCGCCGAGTTCACCTGGGAACTCGAAAGTGACATGAAGGCTAAGTACCCACAACTGTTTGTTACGCCTGCGCCTTAAATTTCAGGACGAAGTACAAGTCAAAGTCAAAGGAAGAAAAGATTGCTAATTGCGATCTGTCACTCCTTGCTTAATTATTGATTGTACTTCTCGA
Organism: Helianthus tuberosus; assembly: GCA_030545235.1. Classification (NCBI taxonomy): domain Eukaryota; kingdom Viridiplantae; phylum Streptophyta; class Magnoliopsida; order Asterales; family Asteraceae; genus Helianthus; species Helianthus tuberosus. Next base: position 20,095,240 of record CM060443.1, on the reverse strand, counting down.
CTTGTAATTGATACTCTAATTTAAGTTGCTTTAGTTGTATTATGTGGAGTACATGTTAATAAATCGCAGTTTAATCGCTAATCGACTTACCGCTATCGCATCGCAACCCAAATTATAGGTTATGGATATTATTTTACGTGTGTGTGCTATTACGTGTTACTTGTGTATGTTTATATGTTTTGCGGTGAATAATCGCAAACGCAATCGCAACTCTATCACAACGCAATCTCATCGCAAACTCGAGATTTGGGGATCACTTTTGTGTTATTTAATAGTTAGGATATTGGTGTAATTAAGGGGTAATACTATCGAATCGCTTACTCGCAACGCATTGCAATGCTCAACGCACGAACAAAACGTCAAAAACCAACCCACAAACCCATCCGATCGAACCGCCCTTCGATCCACTACTTCACAGCACCTCTCCTCCTCTCTTGCCTATAAATAGCACCTGTCACATCACTGTTCATGTGATGTGACAGCTCGTCCTCTGACCAGCACGTTCCAGCCCTCTTTTCTCTCGATTTCTACTTCACAGCACCTCTCCGACTCGAGTTGCGAAAAGGACCGAAAAGATGCGTGCCATTCACCGCACGTTGGTGATAGAGCACATTCTATTAGGCTAAAAGGGACTTTGAGTACATCTCTGAGAAAAGTAGAATCACTTTGGGTAGTCAACGTCTATCAAGCCGAGACAATCTCTCTTCGATTTTTATGTGTTTCAATTCTGGATTTTTCGCCGCCGCCGACTCTATGATTTATCGTTTTTATGAGGAAATTTGATGTGTTTTATGCTTATGTGTTTTGATCTTGGTGATTTACACGCTTTTCGCTGTTCGCTTTGATGAAACACACACAACTCGCACTGCACATTTATCCCAACACGCTAACAAAACGCATGCTATAATACTCGCTTACGCTATGTTATTCGCTGTGATACTCGACGTATACTCACAATACTCGATCGCATAACGCCGCTATGAAAGATAAGTGGATACGTGCAATATATGTAGGCCAATACGTGCAAAATATAGTTGAAGATACGTTTATGTGGACTGTGCTACTGTGCTTATGTGGATGATGTGTGTAAAACGCAACATATAAATTACATCAAATGAGGCATAAAACTAACCCTTTTTTAGTACTAATGTTGGAAGAAGTGTGCTTTTGTCAGCCTTTTGTATTTTCAGGATTAAATGAGCGTAAATGAACAAAAGAAGCAAATATGCAGCAAAATCTAACATAATTACAAGAAAAAGAACAAACGTGGCATGCCCGACCCCTCGGCAGCATCTTCCCAAGCAAACAGAAGGCTGAACACGCCCCGTGCCCAGCGGATACGGAGGCATGCTCAGGTGTTTGCAGAAAAGACAAAGTTGTAGAAGCTTCTATTTCTCGACACGAGTGTGTGCCCAGCCAACACGGCCGTGGTCAACTCTAAGATTCGCAGAATCTAAGTAAATCTTGATAGTACAAATACGCTTTTGCACACGGGGCCGTGCCCAACGGATACGGGGGTGTGTGGAGTTAATGCAGACAAATTGCAATAAATGAAGAAAGAGAAAGTGGATGGACACGGGGCCGTGTCCAGCGGACACGGGGCCATGTCCGGGCTTCTGTGCAGGCTATAAATAGAGGTGCTTGGTTCACTTCAAAGGCATCCCTTGGTAAACCACCTCTCTCACACTTCACCCACACTCCACCACCATCACAACCCACATCCACCAGCATCATCCATCATCCATCATAGAGTGTGTGTAGTAGTCTCGGGATCGAAGATTGATAGTAAGAGTTCTTGACAATCAAAGGTCATGTTTGCCTAAGTCTCTTACATCACTTCGTGAAGACAAGCATTTAGTGTTATACTTTTGTTTTTTAATCTTTTCGCACTTTTTATTTTGTTTTGTATTAATGACTTTAATAACTAGTTTCTTATGTTGAAGGTGAAACTTCCTTATCATTTGTCCGTGGTGTCTTGGCGTTATTTTACTGTCTATATAAAATAAAAGCTTTTGTTAGGATCTGAGTTTCTTATGATTGTGTTTGTTTGAGATCAATGAAGATGAATTAGAAACAAGTGCAGCGGAATTAAAATGGAAACAAACTTTCAACACAATCAAATGAGAGAATTGCTTTCAACACACATGTTTGACATGAAATCGAATTATTATATTTATTACAATGATTCAATAACACTTGCATGCATGTAATACAATCTCCCCCTTAGCCTGAGCTCACAGATAGTTGTTCGTACAGAATGAGTTCTGAAGAAATAGCTAATAGAATAGTACTGGGTACTGTTCTATTTATAGTACCGAACAAACCACTGAAGCATCTTTGCTGACATCACCATGAAAGTGACATCTAACCTCCTAACAACCTACAACCACTGATCTATACAAGCACTGTTATCTAACCACTGATTACAATACAATACAAAGAAATAAACTAACTACTGCTTCTCATTCCACTGTTATACTCCCAGAAGTGCTTTGTGTCTTCAGCAGTACTTGAACCATGATAGTAGATTGAGCATCAGTGCTTTAGCCTTCAACAGTCTTTAGCAGTTGTTGAAAATCAGCAGTTGTTGTAGATGAACAGTGGATGGAGGTCATCAGATGTTAGGGCCACTTCCAAGGGCAAAGAATGAATACAAACATCTGCTTATTCTGGATCCACTGATCTGATCCAGTTTTGGCTTTAATCAACTGTTCCTCGGCAGGGTTCAATCCCAACAATCTCCCCCTGGAACAGATGATGCCAAAACCCTTCATTATTCTTGGATCTTTATTACCTCATCAATAATTCCCTGACTTGTCCTTTGAATTGTAATTCAAAGTCCAAGGAATCTATGTCATCCTAATCCCTGCACAGTGTAAGCTCAAGGAGATCTTGCAGATATTTAACACCTAGGCCCAATGCTTGTTCCCTTGATATTTGCTTCACCTCACCACTGGATTTGAGCAAAGTCAATACGTGGGTCTATTTGTCAGATTTCCACTTTAGTATTTTTTGAATCCAGTGGGTTTCTTGGGAGAGTTTTTATTGATGATGACTTTGGAGATGGAGGCCTGGTAATAACTGGTTGAGCAGTGTTTGAAGCTTTTGCCAATTCATGATTTTCTGCTATCATCTGCTGAAGAACCATTTATATAATGAAATCCCCTTGTGTTATATCTTCTGCTGTTTTTGCATCCATCTGCTTTTGTTTCCTTCTTTGATAAACGATGACAGCAGGAGGAGCAGTGGATTTCCTGATTTGTAGCTTTTGTGGTTTAGCTGGAACCACTGCTTCAGGGTAATCAGGCTTTTGAGGAACCTTGCGATTTTTCTTTCTCAACTCTTCCAACCTCTTGTAAGTGGCTAAGACTTTATCTTCTTTCCACCTGCTAACCTGATTCCTTGACCCATAATCAACAGCAATAAGCTCTTCTGTCATTCTCTTCAACTTTAAAGCCCTTTCAGGTACATTTTTCTTGTACTTTGACCAAACAGGAAGAGTGTGTTTTATTTTGTCATTGTTCATGTTTTACACTCTTTCTAGCTCCTCTTTAAGCTCACTCATGGTCTATTCTTTGTATTGAGCTCTTTCTGCCTTGTATTTCTTGAATGCCATGATGTGATCAATGTAATTTTTTCTCAGGCTTTCATCATCTCTTTCTGATAGTTTCTGATAAAGATCTTTTGAAAACTGCTCCAAAGTTCTGACTTGTGTGAGCAGATATTGAAAGTATCTTTGAATTTCTTTTTCATATTTTCCTACTGTATATCTTTTATAGATATCCTCTACTTGTTGAGCCTTTAACTTCAAATATTCTTCTATGTTGTTAGGCCTAGGATACCCTTGAAGAGATGGCAGGTTCCTTTTTGCAGGATCATCTTCAGAGTAGAAGGATTTTATCTCCTCTCTAACTGCTGGAAGATCTAATGGATACTGGACTGCTTCAGGAACAATTGCAGTGTTTGGATTTTGAGCTTGTACTGAAGAGAGTGGAACAGGGTTTGGAATGGTAGCAAGGGTCAGTTGTTGTGAAGATGTTGGAGGTGGTGGAGAATCATCCTCCAGTATTATCCTTCTCCTTTTGGGCTTAGGAGAGGTTGGTGGTGTTTTGGTAGGTTGAGTGGTGGTGATTTGAGTGGTAGGTGGCTGACTAACAGCCATTGAAACAACTAGTGTTTCAACCATTGTTGTCATTACAACAGATGATGTGTCATCTGATGTCTTCTGCTTTTTGGTAGGTGGCTTTTGTGGTGGTGATGAAGTTTTTGGGGTGTCAGTGGATTGTATGGTGGGAGCAGTGGTTGAAGTGTGTGTTGATGTAGTATTGGTGGCGGTTGTTGGGTTAACATCTGTTGAAACCACTGAAGTTCCAACAGCTGTTGATACAGCAGGTGTTTTAACATCTGTTGGTTTGGATGTTTTATGAGTGGAGTTTTTAGGAGTTTGGGGAGTATGTTTTGTGATTCTGGAAGGTGTGGATTTGGGTTGCCTCACTTTTCTAGTGGGCTGTCTTCTTTTAGGGTTAGGATTTTCCTGCTCATCCTTGGGCTCAGAAGTACCTTGTTCTTCCGTTTTCATTAAAGCTTTCTTCTCCTGATCAAACCTTGATTTACCCTTTGCCTCCATATCCTTTTTCAGCCTTGCTTTTTCATCAGCAAAAGCATTTAAGGTTACGTCAACATTTTTGGAACCATCTGGCCTAGGGATTTCTGCAACCAGACTAGATTTTGCATCTGGTTCAATGTAAAGACCATTTTCATATCCCTTTTTCTTCTTAACTTTCTCCCCCTTTTTGGCATCATTTGGAGGATTATCAACAAAAATTATGGAAGGAGGAGGAGTGCCAGTGGTGTTCAATAAATGGTCCATAATTGCCTTGATGTCTGCTTATGTATCCTTGAACCTAGCTTCCATTAAATTTCTGATCTTCTGAATTTGAACTTCATGTTGTTGATCAGCATATTCTCTTTGTTTGTGAAGCATAGGTTGAAATAAAATCCATAGCTCAGTGGGAGTTGGAGCAGATGATGGAGCAGATGTTGCATGTGTTGCAGCAGTGGGTGGTGCCTTTTGTGCTTGTAACAACTGTTGCAGCATAATTTTGATTTCTGCAACAGTTGTGTCAATCTTGTCAACCCTCTCCGTCAATTCTCTATACTTTAAACCATCACCCAACTTAATGGGATCATCTGATTTCCCACTAGCAGTGGTTGTATCAGCAGTTGACTTAGGGAAAGTTTCCCAAAAGTCATCCACTGATGCCCCTTGTTCTTGGTACTGGGACTTCTTTCTCCAAAAGAGGTAACCATTTTAAGTGAGCCAGTGAATACTGGAAACACTCTGGTTCCCAAAGAAGAAATTGCCTTCAAGGAAGTCTTATTGATGAAACTACTGTCCAAGTGTAAACCAGTGGGTTCAACACTTGTAGTAGCTGCTTCACTTGAACTACCACTAAGAGTTACATGTAACTCAAGGGGTGTAACCTCCTCAGTTGTTGGTGGGTTAGCAGAGATAGAGAGCTCAGACTCAGTCACTTGTTGTGGCATATTCTCAGTGATAGGTGGGTGAGAAGAACTGATTTCTTTCTGAGCTATATCAAGTGCATCCATCAAAGGTAATATTGGTGGTGAAATTTAGGCAGTGAGTATGGGTGTGGAAAGAGAATTTGCCCTGGGAGCTGGGCTGTGGATGATGGAATCAAGTGATTCCAGAGCATCAATATTTTGGTGTCCCTGTTGATATAACCTGTTCTTTTTTAGAAGAAGCAGGAGGAGTTTGAGGCTCAGGTTGAGATCTTTCTTCCAACTGCTGTGAGGAAGTAGCAGCAGTGGTTATTGGTGACTTTTGTGTTGTCACTGGTAGTTGCTCTGGGATCTCATCTTCCAGAGTTACCTTTTTTGTGGGTTTGGGGGGCTTTTGTGATTTTTCCTGTTTTGGTCTTTTGGTGGTTTTAGGTGTGGGTTTCACAGCAGTTGTTTTGCTGTTGTGATCACCTTGAGCAGTGGGCTCAACAGCAGGCACCTGAGGAGCAGTTGTTGCTGCTAAATTCTGCTCAGGCTCCTCTGTTTGTGTTTTGGAAGGTTTTGACAGCCGAGTAAAAGTTTCTGAAGAAAGGCTGTTTGTTTGACAAGGAGTTCCTTGGATTAGCACATGTGCATTATCCTTGGAAAATTTCTTTTGAAAATAAAAACTTAGAAACCTTGGAAACAAGAGAAATGGTTTCTTATTATCTTTAATATTATTAATATTCTTAACCATGTCATTGAAGATTTCCTGGGAGTAGTTAAAATTTTCTTCATTCAAAATTGCATAACCCAGATATTGAATCTTCAATGATATCTCATTGAAAGCAGTTGTTTTATTAGAAACACACATGAAGAGGGTATGAAACAAAAACCTCATGGCAGGAGGAAAACTGCCTTTTTGTAAAGTATCCTTTTTCATTTCCTCTTCATACCCTCTCTCAAGAAAATCAATTTGATACTCTGTTTTTGGAAAGGAATTTTTACCTTGAATATCATTTAGTTTAAAAACCTCCGACAGAGTTTGTGTTGTGATGGTAACAGCAATACCTCGGATTGAAGAATTTATTGCTAAGGGCTTTTTGTCCATAAAATAAAGTTTTGCATTTTTCCAGAATTCGCGTTGAGTTTCTATGAAAATAGGAGCATCACAAGTCAACAAAGTTTTGTACTTTGTTTTTGAAAGAGCATCAATGACGGAGTTGAAGGTTGTGCTGTCACTTGGTTTTTCAAGTATGCAAAGGTAGTTATGGGGAGTTTTGTAAGGAAGGGCCATGGTGATTTGAGTGTGGTTGCGAGAGGAAGAAGATGATGAAGGGAAAAGGTGAATGGATGGTAATTTGAGTGTGGTTGCGAGAGAAATGGATGGTAACTGTTTTGAGAAAGGAATTTTGAACTCAATTCGACAGTGAAAACCCTGTTTCGGGTTTTGATCAGGGTTTTATAAAGGGAAAAAGTGATGGCTAACGTGGCAGCGGTAACAAAAGATCTGACTGATAAGTATTGTCCACGTGCCAACCACTAATGAATAATGGAAGATAGTTGTTTAGGAAACCACTGATGGAACAAGTATCAGTGGTTTGTAATGGTGAAATGAAAACAGTGGCTGATTTTGAACTATCAGTGGATAGCCATCAGCCGGTTAAAACACTGATTTTGAACAACAGTGATTAATCAAGGAAATGAGAAAACAGTGATTGACTTTCAGCAGCGGACAATAATCATCAGAACAGTTGTTTGAACCAAAACAGTGGTTATGGCAGACTTTTAAGGATTAATGAAAATTTTCATTTTTAACTATTTTTAAGGATGGAATTTTGATTTTCTGAAAACATTTTAAAGATTTTATTCATAGAAAAACAATATTTTGCTTGTTATTCCATGTTCAGCATGCCAATCCTAGAGATCAAGCTTTCAAAGGTGGATGTGTCCAATGCTTTTGTTAGCACATCTGCCAGCTGATCTTTAGTTGGAACATGATGCAGAGAAATCAAACCTTTTTCATAGCAATCCCTCACAAAGTGATGTCTGATATCAATGTGCTTGGTGGTTGAATGGGATACTGGATTGTTGATGATATTTTCTGCTGCCTGACTGTCCAACATGAGAGGTGTCTTTAAGGTAGTGATACCAAAATCCAGCAATTGATTTTGAAGCCATAACAGTTGGGTTGTACAGCTTGCAGCAGTTATATACTCTGCCTCAGCAGTGGATGTTGAAACAGCTGCTTGCTTTTTGCTTTGCCAAGATACTAAGCAACTGCCTAGGAATTGGCACCCTCCTAACGTGGACTTCCTTGTTTTGTCACATCCAGCAAAGTCATTGTCTGAGAAACCTAAAAGCTTGATATTTCCATCAGCTGGATACCAGATACCAAGTGTGGGAGCACCTTTTAGGTATCTGAATATCCTTTTTACAGCAATAAGGTTTGACTTTCTTGGGGCTGATTGGGATCTTGCACAAACACATGTTGCAAACATGATGTCTGGCCTAGATGCAGTTAGGTACAATAAAGACCCAATCATGCTTCTATAAAGAGTATGATCAACCAAATCATCCTTTTCATCAGACATGACTATCTTTGTGGTTGCTATGGGTGTACTACATGGTTTACAATAATCCATCTCAAATTTCTTTAAGAGTTCTTTGGCATATTTTCCTTGATGGATGAAAGTACCATTTTGCAGTTGCCTTACTTGGTGACCAAGAAAGCACTGGAGTTCACCCATTGCACTCATCTCAAACTCAGCTGTCATGAGTTGTCTGAACTCTTGACACATTTTAGAACATGTGCTTCCAAAAACGATGTCATCCACATAAATCTGGACAATCATCAAATCTTTCCCTCTCCATTTCAAAAACAATGTTTTATCAATTTTACCTCTTGTGAACCCAATGGAAAGAAGAAAGGTGGAAAGAGTTTCATACCAGGCTCTAGGTGCTTGTTTCAGTCCATACAAAGCTTTATTTAGCTTGTAGACATGATTTGGATTAAATGGATCCTCAAAGCCTGGAGGTTGACAAACATATACCTCTTCTTGAATCTTACCATAGAGGAATGCACATTTGATATCCATTTGATACACCTTTATGTTGTGGTTGACAGCAAAGGCCAGGAATAATCTGATAGCTTCTAATCTTGCTACAGGGGCAAAAGTTTCATCATAGTCAATGCCCTCTTCCTGTCTAAACCCTTGAACCATGAGCCTTGCTTTATTCTTGACAACAATACCCCTTTCATCAGTTTTATTTTTAAAGACCCACTTTGTGCCAATAGGACTCACACCCTCTGGCAGTGGTACAAGCTCCCAAACTTGTTGTCTTCTAAACTGTTGGAGCTCCTCTTGCATGGCTTCTACCCAGCTGTTGTCTTTTAGTGCCTCTTGGTACTTGACTGGCTGATGGAGTGATAGGAAACCAGCAAAAAGACAGATGTTTTGCGATTGGCTTCTGGTTAGCACCCTTCACTGATGTTGCCAATGATTTGGTCAGGTGGATGAGACTTCAAGAAGATTAACTCTCCTTTGTATGGAACAATGGCATTTAAAGGTGAAGGCTGCAGATGTGAATCATCTGAGCTAACCACTGTTGGTGACTTTGATGATCCAACAGTGGTTTCAAATGGAGGTGGAGGAATAGGAGGAAGGGGTGTGAAAGCAGGCTGATTTTTATCCACTGTTTGGGGATTTTTATCAACAGTGCTTGATGATGTGGAAACAGGGGTTAATGGGCTACTTTGGTCAACAACTGTTGAGGTAGCAGTGGTTGAGCTTTGACAGCTGTTTTGAACATCTGCTGCTCTTCCAATTGATGCAGACTTTTGTTGTGGAATGATAACTTCATATCCATAGTCTGATGGAGGACTTTGTGATGGATCTGCATTGTTAGTCTTGACAGAAACATTTTTAAATGTAAATTTATCAAGATCAAATAATTCTGCAGGATTTGTAGGGATTTTCATTGAAGAGAGTTCATTGAACTTCACATTCAAAGTCTCTTCCACTGTCTTAGTCCTAGTGTTGAACACTTTATAGGCCTTAGCAGTGGTTGAGTATCCCAAATGATAACCACAATCAATTTTGGCTACAAACTTTGAGATAGAATCTTTTAAGTTTAAAATGAAACATGGGGAGCCAAAAACTTTGAAATATGAGATCAGTGGTTTGATTTTATACAGAATTTCATAGGCAGTCTTTTGATGCCTGGGGTTTATTAAAATTCTATTCTGGACATAGCAGGCAGTGTTTACAGCCTCTGCCCAGAAAGTTAATGGCACACCTGAATCAGCAAGCATGGTCCTGGCAACCTCTATCAAAGTTCTGTTCTTTCTTTCAACTACCCCATTTTGTTCTGGTGTTCTTGGAATGCTGTACTGCCTTACAATTCCTTTTGACACATAAAACTCATCCAACTCCCTATTTCTGAATTCTGTGCCATTGTCACTCCTGAAGATTTTTACTGGCAAGTCAAACTGCTTTTCAACCTGTGTAACAAAGTCTTGCAGAATGCGTGCAGTCTCATCTTTGGAATGTAAGAAATAAGTCCATGTAAACCTAGAAAAGTCATCTACAATTACCAAGCAATATCTTTTCTTTTTAAGACTCATGACTTTAACTGGGCCAAACAGATCCATGTGAAGCATTTGCAAGCACTTGGTTGTTTTGGACTCTTCAATGGACTTAAAAGAGCTTTTATGTTGTTTTCCTTTTAGGCAGGAAACACAATGCTCAGGACAGGTGAACAGTTTTTGAGGAAGACCTCTTACTAACCCCTGTTTTGACAAAGCAGTGATTGTCTTGAGATTTGTGTGCCCCAATCTTCTGTGCCAAAGTTCTGTCTCTTTGTTAGAGGCAGCTGAGAATAGACATGCATCAGTTCTTGGGTTCTCTTTTGACAAATCAACTACATAAACATTGCCACTTCTTTGAGCAACAAGTTTAGTTATTCCATTTTTTTATTATTTTTCAATCTTTTCAACCATTTCTGGTCCAGCAATCCTACAACACTCCTTAGTAAAGAAAGAACCATAACCCTTGTCACTCATTTGAGAGACACTAAGGAGGTTGAATATTAGATTGTCTATCAGATTGACATTTTCAAACTAAACATTTCCAGACTGAACTGTACCAGAACCCATCACCTTCCCTTTACTATTATTACCAAAAGATATATCACCCCCTCTATGAGTTTTGAATTCTTTGAGTAGGGCTCTACATCCTGTCATGTGCCTAGAGCCTCCACTATCTACATACCAAAGACTATTTAAGCATGCAGAAGCTCCCTGCACATCAAGTAAAAGGTTAGTTCTGTGACAACTGGCCCAAACCGGTAATTTCCGTACACATTAATTATTGCTTAATGACTGCAATTATGTGCTTAATTGTCAGCAATGCCTGATTACAAGATTAAGCAAGTGAATTCATGCACGTTGTATACTACAAAATATTGCTTTATGCATAAACGAGAGCGTTGCGTCAAAAATACTAGTAAACTCACCGGTAAGACACACTGTGTCAACGGAACTGCAGAAAGCAGCCAGACAATAAAATTGGAGCCTAGGTGTAGGTCCGACAACAAGAATGCATTAAAACCCAAGAGTACAAACAAGGGTTTAATATATATGCAAGGCGAAAGCAAAATTAAGCACTAAAAAGCACCCGAAACGCACTTTAAGTGCAGAATTCATATAATTCAGCAATAATTAAGCATTTAGACATATGAATATTATGCAGAAATGTCGTTTGATTATCCAGAATATTTCCCTAAGTGTTGGGAATCGATAGTGTTATAAAAAGATACTTATTAAACACTAAAAGGTGCAATTTAGCACTTTAACGAATCGGTATGTAACCGAACAACCGGACTATACCCGGAACACGAAAATATTGTTAATAACATTATTTATCTTTTTCTGAGCCACTTAGGGTCCCTGAATACCCTAACCCACGCCATAACGCACGACACACCACTAACCGGGTTAATCACTTAACTTAACTAGATTAACCTAACCATATACTTAACCAATTGTTGGAAATGAACTAGTACCCCCCCCCCCCCTTTAACCAACCGTCCCCATGAGGGGGGACACCCTTGTACTCTTGTTAATTATTTTATTCTCTCATGTCTAATATCAATTAGACATAGTGTCCAATGGTTAATCACCTTAGATTTTGTCTATAAGTTCTAAGCATTAACACATGACCATTTCATTTAACACACACCACAACACAAACACTCTCTCTCTCTCTCTCAAAGGCTTCGGCCGAACACACCCAACACCATCCATCCATCATCGAGTTTTGATCAACCAATTCCAAGCTCCTACAAGGGATAAGGATCGCGTATAAGGAACCTTGGTGCAAACGGAAGGCGAAGGACCTCACTACATTGCTTTTACCCACGCGATTTTCGCTTAGATTCTTCCCTAGCCTCGAGCTAGTGGTATGTTGCTTAAATCACTCTCTTGAACTATATTGAAGTGGTTAAAATGATTCGTAACGGTTAAAACTCGTTAACATACAAGATGACACACAAAAGTCTACTAAAAACACTAAAAATGTTGGTTAAAAGCTCATATGTTGTGTAAATCTTGTAGTATTTGATTTGTGTGATTATTTGGACCCGATCTATGTTGTGGTAGCTCGGATCATCATTTAACCCGATTTAGTCATAATCTTGGATTATGACATAAAGCTTGTTTAAGAGTAACAAAGGTTAAATGATGAAACTCTACCACACACGAGTCATGAACTTGTGTAAAAGCGATTTAACTTGTGAAATAGTGTTTAAAACTAGTAGATCTACGTATCTACAAGCGGTATCTTCAAAGGACCAAGTGTCCAAGAAATCATATTTTCTAAAACCGGATCTTACATGAAAAAGAATGATTTTAGCAAACACACGAGTGTGTAAACACTTGTGTAACACAAAGTTTCGACAAAATAACTATTTTTGTAAATGTTGACCGGAAGTTGTAAAGATGTAACTTCTTTAAAAGTGAGACTTTCAAGAAGCAAAGTTGATCTATACAAAAGATCCCCTAAAAATAATGGAAGGATACTATCTATTTGGGAAAAACCACAAGTTCATGTATTTCTGCGATTATATCTATTTTAACTAGTTGCATATTGTTGAATGAGGAGATTGTTGACGATTTAAAAGAAAATAAACACATTGAAAACATGGGAAACCTCCATTTTTAGGGGAAACTCTGCCAAAATTTTTATAAATTTTGACACTTAGAAAAACATAAGTTTTTGAGAAACTTATTCCCCCAAAATGTGTTTAAAAGTATTACCAAGGTTTCCCTAATTTTTGGTGATAAGAAATGAGGATTTCTTCAAGAATAAAAATGGACATAAGTATGTATATTTTTGAGAGAAAAATATATATTATTTTATCACCAACTTATGTGCTAAGTGTATATAGTATGTGTTATACGTACTAGTGTATTAAGACTTAAAAATACACTAAATACTCGTGAAGAGTATAAAATTAAAAATACACATACAAAATACAAGATACATAATTCGGGTGCGAAGTGCAAAACACAAAAGACTTATATTTATTTTAGAGGCAATAATATAAGTAAGATACGTTCATATTTTTAACACAACAATACAAATACAAAAGAGAGTGACTGTACTTGTGCGATACAAGTCTAGTGACTAACGTTAAGAAAACGCGTATAGGTTATGACGTTAAGTAAGCAAATCCGGTGAAGTTTACGACGCACAGGAACGCAAAGTTGTGAGTTCATGCTCCCCCTTTTCTCTTAACTGTTTTCAGTTTTATAACTTCGGGGGTGAAATACATGTTACAAATATTACAATGTTTACAAATGGTATGATGGATACAAGAATGATACGAGAAATCGTGTCACGAATAGGGTACCATAAGCACCATTAATCGTGTACATACTTAGACCGCAAAACAAAAGGTTAGATCTAATGGGTTCCGGGCAGCCCCACTGTTGGCCACTCTTTTACCAAGCAGTGTTTTTGTGTCTCAGTCGTAAATCGACTACAGAAAAATGCCTATGGTTTGGTGACTTCCTATGTCGTGTCACATGTTAATGGCTTTGCAACCCATTAACACTTGATACATACAGAAATATTTGACTTATACATGAGTACGTGGTGTACACAAAAGACTTGATTTATACAAAAGACAAATTATGTTTTCATACAAAGTATACAAACGTGAAATACAAAAATTGCATGAATTCACACCAACTTTATGTTGACGTTTTTCCAAAACTCACATGTATTTCAGGTAACTAGGGTGGATGTGCGCGTGGTCTTACTCATGCTCGTGGATGTCGCTTTGTTTATCTTTAAATAAAGTTGTGACTTTTAAGACAATATGTTATCTCGTGTTGTAAACACTTGACATATGTTTTCAGTAATGTAATATTTGAAGATATTTTTGAGCATGTAGTATGTTTACTCTTCGTATGCAATGAGAACCTTTCATGATCACACCTCGTGCTTCCGCCGCAGAAAGGGGTGTGACAGATTGGTATCAGAGCTGCGATTGTAGCGAACCAGGATTCCTTCTCGAGTCTAGTCTACAATCTCTAGGATCCTTTCACGAAAACAATTCTCATAGAGTTTTCATTGCATAAAACGTCCCGCGACATCCACTACCTGAAACTGTCTACATGAGTCTAGAAAAGACACTACGAGACTTAGAGTGCACATGAGTAGCACTTGTCGTTGACTAGAAATTACTTGCAATTATGTGTGATAATTAGCATGTACTAGAAGTAGAATGTCACAAGTATATGTGACTTTACCTGAAAGCAATGGCCTACCTGTAGGAAGAAAATACGAGGATGAAACAAACTGTGCGGACTGTGCAAGGAGTTACGTAATTATGGATGCATACATAATTATGGAATTCAGTGCACAAAAATCACAGCAAGTCTTGTCACGTATAGATTCCCTCAGTGCAAGCCTACTAAGTACTCTGCTAGAGTAATAATTGTTTGATGTCACTTATGTGATATATACCTATGAATATATATGTACTACTACTGCCTAGTAGGACGATATCAAACAACTGTGTAACCCTGTTGTGTTATGTTCTGTCAGAACATGGCACCCAGGAAAGCTGTGAATGCTCGCAATGACGATCAACCTCCTCCTCCCCCACTGCCAAGAACTGCTGATGAGCTGAACGCTCTACTGGAGGAAAGGATCTCCGCTGCTATCGCCCAGTACGAGGCAAACCGTACTCAAGACAGTGGAGGACCAAGCAATGCTAGGCGTAATGGGAATGGAGATTCGTCTGGAGGCAATACAGCTCAAGGCTGCACTTTCAAGCAGTTCCTCGACTGCAAGCCGACGAACTATGATGGCACAGGAGGTGCAGTAGCATTTGTGCGCTGGACAGAGAAGACTGAAGCTACTTTCCGCATGAGCAAGTGTACCGCGGAGCAGCAAGTCACTTTCGCTACTGGGTTATTCGTCGATGAAGCTCTGACTTGGTGGAACCTGCAAGTCCAAACCTTGGGTGATGATGCCGCTTATGGCCTAACTTGGGATGAACTGAAGGAAAGAATGAGAGAGAAGTACTGCTCTCGTGCTGAACTCCAAAGGCTGGAGACGGAGTTCTGGCACTTGACCATGGAAGGTGCTGACATCAATGGATATACTCGAAGGTTCCACGATCTGTCTAGAGTGCTTCCCTACATGGTGACTCCCGAATTCAAGCGTGTTGAATGCTACACTTGGGGACTGGCCTCAGAGTTTCGTGGCATGGTGACGTCAGCCAAACCACAAACAATCACCGAGGCTGTAACTCTGGCTGTCAGCCTTACTGAAGATTGTGTTCGAATGAAGAAGCTATCACTGAACCCCACAGAAAATGCCGAGACGCATGCTGAGTCGTCTGGCGACAAGAAAAGGAAATATGCAAACTTGAATCAAGCAACTCGTAACAACAAAGGTTCCAACAAGAAGCGTGACCCTAACCCGCCTCAAGGGGCGAAATCTCTTGCAGCTATGAACGACGCTCCAGCAAGGGGATACCGGGGCACCTTGCCCAAATGCCATCGGTGTAAACACCATCATGAGGGAGCTTGTCGCATCCCAAAGTGTGACAAGTGTGGGAAGTTGGGTCACCGCACTGAAGACTGCTGGAGTAAGAGGAACGGAAATGGAAATCGTAATGGGGCTGATGATAGGAAAAATGGTGGAAATGGAAACGGTGCTGGCAACGAGAATGGGCGAAACCAAGGATGCTTCAGATGTGGAAGCAAAGATCATTTCATGAAGGACTGCCCAGAGAGAAACAATGCTCAGGCCCGAGCATTTGTGATTGGAGCAAGGGACGCACGCGAGGACCCTAATGTGGTCAACGGTACGTTCCTCATTAACAATCACTCTGCATCCATATTATTCGACACTGGCGCCGATTATAGCTTCATGTCTGTGGAATTTAAACGCATACTCGGAATAGAATCTAGTAGATTAGAAATTCCTTATTCCATAGAACTAGCCAATGGTAAACTTGTTGAATCGAGCGAAGTTGTCAGAGGCTGCACACTAGAACTTGGCGAACGAAATTTTAGCATCGACCTCTTACCTATTCAATTGGGTAGCTTCGATGTAGTAGTCGGAATGGATTGGTTGTCCAAGAACAAAGCTGAAGTTATTTGCCATGAGAAAATCATTCGCATCCCTTTAGCGAATGGTGAAACTCTCATCGTGCATGGAGAAAGACGAAACGCGCATCTACGAATTATCAGTTGTATGAAGGCACAGAAGTGCTTAAGGAAAGGATGTGTTGCTTTCCTAGCACACGTTGTAGATACGAAGACTGTGGAGCCAAAACTCGAAGACATTCCTGTAGTGAAGGAATTTCCTGATGTGTTCCCTGAGGATCTGCCAGGACTACCTCCGCAACGACAAGTCGAATTCCGTATAGACTTGGTTCCAGGAGCCGCTCCTGTAGCCAAGGCTCCCTATCGACTTGCACCATCCGAAATGCAAGAATTATCTACACAACTTCAGGAGTTGCTGGATAAGGGATTTATAAGGCCAAGCTTCTCACCCTGGGGAGCTCCAGTATTATTCGTGAAGAAGAAGGATGGATCACTGCGGATGTGTATCGATTACAGGGAACTGAACAAGCTCACAATCAAGAATCGGTATCCGCTACCGAGGATTGATGACTTGTTTGATCAACTGCAAGGATCAAGCTACTATTCCAATATCGACCTTCGATCTGGATACCATCAGCTGAGAATCCAAGATGAAAGCGTGCCAAAGACTGCATTCAGAACACGCTATGGGCACTACGAATTTCTTGTGATGCCATTTGGATTGACGAACGCGCCAGCAATCTTCATGGATCTAATGAACCGTGTATGCAAACCATATCTTGATAAATTCGTGATTGTATTTATCGATGATATCCTGATTTACTCGCGAACGAAAGAAGAACATGAGCAACATCTCAGAACCATCTTGGAGCTACTGAAGAAAGAGAAACTTTATGCAAAGTTCTCGAAATGCGAATTCTGGATTCGCGAAGTACAATTTCTTGGTCACGTGGTGAATGAGAAGGGCATTCATGTAGACCCGTCCAAGATAGAAGCAATAAAGAATTGGGAAGCTCCCAAGACCCCAACTGAAGTTCGACAATTTTTGGGCTTAGCGGGCTATTATCGGCGATTCATCGAGAATTTCTCAAAGATAGCTCAACCGCTAACGACCCTTACTCAGAAAGACAAGAAGTACGACTAGGGTCACAAACAAGAAGAAGCCTTCCAGCTACTTAAGAACAAGCTCTGCGATGCACCGATACTATCGTTACCCGAAGGCACTGAAGACTTCGTGGTATACTGCGACGCCTCACGACAAGGCTTGGGTTGCGTGCTCATGCAACGCCAAAAAGTCATCGCTTATGCTTCAAGACAACTGAAGGTTCATGAGAGAAATTATACCACTCACGACCTGGAGCTGGGTGCAGTGGTATTCGCCTTGAAGATTTGGCGACATTACTTATATGGTACTCGATGTACAGTCTTCACAGATCACCAAAGTTTACAACACATATTTGATCAGAAGGAATTGAATATGCGCCAGCGACGTTGGGTCGAGCTGCTGAATGATTATAACTGTGAGATTAAGTACCATCCTGGAAAGGCAAATGTTGTAGCAGACGCGTTGAGCCGAAAAGAAAGGGTTAAGACCCTAAGGGTTCGAGCATTGGAAATGACGATTCGAACGAACCTCACTGCACGCATTCGAGATGCACAACAAGAAGCTCTTAAGGAAGAGAACCGTAAAGCTGAATACCTACGGGGTATGCTGAAATACATGATGCCAAACGAAGAAGGAGCCTTATACTTCAAGAAGCGTATTTGGGTTCCACTCTATGGTGGCATACGAGAAGTCATCCTTGATGAAGCGCACAAGTCAAGATACTCGATCCACCCAGGGTCGGACAAGATGTATCAAGACTTGAAAGAATATTATTGGTGGTCGAGACTCAAGAGCGACGTTGCTGTCTATGTTGGAAAATGCCTAACCTGTGCTAAGGTTAAGGCAGAATATCAGAAACCGTCCGGCCTACTACAACAACCAGAGATTCCCGTATGGAAGTGGGAACAAATCTCGATGGACTTCATAACGAAATTACCCAGGACCCCGAGAGGGCACGATATGATATGGGTAATAGTTGATCGATTGATGAAGTCTGCGCATTTCCTACCAATCCGAGAGAAGGATAGCACTGGAAAGCTTGCGGAGATATACTTAAGAGAAATTGTGGCACGTCATGGAGTGCCAATCTCAATCATTTCAGACAGAGATGGACGCTTTGTCTCAAGAATCTGGCAATCATTTCAGGAAGCCTTTGGATCTCAGTTAGATCTGAGCACGGCATTCCATCCGCAAACAGACGGCCAGAGCGAACGGACTATACAAACGTTAGAAGATATGCTTCGCGCATGTGTCATGGATCTAGGCGGCAGCTGGGATACTCATCTACCTTTAGTTGAGTTTTCCTATAATAACAGCTATCATACGAGCATAAAAGCCGCGCCGTTCGAAGCTCTGTATGGCCGCAAATGCCGATCGCCCTTATGTTGGGCAGACGCTGGAGATAAGCGTATGGTTGGTCCTGAACTTGTACAAGAGACAACCGACAAGATTGCGCAGATCCGATAGCGCATTAAGGCGGCTCGAGAGCGACAAAAGAGCTACGCTGATCCGAATAGAAAATCGGTAGAATTCAAGGTGGGAGACAAAGTGTTGTTAAAAGTCTCACCTTGGAAGGGCGTAGTCAGATTCGGAAAGCGCGGAAAGCTAAATCCACGATATATCGGACCATTCAGAATATTGAGGAGAATTGGTACCGTGGCGTACAAATTGGAGTTACCGGAAGAACTTAATGGAGTACATGATACGTTTCATGTATCCAACCTGAAGAAGAGTCCAACACAAGAAAACGTGATCATCCCGATGGATGAAGTGCATATTGATGAAGCCCTCCGATTTACAGAGCAACCCGTTGAGGTTACCGACTGGAAAGTCAACAAGACCAGGAGGAGCAGTGTGAAGCTTGTCAAAGTGCGTTGGAGCTCTAAGCACGGACCCGAGTACACATGGGAACGTGAAGACCAGTTCAAGAAAAAGTATCCCCACCTATTCAAAAAGACTCATGCGAGAGTGAGTTCAGCCTGAATTTCGGGACGAAATTCTTTTAACGGGGGGAGACTGTGACAACTGGCCCAAACCGGTAATTTCCGTACACATTAATTATTGCTTAATGACTGCAATTATGTGCTTAATTGTCAGCAATGCCTGATTACATGATTAAGCAAGTGAATTCATGCACGTTGTATACTACAAAATATTGCTTTATGCATAAACGAGAGCGTTGCGTCAAAAATACTAGTAAACTCACCGGTAAGACACACTGTGTCAACGGAACTGCAGAAAGCAGCCAGACAATAAAATTGGAGCCTAGGTGTAGGTCCGACAACAAGAATGCATTAAAACCCAAGAGTACAAACAAGGGTTTAATATATATGCAAGGCGAAAGCAAAATTAAGCACTAAAAAGCACCCGAAACGCACTTTAAGTGCAGAATTCATATAATTCAGCAATAATTAAGCATTTAGACATATGAATATTATGCAGAAATGTCGTTTGATTATCCAGAATATTTCCCTAAGTGTTGGGAATCGATAGTGTTATAAAAAGATACTTATTAAACACTAAAAGGTGCAATTTAGCACTTTAACGAATCGGTATGTAACCGAACAACCGGACTATACCCGGAACACGAAAATATTGTTAATAACATTATTTATCTTTTTCTGAGCCACTTAGGGTCCCTGAATACCCTAACCCACGCCATAACGCACGACACACCACTAACCGGGTTAATCACTTAACTTAACTAGATTAACCTAACCATATACTTAACCAATTGTTGGAAATGAACTAGTACCCCCCCCCCCCCTTTAACCAACCGTCCCCATGAGGGGGGACACCCTTGTACTCTTGTTAATTATTTTATTCTCTCATGTCTAATATCAATTAGACATAGTGTCCAATGGTTAATCACCTTAGATTTTGTCTATAAGTTCTAAGCATTAACACATGACCATTTCATTTAACACACACCACAACACAAACACTCTCACTCTCTCTCTCTCTCTCAAAGGCTTCGGCCGAACACACCCAACACCATCCATCCATCATCGAGTTTTGATCAACCAATTCCAAGCTCCTACAAGGGATAAGGATCGCGTATAAGGAACCTTGGTGCAAACGGAAGGCGAAGGACCTCACTACATTGCTTTTACCCACGCGATTTTCGCTTAGATTCTTCCCTAGCCTCGAGCTAGTGGTATGTTGCTTAAATCACTCTCTTGAACTATATTGAAGTGGTTAAAATGATTCGTAACGGTTAAAACTCGTTAACATACAAGATGACACACAAAAGTCTACTAAAAACACTAAAAATGTTGGTTAAAAGCTCATATGTTGTGTAAATCTTGTAGTATTTGATTTGTGTGATTATTTGGACCCGATCTATGTTGTGGTAGCTCGGATCATCATTTAACCCGATTTAGTCATAATCTTGGATTATGACATAAAGCTTGTTTAAGAGTAACAAAGGTTAAATGATGAAACTCTACCACACACGAGTCATGAACTTGTGTAAAAGCGATTTAACTTGTGAAATAGTGTTTAAAACTAGTAGATCTACGTATCTACAAGCGGTATCTTCAAAGGACCAAGTGTCCAAGAAATCATATTTTCTAAAACCGGATCTTACATGAAAAAGAATGATTTTAGCAAACACACGAGTGTGTAAACACTTGTGTAACACAAAGTTTCGACAAAATAACTATTTTTGTAAATGTTGACCGGAAGTTGTAAAGATGTAACTTCTTTAAAAGTGAGACTTTCAAGAAGCAAAGTTGATCTATACAAAAGATCCCCTAAAAATAATGGAAGGATACTATCTATTTGGGAAAAACCACAAGTTCATGTATTTCTGCGATTATATCTATTTTAACTAGTTGCATATTGTTGAATGAGGAGATTGTTGACGATTTAAAAGAAAATAAACACATTGAAAACATGGGAAACCTCCATTTTTAGGGGAAACTCTGCCAAAATTTTTATAAATTTTGACACTTAGAAAAACATAAGTTTTTGAGAAACTTATTCCCCCAAAATGTGTTTAAAAGTATTACCAAGGTTTCCCTAATTTTTGGTGATAAGAAATGAGGATTTCTTCAAGAATAAAAATGGACATAAGTATGTATATTTTTGAGAGAAAAATATATATTATTTTATCACCAACTTATGTGCTAAGTGTATATAGTATGTGTTATACGTACTAGTGTATTAAGACTTAAAAATACACTAAATACTCGTGAAGAGTATAAAATTAAAAATACACATACAAAATACAAGATACATAATTCGGGTGCGAAGTGCAAAACACAAAAGACTTATATTTATTTTAGAGGCAATAATATAAGTAAGATACGTTCATATTTTTAACACAACAATACAAATACAAAAGAGAGTGACTGTACTTGTGCGATACAAGTCTAGTGACTAACGTTAAGAAAACGCGTATAGGTTATGACGTTAAGTAAGCAAATCCGGTGAAGTTTACGACGCACAGGAACGCAAAGTTGTGAGTTCATGCTCCCCCTTTTCTCTTAACTGTTTTCAGTTTTATAACTTCGGGGGTGAAATACATGTTACAAATATTACAATGTTTACAAATGGTATGATGGATACAAGAATGATACGAGAAATCGTGTCACGAATAGGGTACCATAAGCACCATTAATCGTGTACATACTTAGACCGCAAAACAAAAGGTTAGATCTAATGGGTTCCGGGCAGCCCCACTGTTGGCCACTCTTTTACCAAGCAGTGTTTTTGTGTCTCAGTCGTAAATCGACTACAGAAAAATGCCTATGGTTTGGTGACTTCCTATGTCGTGTCACATGTTAATGGCTTTGCAACCCATTAACACTTGATACATACAGAAATATTTGACTTATACATGAGTACGTGGTGTACACAAAAGACTTGATTTATACAAAAGACAAATTATGTTTTCATACAAAGTATACAAACGTGAAATACAAAAATTGCATGAATTCACACCAACTTTATGTTGACGTTTTTCCAAAACTCACATGTATTTCAGGTAACTAGGGTGGATGTGCGCGTGGTCTTACTCATGCTCGTGGATGTCGCTTTGTTTATCTTTAAATAAAGTTGTGACTTTTAAGACAATATGTTATCTCGTGTTGTAAACACTTGACATATGTTTTCAGTAATGTAATATTTGAAGATATTTTTGAGCATGTAGTATGTTTACTCTTCGTATGCAATGAGAACCTTTCATGATCACACCTCGTGCTTCCGCCGCAGAAAGGGGTGTGACAAGTTCATGAGGGTCTCCAAAGCCAATAAGGCTTTGGATGGGGTCTCAGTAGTGTCTATGTTAAGGTCGGGATAATGGACGGTGGTTAGATCAGGGGTTTGATTAATTTTTTCAGCTTGTTTCTCTAACCACTGTTGGGGGCCATTTCCAATTAATTCTTGATATCCATAGGGATGCCTGTTCACTCTTGGTTTGGAAGGCCTTTTGTAGGCTTCATAAACATGTGGGACCCTAGGATATGGTGGTTGACCTTTACCTCTTCGGTATTGGTTAGCAGGGGGTGCATCAGTTACCTGAACATCTCTTTTAACAGAGGTTTGGTTCAGCTATTTTGTAACAGCTGTTTGAACTGGCACAAACAGTGGTTGTTTCTTGACTGGTGGTTTTGATAAACTCATGGATGTTTTTGAAGTGTACTCATTCTTTTTTACATCAAAGGGTTTGAGATTCACACATTCCTGAGTGAGATGGTTTGATTTACCACAGATGGTGCAGCTCTTAGCAGGTATAATGATACTTTTTTTGTTAATATCATATGCTTTTAGATGAAAACAATCTTTGGTCAAATGGTTTTTCTAATCACAGAAATCACAAAACAAGTTTTTAACCTTTTCTTTTCTTTTTTTCTTTTCAGACTCCTTTGCAACAGAGTTTTAAACTATTGTTGGGATGTTCTTAAGAGGAATGATCTTTGCCTTAGGAGCTTTTACACCATCAGTGGTTGTGAAGTCCATGGGTTTAAAGTTTTCAAGGATGTCACACTCATCAGACCATGTGGGTTTGAATTGGTATTTCTCAATTTCCTCAAAAGTTGAGGACCCCACATATCTTTCCAATGTGATCTTGTTACCAAGTTTATCAGTTATTTTAACCTCGTGGCCATCCTTGTTTGTGTGAATAATTTCAACAAAACCAGATTCATTCGCAGCATTGTTTTCAACTTGGTTATGTTTTCTAAAATCTACACCAAATTTTACATTGCTTTTGATCTGTTTCTCAAGCATGACTTCATAACCTTTGCAGGATTCCACCCATTTTTCACAAGTGATCTGGGTGGATTCCAACTCCTTTTTGTAGGCATGATATTTTTCTATCATGGTCTGGAGTTGGTCCTTGGTTATGCTATGCTCTTGTTTGATGCTGCAAATTTCATTTTCCTTTTCATTCAATTTGTTTTTCAGTTCTTTTAATGACTTTTCAAATTGAACTTCAGAAGTTAATAACCTGTCCCTAAGGTTTTCATTCACCTCTTTAATGTTAGCAAATGCTATGATGTATTTGTCTGAACACAGATTTTTAAGAACCTGAGGTGATACCTTAGTTGCAGCCATCATGGCATAATCACAGGTATGATTACTTTCTTCTTGAGTTTTCTCTTCTTTTTCACCTTATTTCTTCTTTTCTTCTTCTTCAGACCAGGGGTCGGACAGTGGTTCCAACAGGGGTTTTGAACTTTCTCTCAGCAGTATTTCATCAGCAACAGCAGTAACCACTGCTTCAGCAATTTTGTCCACTATTTCATCACTTGACTGTCCTTCTTAAGCTTCCAGCCCTTCTGGTATTGACTCTAATGCCATAAACCAGTATTCATCATTAGTAGCACAGAGTCCACTATTTTGTCCACTATTTCATCAGTTGACTGTCCTTCTTTAGCTTCCTGCCCTTCTGGTATTGACTCTAATGCCATAAACCAGTATTCATCATTAGTAGCATAGAGTGCAAAATTTTCATCACCTAGCTCATCAGGTAAGATGCTCCAGTCAACAAAGCCTTGGGTGAAAATGCTTTGCTGATCTGGTTGAACCACTGTTGGTGCAGCTTGTTGAGGTGCAACTAGTTGCACTTGAACCTGAGGGACAGGGGCTTGGACATTCTGAATTTGTGGAACAATGGTTTGAACATAATGCACAGGAACAGGGGTTGCAGGGTGTGCATAGTGAGCAGTGTTTACATGAGCAGCAGGGGCATATTGGGCATAGTGCACAGTGCTTTGGTTATTTTGTGGTCTAGGGTTTGAGCTGGGATGTGTAATAATTGGTCCATTGGTTTAACTCCTGCATTCCCTAGCAAAATGACCTAGCCTATTACACTTATAGCACTTAATCTTTGACTTATCTAGCCCCACTTTTAGATTCCCATGTAACCCTGGAAATTTTCTCCCTGTCCTTTTGTAAAACTTGCTGGTTCTTACACTCAACAATGCTAGTTGATGCAAAATGTCCATTTCTTCCAAGTCAGTTGGATCAAAATGCTGTAAATCATTGAGTTCAAAGCACAGATTGTCAGAGTTCTGGCTTTCTCCATTTGCTGTGAAAGCATAATTGGATGAGTGCGGATCAGAGTTGAAGTTTCCACCAGCAGTTATGTAAATAAAGTGATCATAACTCTGATCCTTACTACTGCCAAACTCTTCCGGGCCCAAAAGAGCTGTGTTTCCAAATGAGTAGTCATCTGCAACTTTGGCAGACTCTTGCAACTTCTTTTTCTGGTTTAACTCTTTTTCATAGGTCATGAGTCTACCATGAAGTTGGGTCAGGGTCAGATCTTTGAACTCAACAGAATTTCGGGTTACAAAAGCAATTGTGTCCCACTTTTCAGGAAGTGATCTTAAAAACCTGCTGTTAACAGTTGATTTAGGAAATTCAGTTTTAACAAGCTTAAGTTCACTTATGAGACAGCTAAATCGCTCAAACTGTTGTGTTAATGTTTCACCCTTAATGTGACAAAAGGTTTCATACTGTTGATTTAAAATTTCCCTGTTGTTTTCAATTACTTCTTCAGTCCCCCCCAAACTGTTCCTTCAGTGCATCCCACAATTCCTTGGCACTGTTACAGTGTAACAGCCCAGCATAGATCTCATTGGGAAGTGCAGATGCAACGATGCTAAATGCCTTGGCATCCAGTTCAATTTTATGAAAATCTTGGTCCGTATAGTTCTCAACTTTCTTAGGAACAAAGACCTTTAGATCCTCAGCACTCGGCACCATAGGAACTGTGGTCCAAAGATAACCAACTTCCAACATCTGGTATTCTGTTGAGCAAGGATGTGACTCATCCTTCGCTCCCAGATGTTGTATTCATTTTTCTTCAACATGGGTGGTTTG
Source organism: Helianthus tuberosus (assembly GCA_030545235.1). Classification (NCBI taxonomy): domain Eukaryota; kingdom Viridiplantae; phylum Streptophyta; class Magnoliopsida; order Asterales; family Asteraceae; genus Helianthus; species Helianthus tuberosus. Next base: position 20,069,669 of record CM060443.1, on the reverse strand, counting down.
AAGAGAGAACCTATGTTATTGTTCATATCTTGTGATTGTGACGTCATCCTGGTTGCTTTAGAGGCACTGGTTAATCAACTTTGATCGTGATTAACCCTTACTCTGTTTTTCAACAAAACGAACAATTAAAAAGTATCAACGATTTTGAGTTGAACTTTTACTTCAAAATGACTGTTAGATCAAGTTTGACTGTCCAAACTCTGATACCAATTGTTAGGATCTGAGTTTCTTATGATTGTGTTTGTTTGAGATTAATGAAGATGTATTAGAAACAAGTGCAGCGGAATTAAAATGGAAACAAACTTTCAACACAATCAAATGAGAGAATTGCTTTCAACACACATGTTTGACATGAAATCAAATGATTATATTTATTACAATGATTCAATAACACTTGCATGCATGTAATATAATCTCCCCCTCAGCCTGAGCTCACAGATAGTTGTTTGTACAGAAGGAGTTGTGAAGAAAGAGCTAATAGAACAGTACAGGGTACTGTTCTATTTATAGTACCGAACAAACCACTGAAGCATCTTTGCTGACGTCACCATGAAAGTGACATCTAACCTCCTAACAACCTACAACCACTGATCTATACAAGCACTGTTATCTAACCACTGATTACAATACAATATAAAGAAATAAACTAACTACTGCTTCTCATTCCACTGTTATACTCCCAGCAGTGCTTTGTGTCTTCAGCAGTACTTGAACCATGACAGCAGATTGAGCATCAGTGCTTTAGTCTTCAACAGTCTTTAACAGTCTTTCGCAGTTGTTGAAAATCAGCAATTGTTGTAGACGAACAGTGGATGGAGGTCATTAGATGTTAGAGCCACTTCCAAGGGGAAAGACTGAATACAAACATCTGCTTATTCTGGATCCCTTGATCTGATCCAGTTTTGGCTTTAATCAACTGTTCCTCTGCAGGGTTCAATCCCAACAATCTCCCCCTGGAACAGATGATGCCAAAACCCTTCATTATTCTTGGATCTTTATTGCCTCATCAATAATTCCCTGACTTGTCCTTTGAATTGTAATTCAAAGTCCAAGGAATCAGTGTCCTCCTCATCCCTGCACAGTGTAAGCTCAAGGAGATCTTGCAGATCTTTAACACCGAGGCCCAATACTTGTACCCTTGATATTTGCTTCACCTCACCACTGGATTTGAGCAAAGTCAATACGTGGGTCTGTTTGTCAGATTTCCACTTTAGTATTTTTGAATCCAGTGGGTTTCTTGGGAGATTTTTTATTGATGATAAGTTTGGAGATGGAGGCCTGGTAATAACTAGTTGAGCAGTGTTTGAAGCTTTTGCAAATTCAGGATTTTCTGCTATCATCTGCTGAAGGACCATTTTTATAATGAAATCCCCTTGTACTATATCTTCTGTTGTTTCTGCATCCATCTGCTTTTGATTCCTTCTTTGATAAAGGATGGCAGCAGAAGGAGCAGTGGATTTCCTGATTTGTAGCTCTTGTGGTTTAGCTCGAGCCACTGCTTCAGGGTAATCAGACTTTTGAGGAACCTTGGGATCTTTCTTTCTCAACTCTTCCAACCTCTTGTAAGTGGCTAAGACTTTATCTTCTTTCCACCTGCTAACTTGATTCCTTGACCCATAATCAGCAGCAATAAGCTCTTCTTTCATTCTCTTCAGCTTTAAAGCCCTTTCAGGTACATTTTTCTTGTACTTTGACCAAACAGGAGGAGTGTGTTTTATTTTTTCATTGTTCATCTTTTGCACTCTTTCTAGCTCCTCTTTAAGATCACACATGGTCCATTCTTTGTATTGAGCTCTTTCTGCCTTGTATTTCTTGAATGCCATGATGTGATCAATGTAATCTTTTCTCAGGCTTTCATCATCTCTTTCTGATAGTTTCTGACAAAGATCTTTTGAAAACTGCTCCAAAGTTCTGATTTGTGTGAGCAGATATTGAAAGTATCTTTGAATTTCTTTGTCAGATTTTCCTTCTGTATTTCTTTTAGAGATATCCTCTGCTTGTTGAGCCTTTAACTTCAAATATTCTTCTATGTTATTAGGCCTAGGATACCCTTGAAGAGATGGCAGGTTCCTTTTTACAAGATCGTCTTCAGAGTAGAAGGATTTTATCTCCTCTCTAACTGCTGGAAGATCTAATGGATATTGGACTGTTGCAAGAACAATGGCAGTGTTTGGATTTTGAGCTTGTACTGAAGAGAATGGAACAGGGTTTGGAATGGTGGCAAGGGTCAGTTGTTGGGAAGATGTTGGAGGTGGTGGAGAATCATCCTCCAGTATTATCCTTCTCCTTTTGTGCTTAGGAGAGGTTGGTGGTGTTTTGGTTGGTTGAGTGGTGGTGATTTGAGTGGTAGGTGGCTGACTAACAGCTATTGAAACAACTAGTGTTTCAACCATTGTTGTTATTACAACAGATGATGTGTCATCTGATGTCTTCTGCTTTTTGGTAGGTGGCTTTTGTGGTGGTGATGAAGTTTTTGGTGTGTCAGTGGATTGTATGGTGAGAGGAGTGGTTGAAGTGTGTGTTGATGTAGTATTGGTGGCGGTTGTTGGGTTAACATCTGTTCAAACCACTGAAGTACCAACAGCTGTTGATACAGCAGGTGTTTTAACATCTGTTGGTTTGGATGTTTGATGAATGGAGTTTTTGGGAGTTTGGGAGTATGTTTTGTGATTCTGGAAGGTGTGGATTTAGGTTGGCTCACTTTTCTAGTGGGCTGTCTTCTTTTAGGCTTAGGATTTTCCTGCTCATCCTTGGGCTCATAAGTACCCTGTTCTTCCGTTTTCACTAAAACTTTCTTCTCCTGCTCAAACCTTAATTTACCCTTTGCCTCCATATCCTTTTTCAGCCTTGCTTTTTCATCAGCAAAAGCATTTAAGGTTACATCAACCTTTTTGGAACCATCTGGCCTAGGGATTTCTGCAACCAGACTAGATTTTGCATCTGGTTCAATGTAAAGACCATCTTCATATCCCTTTTTCTTCTTAACTTTCTCCCCCTTTTTAGCATCATTTGGAGGATTATCAACAAAAATTATGGAAGGAGGAGCAGTGCCAGTGGTGTGCAATAAATGGGCCTTAATTTCCTTGATGTCTGCTTGTGTATCCTTGAACCTAGCTTCCATTAAATTTCTGATCTTCTGAATTTGAACTTCATGTTGTTGATCAACATATTCTCTTTGTTTGTGAAGCATATGTTGAAATAAACTCCATAGCTCAGTGGGAGTAGGAGCAGATGATGGAGCAGATGTTGCATGTGTTGTAGCAGTGGGTGGTTCCTTTTGTGCTTGTAACAACTGTTGTAGCATAGTTTTGATTTCTGCAACAGTTGTGTCAATCTTGTCAACCCTCTCCGTCAATTCTCTATACTTTAAACCATCACCCAACTTAATGGGATCATCTGATTTCCCACTAGCAGTTGTTGTATCAGCAGTTAACTTAGGGAAAGTTTCCTAAAAAGTCATCCACTGATGCCCCTTGTTCTTAGTATTGGGGATTTCTTTCTCCAAAAGAGGTAACCATTTTAAGTGAGCCAGTGAATACTGGAAACACTCTGGTTCCCAAAGAAGAAATTGCCTTCAAGGAAGTCTTATTGATGAAACTACTGTCCAAGTGTAAACCAGTGGGTTCAACACTTGTAGTAGCTGCTTCACTTGAACTACCACCAAGAGTTACATGTAACTCAAGGGGTGTAACCTCCTTAGTTGTTGGTGGGTTAGCAGAGATAGGGAGCTCAGACTCAGTCACTTGTTGTGGCATATTCTCAATGATAGGTGGGTGAGAAGAAATGATTTCTGTCTGAGCTATATCAAGTGCGTCCAACAAAGGTAATATTTGTGGTGGAATTTGGGCAGTGAGTATGGGTGTGGAGCCCTGGGAGCAGGGCTGTGGATGATGGAATCAAGTGATTCCAGAGCATCATATTTTTGGTGTCCCTGTTGATACAACCTGTTCTTTTTTAGAAGAAGCAGGAGGAGTTTAAGGCTCAGGGTGAGATCTTTCTTCCAACTGCTGTGAGGAAGTAGCAGCCGTGGTTATTGGTGACTTTTGTGTTGTCACTGGGAGTTGCTCTGGGATCTCATCTTCCAGAGTTACCTTTTTTGTGGGTTTGGGGGGCTTTTGTGATTTTTTCTGTTTTGGTCTTTTGGTGGTTTTAGGTGTGGGTTTCACAGTAGTTGTTTTGCTGCTGTGATCACCTTGAGCAGTGGGCTCAACGGCAGGCACCTGAGGAGCAGTTGTTGCTGCTAAATTCTGCTCAGGCTCCTCTGTTTGTGTTTTGAAAGGTTTTGACAGCCGAGTAAAAGTTTCTGAAGAAAGGCTGTTTGTTTGACAAGGAGTTCCTTGGATTAGCACATGTGTATTATCCTTGGAAAATTTCTTTTGAAAATAAAACCTTAGAAACCTTGGAAACAAGAGAAATGGTTTCATATTATCTTTAATATTATTAATATTCTTAACAGTGTCATTGAAGATTTCCTGGGAGTAGTTACAATTTTCTTCATTCAAAATTGCATAACCCATATATTGAATCTTCAATGGTATCTCATTAAAAGCAGTTGTTTTATTAGAAACACACATGAGGAGGGTATGAAACAAAAACCTCATGGCAAGAGGAAAACTGCCTTTTTGTAAAGTATCATTTTTCATTTCCTCTTCATACCCTCTCTCAAGAAAATCAGTTTGATACTCTGTTTTTGGAAAGGAATTTTTACCTTGAATATCATTTAGTTCAAAAACCTCCGACAGAGTTTGTGGTGTGATGGGAACAGCAATACCCCGGATTGAAGAATTTATTGCTAATGGCTTTTTGTCCTTAACATCAAGTTTGGCATTTTTCCAGAATTCGCGTTGAGTTTCTATGAAAATAGGAGCTTCACAAGTCAACAAAGTTTTATACTTTGTTTTTGAAAGAGCATCAATGACGGAGTTGAAGGTTGTGCTGTCACTTGGTTTTTCAAGTATGCAAAGGTAGTTATGGGGAGTTTTGTAAGGAAGGGCCATGGTGATTTGAGTGTGGTTGCGAGAGGAAGAAGATGATGAAGGATGTCACACCCCAACCGATGGCGGAAACATCGGGATGAGACGAAGTGCGTAGATTGTAAGAGACTTCATAACACTATGTGACAATATTAATTTAATTCAAATTTCATTTCAAGACTAATTGTCATACAAGATTCAAATAAAAATAACAACATTGTTTCAAATTGTAATATAACAACAAAAGATAGATTAATCTAGGTGTGTATCTTGTCCACCCTAAATCTTGTTTCATCTTGTAACATCACTTCATCAATTAACCTGCAACATGTATTAAAATAGAGTTCAATGCAAAAGCAAAGGCGAGTATACAAGTTTTGTTACATAGCATAAATAGAATAAAAAGTGCTCATATCCAACATGATTCATAACATGGATAGAGTTAAAATAGAGTCCAATGCAAAAGCAAAGGCGAGTCTAACAGGCGGTGCGTTAATCCTATAGCGCTATAATTGTTAAGGGGGGCTAGCAAAGTTAATGAGCATATATCGACCAAGTAGTTTACATAGCATACGAGAATAACAAGTACCACACATAGTTTCATGTTAAGCATGGATAGAGTACGTTAAACATAGTTTGAGTGTCATTTTGTATAATATACATGTTGCATCCCAAAATGGTAAAAGGGAAAAGGGATCGAGTATACTCACCGTTTTTGCAAGCTTTCCTACTTGAAATCCCGCGAGTGGTTTTGATGGATGGATTAGTTTGGAGCACCTAGTCCTTCTACACGAGGAAAACATAGGTGTGTGAGTTTGGGGAAATCAGAAGATTATAGATTCGGAGTCTAAAAGGTATGGAAAATAACATGAGTGAAAATAATCATCTTGTACACATAACTCTTGTTCTTGACACTATTAAAACTCAAAAGAGTTTGTATGATTTCATGGATTCAAAGGTCCATTAGAGTCGTAGCAAGGGCATGGTCATAGATGATGTAACATATTCTTGACAAGTAACTATTAAGTTATTATCAAGTTTAGTTACTTAGGTATACATATGGAATAATTAGATAATATATCGATTACAAGGTCCTATGGTTCAAGCATGAGGTAGGAGATTAATGTCTCCATTTAGGTACCTCTAAGTATCATGGAAATCATGTAGGAGGTAGGAAGAACAAGCTTCCATTTAGGCACCTCTTAAGTGTTCACCACTACACTTGGTGTAAAAACAACCAAGGAGGGTCATGAACTTACAAAGATAATGAAATACAACAACTAATCTATAAGAAAACAATTCTTGTGGGTAAAACCCTAACTTACAAAGATAATGAAATACAACAACCAAGCTAGTCTAACAATCACACTTACATCAAGCGTTATGCTTGAACACTTCTTGTGGGTAAAACCCTAACTAAAACAGAATGTTTGTGAGGTTTTAACCTCTGATTTAACATGTGTCAACCTTGTTTTTAAGCCTAACTAACCATAGATGAGGTTATAAGCATTAGGACATAGGTTTGAGATGAGAAAACTCAAGTTTGGTTAAGTTTAACAAAGATTACATGAAAACAAAAACAATCAGTGGACTTTGGAGCCTTTTTGTCGGAGTTCCAGGGACTTATTTACTGTGAAAAACCCATGGAATCGAAGCTAAGGTCAAACCAAGCACATAGGAAAAAGAATGGACTAAATCGGATAAGAAATGAGTGAGTTATGCTCACTTTAGTGGAGGTTGAACAATCTGCTCGAACTTGGAAATTTGCTGCAATTTGGGGAGGATTTGAGAGTGTTTTTGATGATTAGAAAAGTGTATAATGCTTGGATGTTGGATCTGAGTTTGGTTTTGATTGTATTTTTCGTTTGAATTAGAATGGAGATGAATGAGTTGTGCAGCGGAATTAAGATGGAAACAAACTTTGCATACAATCAAACGAGAGTATTGCTTTGATCAAACACTTTTCACAAAGAACCGAAAGATTGAATTTAATTTCAACAACGATTACAATGTAATGCTTAATACAAACTCCCCCTCAGCCAGAGCTCAGTGTTTGTTCGTGCAGAGAAGACGATTTTGCAAAGAGCTAATAGAACAGTACAGAGCACTGTTCTATTTATAGGCACTAGCAAACCATTGAGCATCTAAGCTGACGTCACCATGAAAGTGACATCTAACCTCCTAACAAACTCTAATCTCTGATCAATACAAACACTGCTATGCTAACTACTGCTATTACATTACATTACTTAAAAGACATCTTAAATAACTGCAGCATCCTTCCACTGCTGTGAACCCAGCAGTACTTGTCCGGATCAGCAGTGCTTGTACCAAAGCAGTAGATTGAACAACAGAACTTTAGTCTTTCATCAGGCCTTTACTTAATCAGCAGTTTGAAGGTCAGCAGTTTGCACGATCAGTAGATAGGAGGTCAGCAGATGTTAAAACCACTTTCAAGGGGAGAGACTTGTATGTAACATCTGCTTATTCTGGATCCACTGCTCTGATCCAGTTTTGGCTTTAATTATCTGTTCCTCTGGTAGGGTTCAATCCCAACAATCTCCCCCTGGAACAGATAATGCCAAAACTCTTCATTATTGTGGAATTTTATTGCCTCATCAGCAGTTCCCTTATTTGCCCTTTAAGTTGTAGTTCAAAGGTTAAGGCATCTGTGTCATCATCATCCCTGCTAAGTGGAAGATCAAGGAGATCCTGCAAATCTTCAAGACTTAGGCCAAGTGCTTGTTCCCTTGATATTTTCTTCACTTCTCCACCAGACCTGAACATAGTCAATACATGGGTCTGTTTGTCAGTTTCCCACTTTAGTACTTTTGAGCCTGGTGGGTTTCTTGGGAGATTTTTATTTGATGAGGAGTTTGGTGAAGCTGGCCTATTGATGACTGGCTGAGCAGCACTTGCAGTTTGATCCAAACCAAGAGTTTCTATAATCATTTTCTTTATGCCTTCTTTTACAAGGGCATCTCCTTTTATTAGCTCTTGGATGGTTTCACCAACCAACTGTTTGTGTGGCCTTCTTTTATAGATGGCTGCACCAGCTGGAGCAGTGGCTCTCCTGATTTGCAGTTTAGATGGTCTTTTTGAAACCTCTGCTTCAGGATAGTCAGGTTTCTGTGGAACAGTGGGATCTTTCTTTCTTAGTTCCTCCAACCTTTTGTAGGTGGCCCTGACTTCCATCTTGCCACTTGATGTTTAGACCCATAATCAGCAGCAACTAGTTCCTCTTTCATTCTCTTCAGCTCAAGTGATTTTTCAGGCACATTCTTTTTTTACTTTGACCAATCAGGAGGAGTGTGTTTGACCTTTTTGTTTATCATTTCTTGAATCCTGGCTGCTTCTTGTTCAAGCTCAGGAATGGTCCACTCCTTGTACTTGTGCTTTTCTCCCTTGTACTTCTTTGTTGCCATGATGCTTTCAATGTAGTCTTTTCTCAAAGCTTCATCTGCTCTTTCTGAAATTTGTTGACATACATTTTTTTCAAACTGTTCCAGGGATCTGACTTGTGTGAGCAAGTATTGATAGTTCTGCTGTATCTCCCTATCAGATTTCCCTTGTGTATTTCTTTTTGAGATATCCTCTGCTTGCTTAGCCTTGATTTTCAAGTATTCTTCAATATTGTTAGGCCTGGGATATCCTTTAACTGATGGCAATCTCCTTTTAGCAAGGTCATCTTCATAATAAAAGGACTTGATTTCATCTCTGACTGCTATGACCTCAAGAGGAAATTGAACACCTGCAGGAGCTAAGGGCTGTTGAACTTGTGCTGATGAGAGAGGAACAGGTTTGGGTATTGTGACAAGTGATAGAGATTTTGAAGATGTTGGTGGTGGAGATGTGTCATCATCTTTTAGGATTAGCCTTCTCCTTTTTGTTTGAGGAGGGACTGATGATGTTTTGGGTGGATCAGTGGTGGTGATTTGAGTGGCAGTGGTTTGTGATTGACTAACATCTGTTGTCTTCTGCTTTTTGGCAGGAGGAGATGGTGGTGAGATTGTTTTTGGTGGTGATGGTGGTGGTGGTAAGGCAGTGATTGTGGTGTGTGTTGAAGTGGTGTGTGTTGAAGTGATAACAGATGTTGAAACCTCTGAAATACCAGCAGTAGTTGATACAGCAGGACTTACAACAACTGTTTGGATGGAGGTTTGATGTTGGAGGATTTTGGATGATGGTTTAGGAGTATGCTTTTTGAGTCTGGATGGTGTGGACTTGGGTTCCCTCACTTTTCTAGTGGGATTTCTTTTTAGCTCAGGATTTTGAACATCCTTTAGCCCAGAACAACCCTGCGCATTCAGCTCTATGTAAGCTCTTTTCTCCTCGTTCCATCTTGACATATCCTTTGCCGCTCTGTCCCTTTTTACACTTGCTATAGCTTCATCAAGTGCATTTTGGGTAACATCAACCTTTTTGCTACCATCTGGCAAAGGTATCTGCTTGTTCATATTCTCCATTTCTGGTTCAATGTAGAGACCATCATCTACTCCCTTCTTCTTCCATTCTTTAATTTTCTCCCCCTTTTTGGCATTATCTGAGGGTAATTGATCAATGAAAAGGACAGTTGGAGGAGCAGTGCCAGTGGTATTGAAGATACGGGCCTTGAGTGCCTTGATGTCTGCTTGTGTGTTCTTGAACCTAGACTCCATAATGTTTCTCAACTTTTGTACATGTATTTCATGTTGCTGATCAGCCATTTGTTTTTGTTGTTGGAGAAAAGGTTGAAATAGATTCCAGAGCTCATTTGTAGCAGATGCTTGTGGTGGAGCAGGTGCTTGAGGTGGAACAGCAGTGGATTGCATCTTTTGTACTGTCAACAACTGTTGTAGCATGTCTTTTATATCTGCAACAGCTGTATCAAGTTTGTCAACTCGTTCCGTTAAATCCATATATTTTAAACCATCACCCAATTTAATGGGATCATCTGATTTCCCACTAGTAGTGGTTTTATCAGTGGTTGAAGTAGGGAGTGTACTCCAAACATTAACCACTGATGCCCCTTTTTCTTGGTACTGGGGTCTTCTTCCTTCAACACTTGACAATCTTTTGATGTTGCCAGTGGTAAAAAAGAATCCACTAGTAGATGTCAGAGGTGCTATGGAAGGAATTGCCTCCAAGAAAGTCTTATTAATGTAACCACTGACCAACTGTAAACCAGTGGGTTCAACAGTTGTAGTGGCTGCTTCACTTGGATTACCACCAAGAGTTACTTGTAACTCAAGGGGTGTAACCTCCTCAGGTTGATCGGAGTGTCGCGCTCCGGTCAAAGATAATATTTATAAGCCCAAATTACCCTTAACAAATAGTTAGTGGTAGCAAGGGGTCGAACCACGAAGAGTATGTGGTTTGTGTATGGATTCGAATGAATTAGAACAAATGTCACGATTTATGAAGCTTACTAGATTGTTTTTTTTTTTTTTTTGAATTTTTGTTTAATTGAGAGATGTGAGTTTTAGACTAAGTGAATTGATTAAATTGATTAACAACTAATGATTAATGATTACGAGAAAATTGATTATGATAACAATAATAAGAAAAAGGAATCACACCCGGTTTCGGTAATTGCTAACCTAGGATTTCTACAAGTTTTAGATTCAACTCAAATGCATTCGATTAACGGATTTAGTGTACCGTGACTTAGGTGCTAATAACTATCAACGTCCCGAAGAACGGACAAGAATACACTTTCTAATCAACACAAGTAAATCCTAACCACGACAATGCACAATTACATATCACCATTTCGCAAAGTCATAACTTTTAACATCGTTCGACAATTTACGAATTCGCAAAAAATGTAACACTATTGTCAAAAGTTTCAAAAATCAAACACAAATTGTCACTAAATTGAAACAAGAACAATTCGAAACCCTAGAATTAACAACTACCTACACCGGGGTGAAACCGAGATGATTAGCCGCTCATGGTTGAAGAAGCTTGATCACCGGATGTTTGGAACGTGAATGAAAGCATCTTGAAGCTTGATGGATGAATGAATGGTGGATGATTAGGGTTTGTGGAATGATTGGTAATGGTGAAGTATGGAGAATTAGGGTTTATGGAGGAATTGGTGATTAAGGATTGTTGATGGTGATGATCTCGATTCGGATGATGTAGTGATGGTAGATGATGGAATGGTAGGTGAATGGTCGATTATTAGGCTCCAAGATGATGTTCAAACTCAAAAACAAGTGTAACTTACGACTTCAATGACCCCAAGACCAATTAGAATCGTTCCTATATCAAAGATACCCAATTTTCGCGTTTCAGGAAACCACAACCCGTCGCCGACGGCCTGGGACCCGTCCCCGACGGCCTCCCCATTTGCTAAAATCACCCGACGGCTTGTTTGGCTGTTTATGGGCATTTTTTTTACGACGGGAATTTCTAGTGCCCGTCGGCGACGGCCTAGAGCCCATCCCCGACGGCCTCTAGTTTTTCCTGTTTTGTCCGAAACTGTTTTCTTCATAACTTCTTCGTTATAGCTCCGTTTTACTCACCGTTTTCGCCTACGTACTCATAATTCAGCCCTCTATCATGCCATCTTCCAATATATTCATTTTAAATCCATTAACATTCCCAAAAAAACATCCAATCTTCGTGATTAACCTGGTTTTGTTCATTTCACATCCCCGGTTGATCCGATTCACGTCCCGGTGCTCCGTTTAGCTCCCGATTAGCTCCTTAAACTCTTTTAGACCTGTAAAACATGAATCCCATTAAAAGTAGGCTATTCAAGATTAATAGCTATGTAAAAACATCAAGTTAAGCACAAACGATAACCAGTTTTCAACCACGTATCACATCCCCAAACTTGTCTTTTGCTTGCCCTCAAGCAAATCTGTTTTTCACTTTCACGTGGGTCGAACAACGAATACACTCCCCATTCCCGAGATGAAGGTTAAGGTCAGTTGTCATACTAAAGTTCAAACTCTTTACAATTTTCAACATATTTAACGATGAAGTGACTAATCACAAAAAAATGGTTATCCAAGATTAACCCGCCCGTAGAACTAACAAGTCATGCACATCCCTCACAATGTTCTCTCCACTCGACTTATAAATTGGCTAATATGTATAATGTATTAGCACTTCAACAATTAATCGCTCAAAACCGATCAGAACACGTACCCGCATAAGCTTCCAACTCAATCATTCTCCACCACCGAACACGAATACTAAGCACAAGTCATAAGGTCTTTGTAAGGGTTGTAACGGGGCTAGGCTAAGGGTAGGAAATAGGATATTTTAAAGTGGCTAAGGTGATGAAAATTCGACTTTTATTACAAACAACTATACTATGCACAACTAACTATCAAAATCAAACAAGAAGGCAACAAACTTTCGCCTTTTATTTCTCAAACTAAGAACATATATTTTTGTTCTTTTCTCAACAATTTTCTCGTCTTTTTCATAACATTTTCTGATTTTTCTCTCTTTTTTTTCTTTTTTTTTATATGCAAACAAACAAACAGCTATACAAACTTGACTCCTATAATCGAATTTCCATCACACTGGTTAAAAACAAAAAGGTTTAAGGTTATGGGCTAAAGGGTGGTCAAACGAAAGGGTTAGGCTCAAAATTGGCTACTAAGGGATAATTTTTGGGTAAGGATATATAAATGGTGTAAACGGAAAAGGTTTACCTAATGCCTTAATCATTCTCGTGCTTGAATTCGGTCTATGGTCTCAAACGTATCAAAAGTTGCAAGTTTTACAATACGCGACTAATGGTCCACTCAAACAAAGAAACATGTAAATGTAAATCCATGATATAAAAGTGGCTCAAATCCTCACGTATAAGGGTATGATATGTGATATGCATCAAATGCTAGTTCCTTAGGCGAATTATTCCCAAATAACCACCCGTTAAATACATGTTATGCTTATTAATTTGAACTTGACCATGACAAAAGACCACATGGGTTGTGTCATCCCTCGTTGACTTAGTTACTTGTGCTTTTAAGATCGCTTTTGAAACAAGAATTTTTGAAAATTTTTTGAAATTTCCCCCCATCCCCACACTTGAGGTAAACATTGTCCTCAATGTGTAGTATTTAAATGAACGGGTCAAAATCGAAAACTTTTACTACTCCCCCATCCCCACACTTGAGGTAAACATTGTCCTCAATGTGTAGGAACTAGAGTTTTAAAACGACAAGGGATGTGACACGGCTAACCTCCCCAAAATTTCACCCCGGAAATTAAAATACAATTTACAATCCACTTATTACTACTCTAAGAATCAAGGTAAAAGGAAACGCATGCACCTGATTTTTGTCTCTAGATGCTCATATCTTCTTCTTCTCGTCATAAAAACGGTTGTCTCGCGAACATGATGTACCTACAAATCTTAACCCTTGTGTAGAAGCATGCTTCTCACAACCATTGAAATTTGTTACGTAGTTAGTTCTACCATTTTTATGAAAGTGTTACCAAATCATGCGTTAAATTACCTTGATTTTTGTGGAAAAAAAATTTACAACAATAACAATCTTAACTCACTTTCGTAGGAATCATGGCGGCATTTAGCATATGCACGCAAGCCCTTTAAACCACCCGATAGCTCGGGAGGACGAGAAGATCTCGTGAGGGTTATATAGGGAACACACCCACAACGTTCATTTAACTACTAAAATGAAATAACAAAATTATACAACCACAACAATACTAACTAAACTACGGATAACAACTAAAACGAAATGCGAAATAAAATATACAACAACAATTGACTTACCACCTCATGGTGGTCGAATGGCATGCTTTCCGCCTACAAACTCCTCGAAATCACCCACCGGTGATTCATACCATTTGTTTCCAAACGGTCCAAACTTCCTCACCTCCTCTTCCTTCTTCTTTTCTAGAGGTGACTTTTTCGGCTTCTTTTTCTTGACCGTTTTCTTCCTTGTTTCTCCAAACCTACCAACCATAGCACACACCTTTTTGTTTGGATTCATGTCCTTTTTAGGACACTTATCCTCACCGAGCGGGTTAGTGAAATTTGGAAAAACATTTAAATGTAATTCACGGTCCCCAAACTTCATGCTTACCATTCCCGTTGCACAATTTATTATGGCATTAGCAGTTGCCAAGAACGGTCTACCCAAGATAACTACCGGTTGGGTGTCCTCAACACACCCAACATAGTCTACTACCAAAAAGTCAACTGGGTAGTAGCAATCATCCACCTTAACAATCACATCCTCCACCATCCCCCTTGGATGCGTGGGAGTCTGATCGGCCAATACCACGGGATCAAAATTTTTTAATGGACTAAAATCGTATTGGTCATACAAACTCCCGGGTAAAATGCTCACACAAGCTCCAAGATCGAGGAGCGCCCTCTCAATTTTGAAGGTTCCAATTTGAATTGGAATAAGAGGGTCTCCCGGATCTTGAGATTTTTGAGGAAGGGCACTCGATAGAACGGCACTAACATGAGATATCAAATCAACCGGTTCGGGTAATTTGTTATGCCGTTTTTCGATGCTTAACTCCTTTAAGCATTCCACATGAGCCGGAACCTTTTTAATGTCATCGAGTAATGGTAAATTAATTTTTGCTTGTTTAAAATTTTCCCACCTCTCGTCCTTTGGTGGGCAACGTTCTTAAAATTTTGATGCATTAATCGGGTTAAGTTGATTTAAACAATTTTCACAAAAAGATTTTTAGTTACATTTTCAATTTTACTTTGTGAAGTCGTTTCTTGTTCATTTTCAATTTCCAGCTCATCATTTATATTTTCCACTACACCATCAACTAATTGTGGTGGTGGAATACTTTCAACACTACAAACTTCATCATTTAAAAGAATATTTACCGCGTTAACGCGTGCATTCCTCACGTTGCTTGTGTTTGAACCTTGATGCTTTGGGTTTACTGTAGTGTCATTTGGGAGCTTTCCCATGCTTCCCCTCATTTGAGCCATTTCCTCCGCAAGTTGGCCCACTTGTTTTGCTAATGCTTCATGCGATTTGTCCCAAATTTCATTCTCTTTCTTGGACTCTTGCATCATCGAAAGCATTACATCCATCTTTGCATTCAAATCACCACCACCTCCTTGATTATTCGTCGACCCGTGACCATCTTGGTTGTAACCTCTTTGGCGAGTTTGGTGCGAATACCCACCTTGATTTCCCGATTGGAAATTCGGGTTCATTTGGCTGGAGGAATTACCATACCTAAAGTTAGGATGGTTCCTCAACCCGGGGTGATAAGTGTTGGAGTTCATGTCATATTGCCTTCGGTCCCCATACACTTGATTCACCTCCACGGTGGCTTGACAATTCTCGGTCCGGTGACCGATGTCTCTGCATTCCTCACATACGGCGTATTGCACCGCATTCACTTCTCTTTTCTTCATGCGAGCCAACTCCCGCTCTAACGTTTCAATTCGATCCTTAGAATTCATATCACGATCGGGCCAAGACCTTGAGGTGGGGTGCTTTTTGGCTCGATCAGCTGACTCTTTCGCTTTTGACCTTTTACTCATTCTTTCTAGGAACTCCCAATCGTCATCCTCGTGATTGCTTAATAGAGTTCCATTGCTGGTTGATTCAAGGCGGTTCCACGTCTCATCATCTAAACCCCTCACGAAGCATTTAACCAACTCCCACCTTTCGATTTGATGATGTGGGCACTTTCGGATCAATTCTTTGAATCGAGTGAATGCTTCATGTAACGGTTCACTCGATAGTTGCCGAAACGACCTTATTTCATCCCTAGCGTCGTCGGTCTTCGCCATCGAATAGTATTCGTCTAAAAAGACTTGTTGCATCTCACCCCATGTCCGGATGCTATTCGCCGGAAGTGTGAGAAACCATTGCTTTGCCTTGTCTTTCAACGAAAATTGGAACAAGCGAAGTTTGACCTCCTCTAATGCGAAATTGTGCCCCCCGATAGTATTACAAATGGACGAAAACTCTGCCAAGTGTGTGTACGGCTCATCATTAGACCTCCCATTGAAGTGGGGAAGTATATTGATGTAATGAGGTTTACAATCAAACATTCTCCTTTCGCACACTATAGGAGAGTCATTATCAATAACTACCGGTCGAAAACGGTCATTCACTCCCCGTGGAGGTTGTTGATGACGTTGTGGACCGTTAACCTCTTGATCGACCAGCCTTCGGTTATCCCTTCGATCACCCCTTCTATCTCCGCCTTGATTCCTACCTTGATTACCTCTTTGATTTCCTCCTCCTACGAAACGAGGAATCCGATTAGGGTTGACATTGTTATTGTTGTTGTAAAACCCATCATCTCGGTTTCTTTGGTTATTGTTTCGTGGTTGGCGGTTATTTCCGTAACCGTCATTCCTCCTATCCCCATACCCATAATCATCGTTCCCCACATAGTTGGCGTTTTGGTAGCCAAACTCCTCATCTTCATACCCTCTTGCATTGTAGATGTTACCCTGATTCACGTATCCCCAATCTTCGTCATCGTTAGCCCGATCATCATAATAGCCCCCATCGTCCGAATTTTCCGTATGCACGCTCACATGTTCCGGCGATTGATAACCGGGAACACTATATGGTTCGTCATCGGGGATGGCGTTCCTCAAATCGTCTATGTTGAAAAATGGGTCTTCGTTCGCGGGATTGCCACGATCTCAATTACCTCGACGGTCGGAATTAACATTCCGGTCATCCAGGTTGAGGGGTAAGGAATTGTGTCGATGAAGGTTTTGTTGTTGGGGTGTTGTTGGGATTTTGGTTTTGAAAAGGTGGTGTGGGTGGTCCATTGTTGTTATTACCACCCGGTCGCTCTTGAGGCATAGGTTGAACATTTTGAGCGGGGTGAAAGGTTCCTCGGGATTGGAATTGATTTTGGTTGAGGTTTGGGTGATTGGGGTTTTGGTTTGCCATTGAATCGGTTTCAATGGTTGGTGTGAGTTGTGGTGTTTGATCGGTTTGATTAGAAGCAAGAGTTGCTTCCAACCGGCTGGCTAGATTTCTTCTTGCTACTCTTTCAATTTCTGGTTCGTAGACTAACGGTGAAGTCCTCCCGGAGTTTCGCGTATTCATACACTACCTGTAACCTGCACAAGTAACACACCCGCGTAACAAAGAAAAAGACAAAGTGCAAGAAAAGAAACTATACCAATTAAACAGATAATCACAAAATTCAAACAATAATCCAAACACAAAGCGCATGCACTCCCCGGCAACGGCGCCAAAATTTGATCGGAGTGTCGCGCTCCGGTCAAAGATAATATTTATAAGCCCAAATTACCCTTAACAAATAGTTAGTCCACGAAGAGTATGTGGTTTGTGTATGGATTCGAAAGAATTAGAACAAATGTCACGATTTATGAAGCTTACTAGATTGTTTTTTTTTTTTTTGAATTTTTGTTTAATTGAGAGATGTGAGTTTTAGAATAAGTGAATTGATTAAATTGATTAACAACTAATGATTAATGATTACGAGAAAATTGATTATGATAACAATAATAAGAAAAAGGAATCACACCCGGTTTCGGTAATTGCTAACCTAGGATTTCTACAAGTTTTAGATTCAACTCAAATGCATTCGATTAACGGATTTAGTGTACCGTGACTTAGGTGCTAATAACTATCAACGTCCCGAAGAACGGACAAGAATACACTTTCTAATCAACACAAGTAAATCCTAACCACGACAATGCACAATTACATATCACCATTTCGCAAAGTCATAACTTTTAACATCGTTTGACAATTTACGAATTCGCAACAAATGTAACACTATTGTCAAAAGTTTCAAAAATCAAACACAAATTGTCACTAAATTGAAACAAGAACAATTCGAAACCCTAGAATTAACAACTACCTACACCGGGGTGAAACCGAGATGATTAGCCGCTCATGGTTGAAGAAGCTTGATCACCGGATGTTTGGAACGTGAATGAAAGCATCTTGAAGCTTGATGGATGAATGAATGGTGGATGATTAGGGTTTGTGGAATGATTGGTAATGGTGAAGTATGGAGAATTAGGGTTTATGGAGGAATTGGTGATTAAGGATTGTTGATGGTGATGATCTCGATTCGGATGATGTAGTGATGGTAGATGATGGAATGGTAGGTGAATGGTCGATGAATTAGGCTCCAAGATGATGTTCAAACTCAAAAACAAGTGTAACTTACGACTTCAATGACCCCAAGACCAATTAGAATCGTTCCTATATCAAAGATACCCAATTTTCGCGTTTCAGGAAACCACAACCCGTCGCCGACGGCCTGGGACCCGTCCCCGACGGCCTCCCCATTTGCTAAAATCACCCGACAGCTTGTTTGGCTGTTTACGGGCATTTTTTTTACGACGGGACTTTCTAGAGCCCGTCGGCGACGGCCTAGAGCCCGTCCCCGACGGCCTCTAGTTTTTCCTGTTTTGTCCGAAACTGTTTTCTTCATAACTTCTTCGTTATAGCTCCGTTTTACTCACCGTTTTTGCCTACGTACTCGTAATTCAGCCCTCTATCATGCCATCTTCCAATATATTCATTTTAAATCCATTAACATTCCCAAAAAACATCCAATCTTCGAGATTAACCTGGTTTTGTTCATTTCACATCCCCGGTTGATCCGATTCACGTCCCGGTGCTCCGTTTAGCTCCTTAAACTCTTTTAGACCTGTAAAACACGAATCCCATTAAAAGTAGGCTATTCAAGATTAAAAGCTATGTAAAAACATCAACTTAAGCACAAACGATAACCAGTTTTCAACCACGTATCAGCCCCGGGCAGTGGGCTGTGGATGATGGAAGCAAGTGATTCCAGAGCATCATGATGTGGTGTCCCTATATGTACAACCTGTTCTTTTTGAGAAGAAGCAGGAGGAGTTTCGGTTATGGGTTGAGATATTTGTACCAACTGCTGTGAGGAAGAAGCAGCAGTGATTTCTTGTGACTTTTGTGCTGTCACAGGCAGGAGCTCTGGTAACTCATCCTCCAGAGTTGCCTTTTTGATTGGTTTGGGGGGTTTTTGAGTTTTTCTTTTTGTTGGCTTTTTGGTGATTGTAGGTGTGGGTTTCAAAGCAGTTGTTTTGCTACTTTGATCACCTTGAGCAGTGGGCTCAGCAGCAGATACCTGAGGAGCAGTGGTAGCTGCTAAATTCTGCTCAGGTACCTCTGCTTGTGTTTTGCAAGGTGTTGACATCCTTGTAAAAGTTTCAGCAGTTAAGCTGTTTATTTGAATTGAGGCACCTTGTTTTATTGCAGCAGGATCACTCTTACCAAGTTTCTTTTCAAAATAATAACTCAAAAATCTTGGAAATAGTAAGAATGCCTTTTTTCAACATTTTTAACCAGATCATTAAAAATTTCCCGAGAATAATTAAAATTTTCTCCATGAAGAATAGCATATCCCAGATTTTGAATTTTTAATGGTATTTCGTTAAAGGAAGTGGTTTTGTTTGAAACACACATTAGGAGGGTATGAAATATAAATCTTGTTGCAGAAGGGAAGTAACCTTTTTGTAAGGTGTCCTTTTTTACTTCTGCATTATACCCTCTTTCCAGAAAATCATTTTTTAACTCGTTTTTGGGAAAAGAAATTTTACCTTCCTGATCGTCCAGTTGAAAGAACTCTGAAATTGATTGTGGTGTAATCTTGACTGCCTTCCCTTTTAGAGAAGAATTGATGGCAATTACTGTGTCACCTTGTTTTTCAAGGGTTGCATTTTTACAAAACTCTCTTTGGGTGGTCAAGTAAATTGGTGCATCTGCTGTTAACAAAGTTTTGTACTTTGATGCAGATATGGTATCAATGATGGAGTTGAAGATATTTGTGGTGCCGGGTTTTGTGAGAAGACCCAGAAGATTGTGAGATGGTTTATGTGGAATTTCAGTGGGTTTCGCCTTTTGAGAGGCTTGTTTTGATGTTGATTTGGAAGTGGGTTTTGCAGATGACTTCGATTTTGTCATTTTGGAGATGATGATCGAAGAAGATGTTGAAGGAATTTAAAGAAAAACTGCTTTGAGAAGAGAATTTTTGAGAATTCAATTCGACAGTAAAACCCTGTTTTGGTGTGAAGTGGGGGTTTTATAATGGAAAAAGTGAATGCTGACGTGGCAGCGGTTACAAAAGGTCTGACCACTATGTACTGCCCACATGCCAACCTCTGGTGAAATGAAGGACAGTACTTTTATGAAAGTTACTGATGAAGGCAGTGGTTACAACGGTAAAATGGAAGCAGTGGATGATTTTCACTATCAGTGGATAGCATATCAGTGGATAAGACACTGCTTTTGAACAACAGAGTTTATCAAGGAAATGAGAGAACAGAGGATGGCTTTCAGCAGTGGACAGACTTTTGAAGTAGAGCAGACTTTTGAACAAGCAGTGGTTATGGCAGACTTTTAAGGATTTTAATGAAAACTTCATTTTTAGCTATTTTTAAGGATGGATTTTTGATTTTCTGAAAACATTTTAATGCTTTTATTCATAGAAAAACAAGATATTGCTTGTTATTCCATGTTTAGCATGCCAATCCTAGAGACCAAACTTTCAAAAGTGGCGGTGTCTAATGCTTTTGTGAGCACATCTGCCAGCTGGTCTTTAGTTGGAACATGATGCAGAGAAATCAAACCTTTTTCATAGCAATCCCTCACAAAGTGATGTCTGATGTCAATGTGCTTGGTGGTTGAATGGGAAACTGGATTTTTGATGATATTTTCTGCTGCCTGGCTATCCAACATGAGTGGTGTCTTTAAGGCAGTGATACCAAAATCCAGCAACTGATTTTGAAGCCACAGGAGTTGGGCTGTACAGCTTGCAGCAGCAATATATTCAGCTTCAGCATTGGATGTTGAAACAGCTGCTTGCTTTTTGCTTTGCCATGAAACTAAGCAATCACCTAGAAACTGGCACCCTCCTGATGTGGACTTCCTTGTGGTGATACATCCAGCAAAGTCACTGTCTGAAAATCCTGAAAGCTTGATATTCCCATTAGCTGTATACCAGATACCAAGTGTGGGAGCACTTTTTATGTATCTGAATATCCTTTT
Organism: Helianthus tuberosus; assembly: GCA_030545235.1. Taxonomy (NCBI): domain Eukaryota; kingdom Viridiplantae; phylum Streptophyta; class Magnoliopsida; order Asterales; family Asteraceae; genus Helianthus; species Helianthus tuberosus. The sequence goes on along the minus strand of CM060443.1, from coordinate 20,048,698 downwards.
TACAGCAATAAGGTTGGATTTTCTAGGGGCTGATTGACTTCTTGCACAAACACATGTTGCAAACATGATGTCTGGCCTAGATGCAGTTAGGTACAACAAAGACCCAATCATGCTTCTATATAGAGTTTGGTCAATCAGCTCATCCTTTTCATCAGACATGACAAGCTTATTTGTTGCCATGGGTGTGCTGCATGGTTTACAATCATTCATATCAAATTTGTTTAAAAGTTCTTTAGCATATTTGCTTTGATGAATGAAAGTTCCATTTTGAATTTGCTGAACTTAGAGACCAAGAAAGCATTGCAGCTCACCCATTGCACTCATTTCAAACTCAGCTGTCATGAGTTCCCTAAACTCTTCACACATTTTGTTACATGTGCTTCCAAAAATAATGTCATCCACATAAATTTGGACAATCATTAAATCCTTCCCTCTCCATTTTTTAAACAGTGTTTTATCAATGGTACCTCTTTTGAAACCATTTGAGAGTAGAAAGGTGGAAAGAGTTTCATACCAGGCTCTAGGTGCTTGTTTCAGGCCATACAAAGCTTTGTTTAACCTGCAGACATGATCTGGATAAAATGGATCCTCAAAGCCTGGAGGTTGACAGACATACACCTCTTCTTGAATTGTACCATAGAGGAAAGCACTTTTGATATCCATTTGAAACACCTTCATGTTGTGGTTGACAGTGAAGGCCAGGAACAGTCTTATAGCTTCCAATATTGCTACAGGGTCAAATGTTTCATCATAATCAATCCCATCTTCCTGTCTGTAACCTTGAACCACAAGCCTGGCTTTATTCTTGACAACAATGCCCCTTTCATCAGTTTTGTTCTTGAAGACCCACTTTGTGCCAATGGGACTGACCTCTTCTGGCAGTGGTACAAGCTCCCATACTTGTTGTCTTTTAAACTGTTGGAGCTCTTCTTGCATGGCTTCTACCCAACTATTGTCTTTCAGTGCCTCTTGGTACTTGACTGGCTGATGGAGTGATAGAAAACCAGCAAAAAGACAAATGTTTTGGGTTTGGCTTCTTGTGAGCACCCCTTCATTGATGTTGCCAATGATTTGATCAGGTGGATGAGATCTCAAGAAGATTAAATCTCCTTGATATGGTTTGATGGCATTTGTTGGTGAAGGCTGCAAATGTGTATCATCTGAGCTAACCACTGCTGGTGACTTTGATGATCCAGCAGTGGCTTCAAAAGGTGGTGGAATAGGAGGTAATGGCGTGGACACATACTGACTTTTATCCACTGTTTGGGGACTTTTGTCAGCAGTGTTTGTTGATGTGGAAGCAGTGGTTAAGGAGCTACTTTGGTCAACAACAGTTGATGTAGCAGTGGTTGAGCTTTGACAGCTGTTTTGAACATCTGCTGCTTTTCCCATTTTGGCAGACTTTTGAGGGATGATGATTTCATACCCATAGTCTGGTGTTGAATCCTCTGATGGACCTGCACTGTTAGTCTTGACAGCAGTATTTTCAAAAGTGAATTTATCAAGATCAAACAGATCTGCAGGATTTGCTGGGATTTTCATTGATGAAAGTTCATTGAACTTTACATTCAAGGTCTCCTCCACTGCCTTGGTCCGTGTATTAAACACTTTGTAGGCCTTGGCAGTGGTTGAGTATCCCAGATGATAGCCACAGTCAATTTTGGCTGCAAATTTTGAAATGGAATCTTTTAAGTTCAAAATAAAGCATGGGCAGCCAAATACCTTGAAGTATGAGCTTAGTGGTTTGATTTTATACAGAATTTCATAGGCAGTCTTTTTGTGCCTGGGGTTTATTAAAACTCTGTTTTGGACATAGCAAGCAGTGTTTACTTCCTCTGCCCAAAGAGTTAATGGCAAACCTAAATCAGCAAGCATGGTTCTGGCAGCCTCAATCAAAGTTCTGTTCTTTCTTTCAACTACCCCATTTTGCTCTGGTGTTCTAGGGATGCTGTACTGCCTTACAATCCCTTTCTTCACACAGAAGACATCCAACTCCTTATTTTTGAATTCTGTGCCATTGTCACTCCTGAAAACTTTTACTGGAAGGTCAAATTGCTTTTCAACCTGTGTTACAAAGTCTTGCAAAATGCCTGCAGTCTCATCTTTTGAGTGTAAAAAGAAAGCCCATGTAAACCTACAGAAGTCATCAACAATAACCAAACAATATCTTTTCTTTTTGAGACTCATGACTTGAACTGGGCCAAACAAATCCATGTGCAGCATTTGCAAACACTGGGTTGTTTTGGACTCTTTAATGGACTTAAAAGAGCTTTTATGTTGTTTTCCTTTTAAGCAGGAAATGCAATGCTCAGGACATGAAAACAATTTTTGTGGTAGGCCTCTTACCAAACCATTTTTTGAAATTTCAGTGATTGTCTTAAGATTTGTGTGTCCCAATCTTCTGTGCCAAAGTTCTGTCTCTTTGTTAGAGGCAGCTGAGAACAGACAGGCATCAGCTCTGGGACACTCTTTTGACATATCAACAACATAAACATTGCCACTTCTTTGAGCAACAAGTTTTGTTTGACCAGTTTTGATTATTGCTTCAATCTTTTTTACCATTTCTGGACCAACAATCCTACAACACTCCTTTGTGAAGAATGACCCATAACCCTTGTCACTCATTTGTGAAACACTCAGGAGGTTGAATTTCAGACTGTCTATCAGATTGACATTTTCAAATTTTACATTGCCAGACTGTACTGTACCAGACCCCAGAACTTTCCCTTTACTATTATTCCCAAAGGATATATCACCCCCTCCATGAATTTTGAAATCTTTGAGTAGGGCTTTACATCCAGTCATGTGCTTGGAGCCTCCACTATCAACATACCAAAGGCTATTTAAGCAGGCAGAAGCTCCCTGCACATGAAGTAAAAGGATTAGTTCATTAGGGTTTCCAAAGCCAATAAGGCTTTGGATGGGGTCTCAACAGTGTCTGGGATGGATGGACAGTGGTTAGGTCAGGAGTTTGGACAGTTTTAGGAATGTTTCTTGCTAACCCCTGTTGGGGGTCTTGACCAATCACCTGTTGGTACCCAAAAGGATGCCTGTTCACTTTAGGTTTAGAGGGCCTTTTGTAGGTCTCATAAACGTGTGGAACCCTAGGGTATGGTGGTTGTCCCTTACCTCTTCTGTATTGATTTGCAGGGGGTGCATCAGTAACCTGAACATCTCTTTTGACTGATGTTTGGTTCAGCTGTTTTGTGACAGCTGTTTGAACTGGCACAAACAGTGGTTGGTTCTTGGTGAGTTTGACAGATGATGTTGATGGACTCAAGGATGTTTTAGCAGTGTATTCATTCTTTTTCACATCAAATTTTTTGAGATACACACATGCTTGAGTTTTGTGGTTTGTTTTACCACAGATGGTGCAGCTTTCAGCAGAAACAATGACACTTGTTCTGTTTAGATCATATGCTTTTAGATGAAAACAGTCTTTTGTTAGATGGTTTCTCTTTTCACAAAATTCACAGAACAAGTTATTGATCTTTTCTCTCTTCTTTCTCTTTTCAGACTCCTTTACAACAGAGTTTTTAACCTCTGCTGGGATGTCCTTAAGAGGAATGACTTTTGCTTTTGGAGCTTTAACACCATCAGTGGTTGTGAAATCCATGGGTTTAAAGTTTTCAAGAATGTCACACTCATCAGACCATGTGGGTTTAAATTGGTATTTCTCAATTTCCTCAAAAGTAGAGGATCCCACTGGTCTCTCAAGTGTGATTTTGTTCCCATGTTTATCAGTGATTTTAACTTCTTGGCCACTCTTGTTTATTGGGATGAATTCAGTGGCTTCATCAGTGGTTTGAACAAATTTTTCAAAAACAGTGTTTTCAATTTCATCATGTTTTCTAAAACCAATTCCAAATTTCACATTACTTTTTCTCTGTTTTTCCAACAAGAGTTCATAGCCTTTGCATGATTCCACCCATTTCTCACATGTGACTTGGGTGGACTCCAACTCCTTTTTGCAAACTTGGTATTTTTCTACCATAGTTTGGAGCTGGGTTTTGGTTATGCTCTGCTCTTCTTTCAGACTGCTGATCTCTTTTTCCTTTTCGGTCAATTTGTTTTTAAGTTCTTTTAAAGATCTTTCAAATTTGACTTCATCAGTTAAGATTTTATCCCGAAGGTTTTCATTTACCTCTTTGATGTTAGCAAAAGCAATAATGCAATTGTCAGAACACAGTTTTTCAAGAACTTGAGGAGATACCTTGGCAGCAGCCATCATTGCACAATCACATTGATGATTTTCTTCATCATCAGCTCTAACTTCTTTCTCACCTGCTTTTTTCTCTTCCTCTTCTTCTTTATCCTCTTCGGACCATGGATCTGTCAGTGGTTCAATCAGGGTTCCTGAATTTTCTCCCAGCAGTAGTTCACCAGCCACAGCAGTAACCACTGCTTCAGTCACCTCATCCACTGTTTCAGCACTTAGCTGTTCACTTTCAGTTTCAATCCCCTCTGGTATTGACTCTAATGCCATCAAACAAAATTCATCATTAGAAGGTTCATTAAAGGCATAGAGTGCAAAATTTTCATCACCAAGCTCATCAGGCATACTGCTCCAGTCAACAAAGCCTTGAGTGAAGAAGCTTTGCTGATCTGGTTGTACTGCTGCTGGAGCAGCTGTTTGAGGTGCAACAGTTTGCACTTGTGCCTGAGGGACAGGGGTTTGAACGTACTGAATTTGTGGAACAGTGGTTTGGACATAATGCACAGGCACAGGGGCAGCAGCATAGTGAGTAGTGTTAACATGAGCTGCATGGGTATATTGGGTATAGTGCACAGTGCTTTGATTTTGTGGTCTAGGGTTTGAGCTGGGATGAGAGATTATAGGACCAGTAGTTTGACTCCTGCATTCCCTAGCAAAATGACCTAGCCTATTGCACTTGTAACACTTGATTTTTGATTTATCCAACCCCACCCTTAAATTCCCATGTAACCCTGGGAATTTTCTCCCTGTTCTTTTGTAGAATTTGCTTGTTCTTACACTAAGCAAAGCCAACTGATGTAAAATGTCCATCTCTTCTAAGTCAGTGGGATCAAAATGTTGCAAATCATTGAGTTCAAAGCACAAATTATCTGACATCTGGTTTTCACAGTTTGCAGTAAAGGCATAATTTGCAGAGTGAGGATCAGGGTTGTTAAAATTTCCACCAGCAGATATATCAATAAAGTGATCATAAAGAGTTGTGCTACCAGATTCTTCCTAACCAAAAAGAGTTGTGCTACCGAATGAATAATCATCAGTAACTTTGCCAGACTCTTGCAACTTCTTTTTCTGGTTCAACTCCCTTTCATAGGTTAGGAGTCTACCATGAAGTTGGGTCAGGGTCAGATCTTTGAACTCAGCAGAGTTTCTAGTAACAAAAGCTATGGTGTCCCATTTTTCTGGTAGTGATCTAAGGAACCTGCTATTTTGAGTTGTATTTGGAAAAGTTACTTTAACAAGCCTTAGTTCACTAATGAGACAACTGAATCGCTCAAACTGCTGAGTTAATGATTCACCCTTGATGTGACAAAATGTTTCATACTGCTGATTCAGAATTTCCCTATTGTTTTCAATGACTTCTTCTGTCCCACCAAACTGTTCCTTCAACGCATCCCATAGCTCTTTAGCACAGTTACAGTGTAACAGTCCAGCATAGATCTCATTTGGTAATGCAGATGCTATGATGCTAAATGCTTTGGCATCGAGTTCGAACTTTTGAAAATCAGTTTCAGTATAGTTTTCAGGTTGTTTAGGAACGAACTTCTTTGCATCCTCAGCACTTGGCACCATAGGAACATGGGGACCAAAAACAACAGACCTCCAACATCCAGTATTCTGTTGAGCAAGGATGTGACCCATCCTTCTCTCCCAGATGTTGTATTCATTACGTTTAAGCATGGGTGGTTTAAAAAGCGAGCCAATGTTATTCTTATCATCTTGTGATTGTGACGTCATCCTGGTTGTTTTACAGGCACTGATTAATCAACTTTAATGGTGATTAAACCTTACTCTGTTTTTCAACAAACCGAACAAACTATCGATATCAATGATTATGAGCTAAACTATTTATGTCAAAATGATTGTTAAATCAAATTTGACTGTCCAAGCTCTGATACCAATTGTTGGATCTGAGTTTGGTTTTGATTGTATTTTTCGTTTGAATTAGAATGAAGATGAATGAGTTGTACAGCGGAATTAAGATGGAAACAAACTTTGCAAACAATCAAACGAGAGTATTGCTTTGATCAAACACTTTTCACAAAGAACCGAAAGATTGAATTTAATTTCAACAACGATTACAATGTAATGCTTAATACAAACTCCCCCTCAGCCAGAGCTCAGTGTTTGTTCGTGCAGAGAAGACGATTTTGCAAAGAGCTAATAGAACAGTACAGAGCACTGTTCTATTTATAGGCACTAGCAAACCACTGAGCATCTAAGCTGACGTCACCATGAAAGTGACATCTAACCTCCTAACAAACTCTAACCTCTGATCAATACAAACACTGCTATGCTAACTACTTCTATTACGTTACATTACATAAAAGACATCTTAAATAACTGCTGCATCCTTCCACTGCTGTGAACCCAGCAGTACTTGTCCAGATCAGCAGTGCTTGTACCAAAGCAGTAGATTGAACAGCAGAACTTTAGTCTTTCATCAGGCCTTTACTTGATCAGCAGTTTGTAGGTCAACAGTTTGCACGATCAGTAGATATGAGGTCAGCAGATGTTAAAACCACTTTCAAGGGGAGAGACTTGTATGTAACATCTGCTTATTCTGGATCCACTGCTCTGATCCAGTTTTGGCTTTAATTATATGTTCCTCTGGTAGGGTTCAATCCCAACATTGGAAGAGGTGTGGTATTTATAGGTAATGATTAGGTTAGGTTTTAGTTGGATAATAAATGATAAAACATGTTTTAAAACTAAAAAAAACACTAAATCCCGCTAAAAACGCGTCTGTCCATGTTTCAGCGATCTGGGCTGTTTAGGCGGGTTCATAAATAAAAAGCGGGCTGGGTTTCTTTCGATGTGAAGACCCAGCCCAACCGGTTGTGCGCTTGTTTGTGGAATGGGGTGACCCGGGTTCGAGTCCCACGGTCAACATTCATTTTATTCCCTTTTTTTGTGTTATAATACTTCCAAATATTACCAAATTAGTCCCTATACTTTGATTAACCATGAAGTTAGTTAAAAAGGTAACTATCTTCATTTTAAACTAACTAAGTTATAAGATTCTTTAACCAAGTAGTTTATTTATTAAGTAATTTAACTAGGTTATTTCCTAACCTTAAAAATCTAACAGGACTAACTGGATTATTGTAAAAATCAACTTTTTAAATTGTAAAATTAATTAATTTAACTAACTAAACAATTTATAAGTAACCATATTTATAAGGATAACAGATTTTTGACGATTAATCGCTTCGCGAACCTTTCGACTTTCATTGTTTCACGAGTTTTAGCTAGTTTAACGAGCATCGAGCGTAATAATGAATCGAGAGTTTTGGATAATATATCGCTTAAACATGAATTTTTGCACATAAGTTTAACACAAACATGAATATAATAGCTTCGTTTTCATTAAGATCAATAGTCTCGAATTACAAACGGAATGAAAGTAGATTACAAAGAGAGTACAAGAGTTTAAATATGGAAAGTACAACATGACTTGCTAAAACAAGAAAGTTCAAAAATGCGGAGCGTTACAGTCTCCCCTCCTTTAGAGAATTTTGTCCCGAAATTTAGGAAGAAGTAGCGAAAAGATAAGGATACTTCGTCATCATGTCACTCTTGATTTCCCAAGTGAATTCGGCGCCACGTTTTCCTTCCCATCGAACCTTGACGATAGGAATTTTACTGCGCCTCAACAACTTGACTCCTTGATCCATGAATTCGACGGGTTTTTCCACAAAATGCATGGTTTCGTTGACTTGAAGATCTTCGAGGGGAACTTGAAGTCCTTCTTCAGCGAGACACTTCTTTAGATTCGAGACATGAAACGTTGGATGAACGTTGTTGAGTTCTTGAGGTAAATCGAGTCGGTAAGCCACCTTGCCAATCCTTTCGAGTATCTTAAAAGGTCTAACAGAGCGAGGGGCAAGTTTTCCCTTTTTACCAAAACGAACCACTCCTTTCCAAGGAGACACTTTGAGTAGAACATGGTCACCAACGTTGAATTCCAAAGGTTTGCGTCTCTTGTCAGCATAGCTCTTTTGTCGACTACGAGCCTTGAGTAGATTATCACGGATTTGAAGAACCTTATCCGTTGTTTCTTGTATGATTTCGGGGCCAGTAAATTTGTCACACCCCCAAAATCCACCATACGGAGTACCACCGCTTGGAGGCGTGACGTGACCAGGATCGAGCCACCAATCATATTGAACATCGTAATTAAGTAAATAAGACCAACCCCAATACGATTGGTGACCAAAGCTAGTTAACCATGTTTGGTTTAAACAGCGGAAGCATAAAAGTAAATCCAAAAGCACAAGTTCACAGTTTATAAGTTAAAGTTCAAAACGCAAGTTTAATAAGTTCATAAGGATTTAAATAATAAGTACGGAACATAACAGTCCGTACACCACAACGACTCCTTCCTCGTGCAAGCTCCAAGCGTTTAGTGACCTGTAAGGCATGTAACAACGAGTCAACAACAAAGTTGAGTGAGTTCACGTTTGGTTGTTCGTTTTAAGTTGTTTCTGAAAAACGTGGTTTGACTTTCGTTGGCTTAATTGCCGTGGGGGTTACCCCGTAGTTGAAAGTATGTTTAACCAGTTCCTTTTTCATTACCCAAACCATAACCATAATCAGTGGGGGCTTTCCCCGTGTGAACTACTAGACCATACATATCGACAACTGACGAACAATAGTTGTGCCCTACATCAGTGTCTATCATCACTGACAGTTTGCCATAGTCCATTAGTACACGCCCGTCCGAACGGCACGGTGTGAGGTTTGTTAAACCTAATAGCGCTATTAACTAATGACCCGCTCGTCATTGGCCTCGGCGATTAAGTCGATATAAATTGAGGGACTTCATGATAGAGTTTTGTCTAGCTAGTTTTAAGGTTGTTGTCCTGCACCAGGAGGACGAACGTACGTATTCTGCACCAGGAGAATTCGTAGGATTAATACTGGCATCCTATCTATGGAGGATGGCCGTACATATCTTCCCAAGGGGATATGTAGATTTAGTTTTAAATTCTTTAACTCATTCCTAAACCACCGGGAATCCCATGCCTTGTAGAAAGTGTGAACTCACCTCGGTTTGCTCGGTTAGATTCTCAAATATAGCTAACAGTCAAGGTCGGTCAATCACGTCCTATTATGATTACCAGTTAGTCATTTAGTGATTTTCAAATAGAGCACAAAGTTCCTACACGTATCTATCACACAACATGCATCACTTTAACGGTTTATGCCCATATATACTTCCCATCCATTCCCCCACTCATAAACAAACATACGATGATGCACATAACACATATAACATGTTAGATCATTCACAGATAGCATACTCGACATTTAGACACGCAAATTACAGCTTATGTCATTTCAGCATAAATATTCAAAACCGGGCTGTTTTCGGACATTTTAATAAAATAGTTAACTTTTTCCAAAAATTCCCAAATTTTTACAGAATGTCTTAAACGTTCCAAATTTTATTGTGTGAAAATATCGGGGTCCGGTTCATTACCAATATTTTATAAAAATTCGTTTTCCGGACTGAACTCAGATTCATATTTTTTTTTACCACAGTCCACGAGATAATTTATTTAAAATTCATCGAGTGTCCGATTTACGAAATTCTAGTGGGGTAATTACAAATACATCGATGGTCATGTACAGTACAAGTTTCGTGATCCAACTCTACACAGAACCCAAGTTATGACAGAAAACAATACACATATTTTTAGCAGAAAAATGCAGCTCTAGCTGCTGTTACGAAATGACGCTTTAAAAATAGTAAACGAAGTCCGAAAATTACGATTCCGGTGCCATTAGAACCGTATTTCATAATAACACGTTTTAGACTCAAAATATCAGTTTTTCGTAGAGTTTATGACCTGTTTACAGCCATCTGAAGTTGGCTGTAAAACTTGGACAGATTCTGTTTTCATTCTTTAATCTTCTAAGACGCGTTCGATTGATTCCGTTAGCATGATTAGTGATCGTAACAACATCAAACATCAATATTAACCAGCAACACATCAGATAATCAACCAAGAATCATAACAAAACAAGATCCAAGAGTTTTACACTAATATTTACTCATTAACCACTTTGTTCATCACTTTTAGTAGACTTTAAACTTTGATCTTATATGTTCATGATTTTTATCCGACAAATCTCTTATTAACCACTTTAGACAAGATCAATAGGGTGTTTAGAGTCACTTACTACTAGCTCGTGGCTAGGGAAGAAACTAGACGAAAAACGGGTGGTTAATAGCGTTGTGGTGAGGTCCTTGGCAATCCGTAAGCACCAAGCTTCCTTATACGCGATCCTTCACCTTTGAGTATACTTGGAGATGCAAGATCAAACTTTGAAAATGTGTGGGTGTATGTGAATGCTCTCGGCCGTAAGCAAAAGGGAAGGGAGGAGAGAGTTGAATTGTGATTTTGTTATGTGATGGCACAAAAGAAATGGTGGTCCTAAGGTCTTACTTATAGACCATCCATTTTTAATTAACTAAAGGATTTTGTGCTTAGTGGATATTAGACAAGAAAGATTATAATATTCAAAATTGTGAGGGTGTGTCCCACTTATGGGACCGAATTGGTCAAGGGTTTAGGGGTAATCGGTTAGATTTGAACAATGTAGTTCGTGGCATTTGGTTTAGTTAGGAATTAAATTAGAGTATTATGTGTGTAGTAATTATAGCGGGTGTTTGGGTATTCGGGGACCCTAACTGGCTCAGAAAAGGAAAAACAATGTCAAGGCAATATTTTTGTGTTCCGGGTAAAGTTCGGTTGTTCGGTTCGAAACTGTTCCGTTAAACTGCTTAATTAATCCGTAAGGCGTCCTATTTATATATTTTTGTAACGTTTTTACTTTTCAAAACTCAGGAAAGCACACAGGACTTTTTAGTAACTTTTCTGTATACTACTAGTATGTTAACATGCACATGTAAGTATAACACAGATATCAGAAAGCAGTTAAGTAATTCCACACAGTCGTCAAGAACAATAATTATCATTAATAAATTATACGGAATACATGGAATTATGAGGGTTGTCACATTCTCCCCCTGTTAAGAGAATTTCGTCCCGAAATTTAGCGTGTTGTTACTGAGGAAGCTAGTTAAGTTGCGTTGTTATCCTGATTTTCCTAGGGTGTCACATCATCCCCCCGTTGATTTGGAATTTCGTCCCGAAATTCTGCAGTAGCTTCAGCCTCAGTAGTGGTTGCGTTTTTCTTAAACAGTTGGGGATACTTGAGTTTCATTTGGTCTTCTCGTTCCCAGGTATACTCTGGGCCACGACGTGCATTCCAACGAACTCGAACGAGAGGTATTCTTGTGCGCTTGAGAATCTTAACATCTCGATCAGTAATCTCTACTGGTTCCTCGACGAATCGCAGCTGGTCGTCGATTGTGAGTTCCTTGAGAGGAACTATGAGGGTCTCATCTGACAGACACTTCTTCAGATTCGACACATGGAAAACATTGTGAACTCCGCTGAGTTCTTCAGGTAGATTCAACCTGTAGGCGACTTTGCCAATTTTCTCGGTGACCTCGAATGGTCCGACATAACGCGGATTGAGTTTGCCTCGTTTGCCAAAGCGGACTACACCTTTCCAAGGTGAGACTTTGAGTAGCACTCGATCCCCAACCTGGAGCTCGAGTGGTTTTCTTCCGTTATCAGCATAGCTTTTCTGACGGTCACGAGCTGCCGCCATTCGCTGTCGTATTTGAGCAATTCTCTCGGTGGTATCTACCACAAGTTCTGGGCCAGTGATTTGGTTGTCACCAACTTCTGCCCAACAGAGAGGTGATCGGCATTTGCGTCCGTACAATGCCTCAAACGGAGCAGCCTGGATGCTGGTGTGGTAGTTGTTGTTATATGAGAACTCCACTAGCGGGAGGTGCTTTTCCCAGCCATTACCAAAATCGATTACACATGCCCTAAGCATGTCTTCAAGGGTTTGGATGGTGCGTTCAGATTGCCCATCCGTCTGTGGGTGATAAGCGGTGCTCATATCTAAACGTGAGCCAAAAGACTTGTGCATTGCTTGCCACAGTTCAGAAGTAAAACGCGCGTCACGATCAGATATAATAGAGGTTGGCACTCCGTGCCTTGACACTACTTCCTTTAGATAAATGTCTGCAAGAGTAGAAAACTTATCAGCTTCTTTGATGGCCAGAAAATGTGCAGACTTGGTCAGTCGATCTACGATCACACAAATGGTATCGTTTCCGCGTTGAGATCTAGGCAGGCCAGTAACGAAATCCATGGAAATTTGCTCCCATTTCCATTTCGGGATCCCCGGTTGTTGAAGTAGGCCTGATGGTTTCTGATATTCAGTCTTGACTCCCGCACAAGTCAAGCACTTACTGACGTAGGTTGCTATGTGGGCTTTCATGCCAGGCCACCAATACGTAGTCTTGAGGTCGTGGTACATTTTATCCGAACCAGGATGTACTGAATAACGAGACTTATGTGCTTCATCCATCACAAGCTCGCGTAGGTCTCCATACAGTGGAACCCAGATGCGTCCGTTAACATAGTAGGCGCCGTCTTCCTTTTGTTCTAGCCGCTGCCTCGATCCTCGTAGGGACTCAGCCCTGATGTTTTCTACTTTCAATGCTTCAACCTGAGCATCGCGAATCTGAGCGGGAAGGTTAGATTGGATGGTAAGCTGTAAAGCACGTACACGCCTAGGTATAGTATCCTTTCGACTGAGGGCATCGGCCACAACATTGGCTTTGCCCGGATGATACTTGATAGCGCATTCATAATCATTCAAGAGTTCGACCCATCGGCGTTGTCGCATGTTTAACTCCTTTTGCTTGAAGATATGCTCGAGACTCCTGTGATCGGTGTAAATGGTGCACTTGGTACCGTACAGGTAATGTCTCCATATCTTAAGTGCGAAAACAACTGCTCCTAGCTCCAGATCGTGAGTAGTGTAATTTCTTTCGTGAACTTTGAGTTGGCGTGATGCGTAGGCAATGACCTTGTCACGTTGCATCAACACGCAACCAAGTCCTTGGATGGAAGCGTCGCAATAAACTACAAAATCATCTGTGCTTTCAGGCAATGAGAGGATAGGCGCGCTACAAAGTCTATCTTTCAAGTGCTGAAATGCGGACTCCTGTGCATTTCCCCAACGATAGGTGACACCCTTCTGAGTCAGTGAAGTGAGAGGTTGCGCAATATTGGAGAAATCCTTGATAAACCTTCTGTAATATCCTGCCAAACCCAAGAATTGGCGGATTTCTGTTGGTGTACGGGGTGCAGGCCAATTCTTGATCGATTCAACCTTAGATTGATACACATGAATTCCATCCTTGTTTACCACATGGCCTAGAAAGTGGACTTCGCGAAGCCAGAAGTCACATTTTGAAAACTTGGCATACAACTGCTCTTTTCGAAGAAGTTCCAGCATAAGTCGTAGATGCTGCTCGTGTTCCTCCTGACTCTTAGAATAGATCAGGATATCGTCGATGAACACAATAATGAACTTATCCAGGTAAGGCTTGCACACTCGGTTCATGAGATCCATGAAGACCGCTGGTGCATTCGTCAGCCCGAATGGCATAACCAGAAACTCGTAATGGCCGTAACGAGTTCTGAATGCTGTTTTGGAGACGTCCTCATCTCGGACCCTCAGCTGATGGTATCCCGATCTCAAGTCAATCTTGGAGTAATAGCTCGACCCTTGCAACTGGTCGAATAAGTCGTCAATACGTGGAAGAGGATAACGATTCTTCACAGTCACCTTGTTAAGCTCGCGATAGTTAATACACATTCTGAAAGTACCATCTTTCTTCTTTATGAACAAGACTGGAGCTCCCCAGGGCGAAGAGCTAGGACGTATAAAACCCTTTTCCAAGAGTTCTTATAATTGCTTGGACAGTTATTCGAGTTCTGATGGAGCTAGACGATATGGTGCTCGAGCTACTGGCGCTGCTCCAGGAGCTAGCTCGATTTGAAATTCAACTTGGCGATGAGGCGGAAGACCAGGCAATTCCTCAGGAAATACATCAGGAAAATTGCGTACAATAGGGATGTCTTCAATTCTCTTCTCTTCCGTTGATGTGTCAGTAACGAGTGCTAAAATGGTAGTGTGGCCCTTTCGCAAACACTTCTGGGCCTTAAGAAAAGAGATGATGCCTTCGACAGTGCCACTCTTGTCGCCACAAATCACGAGAGGTTCTTCACCAGAACAAGGAATGCGGACGATTTTCTCCTTGCAAACAATCTCCGCTTGATGATGAGATAGCCAATCCATCCCAATAACGACGTCGAAACTACCAAGTGTGATAGGAATAAGATCGATAGAGAAAGTCTGACCAGCTAAGACGAGGTTACAACCTTTAACTACGTGCGTGGCCTCAAGGCTTTTACCGTTAGCTAGTTCTACCGTGTGTTTGGTGTTCAGAAGTGTTGGAGTGCGCTTAAGCATTTGGCTAACTTTTAAGGACACATAACTAGTATCGGCACCCGAATCGAATAAAACAGTAACAAAGAAGTCATCCAGAAGAAACTTACCCATCACTACGTTGGGATCGTTCCTTGCTTCTCCCTGACCAATCACGAACACCCGACCTTGGGCGCCATTGCCATTATTGTTACCTCCATTGTTGCCTCCGTTGTTGTTTCCATTGTGGTTCTCGTTTCTTTGGTTATTGTTGTTCTGATTCGGGTTCAGTTGGGGGCAGTTCCTCTTAAAGTGGCCTTTAGCGCCACACTGAAAGCATCCTTTATTGCCCTGTTGTTGCTGCTATTGGTGGTTCTGTGGAGCTTGTTGTTGTTGTTAGCGATTTTGATTTGCTGGTCGGACGCTCCTGCAATCCTTTGCTTCATGACCAAACTTGTTACACCTCAGGCAACGACCTTTGTTGCACTGCCCGCTGTGATGTTTGTTGCACCGGTTGCACTTGGGGTGGTTCCCTCGGTATCCACCCTGTCCTTGGTTACCAGAAGATTGCTGACCAGGACTCTGGTAGTCATCAGTCTTTCGCTGCTGAGACTGAACTGAAGTAGAACCCTTTCCGGAGTTCCCATCCCATTTTCGCTTGTTGTCGGTAGGTGCATCAGAAGTAGTTGTGGCACTGATACGTTTGGGTAGCCTGTTTTGCTCCACCGCCGGGTCGGTGAGACGATGAGCCAACTTGATAATTTGCTGAATGGTACCCAGGTTGGCTGAAGTTACGTGACTTTGAATCTCTGGTACAAGGCCCTTGAGGTACAGCTCAATACGTTTGATGGGAGGGTCCACCATAGTAGGGCACAGGATGGCCAGTTCATTCGACCTCTTAGTATACGCCTCAATCTCAGACCCCGTCATCTTCAGATTGAAAAATTCCACCTCTAGCTTGTGGATGTCATCCCGACTACAGTACTCCTCCTTGATCAGCTCTCTGAAACCATTCCAGGGGTGGCATTAGCAACTGCCAGTCCTAGTAGTTGAACCTGCGCCTTCCACCAGGTTAACGCAGCTCCTTCAAGTGTTCCGGTAGCATATTTCACCCTACGGTCTTCGGGGCATTCGCACATCTCGAAAACAGACTCAAGCTTTTCAAACCAGTGAAGAAGGCCCACTGCTCCTTCGGTGCCACTGAAAGTAGTAGGTCGGCAGTCCATGAACGTTTTGAATGTGCACACAGGAGTTTGAGCATGTTGATCTGTTGTGTGAGAATAACAGACAAGGTTAAGCACGAGAGTTGGTTTGCGAAGGTAGGATCTAAACGTCCTAAGGTGAGTTGGTATGGCAGGTTATACCTCCTGCAGGGTTAGCTGCGAGTGCCTCAGCGACTCGTTCATTGATCAAAGCCGTCAACTGGGCTTGAGTGAGGTTGATACGTCCTCCGCGTCCGCTCATGATCTTCATAATGAAGCGACGTAAGTGAGAAAAGTGTCGTGAAAGTGCGTAAGTGTGGGACGACAATAGAGAGTAAGCACACAAGGTTCAAATAGCAATTACCACATTATTTAATGCACAGTGACAACTATATAACCGACAATATAACATAAATCATACCACTTATGGTGTCGAGTCTTGCACATGGAGCGAAGCGTCGTTGTGGATCGTTGAGCACTGTACTAGTTATAGTCTGGTTTTATCAACAACTTTTCCCTTTTAAAAACCAAGTTCACTATAACCAATGGCTCTGATACCAATCTGTCACACCCCCAAAATCCACCATGCGGAGTACCACCGCTTGGAGGCGTGACGTGACCAGGATCGAGCCACCAATCATATTGAACATCGTAATTAAGTAAATAAGACCAACCACAATACGATTGGCGACCAAAGCTAGTTAACCATGTTTAGTTTAAACAGCGGAAGCATAAAAGTAAATCCAAAAGCACAAGTTCACAGTTTATAAGTTAAAGTTCAAAACGCAAGTTTAATAAGTTCATAAGGATTTAAATAATAAGTACGGAACATAACAGTCCGTACACCACAACGACTCCTTCCTCGTGCAAGCTCCAAGCGTTTAGTGACCTGTAAGGCATGTAACAACGAGTCAACAACAAAGTTGAGTGAGTTCACGTTTGGTTGTTCGTTTTAAGTTGTTTCTGAAAAACGTGGTTTGACTTTCGTTGGCTTAATTGCCGTGGGGGTTACCCCGTAGTTGAAAGTATGTTTAACCAGTTCCTTTTTCATTACCCAAACCATAACCATAATCAGTGGGGGCTTTCCCCGTGTGAACTACTAGACCATACATATCGACAACTGACGAACAATAGTTGTGCCCTACATCAGTGTCTATCATCACTGACAGTTTGCCATAGTCCATTAGTACACGCCCGTCCGAACGGCACGGTGTGAGGTTTGTTAAACCTAATAGCGCTATTAACTAATGACCCGCTCGTCATTGGCCTCGGCGATTAAGTCGATATAAATTGAGGGACTTCATGATAGAGTTTTGTCTAGCTAGTTTTAAGGTTGTTGTCCTGCACCAGGAGGACGAACGTACGTATTCTGCACCAGGAGAATTCGTAGGATTAATACTGGCATCCTATCTATGGAGGATGGCCGTACATATCTTCCCAAGGGGATATGTAGATTTAGTTTTAAATTCTTTAACTCATTCCTAAACCACCGGGAATCCCATGCCTTGTAGAAAGTGTGAACTCACCTCGGTTTGCTCGGTTAGATTCTCAAATATAGCTAACAGTCAAGGTCGGTCAATCACGTCCTATTATGATTACCAGTTAGTCATTTAGTGATTTTCAAATAGAGCACAAAGTTCCTACACGTATCTATCACACAACATGCATCACTTTAACGGTTTATGCCCATATATACTTCCCATCCATTCCCCCACTCATAAACAAACATACGATGATGCACATAACACATATAACATGTTAGATCATTCACAGATAGCATACTCGACATTTAGACACGCAAATTACAGCTTATGTCATTTCAGCATAAATATTCAAAACCGGGCTGTTTTCGGACATTTTAATAAAATAGTTAACTTTTTTCCAAAAATTCCCAAATTTTTAAAGAATGTCTTAAACGTTCCAAATTTTATTGTGTGAAAATATCGGGGTCCGGTTCATTACCAATATTTTATAAAAATTCGTTTTCCGGACTGAACTCAGATTCATATTTTTTTACCACAGTCCACGAGATAATTTATTTAAAATTCATCGAGCGTCCGATTTACGAAATTCCAGTGGGGTAATTACAAATACATCGGTGGTCATCTACAGTACAAGTTTCGTGATCCAACTCTACACAGAACCCAAGTTATGACAGAAAACAATACACATATTTTTAGCAGAAAAATGCAGCTCTAGCTGCTGTTACGAAATGACGCTTTAAAAATAGTAAACGAAGTCCGAAAATTACGATTCCGGTGCCATTAGAACCGTATTTCATAATAACACGTTTTAGACTCAAAATATCAGTTTTTCGTAGAGTTTATGACCTGTTTACAGCCATCTGAAGTTGGCTGTAAAACTTGGACAGATTCTGTTTTCATTCTTTAATCTTCTAAGACGCGTTCGATTGATTCCGTTAGCATGATTAGTGATCGTAACAACATCAAACATCAATATTAACCAGCAACACATCAGATAATCAACCAAGAATCATAACAAAACAAGATCCAAGAGTTTTACACTAATATTTACTCATTAACCACTTTGTTCATCACTTTTAGTAGACTTTAAACTTTGATCTTATATGTTCATGATTTTTATCCGACAAATCTCTTATTAACCACTTTAGACAAGATCAATAGGGTGTTTAGAGTCACTTACTACTAGCTCGTGGCTAGGGAAGAAACTAGACAAAAAACGGGTGGTTAATAGCGTTGTGGTGAGGTCCTTGGCAATCCGTAAGCACCAAGCTTCCTTATACGCGATCCTTCACCTTTGAGTATACTTGGAGATGCAAGATCAAACTTTGAAAATGTGTGGGTGTATGTGAATGCTCTCGGCCATAAGCAAAAGGGAAGGGAGGAGAGAGTTGAATTGTGATTTTGTTATGTGATGGCACAAAAGAAATGGTGGTCCTAAGGTCTTACTTATAGACCATCCATTTTAATTAACTAAAGGATTTTGTGCTTAGTGGATATTAGACAAGAAAGATTATAATATTCAAAATTGTGAGGGTGTGTCCCACTTATGGGACCGAATTGGTCAAGGGTTTAAGGGTAATCGGTTAGATTTGAACAATGTAGTTAGTGGCATTTGGTTTAGTTAGGAATTAAATTAGAGTATTATGTGTGTAGTAATTATAGCGGGTGTTAGGGTATTCGGGGACCCTAACTGGCTCAGAAAAGGAAAAACAATGTCAAGGCAATATTTTTGTGTTCCGGGTAAAGTTCGGTTGTTCGGTTCGAAACTGTTCCGTTAAACTGCTTAATTAATCCGTAAGGCGTCCTATTTATATATTTTTGTAACGTTTTTACTTTTCAAAACTCAGGAAAGCACACAGGACTTTTTAGTAACTTTTCTGTATACTACTAGTATGTTAACATGCACATGTAAGTATAACACAGATATCAGAAAGCAGTTAAGTAATTCCACACAGTCGTCAAGCACATTAATTATCATTAATAAATTGTACGGAATACATGGAATTATGAGGGTTATCACAAAATTGTTTGTCACCAACCTCGTGCCAGCTTAAAGGAGATCGGCACTTGCGACCATATAAAGCTTCGAATGGAGCCATTTGAATACTGGAGTGGTAGCTATTGTTGTACGAGAACTCGATCAAAGGTAAATGCACATCCCAACTACCACCAAAGTCGATGACACAAGAACGGAGCATGTCCTCTAGGGTTTGAATAGTACGTTCAGTCTGTCCATCCGTTTGAGGATGAAAGGCCGTACTGAGATTTAAATGAGAACCCATAGCGGACTGGAAAGTTTGCCAGAGGCGCGAAATAAATCGACCATCACGATCGGAAATGATGTCGAGAGGAATACCATGACGGCATATGATTTCGTTAGTATAGATGCGAGCAAGTCGTTCAACCTTGAAATCTTCGCGAATAGGAATGAAATGAGCGGACTTGGTTAAACGATCGATAATTACCCAAATACTATCGTGACCAGAAGGCGTACGAGGAAGTTTGGTTATGAAGTCCATCGCAATGCTATCCCATTTCCAAACGGGGATTTCAGGTTGTTCGAGTAGACCAGAAGGTCGTTGATGCTCGGCTTTAACTTTCGAACAGGTAAGACACTTAGAAACGTATGCGGCAATGTCTCTCTTCATACCAGGCCACCAATAGGATGTACGTAGATTATGGTACATCTTGTCAGCACCAGGATGAATTGAGTACTTTGATTTGTGTGCCTCATTCATAATGAGATCACGAAGATTGTCGCGATCTGGTACCCAGATGTGATCCCGACAGTAAAGCAGACCATCAGATTTCGAAGCGAGTAGGTCTTCAGTAGCTCCACTTATTTCCACGGACATGGAACCTTCGTTGATAGACGAATATTGCGCATTACGGATGCAACTGTGAAGATCGCTCGAGATATGAAAACAACGAATGTAATCTACATGAGTCTTACGACTAAGTGCATCGGCCATGACATTTGCTTTACCAAGGTGGTAGCGAATCTCGCAGTCATAGTCGTTAAGTAATCCACCCAACGTCGCTGACACATATTAAGCTCTTTTTGGTCAAAGATGTGTTGCAGGCTCATATGGTTAGTGAAAACCATACACTTTGTACCGTATAGGTAGTGTCGCCAAATCTTTAACGCAAAAACAATTGCGCCAAGCTCGAGGTCATGGGTAGTATAATTCTTCTCATGTATTTTGAGTTGACAAGAGGCATAAGCGATGACTTTGTCTCGTTGCATGAGAACACAACCAAGACCACGATTTGATGCATCGCAATACACCACGAAGTCATCATTCCCATCGGGAAGTGCGAGGATGGGGGCGTTACAAAGCAGCTTTTTTAGAGTTTGAAAGGATTCTTCTTGCGCAGGACCCCAAACAAAAGGTTTCTCTTTTTTAGTCAACGAAGTGAGAGGAACGTCGATTTTTGAAAAATTCGAGATGAATCGGCGGTAATAACCCGCCAATCCTAAGAAAGAACGGATTTCAGGAGGAGATCTAGGTGTGGTCCAATTTTTCACTGCTTCGATTTTGGAAGGATCAACATGGATTCCTTTTTCACTAACAACGTGCCCAAGGAATTGGACTTCTTTGATCAAGAACTCGCATTTGGAAAACTTAGCGTATAAGCGTTCAACACGTAAGAGCTCGAGTATAAGGCGAAGATGACGTTCATGATCGGCTCGAGATTTAGAATAAATGAGAATATCATCAATGAAGACGATCACGAAGCGATCCAAATATGGCTTACAAACGCGATTCATAAGATCCATGAACACAGCGGGTGCATTGGTCAAGCCAAAAGCATAACCACAAACTCGTAGTGCCCATAGCGAGTGTAAAAAGCGATTTTGGGAATGTCCTCTTCGAGAACACGAAGCTGGTGATAACCAGATCGAAGATCGATCTTGGAGAAACTGGTAGCGCCTTGAAGTTGATCGAAAAGGTCATCGATACGTGGAAGAGGGTAACGATTCTTGACGGTGAGTTTGTTAAGCTCACGATAGTCGATGCACATGCGGAAAGAGCCATCCTTCTTTTTGACGAAGAGCACAGGAGCACCCCAGGGTGAGGTACTTGGACGAATGAAACCCTTATAGAGGAGTTCTTGAAGTTGTGTAGATAATTCTTGCATCTCAGAAGGTGCAAGATGATAAGGAGCTTTGGCAACAGGAGTCGCACCAGGTACGAGGTCAATACGAAAGTCAACAGATCGAGGTGGAGGAGGACCAGGCAAATCTTCAGGAAAGACGTCAGGGAAGTCGCGCACCACTGGAACATCACTTACGCTTTTTCCCTTGCCCTTTTCTTCCACAACGTGGGCTAAAAAGGCAAAGTACTGTTTGCGTAAGTATTTGTTCGCTTGTGTGCAGGACATCAACTTCAGTCCTCTTGAAGGTCGGTCTCCATAGACGTGCAAAACATCGCCAGATGGAAGGGGTAAATGAATGTACTTCTCGTGACAAGCGATTTCAGCATGGTTCTTCTGAAGCCAATCCATGCCTATGATGACGTCAAAACTACCCAGTTGCATGGGTATGAGGTCGATAGTAAAAACGTGCTCATTAAGAGTAAGGCGACAATCGAGAAGAACGGAATCGACTAAGATGGATTTGCCATTGGCAACTTCGATGGAAAACGACTTAGATAGCTTAGAGTGTGTGCAATTTAACAATGATTCGAATTCTAAGGACACAAAGCTTTTGTCCGCACCAGTATCAAACAGTATCAAAGCATAAAGATGGTTAACAAGAAACGTACCATTAACGACATCATTGTCGTTGCTGTTTGCGTAAGTATTTGTTCGCTTGTGTGCAGGACATCAACTTCAGTCCTCTTGAAGGTCGGTCTCCATAGGCGTGCAAAACATCGCCAGATGGAAGGGATAAATGAATGTACTTCTCGTGACAAGCGATTTCAGCATGGTTCTTCTGAAGCCAATCCATGCCTATGATGACGTCGAAACTACCCAGTTGCATGGGTATGAGGTCGATAGTAAAAACGTGCTCGTTAAGAGTAAGGCGACAATCGAGAAGAACGGAATCGACTAAGATGGATTTGCCATTGGCAACTTCGACGGAAAACGACTTAGATAGCTTAGAGTGTGTGCAATTTAACAATGATTCGAATTCTTAGGACACAAAGCTTTTGTCCGCACCAGTATCAAACAGTATTAAATCATAAAGATGGTTAACAAGAAACGTACCATTAACGACATCATTGTCGTTGCGCGCTTGATTTGCGTTCAGGTTGAAAGCGCGTCCACGAGGAGGTTGTTGTTGCTCTTGATTCCATTGTGGGCATTGAGGACGGAGATGATTAGTATCCCCACATTTGAAACAAGCCCTAACCGGTCTGGCGTTTTGAGGAGCAGGTGGAGCTTGTTGTGCTTGCTTGCTTGTGGTGCTTGTTGTTGTTGGTTGCTGCGGCAATACGCGGTATCGTGCCCATAACGGTTGCAATTGGTACAACGGCGACAGTTGGCATTGGGGGGATGGTGATAGTTACAAGTGGCACACTTGGGGTGAATCCCAGTGTACAACTTTCGAGTGTTATCAGGATCAATGGGATTTGGGTTAACGGGTGGCACAATCGCATTGCAAACAGGGTTCGATTGCTTTCGCTTCTTCCCCCTATTGCTACTCGACTGTTGGGTAATTTGGTTGGCTGCCTTGGATGAAACGGGGTTTGCGGCTTGTTTATCGCGAATGCGATTGTTGTTTAGGGAAGCGGCCAAACGGTAGACAGCTTCGATATTGTCGAGTTTGGCTGCCTCGATCGTATCGCGCATGCTAGAAGGTAACCCATTGATGTACTTCCTTATCTTGCGTTCAGTGGTCATAACGAGGTGAGGAACAATGAAGCTAAGTTGTTTGAAACGAGTAGTGTAGGCTAGGTTCTCATCACCCACTTGTTTTAGAGCCCAAAATTCTTCTTCCAACCTTTGTTGCTCATGCGGAGGGCAAAATTCTTCCATCATGAGGGTCTTGACTTCTCCCAGGGCAAAGCATAAGCCTTTTCGTTCGAACGGATGTTCCTTTCGTTCATCCACCACTCGAGAGCTCGGGCTTGGAATACCCCAGTCGCACTACGCGTTTTGAGCTCTTCGGGGCATTCACTGTTGATGAACGTGACCTCCATGCTATCAAACCACTCGAGCATGGCAGTCACCCCATCGTTTCCCGTGAATGGCTTGGGGTTGCATGACGAAAAGTGTTTAAAGTTAAACGAAACGGGCTTGCGTGCTTCAACCTTAGAGTCGACGGAGGAGTGTGGAGTATCGGAAGCTCGAATTTCGGTAATGACCTTTGGGACGATGCGCGCAATTTGGTTGGCCATGAAAACCATCATCCTCTTCTTGGAACGGGACTTTGACTTCTTAGACGAGTTGGAGTGACGAGAAGACATCTAAGATTTAAAAGAACGGATAGGTGAGACTTGATCATAATGTTTGTTTAAGAAAATTGTTTTCATGAAATGATACATATAGCATAAAGTGTCACATAGCATAAAGGGTTCAAATTGATTTCACATAGCATAAAGGGTTTAAACGTCTCATATAGCATAATCATGAATTTCACATAGCATAACATGAATAAATGAAAGCATCGTAAATTTAGTTTGTTCACGAGAGGTTATTATTGTTTTTTATTGCGATAAACGTGCGAAATGAGTAAAAAGTTTGAAATGAACGAATGTTCAAGTATAAAATCACATATAAATTGAGATACATAAAAGAGGGGCTCAATAAAACATTGGATTGTTTCGGGTAGAGAAACGTCGACTATTCCAAAGTGGGTCGAAAGTTCTTTCGAATTAGAGAAAATGTGCTTTGGCCTATAGGTAAGATACTCTCGTCGAGAAGCGATTAACGGTATCTTACCCTTCCAGTTACTACACATCTCTAATTGATTGAATCAATCGGGACTTTGGCGAGATTGAAAATCAAGGAATGGGACTTAATCAACGAGATGCGGGTTTCACCCCTAACTTGACAATTTCGTACCCTAAATGTGGTTGGTACTCGTCGGGTCAAAATATAATTTCGACACTTTGACGAGGGTCCACTAGAGTTGAAATGGAAATTACCATTAAGTTGTGGATTTCACTCCTAGCTTAATGGTGTAATTTCGTGCAAAAATAGTTTAAGGTAGAATGAGAGTCGTTTACCAAATTGCAGGTTTCACGCCTATTTTGGTAACGTCGTCTCGTTTATGTTACGAGTGTTGTCAAAATCAAAAGTGTATTCATGTTAGCCTTAGGAAAGGAATATAAACTTAATCAAATAAGAAGTATTGCTAGGAAGCATGTAAGGTAGAATGCATGAGTTTTAAACAACAAATAAGAGACAAAGTTCCTAGAACTATAGACTAGGGCAAAGCATTCCTACTTTTTTCCTAATTCCCTATAGTTATGGCTCTGATACCAATCTGTCACACCCCAACCGATGGCGGAAACATCGGGATGAGACGAAGTGCGTAGATTGTAAGAGACTTCATAACACTATGTGACAATATTAATTTAATTCAAATTTCATTTCAAGACTAATTGTCATACAAGATTCAAATAAAAATAACAACATTGTTTCAAATTGTAACATAACAACAAAAGATAGATTAATCTAGGTGTGTATCTAGTCCACCCTAAATCTTGTTTCATCTTGTAACATCACTTCATCAATTAACCTGCAACATGTATTAAAATAGAGTTTAATGCAAAAGCAAAGGCGAGTATACAAGTTTTGTTACATAGCATAAATAGAATAAAAAGTGCTCATATCCAACATGATTCATAATATGTGAGTACTAGTATGCAAATATGGCGTACATTATGTTCAAACCCAAGTATACAACGCGTTAAAATAGCCTAATCCCAATAGAGTAACGGGAGGTAACATGTTTAACTTAATAATACCCCAAGTCTAAAGGGCGGTGCGTTAATCCTATAGCGCTATAATTGTTAAGGGAGGCTAGCAAAGTTAATGAGCATATATCGACCAAGTAGTTTACATAGCATACGAGAATAACAAGTACCACACATAGTTTCATGTTAAGCATGGATAGAGTATGTTAAAAATAGTTTTAGTGTCATTTTGTATAATATACATGTTGCATCCCAAAATGGTAAAAGGGAAAAGGGATCGAGTATACTCACGGTTTTTGCAAGCTTTCCTACTTGAAATCCCGCGAGTGGTTTTGATGGATGGATTAGTTTGGAGCACCTAGTCCTTCTACACGAGGAAAACATAGGTGTGTGAGTTTGGGGAAATCGGAAGATTATAGATTCGGAGTCTAAAAGGTATGGAAAATAACATAAGTGAAAATAATCATCTTGTACACATAACTCTTGTTCTTGACACTATTAAAACTCAAAAGAGTTTGTATGATTTCATGGATTCAAAGGTCCATTAGAGTCGTAGCAAGGGCATGGTCATAGATGATGTAACATATTCTTGACAAGTAACTATTAAGTTATTATCAAGTTTAGTTACTTAGGTATACATATGGAATAATTAGATAATATATAGATTACAAGGTCCTATCGTTCAAGCATGAGGTAGGAGATTAATGTCTCCATTTAGGTACCTCTAAGTATCATGGAAATCATGTAGGAGGTAGGAAGAACAAGCTTCCATTTAGGCACCTCTTAAGTGTTCACCACTACACTTGATGTAAAAACAACCAAGGAGGGTCATGAACTTACAAAGATAATGAAATACAACAACTAATCTATGAGAAAACATCAAGAAGTGAGTGGATTTTTATGAAAGATAGCCCAAGCTAGTCTAACAATCACACTTACATCAAGCTTCAAGCTTGAACACTTCTTGTGGGTAAAACCCTAACTAAAACAGAATGTTTGTGAGGTTTTAACCTCTGATTTAACATGTCTCAACCTTGTTTTTAAGCCTAACTAACCATAGATGAGGTTATAAGCATTAAGACATAGGTTTGAGATGAGAAAACTCAAGTTTGGTTAAGTTTAACAAAGATTACATGAAAACAAAAACAATCAGTGGACTTTGGAGGCTTTTTGCCGGAGTTCCAGGGACTTATTTACTGTGAAAAACCCATGGAATCGAAGCTAAGGTCAAACCAAGCACATAGGAAAAAGAATGGACTAAATCGGATAAGAAATGAGTGAGTTATGCTCACTTTAGTGGAGGTTGAACAATCTGCTCGAACTTGGAAATTTGCTGCAATTTGGGGAGGATTTGAGAGTGTTTTTGATTATTAGAAAAGTGTATAATGCTTGAAAGATGTGTGGTATTTATAAGGAATGATTAGGTTAGGTTTTAGTTGGATAATAAATGTTAAAACATGTTTTAAAACTAAAAAAAACACTAAATCCCGCTAAAAAACGCGTCTGTCCATGTTTCAACGATCTGGGCTGTTTAGGCGGGTTCATAAATAAAAAACGGGCTGGGTTTCTTTCGATGTGAAGACCTAGCCCAGCCGGTTGTGCGCTTGTTTGTGGAATGGGGTGACCCGGGTTCGAGTCCCACGGTCAGCATTCATTTTATTCCCTTTTTTTGTGTTATAATACTTCCAAATATTACCAAATTAGTCCCTATACTTTGATTAACCATGAAGTTAGTTAAAAAGGTAACTATCTTCATTTTAAACTAACTAAGTTATAAGATTCTTTAACCAAGTAGTTTATTTATTAAGTAATTTAACTAGGTTATTTCCTAACCTTAAAAATCTAACGGGACTAACTGGATTATTGTAAAAATTAACTTTTTAAATTGTAAAATTAATTAATTTAACTAACTAAACAATTTAAAAGTAACCATATTTATAAGGATAACAGATTTTTGACGATTAATCACATCGCGAACCTTTCGAGTTTCATTGTTTCACGAGTTTTAGCTAGTTTAACGAGCATCGAGCGTAATAACGAATCGAGAGTTTTGGATAATATATCGCTTAAACATGAATTTTTGCACATAAGTTTAACACAAACATGAATATAATAGCTTCGTTTTCATTAAGATCAATAGTCTCGAATTACAAACGGAATGAAAGTAGATTACAAAGAGAGTACAAGAGTTTAAATATGGAAAGTACAACATGACTTGCTAAAACAAGAAAGTTCAAAAATGCGGAGCGTTACAAAGGATTTAAGAGAAATGGATGGTAACTGTTTTGAGAAAGGAATTTTGAATTCGATTCGACAGTGAAAACCCTGTTTGGGGTTTTGATCAGGGTTTTATAAAGGGAAAAGTGAATGCTAATGTGGCAGCTGTTACAAAAGATCTGACGGATAAGTACTGTCCACGTGCCAACCACTGATGAATAATGGAAGACAGTTGTTTAGGAAACCACTGATGTAACAAGTATCAGTGGTTTGCAATGGTGAAATGAAAACAGTGGTTGATTTTGAACTATCAGTGGATAGCCATCAGTGGGTTAAAACACTGATTTTGAACAACAGTGATTAATCAAGGAAATGAGAAAACAGTGGTTGACTTTCAGCGGTGGACAATAATCATCAGAACAGATGTTTGAACCAAAATAGTGGTTATGGCAGACTTTTAAGGATTAATGAAAATTTTCATTTTTAACTATTTTTAAGGATGGAATTTTGATTTTCTGAAAACATTTAAATGCTTTTATTCATAGAAAAACAAGATTTTGCTTGTTATTCCATGTTCAGCATGCCAATCCTAGAGATCAAGCTTTCAAAGGTGGATGTGTCTAATGCTTTTGTTAGCACATCTGCCAGCTGGTCTTTAGTTGGAACATGATGCAGAGAAATCAAACATTTTTCATAGCAATCCCTCACAAAGTATATCAATGTGCTTGGTGGTTGAATGGGATACTGGATTGTTGATGATATTTTCTGCTGCCTGGTTGTCCAACATGAGAGGTGTCTTTAAGGCAGTGATACCAAAATCCAGCATTTGATTTTGAAGCCATAACAGTTGGGCTGTACAGCTTGCAGCAGCTATATACTCTGCCTCAGCAGTGGATGTTGAAACAACTGCTTGCTTTTTGCTTTGCCAAGACACTAAGCAACTGCCTAGGAATTGGCACCATCCTGATGTGGACTTCCTTGTTTTGTCACATCCAGCAAAGTCACTGTCTGAGAAACCTGAAAGCTTGATATTTTCATCAGCTGGATACCAGATACCAAGTGTGGGAGCACCTTTTAGGTATCTGAATATCCTTTTTACAGCTATAAGGTTTGACTTTCTAGGGGCTGATTGGGATCTTGCACAAACACATGTTGCAAACATGATGTCTGGCCTAGATGCAGTTAGGTACAATAAAGACCCAATCATGCTTCTATAAAGAGTTTGATCAACCAGATCATACTTTTCATCAGACATGACTATCTTTGTGGTTGCTATCGGTGTACTACATGGTTTACAATCATCCATCTCAAATTTCTTTAAGAGTTCTTTGGCATATTTTCCTTGATGGATGAAAGTGCCATTTTGCAGTTGCCTTACTTGGAGACCAAGAAAGCACTGGAGTTCACCCATTGCACTCATCTCAAACTCAGCTGTCATGAGTTGTCTAAACTCTTGACACATTTTAGAACATGTGCTTCCAAAAATGATGTCATCCACATAAATCTGGACAATCATCAAATCTTTCCCTCTCCATTTCAAAAACAATGTTTTATCAATTTTACCTCTTGTGAACCCAATGGAAAGAAGAAAGGTGGAAAGAGTTTCATACCAGGCTCTAGGTGCTTGTTTCAGTCCATACAAAGCTTTATTTAGCTTGTAGACATGATTTGGATTAAATGGATCCTCAAAGCCTGGAGGTTGACAAACATATACCTCTTCTTGAATCTTACCATAGAGGAATGCACATTTGATATCCATTTGATACACCTTTATGTTGTGGTTGACAGCAAAGGCCGTGAATAATCTGATAGCTTCTAATCTTGCTACAGGGGCAAAAGTTTCATCATAGTCAATGCCCTCTTCCTGTCTGAACCCTTGAACCACGAGCCTTGCTTTATTCTTGACAACAATACCCCTTTCATCAGTTTTATTTTTAAAGACCCACTTTGTGCCAATAGGACTCACACCCTCTGGCAGTGGTACAAGCTCCCAAACTTGTTGTCTTCTAAACTGTTAGAGCTCCTCTTGCATGGCTTCTACCCAGCTGTTGTCTTTTAGTGCCTCTTGGTACTTGACTGGCTGATGGAGTGATAGGAAACAAGCAAAAAGACAGATGTTTTGGGATTGGCTTCTGGTTAACACCCCTTCACTGATGTTGCCAATGATTTGGTCAGGTGGATGAGACTTCAAGAAGATTAACTCTCCTTTGTATGGAACAATGGCATTTAAAGGTAAAGGCTGCAGATGTGAATCATCTGAGCTAACCACTGTTGGTGACTTTGATGATCCAATAGTGGTTTCAAATGGAGGTGGAGGAATAGGAGGAAGGGGTGTGAAAGCAGGCTGATTTTATCCACTGTTTGGGGATTTTTATCAACAGTGCTTGATGATGTGGAAGCAGGGGTTAATGGGCTACTTTGGTCAACAACCGTTGAGGTAGCAGTGGTTGAGCTTTGACAGCTATTTTGAACATCTGCTGCTCTTCCAATTGATGCAGACTTTTGTTGTGGAATGATAACTTCATATCCATAGTCTGATGGAGGACTTTGTGATGGATCTGCATTGTTAGTCTTGACAGAAACATTTTCAAAAGTAAATTTATCAAGATCAAATAATTCTGCAGGATTTGCAGGGATTTTCATTGAAGAGAGTTCATTGAACTTCACATTCAAAGTCTCTTCCACTGTCTTAGTCCTAGTGTTGAACACTTTGTAGGCCTTAGCAATGGTTGAGTATCCCAAATGATAACCACAATCAATTTTGGCTGCAAACTTTGAGATAGAATCTTTTAAGTTTAAAATGAAACATGGGGAGCCAAAAACTTTGAAATATGAGATCAGTGGTTTGATTTTATATAGAATTTCTTAGGCAGTCTTTTGATGCCTGGGGTTTGTTAAAACTCTGTTCTGGACATAGCAGGCAGTGTTTACAGCCTCTGCCCAGAAAGTTAATGGCAAACCTGAATCAACAAGCATGGTCCTGGCTGCCTCTATCAAAGTTCTGTTCTTTCTTTCAACTACCCCATTTTGTTCTGGTGTTCTTGGAATGCTGTACTGCCTTACAATTCCTTTTGACACACAAAACTCATCCAACTCCCTATTTCTGAATTCTGTGCCATTGTCACTCCTGAAGATTTTTACTGGCAAGTCAAACTGCTTTTCAACCTGTGTAACAAAGTCTTGCAGAATGCCTGCAGTCTCATCTTTGGAATGTAAGAAATAAGTCCATGTAAACCTAGAAAAGTCATCTACAATTACCAAGCAATATATTTAATTTTTAAGACTCGTGACTTTAACTGGGCCAAACAGATCCATGTGAAGCATTTGTAAGCACTTGGTTGTGTTGGACTCTTCAATGGACTTAAAAGAGCTTTTATGTTGTTTCCTTTTAGGCAGGAAACACAATGCTCAGGACAGGTGAACAGTTTTTGAGGAAGACCTCTTACTAACCCCTGTTTTGACAAAGCAGTGATTGTCTTGAGATTTGTGTGCCCCAATCTTCTGTGCCAAAGTTCTGTCTCTTTGTTAGAGGCAGCTGAGAATAGACAGGCATCAGTTCTTAGGTTCTCTTTTGACAAATCAACTACATAAACATTGCCACTTCTTTGAGCAACAAGTTTAGTTATTCCATTTTTTATTATTTCTTCAATCTTTTCAACCATTTCTGGTCCAACAATCCTACAACACTCCTTAGTAAAGAAAAGAACCATAACCCTTGTCACTCATTTGAGAGACACTAAGGAGGTTGAATTTTAGATTGTCTATCAGATTGACATTTTCAAACTTAACATTTCCAGACTGAACTGTACCAGAACCCATCACCTTCCCTTTACTATTATTACCAAAAGATATATCACCCCCTCCATGAGTTTTAAATTCTTTGAGTAGGGCTCTACATCCTGTCATGTGCCTGGAGCCTCCACTATCTACATACCAAAGACTATCTAAGCATGCAGAAGCTCCCTGCACATCAAGAAAAAGGTTAGTTCATGAGGGTCTCCAAAGCCAATAAGGCTTTGGATAGGGTCTCAGCAGTGTCTATGTTAAGGTCAGGATAATGGACAGTGGTTAGATCAGGGGTTTGATTAATTTTTTCAGCTTGTTTCTCTAACCACTGTTGGGGGCCATTTCCAATTAATTCTTGATATCCATAGGGATGCCTGTTCACTCTTGGTTTAGAAGGCCATTTGTAGGCTTCATAAACATGTGGGACCCTAGGATATGGTGGTTGACCTTTACCTCTTCGGTATTGGTTAGCAGGGGGTGCATCAGTTGCCTGAACATCTCTTTTAACAGAGGTTTGGTTCAGCTGTTTTGTAACAGCTGTTTGAACTGGCATAAACGGTGGTTGTTTCTTGTCTGGTGGTTTTGATGAACTCATGGATGTTTTTGAAGTGTATTCATTCTTTTTTACATCAAAGGGTTTGAGATACACACATTCCTGAGTGAGATGGTTTGATTTACCACAGATGGTGCAGCTCTTAGCAGGTATAATGATACTTGTTTTGTTAATATCATATGCTTTTAGATGAAAACAATCTTTGGTCAAATGATTTTTCTTCTCATAGAAATCACAAAACAAGTTTTTAACCTTTTCTTTTCATTTTTTCTTTTCAGACTCCTTTGCAACAGAGTTTTGAACTATTGTTGGGATGTCCTTAAGAGGAATGACCTTTGCCTTAGGAGCTTTTACACCATCAGTGGTTGTGAAGTCCATGGGTTTGAAGTTTTCAAGGATGTCACACTCATCAGACCATGTGGGTTTGAATTGGTATTTCTCAATTTCCTCAAAAGTTGAGGACCCCACAGATCTTTCCAATGTGATCTTGTTAGCAAGTTTATCAGTTATTTTAACCTCTTGTCCATCCTTGTTTGTGGGAATAATTTCAAAAAAACCAGATTCATTCGCAGCATTGTTTTCAACTTGGTCATGTTTTCTAAAATCTACACCAAATTTTACATTGCTTTTGATCTGTTTCTCAAGCATGACTTCATAACCTTTGCAGGATTCCACCCATTTTTCACAAGTGATCTGGGTGGATTCCAAATCCTTTTTGCAGGCATGATATTTTTCTATCATGGTCTGGAGTTGGTCCTTGGTTATGCTATGCTCTTGTTTGATGCTGCAACTTTCATTTTCCTTTTCATTCAATTTGTTTTTCAGTTCTTTTAATGACTTTTCAAATTGAACTTCAGAAGTTAATAACCTATCCCTAATGTTTTCATTCACCTCTTTAATGTTAGCAAATGCTATGATGCATTTTTCTGAACACAGATTTTTAAGAACCTGAGGTGATACATTAGTTGCAGCCATCATGGCACAATCACAGGTATAATAACTTTCTTCTTGAGTTTTCTCTTCTTTTTCACCCTCTTTCTTCTTTTCTTCTTCTTCAAACCAGGGGTCGGACAGTGGTTCCAACAGGGGTTTTGAACTTTCTCCCAGCAGTATTTCATCAGCAACATCAGTAACCACTGCTTCAGCAATTTTGTCCACTGTTTCATCACTTGACTGTCCTTCTTCAGCTTCCAGCCCTTCTGGTATTGACTCTAATGCCATAAAACAGTATTCATTTTTAGTAGCATAGAGTGCAAAATTTTCATCACCTAGCTCATCAGGTAAGCTGCTCCAGTCAACAAAGCCTTGGGTGTAGAAAGCTATGCTGATCTGGTTGAACCACTGTTGGTGCAGCTTGTTGAGGTGCAACTGGTTGCACTTGAACCTGAGGGACAGGGGCTTAGACATACTGAATTTGTGGAACAGTGGTTTGAACATAATGCACAGGAACAGGGGTGGCAGGGTGTGCATAGTGAGCAGTGTTTACATGAGCAACAGGGGCATATTGGGCATAGTGCATAGTGCTTTGGTTGTTTTGTGGTCTAGGGTTTGAGCTGGGATGTGTAATAATTGGTCCATTAGTTTGACTCCTGCATTCCTTAGCAAAATGACCTAGCCAATTATACTTATAGCACTTAATCTTTGACTTATCTAGCCTCACTTTTAAATTCCCATGTAACCCTGGAAATTTTCACCCTGTCCTTTTGTAAAAATTGCTAGTTCTTACACTCAACAATGTAAGTTGATGCAAAATGTCCATTTCTTCTAAGTCAGTTGGATCAAAATGCTGTAAATCATTGAGTTCAAAGCACAGATTGTCAGATATCTGGCTTTCTCCATTTGCTGTGAAAGCATAATTGGATGAGTGAGGATCAGAGTTGAAGTTTCCACCAGCAGTTATGTCAATAAAGTGATCATAACTCTGATCCTTACTACTGCCAGACTCTTCCTAACCCAAAAGAGTTGTGTTGCCAAATGTGTAGTCATCTGCAACTTTGTCAGACTCTTGCAACTTCTTTTTCTGGTTTAACTCCCTTTCATAGATCAGGAGTCTACCATGAAGTTGGGTCAGGGTCAGATCTTTGAACTCAACAGAATTTCGGGTTACAAAAGCAATTGTGTCCCACTTTTCAGGAAGTGATCTTAAAATCTGTTGTTAACAGTTGATTTAGGAAATTCAGTTTTAACAAGCTTAAGTTCACTTATGAGACAGCTAAATCACTCAAACTGCTGTGTTAATGTTTCACCCTTAATGTGACAAAAGGTTTCATACTGTTGGTTCAAAATTTCCCTATTGTTTTCAATTACTTCTTCAGTCCCCCCAAACTGTTCCTTCAGTGCATCCCACAATTCCTTGGCACTGTTACAGTGTAACAGCCCAGCATAGATCTCATTGGGAAGTGCAGATGCAACGATGCTAAATGCCTTGGCATCCAGTTCAATTATCTGAAAATCCTGGTCCGTATAGTTCTCAACTTTCTTAGGAACAAAGACCTTTAGATCCTCAGCACTCGGCACCATAGGAACGTGTGGTCCAAAGATAAACGACTTCCAACATCCGGTATTCTATTGAGCAAGGATGTGACTCATCATATCTTGTGATTGTGACGTCATCCTGGTTGTTTTACAGGCACTGGTTAATCAACTTTGATCGTGATTAACCCTTACTCTGTTTTTCAACAAAACGAACAATTAAAAAGTATCAACGATTTTGAGTTGAACTTTTACTTCAAAATGACTGTTAGATCAAGTTTGACTGTCCAAACTCTGATACCAATTGTTAGGATCTGAGTTTCTTATGATTGTGTTTGTTTGAGATTAATGAAGATGTATTAGAAACAAGTGCAGCGGAATTAAAATGGAAACAAACTTTCAACACAATCAAATGAGAGAATTGCTTTCAACACACATGTTTGACATGAAATCAAATGATTATATTTATTACAATGATTCAATAACACTTGCATGCATGTAATACAATCTCCCCCTCAGCCTGAGCTCACAGATAGTTGTTCGTACAGAATGAGTTGTGAAGAAAGAGCTAATAGAATAGTACAGGGTACTGTTCTATTTATAGTACCGAACAAACCACTGAAGCATCTTTGCTGAAATCACCATGAAAGTGACATCTAACCTCCTAACAACCTACAACCACTGATCTATACAAGCACTGTTATCTAACCACTGATTACAATACAATACAATACAATACAATACAATACAATACAATACAATACAATACAATACAATACAATACAATACAATACAATACAAAGAAATAAACTAACTACTGCTTCTCATTCCACTGTTATACTCCCAGTAGTGCTTTGTGTCTTCAGCAGTACTTGAACCATGATAGTAGATTGAGCATCGGTGCTTTAGTCTTCAACAATCTTTAACAGTCTTTAGTAGCTGTCGAAAATCAGCAGTTGTTGTAGACGAACAGTGGATGGAGGTCATCAGATGTTAGGGCCACTTCCAAGGGGAAAGATTGAATACAAACATCTGCTTATTCTGGATCCACTGATCTGATCTAGTTTTGGCTTTAATCAACTATTCCTCTATAGGGTTCAATCCCACCAGATTTACACCATTCATATCTCTATGGTCTATATAGAGATATATTGGCTGCCTGGTCGGGGGTTAAGGGAATGGTTTGGTTTGGTAAGGTTCTTTCCTTGTTCAGTGTATAGATCTTGCAAGGACCTGGGTCAAGCTTACTAGGACCTCCTTCAATACCCACTGTTATTGGATGGCGGGGGTGCGAATGGCTTGATCCCCTCATATGTAAACTACTATTAATACATTAACCCGGCTACTTGGGATTGTATCCCTGCTGACTCAAACCACTTAGCCGAGGGTAACGTCACCTTCAAAAGAGGGGCCTACCGCATTACGCATTAATAACTTAATTAATTATCTTTCAATATTCCGACCCTTTAGGATTGTATCCTTGCTGACTCAAACTACTGGGTTGAGGGTAACGTCACCTTCAAAAGAGGGGCATACTACTATAACTAAGATAATCTCTTAAAAAGTGCAAAAGTGCGAAAATCATCAAAGGTTACACTAAAGGCGAGTCAGGTCCAAGTGATTCATCTTGTTTGTCTGTTTTTATTTTATTTTTATTTTTAGCATTTTTAGTTTTTATTTTCATGTTTAAAACTTTTTCTGGATTTTTTTTTATTAGACGTTGAGGATAAACCGATATTAAAAGCTCTTGTGTCCTTGGACGACCTCAGTATCTTACCAACGCTATACTACGCTCACGATGGGTGCACTTGCCCATATGTGTGTTTAGTGTTAGTAAAATATCGTGTGTTATAAATTTAAAACTTGACTAAAGTGTTAAAAAAAAAGGCTTAAAATATAACGCTACACACGCATCAAGTTTTTGGCGTCGTTGCCGGGGACACAAGGATTTTAAGAAAGTTAGGAATCAACATCCTAATCGTTTTTCTTATTTTTCTATTTTTTTAGGATTTTTCTTAAATTTTCAGTTTCTGCAGAGCTCAGCACGGGGCCGTGCCTGGTCGGACACGGGCCGTGCCCAGCTACGTTACTGGCAGTTTTTATTTTCCGAGTTACAGAGAGTTGAGCACGGGCCGTGTCGGTGCAGCACGGGGCTGTGTTGAACTCTCCAGTAACAGGGATCTGGAAAACAATCACTGTACTTACGAACACGGGCCGTGTTCATCTGAGCACGGGGCCGTGGTGAAACTTCTGACCGACATTCTTTATTGTTTTTATCGCAGGACTTGGAACCTAGGCGCAACATCTGAACTTTCTAAGAAAAAGACTTAAAGCTAAAAAAAACAAGAGAAAGTTTCGGGGGACCCACTTCCAATGGGGGATCAACGTACCCTCATGGATTACCTGCGACCCACTGTAGGAAATCTTGGCGTCACTATCAATGCCCCGAATGTCGATGCCAACAACTTCAAACTATGGCCGCATTTGATCCAAATGCTACAAAACTCCGCAACTTTCCACGGGCTAGCGGACGAAGATCCCCATTTACATATTACCAACTTTTTGGAAATATGTGATACTTTTCAGATCAACGGAGCATCAAATGACGCCATCCGCCTCCGAATGTTTCCATTTTCACTAAAAGACTGAGCTAAGGCTTGGTTTAACACCCTCCCAGTTGGTTCGGTAAACACCTGGGATGAACTAGCCCAAAAGTTTTTATATAAGTATTTCCCTCCTACTAAAACGGCTAAATTAATGACTAAAATTAACACATACTCTCAAGAGGACGGGGAATCCTTATATGAAACTTGGGAAAGGTTCAAGGAGCTACTAAGAAAGTGTCCTCATCATGGTCTTGCGGTATGGCAACAAGTATCCACTTTCTATAATGGATTGTTGCCACACATAAGACAAACACTTGACTCTAGCTCCGGGAGACTTTTAGGTAATCGTCGCCCAAATGAAATTTATAATCAAATTGAGGAAATTGTTCAAACCAATTTTTAGTGGTACACTCCCCGAGGCACAAAATCTATTGCCCCGGGCTCCCATAAGGTTGACGAAAGCACCTCTTTGCAAGCCCAAATCGAGGCCCTCTCTTCAAAAATCAAAAGGTTAGAAACGGAAAAAACGGCCTCAGTTATGGCTTGTGAAGGGTGTGGTGGGCCACATGAAAATTGGAGTTGTATGAAAGAAATGGAAAATCAAACAGAAACGGTAAACGGTAAACTACATTGATAATAGACCTAGGCCGTCAGGTCCTCCGACGGGTACCTACAACCAAGGATGGCGCAACCACCCTAACCTTGTTTGGAGAGAACCCGGCAATAGTAGTAACCAACAAAATCTAAATCAACGAACAAACTTTCAACAACCGAGAAACGAGTCACAAAATTTCTCTCAACAACAAGGGGGACGAGAGAGGCTTGAAGATACTATCTCTCGCCTCATCTCCGACACCGAAAAGAAAAACTCGGATCGATTTCAACAAATGGAATCGAACTTTAGAAATCAACAAGCTAGTATTCAAAATGTTGAAAAACAACTAAATCAACTAGCTCAAAATTTCGCCGAGAGATCGCAAGGCGCATTACCCAGCAATACCAAAACCAACCCGAAGGCGCAAGTACATCTCATCACGTTGAGAAACCGTACCGTAGGTCCCGAGCAGGCTCCGCTACCTCCAACTGAAAAGAGCCCGTCTAACCAAACTACAACTTCACCGATGCCCCAACAAGAGACGACTACTCCGCCAAATCAAGAGCCTACCAAGAATCCCCCGGTACCGTACCCAGGTCGGTTACTTCGCCAAAAGACCGATGAGCAATTCACAAAATTCATAAATTTAGTAAAACAATTGCATGTTAATATTCCATTTGTCGAAATCCTAACCCAAATGCCTAAATATTCAAAATTTATGAGGGACTTCCTCACTCACAAAAGGAAAATTGAATCATTGCAATTAGTTAACTTAAGCTAAGAATGCTTCGCCTTGCTACTCAACAAACTCCCACAAAAGAAGATCGATCCCGGAAGCTTCAGCATCCCTTGTTCGATTAGGGGATCACCCATACGTAATGCACTAGCCGATCTCGGGGCTAGTATCAACCTCATGCCCGCATCAATATTCGACCGACTCGGACTAGGGAAAACAAGCCCTACTAAAATGAGCATACAACTCGCCGATAGGTCCATTAAATATCCACAAGGTGTCGCCGAAAATCTATTGGTAAAAGTCGGATACTTTGTCTTCCCGGCCGACTTTGTCATACTAGATATAGAGGAAGATACCGAAGTACCACTCATCTTAGGAAGACCATTCCTAGCTACGACCCACGCAATGGTAGACATGAATGGTGGGACACTAACGTTGAGGGTTGGAGACAAGGAAATGAAGTTTGGGGTTGAGAAAAGAGTAGAAGACGGCGACCCGGTCAACTACATGAAAGTCATAGACTCAAGTTTGGATGATGCTCTCCGACGGTGCAACATGGGATGCAAAACATCCCACTTGGGTAACATATGACTGGCTTTGGGTCTAGCCAAGGACCCTTATAAACATGGCGCACCACGGAGGCATTACGGGAACTATCCTTAGTTTTAGTTTAGGTTAACGTTTATGCTTTCTAGTTTAGTTTTAATTTTCAGAATAAAACACACTCGGGATGATGGAGGATACTAAGGGAAGCTTGAACCCACATCCCATGCACAAAAACAGAGCCTCCCGATAATTTTTCTTCATTACAGCAAGTTCAGCACGGGGCCGTGCTCAGCCAACATGCCCCGTGCCTGATGATCTGCAGAAAATGCCCAGTTCAGGTAACTGGACACGGGGCCGTGTTCACTGAACACGCCCCCGTGCCCAGCCTTCTATAAACTATGATACTGGCAATCTGAATACAGGGCCGTGCCCGGATCAACACGGCCCGTGTCCAGACGCCCAGTAACATAAATTTTTGTTTTTAAACACCTTTTTACACATTCAATCAACCTAAAAACTTATTTTTGGGACACATTGAGGGCAATGTGTAATTTAAGTGTGGGGGGGATGCTAACACCTTGAATTTTGCAAGTCCTAATAACAAGCCTTACACAAAACTCTATTGGAACGGCTAATCACCGCAATTTTTTTCAAAAACTTTTTATTTTTTTTACTTGTCTTGGTTTAATTTGGGAATAACAAGTTCTAAAAAGGTTTTATTTTTACAAATTTACGACCGATAGCGTCGTGATAAAAAGAACCAACATAAGAAAATTTTGAAACGGCATGACAAATCTAGTTAAAATTTGATTATATATACTTGATCACATTAAAAACCCATTCCCACAAAAAGTGAGTTTTGAGCCTTTATTGAGCATACAAATACACATCTTTAAACAAAATGCTCATTTTTCGTTTCTTGTGTGAATAGCCGCTTGGTTTCTTACGACTCTAGAACTTGCCATGACAATACATTCCCGGTCCTTACCAACTTAAACCCAAGTAAGTAAATGACGGAGGCATTAGGACTAACCCTTTTTCTTTTCAACACCTTTATTTTTCAATTTTTTTTACCACCTACCCAAAATCCCCCTAGTTAACACATTTGAGCCTAAACCTTTTCGTTTCTAAACCCACAAAACAAACACCCTTTACGCACCAAAACCTTTTTATTTTTTTATTTTAGTAAAAAGCTCGGTCTTCATGTGACATTCCTTATAAAAAAATGAAGCCTAGCAATAAACAAACAAGTTCCTCAAAAGAAACTTTGTTTGAAAATGCTTTGTTTGAATAAAAGTCACAAAAATAAAATGTTTTACGACGACCGATGCTTTTTACATTTTTAGCCCTTTTTACTAACCACTAACCCAAACCACCTACCTTTAACCCAAGCATAACCCTTCCCCAAGTCCTCTTGATATTTACAAAGGTATATAGTTAAAAAGGAGGAGGATTGATTGCTTGGCAAGCATATGGTAGAAGTTAGTTCCATACCGGTCCCGAGTGTTTCACAAAAATACATCTTCGGCCGAGTGTTGAGTGATCTCCCGTGAGGTATGTGAACTTGTATATAAATGGAATTTTAAAAAGGCATGTTATGCCCAAATAAGTAATTTCTCTTATGAAATGTTCAAAATAAATCATAACGACAAGGATTGTAAATAACATAAAAAGAAAGCCTAATAAAGATCTTGGATTCCCGACACTCAAGACAAGCCCAAAACTTCTCTTCTACCCATTCCATTTGGGAGTGTAAGCCACATTATAAAGAGTTTTGCTTGAGGACAAGCAAAGATTCAAGTGTGGGGGTATTTGATGTGTGTAAAATGCAACATATAAATTACATCAAATGAGGCATAAAACTAACCCTTTTTTAGTACTAATGTTGGAAAAAGTGTGCTTTTGTCTTCCTTTTGTATTTTCAGGACTAAATGAGCATAAATGAACAAAAGAAGCAAATATGCAGCAAAATCTAACATAATTACAAGAAAAGGAACAAACGTGGCATGCCCGACCCCACGGCATCATCTTCCCAAGCAAAAATAAGCAAACAGAAGGCTGAACACGCCCCGTGCCCAGTGGACACGGGGGCGTGCTCAGGTATCTGCAGAAAAGACAAAGTTGTAGAAGCTTCTATTTCCCGACATGGGGGCGTGCCTAGCCAACACGGCCATGGTCAACGCTAAAATTCACAGAATCTAAGCAAATATTGATAGTACAGATACGCTTCTGCACACGGGGCCGTGCCTAGCGGACACGGGGGCGTGTGGAGCTAATGCAGACAAATTGCAATTAATGAAGAAAGAGAAAGTGGATGGACACGGGGCCGTGTCCGGGCTTCTGTGCAGGCTATAAATAGAGGTGCTTGGTTCACTTCAAAGGCATCCCTTGCAAACCACCTCTCTCACACTTTACCCACACTCCACCACCATCACAACCCACATCCACCACCATCATCCATCATCCATCATAGAGTGTGTGTAGTAGTCTCGGGATCCAAGATTGATAGTAAGAGTTCTTGACTATCAAAGGCCATGTTTGCCTAAGTCTCTTACATCACTTGGTGAAGACAAGCATTTAGTGTAATACTTTTGTTTTTTAATCTTTTCGCACTTTTTATTTGGTTTTGCATTAATGACTTTAATAACTAGTTTCTTATGTTGAAGGTGAAACTTCCTTATCATTTGTCCGTGGTGTCTTGGCATTATTTTACTGTCTATATAAAATAAAAGATTTACACCATTCATATCTCTACGGTCTATATAGAGATATGTTGGCTACCTGATCGGGGGTTAAGGGAATGGTTTGGTAAGGTTCTTGCCTTGTTCAGTGTATAGATCCTGCAAGGACCTGCATCAAGCTTACTAGGACCTCCTTCAATACCCACTGTTATTGGATGGCGGGGGTGCGAATGGCTTGATCCCCTCATATGTAAACTACTATTAATACATTAACCCGGCTACTTGGGATTGTATCCCTGCTGACTCAAACCACTTAGCCGAGGGTAACGTCACCTTCAAAAGAGGGGCCTACCACATTACGCATTAATAACTTAATTAATTATCTTTCAATATTCCGACCCTTTAGGATTGTATCCTTGCTGACTCAAACTACTGGGTTGAGGGTAACGTCACCTTCAAAAAAGGGGCCTACTACTATAACTAAGATAATATCTTAAAAAGTGTAAAAGTGTAAAAGTGCGAAAATCATCAAAGGTTACACTAAAGGCGAGTCGGATCCAAGTGATTCATCTTTTCTATCTGTTTTTATTTTATTTTTATTTTTCAGCATTTTTAGTTTTTATTTTCATGTTTAAAACTTTTTCTAATTTTTTTTATTAGACGTTGAGGATAAACCGGTATTAAAAGCTCTTGTGTCCTTGGACGACCTCGGTATCTTACCAACGCTATACTACGCTAACGATGGGTGCACTTGCCCATATGTGTGTTTAGTGTTAGTAAAATATCGTGTTTTATAAATTTAAAACTTGACTAAAGTGTTAAAAAGGGCTTAAAATATAAACAAAAACATATAACGCTACACACGCATCAGTGGACTACGTGTTTATGTGTCTCTGTGCTTACGTGCTCCTGTGGATTATGTGCCTTTGTGATTACGTGATTGATGTGTTCCTGTGCTTTATATAAAGTAGCTTTTGGAGAAATCGTTAGACTATACTTGGGTTAACCGAATTTGTGTCTGAGTCCTGTGACGATGTCTGCTGCAGACAATGTCGTCATTTGGATCGCACACTGCTCGCTCCGCACGCCGAAACCATGAGGACAAACGCATCGCTGCTCTTGTCGCAAAGCAGATGGAGAAAGATATTCCGCAAATTGTCAGCGAGCTTAATGAAAACGCTAGCAAGTCCTCTGAGGAATCAAGGACTGACTCGCCGAAGAGTACTTTTAGCTTCAAGCAGTTTAAAGCCTGCGGTCCCAAAGAATTCACCGGAGAAGACGGGCCTACTAGCATCTTTCAATGGTTCGATTCAATTGAAGTCACCCTGTGCCAAAGCGGCTGTCCCGAAAACCTTCGCACTGTTAACGCCACTGGCGTTTTCTAGTGGGATGAGTTGAAGGACATCATGATGAAGGAGTTCTGCCCTCCCCACGAGCTTCAGAAGGTGGAGGACGAGTTCTGGCACATCAAGCAAGAGGGTGGCGACAACGCTGGTTTAACTGCCCGCTTTAAGCAGCTGAGTATCATTTGTCCGGGCCAAGTTACCACACCCGAGATTACCATCAAGAAATACATCCGTGCTTTACCAGATTGTGTTGCCGACTTTGTGCAAGCCGCCAAACCAACAACCATCGAAGAGACTTACCTACTCGCTGCCGAAATCAATGACAAGCGAGTTAGGGCGGGTTACTTTGATAAAAGCACCAAAAGTCTTCCCCAAGTCACCGCTGCTCCCACCGATGAAACCGCCACACCGAGAGCTTCAAAGTCCTCACGCCGCAAGAGAAAGAACAACAGCTCCAGCAACAAGAACTGTGCGGTTACCGCCGCTCCACTCCAAGCGGTACCTGCCCAACCGCAACCTCAAGCGGTACCTGCCCAACAGCAGCTCCAGCAAAACAAGAACTATGCAGTTACCTGCCCAACCGCGAGCTTCAAAGTCCTCACGCCGTAAGAGAAATATTAATTTTGTATTTAACAAATTACAATAAGGCTATGTGGTATGGCCATAACCGAAAATGACCACCACCAATCTCTACGTGAATGTTATGTCACTCCACCCTCATCCACCAACCTAATCCATCACCTATATGGTATTGACCATGACCCCCACTATCATTCACTATCCCCTCACACAAATCAAAGTCCCCTAATTGATTGAAAGAGCGTCATGGTTGCCGTGGATTAAACATAATTTCTTTTCCATCGATACGTCCTGCAACTTGCACTTGAATTCCTTTTGTATCTGCTTGTTCAGTTAATTCTATAGCCTTTTCCATTGCTTTGCGAAAAAAAACTCTATTTTTTAATTGTCCGGCTATAAATTCGGCAAGAACATTGGGGTTTCCATAAGGCTTTTCAATTCGTGTGATATCAATGTTAAGTTTCCGATTTACAGAATTAAATTCTTTTTTGTAAATTCATCTGTAATTCTTTGATTCCTCGGGATTGACTTTCAATTAATATTTTTGGAAATCCCATTTAGATTATGATTTGGATCAGGTCGATTCTTTTTTGAATCTCTATACGTACAATTCCCTCTATACCAAAAGATGTTTTCATATTTTTTATACACAATTATCTATATAATTTCTTATTTTATGATCTTCTTTCAGACCCTCAAAATAATTATTGGTTGTGCGAACCAAAGGGAATGATGACCTTGGGTTGTACCAAGTCTGAAACCAATTGAATTTATTTTTTCTCCCATGTTCCCAATTACTATACATATCATAATACGACATAGTTG
Source organism: Helianthus tuberosus (assembly GCA_030545235.1). Lineage (NCBI taxonomy): Eukaryota > Viridiplantae > Streptophyta > Magnoliopsida > Asterales > Asteraceae > Helianthus > Helianthus tuberosus. Next base: position 20,004,612 of record CM060443.1, on the reverse strand, counting down.
TATCCTTTTCTCTTTTTCTTTTGTAACCATGTAATTGTAGGATCGTTTTCAGACCCGAACGAGTCGATCAGAAGAGTTTTACTCAGAACGAATGGCGGAAACAAACATTCTGAGGTCAATTAGCACAATAAATCACTTTAAACTGTCGTAGTATTGATTATCAAACGTTTTACAATGAGACCACACTTCGGCAGCACTTCGTTGCTCAACCGGAAAACTGTTACAACTGAATTCGCTTGAAGGATATATGTACTATCCAGATTTCGATTGAATGTGGCAAGATGTCAGTTCAAGCGAAATCACTTGAGTTGATTTCGCTTGAAACTGTCCAAGTCACTTTCAAGCTAAATCATCAACTTCAAGCGAAATCACCTATGATAAACCCTAAAATCTCATATTTTCTCATACATTGCACCCTGATTTATCATTCTATGAACAAGACTCGATACAAGACGAAGTCGACAGACGCATGCACCAACAGACTCCCCCTCGAATGTTGACGAGTCTTCAGTGTCGAGTCTTTGCATCTTCAGTCTTTATCAGTCATTTCAAACTCTTTGAAGTATCTTGACACTGTAAAGCATCCTCAAATCTCTCTCTTCTCTTTCTATCCAGAATCGCAACCTCAGGATCAGAACCTGGCTCTTTGATATTCAGACTCCCCCTCTCAGTAAACTGGGATTGTAGTCTGAAATTCTTGTTTCTAAGATCGTAACCTGGCTCTTTGCTCTTTCCATAGGTTCAAGATCGATTCCTTACTCTATCATTATCTGCACAAATCTCTACCTCAAAATAAATTTTCTGATGATCACTTGTAAAAACAATCTCATCATCTAATAAACCACTTGCAGGAATAAAACAATCAAAGAATGATTTTACAATGTAGATCTTTGATGAATCACTTAAAAAAATATCGTTTTTCTTATCAAAACAACACACTCTCCCAAACCATCTGTTCATCATGTCTAGCACTCGGAATTTTGAAAATTAGCTCTTCAACACCAGTTGTCGAAAATCTTTTTGTATTTTTCAAAATTTATGCTAAAACACACTAAAATATTTTTGGATTTTTGAATGTAAAGAAATGCAGTAGAGAAATATTTACAAACAATATTTTTGTGAGTTTGTGTAAGAGGATCATATCAGTTTTTGAAACAAATCACCAACACCATTAAGCTTTAAACTTTTGAAGTTCTAAACGATTCACTTAGATTGTCAGTATACTGATCCACTTAAATTTTCACACAAATTTCAACTGTTTCGAGATACGAGATTAATGTCTTAGATACTTAAACTTAATCTCGTGTCCCACCTCAGAATATACTCCCGTATCCAGATCCCAATATTCAGTTTTACAGGTGAGTATACCACAAATGATATCTGTAAGGGGTTAATTGCGAAACCGTGAGAGCTCAGGTTAGAACTTCCGTTCAGCAGAGAGATGACGGCTCGACTTTTAGTGTGTCCCCTTTAGAGGATCTTTTTTACAACAGCAATGATTATCAATTTTATTGTTTCATCATTTTTGCTGAGGGCGGCGCTATATTTCAAGCAAGCAGTAAAGTATTCTCCAGGGACTAGGCCATTGCTTCCGCAAAATCAGAAGTCCCGGGATAATACCCCAGATATCACTGAGTATAAAGACCTAGTATCTCAGAAAGAGGGATCTTTCAAACAAGATTTCGGGGGTTACCCATATATCCTAGAGATGTTACCCACGATATAAGCAAGTTTGAATTTAGGTTTATATCCCGTCACAATCTACTAAATGTGCAAAAACCTACTGGCACATCATCAGTGAAATCGTTTATCACATTTTAACTTTCCAATTCTTTAGCATGCTATGATAGTCCACTGATGTACTATCATTTCCTCTTTTTGACAACAAAAACTCATTTTTGAATTTTATCCTGTTTTTGTCTTTTTCAAATTTTCAAATGTTTTTGGATTTTCTGAAATTTTTACTCCCCCTAAAATGCAAACACATTTTAGGAAATTTGAAAACAAACTATACAATAGAGTGGCAACTGATATCGAATTACTTCACTTCGCTATCCTCTTAGCATAAACAATCAGAACTCCCCCTCACAACAAACTATTTTCCCATTGTGATTTCAAAACACTTAAGTTTGTTTTAATCAAATGGTTTTTCCGGAAAATTAGTTTTGTTGATTTTCAAACCACTTGTAGATTAGGGGATAAACTCATCATTTTGTTCTCCAAAATATCACTTGTAAGTATGGTCCAATCAAGTTCAACTTAATGACCTTGATTAACCATTTGAAGATGAAAACCTTCTTCAACCACTTGTAGGTCTACTTATCAACTCAAGCCACTTGTAAATCAACATATAACAATATAAAGATATCACCTGTAGATTTACCAACCAAACAATTCAAGAATGATGCCGATTCCTGCTCCACGCTTACCAACCTGGGAGCTCCGGCAAGTCCACAGACTTACTGTTCGTAATATGTACCATCCCAGTCACAAACCAGGGATGGTTCAACTTTATCTTTCTTCGTCTTCTTCTCGTAAAACTCCTTCACTCCTTTGACCTTCCTGTCAACCATCTTTCCAAAAATATGATGAACTTTGGAGTTAAATGCCTTTTCAACATCAAAATCATTCTTTTCAGAAAAAAATTGATTTGAAATCTCAACTTTACCAACTTTCTTTTTAAAATTTTCAACCCGAAGTGGTGGAAAATTCACATCATCCACAGTCGGCACTGATTTTTCACTTTTAATCTCAACCTGTGGCTCCTCTGACTTTGTGAAATCAGATTCATCGCCAGAAGATAGCTCCTCTGATTTTGACCTATCAGAATCATCGCTAGAACTACCATCCGATTTCTTAACAACCCATTTCTGGTTGTCAAGATTTCCCTTTTTCTTGTAAAATCTGTTTGAACTTTCACCAATCTCAAAAGTTGAATTTTTAAAAAGTTTAGTTCTATCAATTGGTGGTTCAAACACAACTTCTTTATCTTTCAAGTTACGAGAAACTCCCTGTTTTGATTTTATTGCTTTGAAACAATCTTTGGCAATATGTCCAACAGTGTTGCATTGAAAACAGGTTCTCGTTTCTTTCATCTGATCAGCAAACTTCATTTCTTCTTGCTTCTTTGCAAGGAATTCTTTGTTAGATTGCTTCCAGAATGGTCTGTTTTGTTCTTCTTCAGCACTACCTCCTGAAACAAATACCATTTTTGATTTAAAATTTCGAACATATTTTTCATTTTTATAATTTTCTGGTGGAATAAAACCCAGACCTTTCTTTTTGAAATTACCATTATGGTTTGGTTTCTTTTGAAAACCATAACCAGAATTGTAACCTTTTTTTCTTGTTTTCTCTTTGTTGAACTCTTGAGGTGTATTTTTTAGGTTTATCATTAAGATTTACATCTTTTATTTCAAAAATATTAATTTCTGTTAGTTTGAAAACCTTTTTGATCATTTCTGGTTTAACACCTCTTATTGGAAATTCCTCGTCAAAATATAATTTGTCAGAATCATTCAAAGTATATGCAACTTTAAACGTTTCGTCATTCAAATTAGACTTTGATAACAAGAAATCTTTGACTCCGACTTTGACTCCTCTGATTCATCTTTATCCAACACCTGATCGACCACTTTCTTTATTAACTCGGACTCATGATCAGTGTCAGACGATGTAAAAGTCACATCAATGTTTTCTGGCAAGTTAACTTTAGACTCCGACTCCCACTGTAAATTTGTTGCCTTTTCGACTCTTTCTGAATTTGGATTTCTTGGAGAATATCCATTTTCAAGCGGGGGTGGACACTTGTTGTAACTAAAACCTTGTTTCTTACCAGATGTCTTTTCTTTGTTATCCTTCTTCTTTTCTTTCTTCTCATGAGTCTTTTCTTCAGAAACCTTCTGTTCTTCAGAATTCTTTTCCTCAGAAATTTCTTCTTCCTCAAATGCCTTCATGCCTTCGACTGTTGGATAAATCCTGTCAATAACATAAGAAGTATATGAATAACTTTTCAACAAACGATTAACTCTTTCAGTTTCGATTCTTTGAGTTTCAAGTTTCTGTTCTAACACAGCACACTTCTCGATATAATTGTTCACAACTTTCTGCTTTATCATGAAAGCTCCTTGAAGTGTCTTCATTGTCGTTGCATGTTCTTCACTTGTTTGATTGTATTGATTCATAGCTTTGTTCAGGACATCATAAGATTCCTTCAAACTGTTCAAGTTATAAATCAATGTGATGTTCTGCTTTTTTATAGCTTCACAAGTGTCACACTTCACAGGAATCTTTTTAGCATCAACTTCTTCATCAACTTTGAACTTTGGAATATCTTTCACCTTTTTCTTTATCACTGGAACAGCTTCATCATCACTGCTCACTGGTGTTTTGATCTTTTTCTTTTTCTTTTTAACTTTTTCATCTTCACTATCACTTTCAGCCATCATTTTCAAATGATCTGCCATTTTCCTTGCCCAATACTCACGATCATCATCACTATCCTCTTCAACTCGAGCGACATAAGCTTTATGATTTGAATCTTTGTTTGGATCATAATCATCCCAATTGAAATTTGCCCAGCTAAAACCTTCAGGCAATTTTTCATCATCTTGGTTTATCAGGCATGCTTTGTTATCAGCTGAGATATATTTGTCCCAACTGAAACCTTCTGTTGGCTTTTGATCATCCTGATTAACCATACAAGCTCTCTTTGAAGATTCTTCAATCACTTTTCTTCCATGAGCCACTTGTGGTTCGTGTTGTTGTTGTGCAACTTGATGATAGATCGCCTTTCGGTGGTAATCATTGTTGTTGTTGAATGGATTTTGAGCTCCACTTGCTTCACGATTTTTGCACTCCCTCTTGAAGTGTCCTTTTCCCTGCAACGAAAACAAGTGACTTTAGATTTATCAAAACCCAAAGTAGAAATATTAGCTTCACGTAAATCATCTCTTCCTGTGATCTGCTTAAATTTCTCAGCTCGTCTCAATACACTTGCCAAACACCATTTTATATCCATCAGTTCCATCTCTTCAGCATCAATCTGATCGTAATCCTCTTTTGTAAGCATTGGATTCCCGATCCGACCTGCAACAAAACTACCATAGGATTCCAACACAGTTCCCAACAAAGACATGTGACTCTTAGCCATTTCTGCTGAATAATCTTCATCATTCTCCAGATTCAGAACAATGTTGCACTGCAGCTTTTTTCCATTCTTTGTTGCTGAAATGTTCGGATCAAATGACAGATATGATGAAAAGCTTGTGTTGCTGTTTGATCCTTTAGAAGAACTTTCAGATGAACTCTTTGTATTGAATGCAGTTTGAATCTTTGGTGACATGTTGGTGGATTTATCACTGACACCACCTTTGTAATAAAGACCAATATCTTGTTCACCGTCGAAATCTTTCATTCTCAAAATCTTTCTTTGTTCCATTTCCTGAGCCTCAATCTTTTCAATGAACTTGCTTATTGTCAGATCGTTAAAACCTTTCTTGTTCCTCAACATCATGAGATATGTGCCCCAAGTCTCATATGGCAATGCATCAGCTAGTTTTTCAATCAACTCTTCATTAGTTTTCTCGATGCTCAATCTCTTCATGTTGGCTAACAAATTGCAATATCATTCAATGATTTTCTTTGTGCTTTCATTTTTCAAACCACGAAACAGATCAAACTCTTTCTTCAAAAGTGATTTTTTGTTTTTAACCATTTCTTCACTTCCACGAAACTTCGATCTTAATGCTTTCCAGATTGAATAAGAAGTTCCATTATGTTGCAATAGAACCAATATGTCTTCTTTCACAGCTTGTTGTAATAGACTTAACATCATTTTCTCATCTTTGTATTTCTTTCTATCTACAGCATTCAGATCTTTAATAGCAATCTTTTCCTCATCATCATTCATAGGTCGAACATATTTTGTTTCAACACATTCCCAAGCATCTAAGTAGTTTCCTTGTACCCAGTTCTCAAAACGTCCTTCCCAACTCTTATACTCCTCGATGTTCAAAAGTTTAGGCGGTTTTTGTATAGTCCCCGTTTCGTTTTCCAGCATTGTGTTCTGTGCCAAAGTGATCGGGGTAACCGGGGTAGCGAATGCGTTGTAAAAATCCTCGTCCATGTTTCGGTTTTTCAAAAATTTGTCAAACAGTTGGTTCAAGCGAAATCACAAAATCAAGCTAAAGTCCCTGTTCAAGCGAAACCCAGTTCAAGCGAAAACCTTTCAAGTGAAATATCTTATTTCGCTTGAACTATACTCTTTTCAAGCGGAATGAAGTCTTTGAAGCGAAATCAGTGTTTCAAGCTGAATCACTCAAGCGAAATAACCAACTGAAGCGAAATGGCAGGTTTGAAGCGAAATCAGATCAAAATCTCAAGCGAAATCCCGGTTTTCAAGTGAAATAAGAGACTGATTTCGCTTGAAGAGCTGCTGATGTCATCATCTCATACATGTTTTCAAGCGAAAATTCAATTTTAATCTGATTTAGATCGATTTTAGGCCTGAAACTTTCAAGGCTTTGTAAAAATACTAATGCGCACAATCTGTCAGAATTTTAGCCGATTTTAACCGAGAAAAATTTTGAATTTTGAAAAAGGTGTAGAAATCAGAATTTTCGACTGAATTCGTAAGAACTCTTCTTCCTAAGCTCTGATACCACTTGTAGGATCGTTTTCAGACCCGAACGAGTCGATCAGAAGAGTTTTACTCAGAACGAATGGCGGAAACAAACATTCTGAGGTCAATTCAGCACAATAAATCACTTTAAACTGTCGTAGTATTGATTATCAAACGTTTTACAATGAGACGACACTTCGGCAGCACTTCGTTGCTCAACCGGAAAACTGTTACAACTGAATTCGCTTGAAGGATATATATACTATCCAGATTTCGCTTGAATGTGGCAAGATGTCAGTTCAAGCGAAATCACTTGAGTTGATTTCGCTTGAAACTGTCCAAGTCACTTTCAAACTAAATCATCAACTTCAAGCAAAATCACCTATGATAAACCCTAAAATCTCATATTTTCTCATACATTTCACCCTGATCTATCATTCTATGAACAAGACTCGATACAAGACGAAGTCGACAGACGCATGCACCAACAGTAATTGAGTCGGTATCTAAGGATATATTTCCATTACAATAGTTATATGGCAGGTAGGTTTTTGTATCGCAAAACTACGCCCTCGAGCTTGAGGTTTTAATCTCTTCATGATAGTACCTTTATTTACTTCGGCTTTACTAATCACTAAATTTGCTTCATTCGAACTCATACTGGAACTAGCATCTGCTGCTGCAGAATAAACTAATTTAAAAATGGGATAACATGCTCGATAAGGCATGAGTTCTAATATCATAAATGTTTCTTCGTAGGAACGCTCGTGAATTTGATCAATTACTCTTCGCCCTTTGTGAGCAGACATAGATATATGTTGACCTAAAGCGTGTACTTCTGTTGTTCTCTTATTTAACATAAAGTTCGACTCCTACTAATCAATGATAAATATCTATATATTATTATTATACATAAACAAACGTTTTTTAACGACGAGATATTTTCATGTCCTCAGAAATTTAAAGTAGGCGCAAATTCTCCCAATTTGTGTCGTGCCATACGATCTGTTATATAAGTAGGTAAATATTCATTTCCATTATGGATAGCAATAGTATGGCCGACCATTATGGGTATAGTGATAGATGTCCGGGACAATGTTATTATGATTTCTTTTTTTTTTCTTTTGTGTTAAGCTTATTATTTTTAATAAATGATTCGCTACAAAAGGATTTTTTTTTAGTGAACGTGTCATAGCTTCCTCATATTTTTTTTTGTAAAGACTAAGAAAGAAATTCTATTCTCTCTTATTTACTACGGCGACAAAGAATCAAATTATCACTATATTTATTCCTTTTTCTACTTATTTTTCCAAGTGCAGTTTAACCCCAATGGGTTGTGGGTTTTTTCTACCAATTGGGGTCCTCTCTTCACTACCCCCCATGTGGATGGTTTTACATGTTCATAACTACTCCCCTTATTGACAGGGCGCTTACCTAGCCAACGCTTAGATCCGGCCCTACCCAAATTTTTCTGGTTCACCCCAACATTCCCCACTAGTCAGACTATTGCTGAGCAATTTTTGGATATCAAACGGACCTCCCCAGAAGGTAATTTTAATGTGGCCGATTTTGCAATCAGTTTCGCTACAGCACCCACTGCTCTAGCTAATTGTCCACCCTTTCGAAGTGTGATTTCTATGTTATGTATGGTCGTGCCTAAGGGTTTATCGGTTAAAGTAGATTCTTCTTTTTTATCAATCAAAACCCATTCCTAAACTATACAAGCTTCTTCCAAAGCATACGGTGTAAGATTAAATATATTATGTATTAATATTTAATCTATAGCCATTATAATCATTTACATAATATAGATCAAAATATATTATAACCTATTAAATAATTAGTTGGTAATTGTTGATGGACCATATTACCCTTATTAACTAATTAGGTTTCCTCCTGGGTGCTTATATAAGGAGAATTATGTGGAGGTTAAGGGGTTACTCAGTTACACAATTAGACACACCCCATTAGTCATAACATCATCATCGACCTCCTCTCCTAAGCCGATACCCCTTTTCGGCTTAGGAGAGGAGGTCGATGATGATGTTATGACTAATGGGGTGTGTCTAATTGTGTAACTGAGTAACCCCTTAACCTCCACATAATTCTCCTTATATAAGCACCCAGGAGGAAACCTAATTAGTTAATAAGGGTAATATGGTCCATCAACAATTACCAACTAATTATTTAATAGGTTATAATATATTTTGATCTATATTATGTAAATGATTATAATGGCTATAGATTAAATATTAATACATAATATATTTAATCTTACATTCTCCCACTTAGCCGAGTAATCATTTACTATGAGTATTAGATAAGCCTGATCAGGAGTTAACACTCATTTTAGCCTTAAACAAGTACTATAGCAGAGAAATACAGCCGTTGAATCATTATGCAACTCAGGACCCCCATTAATCATACTATAGCCTTAATTTAAAACCTAATCGTTATGATCAAAATACGCATAAGCCCTTTGTTTGATTTGTAACTATATTTGTCTATATGCCATTATGCTAGCGTGACATATTCTTAGAGACATACAAAATCAAACTGATGAGGAAAATTAACTAATACTTAGTCATTCATAGTACGATATGCAGTTGCGCATGGCCATCAATTAATACCCGTCTCTGAGCTCTCTTAATAAGACTTATGGGTAATAGCCCTTCAGTTATAGGATCCTTAAGCATATCATGAATGTATTCGATACAAAACTTAGTTTCCTCAATTCGTTCATAAACGAATAATTAATTGCGTATCGAAATTTAATGCAGCACCTCTTGAACTGTTACTGTTCAAGGAGTCATGGTAGCTGACTTTATCACACTAAGTCTTCAAAACATTAATTATATAGAGTTAATAAACTTATGAGTCCACTGATAAATTTTCAACAACATTTAGTGACTATATTATGTCGTTATAACTTAGGTTGTTATTATCAGTTTATTATGACTCCTCCATAAGATGGATTTGTCTGCTGACATAAGGATATACCAGAAATTACATTTTATCATCTTTGAATATTTCAAAGCTAAAGTAATAAACCGGTTTTAATTCTCACTTCTTCTTTAAATTATAGTCTCTCATTTCTTTTAAAGATATTGTAATACTCCATTAGATGCTTCACATTAATCTAGACATATCTAGTGTGTTGCAATGTGAGTAATATCTAAACGAGTATAGACTTGAACTTACATAAGGCTTCTAATTAATGAAGCGTAAGGAAATAATCTCATTTATCCTATTATCCTCTAAAAGAGAGCATTAATGTTTGTTACATATGTAAGGACCCATTTGAGGTTAAACTTATGGAACAGAACTAATGTCCCACTGGGTCTATCTCGGTATGTTATGATATCTATCACGTAAGAGATATCTCTGAGATATATTATATCAAAGTTTGTGTTAACAATGCTTTGACTTATGTAACATATACTTGTCAAAAGAATATCATCTATATAGACAAGTTTATCTTAGTTGCTCCCACTCATTTTGAGGTAGGTACATTAATCCACTTGATTCTTGATGAAAATAATTACGTTAGCTTTTCATCACATTATGATGTTTGCATTAACCCATACATGGATATTATTGGCTTACAAATAAAGTGTTCTTTAACCTTCAGTTTGAAACTTTAGGTTGTTATCTAATGAACATGTAAATGTGTCAGCCATTTGTTAGGGAAAATTGTTTATAATGTTCATCTAATGTAGCTTTAAACTATTATAAGCTACTAGAACAGTGATGATCCTCAAAGAAATCTTTTGTAAGATAGGTAAGAAAGACTCTTTGATAATTCATCTCTTTCTGAGTGTAACCTTTGACAATCAATCATGCTCCTTTGTGTCTTAACGTTTATATTAGGATCTGGTTTAGTTATGAACACTCTTAGGTAATTCAATCAAATCCCCAACGTTATTCGAACACATAAAATCAGTTTTACTAGAAAACTGTTTTATTCCATTCAGAAGATTAATTGACGCTAATGGCTTAATTAGAAGAGATAGGATCAGTAAACATTTCTAAAATCCATTTCAACTTCAATTAGGGAGGTTATGTAATCATCAAAGTTAGTAGGTTTTTAAACCTAGATGACCTCCTGAGTTGATTATTGGGTTTTAAAAGTTTCAGTTTTATGGATTAGCTCTTGGTTAGGTTGCTATCATTTTCAGGATTCTAAGTTTTTAAGAGTTGATGCAGTATGGTGTACAAGAGGTGTAATCGGAGTTAAATTCAGAGTGAAATTTAATGACACTCTTCCCCCCGCTTCTTGTATTCCTTGCAAATCATGATAAGGACTTTGACTGCTCCCACTAACCTTAGAAATCTTTAGGAACTCAGCATGCTTAGGGTCAATATGTAACGACCAACAAAGTCTAATAGAGAAACACAAATTAATGACGTCAGTCGTTGTAGTTTCTCTTGTTGAGGATTATGTTAGTTTAGTTAAGAAATCTAAGTGTGCCCACAATTAGGCAACAATGAAACTTTTGTAAGAGTAGCATTAGATTTAAGGAGATAAGTTTTGATAGAACAGTGTCGTGATGGAGCGGTGTCTTGTACAAGAGGTGCAAATTGAGGTAATGTAAAATTTTCACTCCCCACCTCTTGCAACTATTGCAAGTTATTATTAAGACACTTAATGCTCCCACTGATCTTTAATATCTCTAGAAATGCTACAAGAGAAGTTTCAATGAGGTACGTGACGTGGGAACCTATCATATATACGTTAGACTTTATTTGATTTCTTTAACGTCCAGATATCATAAGAAACTTTAGAGACATATTTAATAGAAATCTTATTAAGTATATATATATATATATGAATAGATTTCTTCTAAGACCGTGGGCCATATGCGACAAAATTTAGATACAAGTTGATAGTCTTTCAAATGATAAATGAATTATGTCTGAATATTCCATTTGGAATAAGTTCCACGAATGTCAATGAATGACTTATGATGGACCCATACTTATTCCTTAAGCCAAGTAATATTTTAGGGCTATAACGTCATGATTTAAAATCACTTAGAATGAGATTAGATAAAAAAACCATCCTCATTAACCATGTCATGATTACTCATGAATTTCGGTTATAATGGATGAAATTTATAAGTCTCCTTTTTCCTTTTGTCAAATTCTCATTTACATGATGACAAAAGTTGTGAAAATGTAAGGTATTATCTAGTTCCATCTTAGTAATGTTTCAATCCAGATATTTAGAACAAATAAGATGAGAGTTTAAGGTAAGTGTGACTTTATGTTGACTATGCAAACCTGACAACCTTCATAACATTGCTTAATTATGATACTATATTCTGATTAATATTCAGAATTTGTAAGGTATCGAATAGCTTTGTTAGAAGACTGCTTATTATAGTTCTTATAGCGTTAACATTTAATTTTGTCACTAACTCTCGTGTTAGTTATTTGTCGAGTTCTGGTAAGGAAACGTATGGAACTAGAGTCAACTAATCATGTGTTAATTGGAATATTAAAAAATTATCAGACTTAAATATCATTAGTAAGTGACTATCTAATTAATTTATTCAACTGTTCTTTATAATAATGGATAGTCTCGTTGCTTATGCCTAGTCTAATGGCATAATTATGCAGTGAGATTTTCCCTTGAAGAACCTTAAAGTTGGGATTTTGTACTTGCATTTTGTCTATGGACCTTAGAACAATCATCTTTTAAACTATTAGTGGTTGTAAGGTGAATAACATATTATTTTCCAGTTTCAAACATTTATTTCTTTGTACATATGTTGCTTATCAACACACTCATTATACTTTGGTACTTTTGAGTGTTATAGTTGATTTATAATGCATCAAATTGTACAAGTGAAAATCTTAGTATGTAATGTACTGGAAAAATGTACTTATTTCCACGCGTAAGCCCTTAACTTTATGGGTCATGGTATTATACATTATTATGTATTCACATATACCACTTAGCTTTATAATTTATAATTTAAATGAAGGCATGCATCTTAGGAGTTCTAGTGATTATTCCACAATTACAGATTAGTCTTAGGAAAGACTTAATCTGGAATAACCTTTTAGTGACAGCACTTATTCTTGATTATCATAAGAGACATCATGTTCGATTTATCCTAATCATCATGCTCTACTTTTCTTCTGTAGTGCTTTATCAGAAGAGAGCAATAGGATTATCGTGCCTTAAGAGATAATCAAGGATTTAATTTAAGAGCTAATGCTTACAGAAACTTTAAGCAAAACATATTAGATTTAGGAATTAGAGTGGATGAGATATAGATTTATAGAAGAAAATTATAGTGAGTAAAAATTATGGGTACTAAGAATAAGGCAGACGAAATGATCATAAAATTAATTAAGGATCATTAATATAAGGATCATTATGTGAAGAGATTGTGATATGTCTATTACTAACATCAAAATAATAGACTTATTTAAAGTTCTACTTAAACGAAGACAAATCAGTTTTGGCCAGAAGTGTAATCATTTAAGCATGTGTGCAAATGGCTGTAACAAATCAGCTTTGGCCAGAAATTGAGACAATCACTTTAGTTATGCACTTGTTAAGTATGCCATCTATGAAGGAATTAAATCAGCTTTGGCCAGATATTAAGACATTCATGTTTATGATGCACACTTAACATAGCTTTCGTAATACTTGAACCAGATCACGATGACAAGCATGTCGAACTCCATTACTTCCATTACTGGATTCTTCAACGCACTGTCTGCTGTAACAGGTATGTTTTCATGTTTTCCTTTATGTTTAAACAGAACTGAACCAACATACGGTTTTTTGGATGTGAATGGTAATATATGTACAGATGAATCTTATCTATATGGTATAATGAAGTACCATATGAGTGGATATATAGGAATCAAAATTTGCCAAATCACTTATATTATGATCTTCTACCATGGTTTCAGAACGGTGTGCCACAAGAACCATGCTCCACGCAACAATTAATTATTTAATCCACCACCCTGTACCCCATAACCCAATTAAATGTAATGATTAAATTTAATCGAAAGTTACCTTTTTATTATTTTAATCATAGCATAGTTCCATAATATATATTAATTTACTTGTATATTTTATAAGTCAATTATTACGATGAAGTAGCACGTGGTAAAACTCAATAACGTAGGATGTACTGTAACCTATGGTGTCCATACTCCATATAATTAATTATAGAGTAAATTACGTTTTTTGCCCCTGTGGTTATATCACTTTTACTATATTAGCCCAAAATAAGAATTTTTAACATATATGTCCTCATAGTCTCTATAAGTAACTATTTTGGCCCCTAAGTCTAACCATTTTAGCCCCTATGGTCTCTATAACTAACCATTTTGGCCCCCATGTTCTCTAGAATTAGGGGCCAAAATGGTTAGTTATAGAAACCATAGGGGCTGATATGTTAAAAATTCTTATTTTGAGCTAATATAGTAAAAGTGATATAACCATAGGGGCCAAAAACGTAATTCACTCTTAATTATATATCCATGCGTCAAAGTGGGCAATAAACAAGATGGATAAGTTGAATAGTTAAAACTTAAAATAGTAGCTTTTAGATAATAGGAGAAAACGTTTTTAAGCTCAGACTGGGTAGTTTCGAGATGGTAGTGAAAAATGTTTTTAAGCTCAGACCGAGTAGTTTTGAGTAGGGCTATAAGCTAGCCGAGTCGAGCTGAGTTAGACCCAGCTCGAGTCGGCTCGAACACAATTCGAGCTGGCTCGGCTCGAGCTAGAATTTCAAATCAAGCTGAGATTTGAGGCTCGAGCTCGACTCGATTAGAGTTCAAGCTAGCTCGGCTTGGATCAATCTAGCTCGAATTAACAAAGAACCACAAAATTTACTACGTAAAAAGCCATTAAAATGAATTTCCTCATACAGTAAGGGCCATAATTGCCATTGAATTTAATCATATGGCTAAATATACAAGTATAAATAGTTAATTCACTTTGTACATTGTCTTTACCTTCTTTTATAGGAGATATACTCCCTTAGTTTTTGTTTTCTAAGCGATGTGGGACAAAAAAAATGAAGGATGTAAATCTTATCGAGCCAGCTCACGAGCCGAGTCAGGCCAAGCTCGAGCTCGACTCGTTTACAAACCGAGCCGAGCTGGCTCGTTTACAACCGAGCCAATTTCGAGTCGAGCTTTCTTCAAGCTTTTCTCGAACGAGTTTCGAGCGAGCAGCGAGCCACGAGTTTTTTGAACAACCCTAGTTTTGAGATGGCAGAGAAAATATGTTTAAGCTAATGGTTTTGAGGTGGCAGAATTTTATTGATAAGTTTATGTGAGTACTTTGAATATTTAGGGTAGGCGCCCCCTCTATAATTATAATTAAATGATAACATGTTATTTGTTCAATGTAGAGTGTAAATGAGGGTCATATCATCATATTATTAACGGATTATTCATGTTTTACAGCTCCCATCTGACCTCGGGAGATGAGAATTGCTCAACGTTACAATACCGGAGTCATCTCACCTTTTCACCGTTTGCAGAGATCCAAGCTTAACCGCAAAGATTTTATTAACAACCACGTCTAGGTACACTTTAGATGAGGTTTAACGGATTTGGCTCGTTTTTAAGCTAAAAAGCTATTGCTAACATTTTTGTTAGAAACACGTTACTAAAATTAACAAATTAAGTCACATGTGAAGAATTCGAGTGGCTAGTACAAGTAAATCGGGTAGATGCAAGTGATGGTGATGTAAGATATCACATTTTCAAGTAGTTTGTATGTGTCGGTCGTCCCCTTCTATCATTTAGATCCTTATTTTCAACTTGGTGGTTGTGTGTGGTTTTAACTTTTTTTTTTTTTTTTTTTTGATGTTGTTAAATGTCATTTTAGTCTTTGTGGTTTGGGTCATTTTGGCAGTTTAGTCCAAAGGTTTCATTTTTCGCCTGTGGGTCCAAAAAGGTTACCCCGTTGCTACTTTAGTCCACTGAGTTAATTTCATCCATTTTTCTGTTAACGAGAAGGGTAATTCGGTCATTTTATATGGCCGAATTGCCCTTCTAGTTAACAGAATTACATATAAAATGACCGAATTGCCCTTATCGTTAACAGAAGAAATTGATGAAGTTAACCCAGTGGACTAAAGTGGCAACGATGAAACCTTTTTGGACCCACATGTGAAAAATGAAACCTTTAGACTAAACTGATAAAATAACCCAAACCACAAGACTAAAATCACATTTAACTTTTTTTAAGCAATGTGATGTTCTTTTTATTGACAAACACACCCACCTAACTGTTGATCAGTTCTGTTTAGACATAATGGAAAACATGAAAACATACCTTTGATTGCATCAGCACAGGCCAGCAGAGAATCCAGATGGAGACGCAGCAACAGTGTTTGACATGATTGCCAGCTTGGTCTGGTTCCTCCTTAGGGTGCAATCTAATGATGGTGGTAAGGGAAACCGAATAAGGGAGTTCGGTTAGGAGAGAAGGGCGATTTCATGAGTGATGTTATTGTGTTAAGAGACTAACCCTTTAACCCTCTAATTATCTCCTTATATATGCACCCAAGAGGAAACCCTAATTAGTTAATAAGGGTAATTTGGCCCATCAACAATTACCAACTAATTATTTAATAGGATTGTTATATATTTTGATCCATATAATGTAAATGATTATAATGGCTACTAGATTAAATATAAAATAATATATATTTAATCTTACATTCTCCCACTTAGCCGAGTAATCATTTACTATGAGTATTAGATAAGCCTGATCAGGAGTTAACACTCATTTTAGCCTTAAACAAGTACTATAGCAGAGAAATACAGCCGTTGAATCATTATGCAACTCAGGACCCCCATTAGTCATACTATAGCCTTAATTTAAAACCTAATCGTTATGATCAAAATACGCATAAGCCCTTTGTTTGATTTGTAACTATATTTGTCTATATGCCATTATGCTAGCGTGACATATTCTTAGAGACATACAAAATCAAACTGATGAGGAAAATTAACTAATACTTAGTCATTCATAGTACGATATGCAATTGCGCATGGCCATTAATTAATACCCGTCTATGAGCTCTCTTAATAAGACTTATGGGTAATAGCCCTTCAGTTATAGGATCCTTAAGCATATCATGAATGTATTCGATACAAAACTTAGTTTCTTCAATTCGTTCATAAACGAATAATTAATTGCGTATCGAAATTTAATGCAGCACCTCTCGAACTGTTACTGTTCAAGGAGTCATGGTAGCTGACTTTATCACACTAAGTCTTCAAAACATTAATTATATGGAGTTAATAAACTTATGAGTCCACTGATATATTTCCAACAACATTTAGTGACGATATTATGTCGTTATAACTTAGGTTGTTATTATCAGTTTATTATGACTCCTCCATG
Source organism: Helianthus tuberosus (assembly GCA_030545235.1). NCBI lineage: Eukaryota > Viridiplantae > Streptophyta > Magnoliopsida > Asterales > Asteraceae > Helianthus > Helianthus tuberosus. The sequence continues at coordinate 19,987,591 of CM060443.1, read as the reverse complement.
AGATAGGTTTTGTCTGCTGACATAAAGATATACCCGACATTACATTTTGTCATCTTTGAACATCACAAAGTAAGAGTAATAAACCGGTTTTAATTCTCACTTCTTCTTTAAATTGTAGTCTCTCGTTTCTTTTAAAGATACTGTAATACTCCATTAGATGCTTCACATTAATCTAGACATATCTAGTGTGTTGCAATGTGAGTAATATCTAAACGAGTATAGACTTGAACTTACATAAGGCTTCCAATTAATGAAGCGTAACGAAATAATCTCACATACCCTATTATCCTCTAAAGGAGAGCAGTATTGTTTGTTACATATGTAAGGACCCATTTAATGTTAAACTTATGGAACGGAACTAATGTCCCATTGGGTATATCTCAGTATTTTATGATATCTATCACTTAAGAGATATCTCTGAGATCTATTTTATCAAAGTTTGTGTTAACAATGCTTTGACTTATGTAACATATACCTGTCAAAAGAATATCATCTATATAGACAAGTTTATTTTAGTTGCTCCCACTCATTTTGAGGTAGGTACATTAATCCACTTGGTTCTTGATGAAAAATAATTACGTTAAGATTTCATCATATTATGATGTTTGCATTAACCCATACATGGATTTTATTGACTTACAAACAAAGTGTTTCTTAACCTTCAGTTTAGAACTTTCAGGTTGTTTTATGAACATGTAAATGTGTCAGCCAGTTTGTTAGGGAAAATTGTTTTTAATGTTCATCTAATGTAGCCTTAAACTATTATAAGCTACTAGAACAGTGATGATCCTCAAAGAAAACTTTGATAATTTATCTCTTCCTAAGTATAACCTTTGACAATCAATCATGTTTCTTAGTGTCTTAACGTTTGTATCAGGATTTGGTTTAGTTATGAACACTCTTAGGTAATTCAATCAAATTCCAAACGTTATACGAACACATAAAATCAGTTTTACTAGAAAACTGTTTTATTCCATTTAGAAGATTGATTGACACTAATGGCTTAATTTGAAGAGATAGGATCAGTAAACATTTCCAAAATCCATTTCAACTTCAGTTAGGGAGGTTATGTAATCATCAAAGTTAGTAGGCTTTTAAACCTAGATGACCTCCTGAGTTGATTATTGGGTTCATTAGAAGTTTCAGTTTTATGGATTAGCTCTTGGTTAGGTTGCTATCATTTTCCTTCTAAGTTTGAAAGAGTTGGTGCAGTATGGTGTACAAGAGGTGTAATCGGAGTTAAATTCGGAGTGAAATTTAATGACACTCTTCCCCCCGCCTCTTGTATTCCTTACAAATCATGATAAGGACTTTGACTTCTCCCACTGACCTTAGAAAACTTTAGGAACTCAGCATGCTTATGGTCAATGTTTAATGACCAACAAATTCTAATAGAGAAACAAGTTAATGACGTTAGTCGTTGTGATTTCTCTTGTTGAGGATTATGTTAGTTTAGGTAAGAAATCTAAGTGTGCCCACAATTAAGCAACAATGAAACTTTTGTAAGAGTAGCATTAGATTTTAAGGAGACAAGTTATGATAGAACAATGTCGTGATGGAGCGGTGTCTTGTACAAGAGGTGCAAATTTAGGTAATGTAAAATTTTCACTCCCCCACCTTTTGCAACTATTGCAAGTTATTATTAAGACACTTAATGCTCCCACTGATCTTTAATATCTCTAGAAATGCTACAAGAGAAGTTTCAATGAGGTACGTGACGTGGGAACCTATCATATATACGTTAGACTTTATTTGATTTCTTTAATGTCCAGATATCATAAGAAACTTTAGGGACATATTTAATAGAAATCTTATAAAGTATGTATATGAATAGATTTCTTCTAAGACCGTGGGCCATATGCGACAAAATTTAGATACAAGTTGATAGTCTTTCAAATGATAAATAAATTATGTCTGAATATTCCATTTGGAATAAGTTCCACGAATGTCAATGAATGACTTATGATGAACCCATACTTATTCCTTAAGCCAAGTAATATTTAGGGCTATAACGTCATGATTTAAAATCACTTAGAATGAGATTAGATAAAAATCATCCTCATTAACCATGTCATGATTTCTCATGAATTTCGGTTATAATGGATGAAATTTATAAGTCTCGTTTTTCCTTTTGTCAAATTCTCATTTGCATGATGACAAAAGTTGTGAAAGTGTAAGGTATCATCTAGTTTTATCTTAGTAATGTTTCAATCCAGATATTTAGAACAAATAAAATGAGAGTTTAAGGTAAGTATGACTTTATGTTGACTATGCAAACCTCACAATCTTCATAACATTGCTTAATTATGATACTATATTCTGATTAATCTTCAGAATATATAAGGTGTCGAAAAGCGTTGTTAGAAGATTGCTTATTATGGTTCCTATAGTCTTAACATTTAATTTTGTCACAAACTCTCGTGTTAGTTATTTGTCGAGTTCTGGTAAGGAAACGTATGGAACTAGAGTCAACTAATCATGTGTTAATTGGAATATTAAAAATTATCAGACTTAAATATCATTAGTAAGTGACTATCTAATTAATTTATCCAACTGTTCTTTAGAATAATGGATAGTCTCGTTGCTTATGCCTAGTCTAATGACATAATTATGCATTGAGATTTTCCCTTTAAGAACCTTAAAGTTGGAATTAGCACTTGTAATTTGTCTATGGACCTTAGAACAATCCTCTTTTAAACTATTAGTGGTTGTAAGGTGAATAACATCTTATTTTTCAGTTTCAAACATTTATTTCTATGTACATATATTGCTTATCAACACACTCATTATACTTTGGTACTTTTGAGTGTTATAGTTGATTTATAAGGCATCAAATTGTACAAGTGAAAATCTTAGTATGTAATGTACTGGAAAAAATGTACTTATTTCCATGCGTAAGCCCTTAACTTTATGGGTCATGGTATTGTACATTATTATGTATTCACATATACCACTTAGCTTTATAGTTTATAATTTTAAATGGAGGCATGCATCTTAGGAGTTCTAGTGATTATTCCACAATCATCATGCTCTACTTTTCTTCTGTAGTGCTTTATCAGAAGAGAGCAATAGGATTATCGTGTCTTAAGAGATAATCAAGGATTTAATTTAAGAGCTAATTCTTATAGAAACTTTAAGCAAAACATATTAGATTTAGGAATTAGAGTGGATGAGATATAGACTTATAGAAGAAAATTATAGTTAGTAAAATTATGGGTACTAAGAATAAGGAAGACGAAATGATCATAAAAATTAATTAAGGATCATTAATATAAGGATCATTGTGTGAAGAGGTTGTGATATGTCTATTACTAACATCAAAATAATAGACTTATTTAAAGTTCTACTTAAACGAAAACAAATCAGCTTTGGCCAGAAGTGTAATCATTTAAGCATGTGTGCAAAGTGGTTGTAACAAATCAGCTTTGGCAAGAAATTGAGACAATCACTTTAGTTATGCACTTGTTAAGTATGCCATCTATGAAGGAATTAAATCAGCTTTGGCCAGATATTAAGACATTCATGTTTATGATGCACACTTAACATAGCTTTCGTAATACTTGGATGATAAGTAGATGCATCAAATCAGCTTTGGCCAGAAATGATACATCAGAAGCTCATTCAAGTAAAGCCATTTTGGTTTTGTAAAACATTATTTGATCCTTATTAATTAACTAACTAATTACAAAAACCAATTATTTAGTAGCAAACCACCTGTTAGCGCAGTTCGCTGGGGGGGGGGGTGCAGGGGGACAACGTGCCCCCTACACGGGGTTCGGGGCGGAGCCCCGAGCTAAATCTTAGTTCACATTAAACAGCCTAAAATAATGAGGTTTCGAGTCAGGTCTCGAGTCAGTTATGAGATCTCGAGTCAGTTATGAGGTCTCGAGTGAGATCTCGAGTCAAGTCTCGACTCAGCTTATAACATTATGAGGTCTCGACTCATTAATGGTCTCGAGTCGCAACCTCAGTGTCTCGAGTCGTAATCATGGTCTCGACTGCTGTGAATTATGAGATCTCGACTCCTTATGAGGTCTCGAGTTGTGACCTTTATGGTCTCGAGTCGCAACCTTATGGTCTCGAGTTATGACCTTATGGTCTCGAGTCGAGACCTTTGTCTCGAGTTGTACAGATTTAAGCCCTTAGTCGAAACCTCAGTGGTCTCGAGTCGAGACCTTATGATCTCGAGTCGAAATCGTTGTCTCGAGTTATAAACATTTGAGAACACTTATGATTTCGAGTCGAGTTCTTGTGGTCTTGAGTCGAGACCTTTGTCTCGGGTGGTTAAAACTTATCTCGAAACTTCTGTTACAACTATTAATCTGAAAACATAACCGAAAATTCGAATTGTTAGGGATTTTGAGATATGGTTTCCTGTTTTAGTGATGATCTAATTTTATCATAATATTTCAAAAATTATAACTGTATATCTTTTAACAGTTTTCGAATAAACTTAACAGATTAAATTGGATCAAACAGGGAAATAACACTCAAAAATCCAAATTATATTCCAAAACATAAAGGAATTTCGAATTTTCCTAAGAACACATGATGAACCCTAAAAATAAAAACATGATTCTGGAACCCGAAACCAGCCGTGAGTTTTATTGAGTTTTCAAAACTTCTGTTTTCCAGATTTCAATCCCAGAATAATGGATACGAAAACAGAACTGACTAATCAACATATGCTCTGATACCACATGTTATCAGTTCTGTTTAGACATAATGGAAAACATGAAAACATACCTTTGATTGCATCAGCACAGGCCAGCAGAGAATCCAGATGGAGACGCAGCAACAGTGTTTGACATGATTGTCAGCTTGGTCTGGTTCCTCCTTAGGGTGCAATCTAATGATGGTGGTAAGGGAAACCGAATAAGGGAGTTCGGTTAGGAGAGAAGGGCGATTTCATGAATGATGTTATTGTGTTAAGAGACTAACCCTTTAACCCTCTAATTATCTCCTTATATATGCACCCAAGAGGAAACCCTAATTAGTTAATAAGGGTAATTTGGCCCATCAACAATTACCAACTAATTATTTAATAGGATTGTTATATATTTTGATCCATATAATGTAAATGATTATAATGGCTACTAGATTAAATATAAAATAATATATATTTAATCTTACACTAACATCGTTATCTTAATTAGGACATGAAGGTTTAAGTTGAGACCCGAGTTTATAAACACATTGGTGGATGTCATAGTTTAATAATAGGAATCTTGCTATTTCAAAAAATAAATAAATAACATTACTCTCCTTTGTCCTTGTTAAATGTTTTGAGCCTGGAATGCTTGCACTAGGGAGCGAGTAAACATACGACATTGAGTCTTAAGGTAGTGTTTGGTGTGAAAGAATGGAAGGCGGAAATGCAATGGACCATTGTGAGGGAATAAAAAATGGGTGTTTGATTGGTTAATGAAATAGAATCACCCCAAATTCATTACATCTGTCGTCTGTCTTTTTTCATTCAATAATCTTTTTCACCCTTTTATCACAACTACCAATAGGTGTGTTCATCGAATCGAATATCGAATATCGAATTTTCGAATATTTTTTATTTTTCCTTGAATTCGAATTCGATTAAAATCTACCCAATTCGAATTCGTATTCGAATAAAATACCTAATTCGTATTCGATTAAAAATTCGAATTCGAATCGAATTCGAATAAATTCGATTTGATTAAGTTTCTTTTAAAACATATAAAAGCTATTAAAATGAAACATAAATTTTAAAGCAGCAATAAAGCTCGATATCACATTAAAAATTTCCAAATAAAGTATCATAAGTCTAACATTCAAAACGAGAATTCGGGAATAACCACTACAAATTAATATTTTTAGGGTTAGAAATCTATTGATAGATTTGCTACTTAGGTTTTAGTTATGGGCAATGTAGTGGGTTTGGTAATGGGTAATTTTAATACTTGGAATAAATTTTGAAAATAATTTATAGTATAGCCCAATAAAAGTTATATATGTATTATATATAAAAATAATAAATAAAATGTATAATTTTTATTCGAATTTCGAATCGAATCGAATTTGAAATTATAAATTCGTATTCGATTTACTTGACTCGAATTGAATCGAATTCGAATTCTTATAATCGAAACGAATTCTTGATAATCGAATCGAATTTAATCGAATTTCGAATTTTTCGAATTCGAAATGAATTCTGAACACCCCTAACTACCACCCTCCAACCACCACCTTCGACCCACGCATCGGGCTCCACCGCCACCAACCACCACTGTCACCCGTCAACCACCGTAACAATGAAAAAATATTGAAAGTTATTGATTTTTTAGTTAGAAAAAAAAAAGTTAGATTTCATATTTTGTTTTGGATAGGATCTACGATAACATACTCTTGTTTTTGATAGGATGGAGTCGGATGTTTGTCTTAGAGATCACTAGCGTCACATTTTTATCTTTATGCTAAGAAATCGTCCACTTGTGATTTTGTTTGTTTTTATTTTATTTTATTTTTTATATAAAAGTTGATCAAATTAGTATTGTAATTAAAATATCAGAAAGAGTGATGTCCATGCCTCGATTAATTATGGAAAAAAACACATCACCAACAAACAAAAAAAGTCCATCATTACAAAAAACATCACCAACATCACTATGTGCATTCTCTAAGGAGTCACTTGAGACCACAAATCACCCCTTTCACCTCTTGCTTCTTCACAAAGAACATTTGGACACAAACTAGTTAATGGTACATGCTGCCAATTCCCCCTTGTAGTAGGGTAGAAGACATGTATTCACGGGCGCAACTTAGAAGGGGCAAGGGGGTGCCCCGTCAATATTTCGGTTGGTAGTGTAAATTTTCAGTCTTTTCATCCAAAATTTTTAAAAATATACAGGTCTTTCATCAATTATTTCGCCTAAAATATTTGCCCCTACCAAGTTTATTGTCCAAATAAGTTATTCATGTTTTCGTATTGAGTTTAAAAAACGTGAAAACAGGGCTATTAGTAAATTTTTATAATTGTTATTAAACTTAAAGTGAGTTTAAATAAAGTTTAAAACTAGTTTTTATATACATGGAACTTGAGGGTTTATTTTTAGCTTGATTGAAAGATTTTTAAACTCAGAAAAAGGAACAATACGTGCTTGCGGCTCATCTTTATTTGGAGTTATTATTATTTGAACCGACCCGAATCGAATAGTCGACCCGAACATATAACCCTTAACATAGCGATAGGAAAATCTTTTTTTGAGTCACATGACTTTCTACCCCCACGGAATTTTTGGTCCCATAAGTACATATAACAAAAGAAATTTCCTTTTATAAATTTTGCTTTAAGAGTGTAAAATGCTTATATATTTATCATTTATTACAATGAAGGATCCCCCTTCCAGCCCAGTTGGTTTCCCATGTGGTGGTTGGGCCGGCTTCCTTCTTATGAGGTCGCCAGTTCGACTCCCGGCTGCGGCATATTGGGGGGGACGTCCCTATGATGGATCGTTCCTACCGAGGCATGGTTCGATCCGGAGGGCAACCCGGTTTTCACCCAACTGTTATCCTAGCGGTTTTACCCGTGTGAGGGCAGTATGGTTTCCGGGAGAAGGTCAGTTTCCGTACGCGGCCGGGGCCCGATAGAACATCGCGTTCGTAACACGGGACTGACGGGGGATTGTCTTTGACAAGAACCCGGTGACCTATAGGTCCTGTACATAGAAAGTCACCTTTCAAAAAAAAAAATTATTACAATGAAAAAAAAGTAAAAAGAGAAAATGAATGTAAATAACCCTAATTTACATCCTTCGACTGATATCATTCTCAACTTACGAATCGTATCACGTCACTCTCAACTTTCAGCTTACTCCCAAACTAACCGAACTCTAACCTAGTTGGCTGATGTTAGATGCCACATCACTATACAAGCGCCATGTCAGATGCCACGTCAGCAAAAGTGTCACGCCAACAAAAAATGTCACATCAGATGCCACATCACCAAAAAAACTAACTGGGTTAGGTTTTAGTTAGTTTGGGAGTGTCAAAGGAAAACAAATTGAAAGTTGGGAGTTGCGTGGTACAATTCGTAAGTTAGAGGTGTTATCAACCAAATGATGAAACTTAGTTTATTTAGAGGTTGTTTGGATCGCTTATCAACTTCTCCCTTTCTTCTTCTCCTATTTGGAAAAGTCAATGCCAACTAATTTCTCCTTTTCTCTTTTTCTCCTTTTCAAGGCATCAAAACTCCTTTTCAACACATTACGTAAATATTATTTAAAAAAAAAACTCATTTTTATAAAAGTTATCAGTCAATAAGGAGTTTGCAAATAGATTCTCAAACACCCCGTAAATCCAATATCCCATAGTAAAAACATATTTTTGAGGACTAAAGATAGATGATTGATTTCTTTCCTACCCAACTCAACATCACCCTGCCCTGTCTTTCTCTCCCTCTCCTACGGATTCAACCACCCGGTCCACCCTCACTCTCACAAAATTAGAGAGTAAGGCTGGGTGCTAGTGTGCCATCCAAATTAGATCATGTGTATTGAGGTATTATTAGGCATGAAGATACACGTGGCACTAGGAGGGGGGTTATGGAATGTGAAGTTAAAAAGGGGTGGTACTGTGGTAGTGATATAATTTTAATTTCGCATTCAATCATTACCCCATTATTAATTTTTAATTTCTTTTCTTTTTCTTCTAGGAAAATTAAAACAAATAATATTTTATTAGCTAAAAAAATACATTAACACTAATTAAAATACTAAAAAATAAAGACAAGACATGCAAAAGTACTAAAAAAACTTACGAATGGAAAGAAAAATAAAGCTCGAAAGTCCGTATTTGTCGCGGATTTGTTGCCTACGCATTTGTGCTAGGATCAAGGCATCTCCTTGGAGATGATCATTCGATTTAGACAAACACTCAATGTCACTCTCCATTTGCCTCGCTTCTTGGATCACGGCAAACTTTTTATTTTCGGCGGTCGGCTTGTGTCTCCGGCACCGTCTCGATCTCGGGCACGCCTCCGTCTTGGGCACCATACGTACCACCCAAGTTGATGTTCATATTTGATGCAAAATCGAGTGGCCCGTGAAAATATTGTTGTGCCATGTTTAAGAGTTGCGTGTACCCATCATATTAGGATCGCAATCTTGGTAATTAAAGATTGGTAGTGGTTGGGTGGTGTTTAGGCGATACGAGTTTGGGATGCTTGGCCGAGACGGAACACCAGAACGGGCGGGTGGAATGGTTGCATGATATTTTTTATAAAGAATAAATAAAGAGTTTATAAAAATAAGAGAAGAGTGTATAAAAATTGGGTTGAGTTGTGTTTTAAACAGGTGAAAAGGTGAATTAAAAAATTGATTTTTTTTATTACCGTAACCTCCAACGGTAACATTTCGAAATCAACAAAAAATCCGGCGTTTTAAAGGAAACGCTCAAGCCCAAAATTGAAAAAAAAAGCGTCCATAGGGGCGGCGTGTGGGGCATTTTGAGGCGTCTTGGGGAAAAACGCCTGTTTCACACCCAGTACACATGGTTAAGTTGATGACAAGAAGCTTATAGTTGAAGTTATAGATTGAAAAACGGAAAATGATTTTGATTGAAAACTATAAAACAATACTAAATGACAGATTGTGTTAGTTATGTGATTATTACATATATATGGTATTTCGATGATTTTACTTCTGAAAACTACTTACAAATACTTTTCTAATTACCTATATTTTAAAGAACTTTGTCTTTAAGTTCTTAACTTTTAAAAAATACATATTTATCCCCTACACATTTACTCCTTTCAATTTTTATATATTACAATTTCAACCCCTGTACTTTTACTTTCTAGCCCCTTATACTTTAAACTCTTTCACTTCACACTCTCAAGTCTCAAATTAATTAAGTTACACATTCACTTTTAACTTTTGGTAATTGATAACTTTGATCCGCCAACTTTTTCTACTTAATAACTTGACGTCTCATTTTATTTGAATTGCTTTTACGATATTAGACCATAGCGTAACATATTAATATGTTATTTTTCATATATGTGTAACCATGTTAATGTCTAAATTACTTTTACGACTTTGCACGGTTGTCTAAAATATTGTTAATGAGCGAGCCATACGGTTGTCCAATGAGATTAATGTCACGAACGTACCGTGTGTAAAAAAGTCAAAACCGTGTAATGTCACGTGCGGGCATCACACATTATTATTATCATTGTACATTGTAACTACAATGCTTGATGTGTACAAAATGCAACATATAAATTACATCAATAGAGACATAAAACCAACCTTTTTTAGTACTAAAGTTGGAAAAAAACGCGTTTCTTTCTTTATTTTAAATTTACATGATCAAATGAGCTTAAAAGAACAAAAGGAACAAATAAGCAGCCAAAAGCCAACATAATTACAAGAAGAAGGAATAACATAACATGCCCGACCCCTCGGCAGCATCTCACAAGACAAAAACAAGAAAACAGAAGCTGACCACGGGGTCGTGCCCAGCCAGGCATGGGCCGTGGTCATACCTCACACATAAAGACAAAACCAGCAGAAGCTTCTACGCCCACCACGGGGCCATGCCCAGCTCACCATGGGGCGTGGTCAACTCTCATATTTGCAGAATCTTAATAGTACAGTGAAGAGTTGATCACGGGGGTCGTGTCCAGAAGCCAACGGGTCGTGTGGGGCCCTCTGCTGACAATGAAGGAAGAGAATGAGCTGGCCACGGGCCGTGCCCAATGGACACGAGGCCGTGGCGGGGGTACTATTCTGGCTATAAATAGGGGTGCTTGGTTCACTTCAAATGCATCCCTTGGCAAACCACTTCTCTCTCACTTTGCCACCACTCCACTACCACTACAACACCAACACCCACCACCATCATCAATCTTTCATCTTTAGAGTGTGTAGTAGTCTCGGGATCCAAGATTGATAGTAATAGTTCTTGTCAATCAAAGGTCATGCTTGACTAATCTCTTAAATCACTTGGTGAAGACAAGTCTTTAATGTATTACTTTTGATTTATAATCTTTCGGCACTTTTTAATTGGGTATGTATCAATGACTTTAATAACTAGTTTTTTTATGTTGAAAGTGAATTTTCTTTACCATTTCTTCATGATGTCATTGATTTGCTCATTCGTATCTTTACGGTCTATATAAAGCGCGTTAACTATTTGGAAGGGAGTTAGAAGGGTGGTTTGGTAAAGTTCTTGTCTCGTTCAGCGTATAGATCCTACGAGTACTTGGTTCAAGCTTACTAGGACCTCCTTCAATGCCCCAAAGGTATTGGATGGCGGGGGTGCGAATAGCTTGAACCACTCATATGTAAACTACTATTAAAACATTAAACCAGCTTCTTGGGATTGTATCCTTGCTGACTCAAACCACTTAGCCGAGGGTAACGTCACCTTCAAAAGATGGGCCTACCACTTTTTGCATTAATAACTTATTTAATTATCTTTCAATATTCCGACTCTTTGGGATTGTATCCCTGCTGACTCAAACCACTGGGTTGAGGGTGACGTCACCTTCAAAAGAGGGGCCTACCACTATAACTAAGATAATCTCTTAAAAAGTACGAAAATGCAAAAATCATCGAAGGGTACATTAAAGAGGAGTTGGATCCAAATGATTCTATCTTTGTCTATTTGTCTTTCATTTTATTTTCCTTTTAATTTTTAAATTTACTTTCATGTTTAAAAACTTTTATAAAAAATTTAGATAGATTAGATTTTGACAATAAACCGGTATTAAAAGCTCTTGTGTCCTTGGACGACCTCGGTATCTTACCAACACTATACTACGCTCGTGATGGGTGCACTTGCCCTAGTGTGTGTTTAGTGTTAGTATAATATCGTGTTTTATAAATTTAAAACTTGACTATGCGTAAAACGAACTTAAAATATTAATAAAATCATATCACGCTTCACGCACACCAATGCTTATATAGGTTACACTGAGTTTGATCGGATACGTCAAACACATGTTTTATGTGGTCAACGCATCACATAACGTGTCATCAACTATAAACAACTAAGGTGTCGCCGACGTAACGCTCTGTGAATCGCAGTTTTAACGTACCTGTCATTTTAAATTCACGTTTCAACATAAACAACTCACGTTTTGACACAAGCTTAATTTCTCAAGCGAGTCTGGTAAAAAATAATATGTTTTATACTTATTTTGTGTACGTTCGTAAACTTTATTCGAAAGCGAGTCGGGTCAAATATAATACGTTTTCGTTCAACGGCGACGCAATTTTTTTCGGTAAAGAGTCAGGTCAAATATAAAATATAAATACGAGTTTATTTAACTTTCGACGCCGTCGCAACACGCGGCTGGTAAAAATCCTAGTTACTAATATATATGAATTTCATTCTTTTAATAATCGAAAAGTTATAGCTTTTATGATCTGTTTAGTATGCAGACTCGTTGGAATTCCTATAAGAAGTTAAAATGACAATATGTTTCGTCAGACAATGAATTCAAATTTTTTTTTAATAAATTCCTTCAAATTCATATAAAAAGAACTCAACTAAATAAACTAGTGGGATTCCCCCGCGCTACGCGGCGGGAATTCAGTTTGTATCGGCTCGAATTGGTACAGTACCGTCACTCGTTATACCAAACTAAAGAGAAAAATAAATAAATAAATAAAGTCGTGGAACGACCATAAGGATATCGTCACATCTTTTACATAAATCGAAAACCATAAAACCGATCACTGGTACCAATTTCGATAATACACATACATGTACCGATGTTGTTGGGTCATAATTGGTTCGCTTCAACACAATACCTATCTATACCAAAGAAATATTCTATTTGAATACAACACCGTTTTCAAAAAATAAAAATAAAAATAAAAACTTATACCAGAATGTCGAGAAAAAAAATAGTTTAAATAGGACTACTTATTCAACTTTTTTTTTGAAAGCTTATAGAACAGAAGTTGATAAAAAAAAAATACAATCGCTTATTAATATTAATAAAATAATATCAATTAATGTTCATCACTTAATGCAATAATAAAAAAATTTCGTAGCGCGAATTCAATTGGTATTGGCTCGACTTGGTACGGTATAGTCACTCATTATACCAAACGAAAGAGAAAAAAAATAAAGTCGTGGAATGACCAAAAGGATATCGTCGCATGTTTTACATAAATCGAAAATCATAAAGCCAAACACTGGTACCGATTCCGATAATACACATATATGTACCGATGTTGTTGGGTCATAATTGGTTCACTTCATCACAATACCTATACCAAAGAAATATTATATTTGAATACAAAACCCTTTTCAAAAAATTAGAAAAAAACTTATATTAGAAAGTCAGGAAAAAAGTTTAAACACAAATACTTATTCAACTTTTCTAGAAAAATCTTAAAAGAACAAAAGTTGATAAAAAATACAACTATTTATCAATATTTAAAAAATATCAAGAATTAATTTAATTTATTCATCACCTATGATTTTAATAACAATTATTAAACGTTCATTACTTAATTAATATAATAATAATAATAATAAATTTTCAAAACACTATTCATCGTAAGTTTCTGTTAATATATATAATTAGAATCTCATACAACCACCATCAAATTTCAAAATTTTTACAAATTTATAAGGCTCATTCTATACACACCCCCTACCCTTCCTGATTACACCCCCCCTTGTGAGAGGAAAACTGTCGGTCCCACGCAGGCCCCACCTGTAAGTATGTGAGAGGAGGGGGGTGAAAAAAGTAAATAGGGGGTGTAGAAAGTAGCACCCATTTATAAACCAATCAAGATTATTTTATCAAGTAAACTGAAAAGATGTTGTGGGCAGCAGCTACTTGCGTATGCAGCCAAAATTAGAAAGAGAAATAAAACTATAACAAAAATCTTGATGAATACAACAAAAGTTGTTTATAATGGATATGCGGCCAACAATATCGATAATGACAATGAGTAGCAACATGGCATTTATCTACGTTACAATGATCATAGTGTATTATACCATTTTATTTCAATAGCCGTCAATAAACAAACAAATCATGTGAAGATATTCTAAACATAGTTAGTTACAAGAGATCTTGCATAAACATTGATCATAGTGTATGAAATAGTTTTGATCTGGTGCTGGTGTAGTGAAAATTTCGAGAATCTGTTAGCTTTTTATTAGAATAAATACAATTTATTTAAAATTTGGTGAATGAATATTTAGTGAATTATAATTTAATGAAATTACAATTATTAATAAACTTTTCATATGGTGAATTAAAGACTAAACTTTTGAGTAGAATTTTTATGTCTTTTAATCTGAGTCTTTATTTATCAAATTAAGTCTCTAATTAAGTGACTAATTAAGTGAGACTTTTCACCCATCCTTAACTTTTGTAAAAATCATAGGCTATGTGCCCTATTTGAAATAGAGAAAAAAAATACAAGAGAAAAGATAAAAGAAAAATACATGCGTACATGGAGAGTTCTTGAAAAATAAGAAATACTTTAAGATCTATGTGTTATTGTGTTGAGTACTTATAGAGATAAGTTTTCTCTATTCGATCCCATCACCCTCGTATCCTTATTTTTCTACAAGTTTTAACACTACAAATGTATCCGGTGTAACCTCGGGCGCGTGACCATTTCCGGCATACGGACTGCTTCGGCTGTTGTACCCTGGAAGGCAGACGCGTCATCTTTAGTAGAGGCACGAAATTTGGTTTAAAGGAAGCGTGTTGAACACGTGCCTCAGCCACAACCGTCAACACTTGTTTGTTCTTTTTGTAGGAAATTATTGTACAAGAAGACGTGGTTCGAGACCTTGTTGAAGCCTACACAACGGATTGTACAAGAAGGCGCGATTTAAGAGTTCGTTGAAGACTAAACAACTGACCATACAAGAATACACGGTTAAAGCTCTTTGTTGAAGAATACATTTTGAATCAATTAAAGTACATATGTTGTATTATAAGTTATTTTCGTTAGGATTTGTACACGGTACAGTTACTACAATTTCTCAAATATGTAAAGAGAGTATCTTTACTATTTTTATATTTATTTATATAATTTTTATTATAATTGTAACCCATGTCCTACAAACTTAAAACAAATTTCGTGAGATTGTTTTTACAATCTTAAAATCTTATTTATAAGGATTTTGGGTTGACGAAAGAGTTTATAATTAAAGATATATATTTTTTATTTATCATCTTACAAATATTGTTTTGGGAAATATGTATGTAGTATAACTTGTTGTGTTTGGATTTATTAAGTTTGTGGTACAATCTTAAATCCTATACCGTGATACGGAAACGAATGGCTTGTGGTTCAAACGTTTGGTGTTGAAAAGATTTTGGAATCGTTAATTTTTCTAACCTTTGTGTTAGACCGGGTTTATTAATGGAAACCATACGTTTTTTTTTGTAAACGTTAAAATTCTCTAACGTGCACGTTAGACCGACTTTATTTTTATATAAAAATATATATGTTTTTTTTAAACGTTTCATTTCCTAACATGCTTATTAGAAATGATTATATTATATAAATAACATGATTTAAAAAAATGTTTGTCTAAACGTCTCTTTTGGAGTATTAGAAATAGTTTATTTTATATAAACTAATAAGCCTTATAATGGTTTTTGTAATCATTTATTTCTAAATGAGCATGTTAGAATCGGGTTTTATGTATAAACGGATATGTTTTATAACGATTTTTGTAAAAGTTTATTTCTAACGAGCATGTTAGAACCTATTAGTATGATAATGGTTTTTATTATCATTTATTTCTAACAAGTATGTTAGAAAACCTATTTATTGATAAGTTTTATAACAATTTTTGTAATTGTTTACTTCTAACAAAAGTGCTAGAAACGGTTTATAAAAAATGCAAATGATTTTTGTGATCACTTATTTTCTAACAAGCGTGTTTGAAACGGTTCATAAAAAATAGCATTATATTTTCATCTTTATGCTAGGAAATCGTACACTTGTGATTTTGTTTGTTTTTATATTTTTTAGGGAAATTGGATTTAAATAACCTCAACTTTTACCATTTGGTAGATAACATTCCCAACTTATGAATTATAACGCCACTCCCAACTTTTAACTTAGGGTAAATCACATTTTTCGTCCTTTATGTTTGTATCAGATTGCAATGGATGCTCTTTAACTTCAATAATTACACTTACAATCTTTTCTATTAAAAAACATTACACCCTAGGTCCGTTAGCCCTAACTCGGTTAAAACTTTCAGTTAAGTATGGCATGAGGATATGGTAGTAATTTTACTAATTTATTTAAACAAATAAAACTAGTTAGGAATCCAACGTGAGGGGTTGGGTGGTAGGACTGTGGAGGTCGATGGTGATGGTAATGATGGCTGATGGCGATGGGATTGCGGTCTGCTGGTAGTGTTTCTATCTGATGACAATGACACATGGTGATGGTGATGATGGTTAACGGTGATGGTGGTTATGATGGTTGATGGTGGTGGTAATGATAGTTAATGGTTTATGGTGATGAAGGGTGTAGAGAGAGGGGGAGGGGGAGAAGAGTTTTAGGGATTATTATACATAATTTAGATAGATAGGGATAAAAAGTTTTTTTTTGCCCTAATGAGGGGGTAAAAGTACATGAATGCCCCCACATATATAAGGTGCACTTGATATGACTTAACATTTAAAATTAACCATATTAGTGCTAAAAGATCTAGGGTGTAATGTTTTTAAAAAGGAAATGATTGTCAGTGTAATTATTCACGTTAAAGGATATCCATTGCAATCCGATACAAACATAAATGACGAAAAGTGTAATTTACCCTTCAACTTATTTTCCATCGACACTCCCAAACTAATTGAACCCCAACCCAGTTAGTTTTGTATTCATGTGGCATATGACATAGGACTTTTTTGCTAATATAGCATGTCACACCCCATTAGTACACGCCCGTTCGAACGACACGGTGTGAGGTTTGTTAAACCTAATAGCGCTATCAAGTAATGACCCGCTCGCCATTGGCCCGGCGATTAAGTCGATATAAAAAGGAGGGACTTCATGATAGAGATTTTGGTCTAGTATCCGTGTTGTCACCCTTCAATAAAGAGGGTGTGTACGTAATCTCCAAACCAAGAGATTACGCAGGTTCCGATTAAATACTTATCACATGTTGTCACCCTTCAATTAAGAGGGTGTGTACGTGTTCCAAACTAGGAGATCACGCAGTTTCAGTTTAAATCCTTTACCCATTCCCAACACTTGGGAATCCCATGCCTTGTGGAAAGTGTGAACTCACCTCGGTTTGCTCGGTAAGATTATTACTCGCTCACAAATAATTCAATCCAAGCCTATAGTATTTACACATGCGTAATCAGTTGATAAGCACATAGTTCAAGTAACAGTCATGATCATCACATGTATTCGAGCAATAACTAACACATAGCATTTAACAGTTATACAAGCTCATGCAAGTCATGCTTATCATTAACAACAACTAACTAACCCAGTTAACCTTTAACAGACCTAACCGAGTTATTGTGCATGCCTAACCCTTGACGAAACCCCCTGTTTCGTCATGACTCCCACTTGACGAAACCCCATATTTCGTCGGGCATCCCTTCGGCGAAACCCACCCGTTTCGTCGTGATTACCCTCGGCAAAACTCACCCGTTTCGTCGACATCGGCGTTTCGTCCATTAGGTCAGTTACGTCGTGTAACTGATGATTACCCAGAAACCCTAATCCGCCGATCATCATTATACGGAAAACATACAGTAATCATTCAATCACAACAGAACCATGCATTAATCTTAAACGATCTATCGCATACAATGGCCATTACATGAACACAAATTCACAGATTCAACAATATCAATCAACTTATCCCATCGTTCAACATCCCATTCAACTCATTAACACCAAGAACCCTAATCGTTAACAGATTCAACATTTTACCGTCACATAATCCGAATAGAGTTTACAAGTATCATTCTAGTTCATACATGTCATAATAATCATCATCAACAACCAAAGGGGATCCAAACATAAGATCAAGCATTATATAACATCGATGAATCATGTTTTCAACTAACAGTTAGCAATAATAACAATCAATTAATCATGCAAGGGTTAAACACTAACCGTGATAAATAGAAATACTAACATGATCGGCCTAAAGGGGCTTCGAGAACACAAGATCGTCGTCAGTAGGGAGAGAGAGCTCTAGGGTTTCTAATTTGCTAATAGTGTCAGAAAATAAAATCGTTTCGTTAAGTTATATCTCAAAACAGCGTACTGGGCCCTTAGTGGGCTTCAGCGCAAATCTGGGCCGGCGAAACTCTGAGTTTCGTCGAGATGCAGATGACGAAACTCTCCTCTGTTTCGTCGAAGCGGCTTATGGCGAAACCCTTGGGCTTTTCGTCGAACTCATTCAAGGTTTAAATAGTTTAAGTTTTTCGAACAGGTTACATGTTATATCACCAAACATATAGATGCAACAATCACATAACGTCTCAACATATATCAAACACGTATGGTTACAAGGCAAACAAATCATGAAAACAACCAACTAACAATTAACGTACAATTAGCGTGAAGATGGAATCTTGGAAACTCGAGTTGTCACATTATCCCCAACTTGAAAGAAATTTTGTCCCGAAATTTAGCATGTGGTTACTGAGGAAGCTAGTTAAGTTGCGTGGTTTACTGGTTTTCCTGGGGTGTCACATCATCCCCCCCTTGATTTGGAATTTCGTCCCGAAATTCCGCAGTAGCTTCAGCCTCAGTAGCAGTTGCATTGTTCCCGAACAACTGGGGATACTTGAGTTTCATTTGATCTTCTCGTTCCCAGGTGAACTCTGGGCCACGACGGGAGTTCCAACGAACTCGAACAAGAGGTATTCTGGTATGCTTAAGAACCTTCACGTCTCGGTCTGTAATCTCTACCGGTTCTTCGACGAATCGCAACTGGTCGTCTATAGTGAGCTCCTTAAAAGGAACTATGAGGGTCTAATCTGACAGACAATTCTTCAGATTTGACACGTGAAATACGTTGTGAACTCCACTGAGTTCTGCGGGTAGGTTTAGTTTGTAGGCCACTTTGCCTATTTTCTCGATGATTTCGAACGGTCCGACATAACGCGGATTGAGTTTGCCTCGTTTTCCAAAACGAACTACACCTTTCCACGGTGAGACTTTGAGTAGCACTCGATTCCCAACTTGGAACTCGAGTGGTTTACTACGCTTATCGGCGTAGCTTTTCTGACGGTCACGAGCTGCCGCCATTCGTTGTCGTATCTGTGCAATCCTTTCCGTTGTGTCTACTACAAGTTCTGGACCCGTGATCTGGCTATCACCAACTTCTGCCCAGCAAAGAGGTGATCGGCATTTACGTCCGTACAATGCCTCAAACGGAGCGGCTTGAATGCTGGTGTGGTAACTGTTATTATACGAAAATTCCACTAACGGCAGATGTTTTTCCCAGCCGTTGCCAAAATCGATCACACATGCCCTAAGCATGTCTTCAAGGGTTTGGATGGTGCGTTCAGACTGCCCATCCGTTTGTGGATGATATGCTGTGCTCATGTCTAAACGTGAGCCAAAGGACTTGTGCATTGCTTGCCACAGTTCAAAAGTAAAACACGCATCACGATCAGAAATAATGGAGGTTGGCACCCCGTGCCTCAAAACCACTTCCTTTAAGTAAATGTCTGCTAGAGTAGAGAACTTGTCTGTTTCTTTGATGGCCAAAAAGTGTGCAGACTTTGTGAGTCGATCCACGATCACCCAAATGGTATCATTTCCACGTTGAGATCTAGGTAGGCCAGTAACGAAATCCATGGAAATTTGCTCCCATTTCCATTGTGGTATCTCTGGTTGTTGGAGTAGGCCGATGGTTTCTGATATTTGGTCTTGACTCTCGCACAAGTCAAACATTTGCTGACGTAAGTTGCTATGTGGGCTTTCATGTTAGGCCACCAGTACGTAGTCTTCAAGTCGTGGTACATCTTATCCGAACCAGGATGTACTGAGTAACGAGACTTATGTGCTTCATCCATCACAACCTCGCGTAAATTTCCATAGTGTGGGATCCAAATGCGCCCTGTAATGTAATAAGCACCGTCTTCCTTTTGTTCTAATCGTTTCCTTGACCCACGTAGGGACTCCGCCCTGACATTCTCTGCTTTCAATGCTTCGACCTGAGCATCCCGTATCTGAGTAGGAAGACTAGATTGGATGGTAAGTTGTAATGCTCACACGCGCTTAGGTGTAGTATCCTTTCGACTGAGGGCGTCGGCCACCACATTGGCTTTGCCCGGATGGTACTTGATCGCGCATTCGTAATCATTCAAGAGCTCGACCCAACGACGTTGTCGCATGTTTAACTCCTTTTGCTTGAAGATATGCTCGAGACTCCTGTGATCGGTGTAAATGGTGCACTTGGTACCGTACAGGTAATGTCTCCATATCTTGAGTGCAAAAACAACAGCTCCCAGCTCCAGATCGTGTGTAGTGTAATTCCTTTCGTGAACTTTAAGTTGGCGCGATGCATAAGCAATGATTCTATCCCGTTGCATCAACACACAACCCAGACCCTGAATTGATGCGTCGCAATAAACCACAAAATCGTCTGTGCCCTCCGGCAATGAAAGAATAGGTGCGCTACAAAGTCTATCCTTTAAGTGTTGAAATGCTGATTCCTGTGCATTACCCCAACGATATGTGACACCTTTCTGAGTTAGTGCAGTGAGAGGTTGCGCAATCTTGGAGAAATCCTTGATGAACCTTCGGTAGTAGCCCGCCAAACCCAAGAATTGGCGAATTTCTGTTGGTGTGCGGGGTGCAGGCCAGTTCTTGATCGAGTCTACCTTGGATGGATCAACATGAATCCCATCCTTGTTTACCACGTGGCCTAGAAAGTGGACTTCACGAAGCCAAAAGTCGCATTTCGAAAACTTGGTATACAACTGTTCTGTTCGAAGGAGTTCTAAAATAAGCCGTAGATGATGCTCGTGTTCCTCCTGACTCTTAGAATAGATCAGGATGTCGTCGATGAATACAATAACAAACTTATCCAGGTAGGGCTTGCACACTCTGTTCATAAGATCCATGAAGACCGCTGGTGCATTCGTCAATCCGAAAGGCATAACCAGAAACTCGTAATGGCCGTAACGAGTTCTGAATGCTATTTTAGAGATATCCTCGTCTCAGACTCTCAGTTGATGATAGCCTGACCTCGGGTCAATCTTCGAATAGTAGCTCGACCCTTGCAGCTGATCGAACAAGTCATCAATGCGTGGAAGTGGATAGCGATTCTTTACGGTCACCTTGTTGAGTTTGCGGTAGTCAATACACATTCGGAAGGTACCGTCTTTCTTCTTCACAAATAATACTGGAGCTCCCCAAGGCGAAGAGCTGGGACGTATGAAACCCTTTTCCAAGAGTTCTTGTAACTGTGCAGATAGTTCTTCCAGTTCAGATGGAGCTAGATGATAAGGTGCACGAGCTATGGGCGTTGCTCCAGGAGCTAGCTCGATTTGAAACTCGACTTGTCGGTGAGGCGGAAGACCAGGTAATTCCTCAGGGAATACCTCAGGAAAGTCACGCACGATCGGAATATCTTCAATCTTCTTTTCTTTCGAGGATGCATCAGAAACGAGGGCTAGGATAGCAGTGTGGCCCTTTTGCAAACACTTCTGGGCCTTAAGAAAAGAAATGATGCCCACCACGGCACCACTCTTGTCGCCATGAATCACTAAAGGTTCCCCATCTGGACGAGGAATGCGGACGACCTTCTCCTTGCACAGGATCTCTGCTCGATGTTGCGATAACCAATCCATACCAATAACAATGTCGAAACTTCCCAAAACGATAGGAATGAGGTCGATAGAAAAGGTTTGACCAGCTAAGATAAGATTACAACCCCTAACTACGTGTGTGGCTTCGAGACTTTTACCATTTGCTAGCACTACCATGTGCTTGGTGTTCAAAAGTGTTGGGGTACGTTTAAGCATTTGACTAACTTTTAGAGACACATAACTGGTATCGGCACCCGAATCAAATAAAACATTAACATAAAAGTCATTCAGTAGAAACTTACCCATCACGACATTGGGATCATTCCTTGCATCACCCTGACCAATCACGAACGCACGGCCCCGGGCGCCATTGTTTCCATTGTTTCGCCCGTTGTTACCCCCATTGTTGTTTCCGTTTCCCTGATTGTTGTTGTTATTCTGATTCTGGTTCAACTGGGGGTAGTTTCTCTTGAAGTGACCTTCAGCACCACACTGAAAGCAACCCCTGTTACCCTGCTGTTGTTGCGGCTGATTCTGTGGAACTTGCTGTTGTTGTTGACGATCCTGATTTGCAGGTCGTGCGCTCCTGCAATCCTTGGCTTCATGGCCCATCTTAAGACACCTCTGACAACGACCCTTGTTGCACTGACCACTGTGGTGTCTGTTGCATCTATTGCACTTTGGGTGATTTCCCCTGTATCCACCCTGACCCTGATCTTGACCCCCTGAAGATTGCTGACTGGGACTCTTGAAGTCGTCTGTCTTTCGTTGTTGAGCCTGTGACTGAATAGAGGTTGAACCCTTGCTTGAGATCCCATCCCATTTACGCTTGTTGTCGTTGGGGGCATCATATGTAGTGGTAGTAGCACTAATACGCTTTGGTAACCTGTTTTGCTCCACCGCCTGATCAGTGAGGCGATGAGCCAACTTGATGACTTGCTGAATGGTGCCAAGATTAGCTGAGGTCACGTGACTTTGAATTTCTGGCACCAAACCTTTAAGTTACAGCTCGATGCGCTTGATAGGAGGATCTACCATAGTAGGACACAATATTGCCAGCTCATTCGACCTTTTCGTATACGCTTCGATTTCTGACCCTGTCATCTTTAGGTTGAAGAACTCGACCTCCAGCTTGTGGATGTCATCACGATTGCAGTATTCTTCCTTGATCAGTTCCTTGAAATCGTTCCATGGGGTGGCGTTAGCAACTGCCAACCCTAACATTTGAACTTGCGCTTTCCACCAAGTTAACGCAATGCCCTCAAGTGTTCCAGTAGCATACTTCACCCTACGATCTTCAGGGCATTCACACATCTCGAAGACCGATTCGAGCTTCTCAAACCAGTGGAGGAGGCCTACCGCTCCTTCAGTGCCACTGAAAGTAGTAGGTCGACAGTCCATAAAAGTTTTGAAGGTACATGCAGGAGGCTGAGCATGTTGACCTGTCGTGTATGTAAGAAGAAACAATGTTAAGCACAAGTGTTGGTTTACGTGAGTAGGATCTAAAGATCATAGAGTAAGTTGCTATGGCAGGTTATACCTCCTGCCTGAGCGGCTGCGAGTGCTGTAGCAACTTGTTCGTTGATTAAAGCCGTCAGCTGGGCTTGAGTCATGTTGATACGTCCACTCATGATCTTCATATCAAAGGAAACATGAGTGAGAGGGGTTCGCAAAAGTGCGATGACATAAGAGAGTAAGCACACATGTGTTTTCAATCAATAGTTGCTACGTTTATCTAAGCATACCATGAGCAAAGTTCTATGTAACTAGCAAGTAGGCAATATAAACACAAATCATATCACCTATAGTGTTGAGTCTTGCACGTGGAGCGAAGCGTCGTTGTGGATCGTTGAGCACTGTACAGGTTATAGTCTGGTTTTATCAAAAAGCTTTTTCCCTTTTTTAAAACCAAGTTCACTATAACCAATGGCTCTGATACCAATCTGTCACACCCCCCAAAATCCACGTGCGGAGTACCACCGCTTGGAGGTGTGACTGACCAGGATCAAGCCACCAATCATATTGAACATTATAAATAGTAATTAAAGTTCAACCACACAGTATGAAAGGGGTTCAAAAAAAAGTCATTGTAAGCGTTCAGCGGAAGCATAACGTAAAAACCCAAACATAAGTAATAAGTTTATGAAGTGTAAATGTTTAACATGGAACTCAAAAGTCCATGTCCCCACAACGACTCCTCCATCACGTGCAAGCTCCAAGCTAATCCTTACGACCTGCAAGGCATGTAACAACGAGTCAACAACAAAGTTGAGCGAGTTCACAGTTGGTTGATTAGGTTTTGATTTCGTTTCAATAATCGTAAGTTCGTTTTGCACACCACGTTTTAATCAGTAACCCTGTTTCCCAAACCTTCTCAATGATTAGTGGGGGCTTCCCATGTGAATTACCAGACCGTACCATACTAATGAAAGTAAGTTGTGCCCTAAGTCAATGTCTATCATCATTGACCCTTTGCCTTAGTCCATTAGTACACGCCCGTTCGAACGACACGGTGTGAGGTTTGTTAAACCTAATAGCGCTATCAACTAATGACCCGCTCGCCATTGGCCCGGCGATTAAGTCGATATAAAAAGGAGGGATTTCATGATAGAGATTTTGGTCTAGTATCCGTGTTGTCACCCTTCAATAAAGAGGGTGTGTACGTAATCTCCAAACCAGGAGATTACGCAGGTTCCGATTAAATACTTATCACATGTTGTCACCCTTCAATTAAGAGGGTGTGTACGTGTTCCAAACTAGGAGATCACGCAGTTTCAGTTTAAATCCTTTACCCATTCCCAACACTTGGGAATCCCATGCCTTGTGGAAAGTGTGAACTCACCTCGGTTTGCTCGGTAAGATTATTACTCGCTCACAAATAATTCAATCCAAGCCTATAGTATTTACACATGCGTAATCAGTTGATAAGCACATAGTTCAAGTAACAGTCATGATCATCACATGTATTCGAGCAATAACTAACACATAGCATTTAACAGTTATACAAGCTCATGCAAGTCATGCTTATCATTAACAACAACTAACTAACCCAGTTAACCTTTAACAGACCTAACCGAGTTATTGTGCATGCCTAACCCTTGACGAAACTCCCTGTTTCGTCATGACTCCCACTTGACGAAACCCCCTGTTTCGTCGGGCATCCCTTCGGCGAAACCCACCCGTTTCGTCGTGATTACCCTCGGCAAAACTCACCCGTTTCGTCGACATCGGCGTTTCGTCCATTAGGTCAGTTACGTCGTGTAACTGATGATTACCCAGAAACCCTAATCCGCCGATCATCATCATACGGAAAACATACAGTAATCATTCAATCACAACAGAACCATGCATTAATCTTAAACGATCTATCGCATACAATGGCCATTACATGAACACAAATTCACAGATTCAACAATATCAATCAACTTATCCCATCGTTCAACATCCCATTCAACTCATTAACACCAAGAACCCTAATCGTTAACAGATTCAACATTTTACCGTCACATAATCCGAATAGAGTTTACAAGTATCATTCTAGTTCATGCATGTCATAATAATCATCATCAACAACCAAAGGGGATCCAAACATAAGATCAAGCATTACATAACATCGATGAATCATGTTTTCAACTAACAGTTAGCAATGATAACAATCAATTAATCATGCAAGGGTTAAACACTAACCGTGATAAATAGAAATACTAACTTGATCGGCCTAAAGGGGCTTCGAGAACACAAGATCGCCGTCAGTAGGGAGAGAGAGCTCTAGGGTTTCTAATTTGCTAATAGTGTCAGAAAATAAAATCGTTTCGTTAAGTTATATCTCAAAACAGCGTACTGGGCCCTTAGTGGGCTTCAGCGCAAATCTGGGCCGGCGAAACTCTGAGTTTCGTCGAGATGCAGATGACGAAACTCTCCTCTGTTTCGTCGAAGCGGCTTATGGCGAAACCCTTGGGCTTTTCGTCGAACTCATTCAAGGTTTAAATAGTTTAAGTTTTTCGAACAGGTTACATGTTATATCACCAAACATATAGATGCAACAATCACATAACGTCTCAACATATATCAAACACGTATGGTTACAAGGCAAACAAATCATGAAAACAACCAACTAACAATTAACGTACAATTAGCGTGAAGATGGAATCTTGGAAACTCGTGTTGTCACGTAGCATCTGACGTGACACTTTTTGCGGACGTGGCAACTGATGCGGCTTTTTTTTGCTAACGTGACATCTGTTGTAGCTCTTGATTCGTCATGTGGCATCTAACGTCAGCTAACTGGGTTAGAGTACAGTTAGTTTCGGAGTGCAAGAAGAAAAATAAGTTGAAAGTGACGTGGTACAAATTGAAAGTTAGGAGTGCTATCGACCAATTGATGAAAGTTAGGGTTGTTTAAATCCAATATCCCAATTATCTTTAATATACCATAACCATAAAAGGCACATAACTACTTTTAGAGTAGCAATATTATACGATTGGCATGGTTACATGAATACGATTTGGAGCCATATCATATTCGAGCACACATCTACGTTTGATACGCTTGCGATGGATCCAAAAAAGAAGAAGGATATATTGGACGATCTGATTACGTTCAGCAAGTCTAAAGACTACTACAAGGAGGTATGTATTGTTAGCTAATTTTATTGTCTATTATAATTATTGTTATAATTTTAGTAAATATTTATATATAAGTTTGTTTGTTAGCGGCATCCGGATTCGGATTTGGACACCGCCACCTCAAGGTCATGACCATTTTCGGGCTGCTCTCCTTAGGGATGAAAACGAGTCTAGGCAGGGTCGAGTAACTAACGGAAAAGACAAGTTATAATTTAACAAGCGAGTTATAATTTAACAAGTTATTTAACAAGCGAGTTATAATTTAACAAGTTTGTGTACATAATATTTTGTAGGGACATGGTTGGTTTGTATCGTGGCCAGAGCCAAGAAATTTTCTAGGCAGGGTCGAGTGACTAACGAAAAAGGCGGTGTATCCGAAACCTTTGTAATCATCGATTTTTCTGATATTTAAATGAGTAAAACCAATGATGATTATAAAAAGTTGATTGTAACTGGATTAACTACTTTTAAAGTTGTATAGTGTTTCGTTGTTTAATAAAATGGGCTATGTAAAATTTCTATAAAACATTAGTGCTCGATTGTATTTAATCTTTGCTTTATTGTGTTAAGAAACGACCCGTGTTTGCACACGGGTCTTACCGCTAGTACATATAATAAAAGAAACCACTTTGAGGACACTTGTTATCATATTAGGCCATGTCTTATGGATAATTATAATTTTAGTTTAATCTCTTCTAATTAATTATAGATAATCCTCCTACTAAATATTTATTTAATTTAATTATTACTTTTATATTTATCTATTTACTTCAAATTCAAACTTAGTTATCTAATTTGATATTAGAGTAAATTACGAATTTGGCCCCTATGGTTATATCACTTTTACCCTTTTAGACCAAAAAGAAATTTTTTAACATTTGAGCCCTCAACGTCTTTTTTTCTAACCCTTTTCGACCCCAACGTCTTTTTTTCTAACCATTTTAAGGGTTAGAAAAAAGGACGTTGTGGGCTCAGATGTTAAAGATTCATTTTTTGGCTAAAATGGTAAAAGTGATATCACCACAGGGGCCAAAATCGTAATTTACTCTTGATATTAACTATATACTTGAACGTTTTGTTTAGTTTGGTATCAAATAAATTTTACGAAACTTAAAATAAAATTAACTAATATTATTTATCATTTCTACATTTACAAGTTTTAAATAAATTGTTAAATTTATTGAGACTTCGTTTCATTTACAAGTTTTAAATAAAGGGTTAAATTTATTGAGATTTTGTTAACAAATTTTACTACAATATAATAATCTATTTATATCAATATAAATATATATTTATACTATACTATATAATACAACATTATAAAAATAACTTTTTTATTATTTAATATATAAAATTATATTTATTCAACTCGTGCAATAAAAGATGTTTTTAAAGATATATTGTTTTATTATTTAGTATATAAAATTAATTTATTCGACCCGTGTAATACACGGGGTTATAACCTAGTTATCGCTTTAAACAAAAACCGGAACTAGTGCGTTTAAATTGGAGGGTTGTCATACGGTTCTTTTCTCTGCTATATACAACTAAGGGGTCTAACTCATGTTTAAAAAAAATAGGTTTTATTACTAAAAATCCAATAAATTATCGGGATTGGGGGGGTTAACAACCCAGTTCTGCACCTACACCTGCACCGGATCAACACTATTTCATACACAATGATCTTTTATGTGTAAAATCTCTAATGAGTAACTATGTTTAGAATCTCTTCACATGTTATGTTTATAGAGGGCTATTAAAATTAGGGTTGTGCAACGGTTTAGGACCGAACCGGATTGAACAGAATCGAACCGAGAACCGTTACATCACGAATATTAGAACCAGACCGTTTAAAACCGGATTAAACGGTTCTCGTATAAACGGTTTTTGTTAAAACCGATTGTCAATTAATCTCAAATTTAACAATTAAATAAAAGACAATCAAACCATTTATGATCCATCTATTGTACAAATCTGTACCGAAATAACGAAATTAGAAATCTAAAATATCAGTTTGTATTGTTCTTGTCGTTGATCATTATCTTCTGGTGAAGAGCCGTAATTTAAATATATATTCATATCGCATGTTAATACTTTCACACGATTCAAGGTTAAAAGACCTAATTAAAATCATCTATGCCAAAAGAATATCACATGCTAATTCTTTTTTTTTTTAAAGATAGCATGCCTGTATTGCTGGTTGTTATTTGTTAAGACCGGTTCTTGTGGTTCTTGAACTGGAACCGTCGGTTTAATCAGGACTGAATTGAGAACCGTTTTCACCCAAATTTAAGAACTAGAACCTACCTCTAAATACAATATTACAGTTCGGATCTAGTGGTTCCATTTTGATTCCCCGATTCTTACGGTTCGAAACCGTAAATTGCTTAGCCCTGATTAAATTAAAATGATTTTGATACACTATGGTCATTGTAACGTAGATAAATGGCATGTTGCTATTATGTGTCATTTCAACATCAAATATCGATATTGTCCGGATATCCATTATAAAATCTACCCGTTGGAGGTATTCTTGTCTAAAATGGAAGGCGGTTTCATATGTGGTTGAAAGAAGTATTGTTGTATGTATCAAGAGTTTTATTATAGTTTTTTTTTTTTTTTTTTTTCTAATTTTGGTTGTATACGCAAGTAGCTTACTAGCTGCTACACATGTTGGATCTGGAGTACCAAGCAATCCTTAGCTTTATCCCATTTGTTTTTGATATATTTTGTTCTCTAGCCCCGGAGTGAAATTGGTGCATGGTAATTTCTCGACCCTTAAAACTCATAGCTTTGTCTTTAGTAGAATTAGTTTTGCTATTCGAAAAAGGTGTTGCAGTGCAGCTTGTTGCCCGTTTACCTACCACTTGTTTGTAATTGGTTGTTTTACATGAAATTTGAATTAGATTACTAAAAAATGATGATAAACTACACATAAATTGCATTTTAAAGAAACTAATAATATTGAAAAATGTAAAGAAAAAACTGAAATTTGTTACAATTTACTTTATAAAATAATGGATATTGGCAATGGCGGACTCATGAATTATGTGTTGGAGATGCGGATGAGGGGTTCAACCATATTTTCAAGGGGTGCGGTCAGTTTTGCATAAAAAATAAACTAATTTCTTTTTCAAGGGGTGAGCCCGCCCACCCACAAGAATACATAGGTCCGCCCCTAGATATTGGATTTAAATAACCTCGACTTTCACCAATTGATCGATATCACTCTCAACTTTCAACTTTCACCTTTCACCTTTCACCGGCACTCTCAAAGTAACTGAATCCTAACCCAGTTATATTATATTATTTTATCATACACTTAAACTGTCATTGTAGCATACTGATTTATTTATTTTATTTTCTCAAGTGAGGAACCGTTGACTTGAGGTTATTGCTTGTGTAATCAGGCTTATGCTGCATGAATTACTTAGACCTGTATAAAAAAATTTAGCAAGGAAGAACATATCATCATATCATATCATATAATATATTAAATATATTAATATGGGAAAGCATAAAGAGAGTTAGAACACATTTTCTGCTACACAAATTGATGAATGTTTCTTTCCAGATTTCAAAGGTGGTTATGGTGTACATTTTGGACGTGTGGAACAAGCGAGTTTTAGCTAAAGCGGGAGCCGCTCAGGCTCAGGCGTGTTCATGGACATGATGCATAATGTGTGTGGAAGAAAGAAATAAACAGCTAAAAACAAAATGACTCCAAGATCAGCTTCTTCACCAACAGCTGGTCTAGGAGGATTCACCAAGTATATCTGGCTTGCACACCATAAACTATACAAGCTAGCAATGGCTATCAGAAGCTTAACAGAGTTACTTGATTGTTTCTTGATGTTTCTTTCAGGCTTCACCCTGCAATTAATCCATAACAGTAAATCAAATTGGAAGATCATGATGGCTTAAACACACAAGATGAAGTAGAACCCATAAGCTGATAAGCACACCTGTTGATGTGAACGAAACCGATGATCAAACACCCACATAAGAACCCGACCACCACAACAGCATCCGGATTGACTGGCGCCCGGCCTTTCCACCAACCGGTACTCAGTATCCAGGTGTACACAGTTGAGTGCCCATTTTCCTGCATTATTATTGATGCACTTAGGCGTATTGTTCGGGTTTGCCTTATCGGGTTTGTTGTTATAGGAATCCTACCCGTTTACCGACCCTGATGAGATTCGGGTTAATCAGTATTCGGGTTTTTATGTACAAATTGCATACTTTACAATGTAACTTAGCATGATATTCATTAGGTAATAAGCACAAATGTCAAATAATAACAATTCCAATATGATCTTTCGTTCAAACCCATGTTGTAAAGACATATATTAACTAAAAAACGTCAAATCAAATAAGCACAAAACCTGATCACATCAACCAATGGTACAAACTAAATAGAAAACGTCAAATCGGATCAACCAAACCAACCCTATTTTGTTGATATATCTGGGAGGAAGACAGAAAACAACATATATTCACATAGTTACATACAAACAACGAAACACATCATCGTGTTAACAACAAAAACAAAACACATGGGAGGAAAACAAGATTTTTCTGTCTATTATGTATGTATATGCACAAATGATAGTCTTTTGCCTTGTCTTCTAAAAGTTTTGCCAAACCTACGGCTTCTTGAAAAGTTTGGGGTTTGTGAATGGATAGTTCTTTTTGTATGTCGTCAAGAAAACCCGAAATGAGGCAGTTCAGTAATGCCTCTTGGGGTAACGCGATGACGAAGTTGCTAAGCCGTTCGAACTTTGTGACGAACGCATCAACAGTGCTTGTTTATTTTAGTTTGAACGATGCGACCTGGTGGTTAGCATATGATGACGGCCCGAAATGGGTTTCGAGTTCTTTGGTGAACTCTTCCCATGTCGCTAAGAGATTATTGTCGTGTAGGTATTTATACCAACTCAACGCATCACCAGAAAGATTGAAAGCGATCATTGCTAAACGATTTTGTGGAGTGATGTAATAGAAATCAAAATATTGATTTGCTTGAAAGATCCAATCCAGGGATTGGTACCATCAAATGAAGCTAAAGTTAGTTTAGGAGGTCGAATAGTGAGATTGTGGTCGGGCGGGGAGGATAGGTTTGGTCCGGTTGGGAATGATTGTGCAGGTTTGGCGAGCAGTGGCGGATCTAGAAAAAAAAAACGTCAAGGGGCAACGTTTCAAAATTTTATTTTCTATAAGGGGCAACGAAATCGAGAAAAACGTCATTTTTTCCAAATTTACACTACCGCCGTAGCGTCAAGGGGTAGCAGGGGCTACCCCTATTCTCAAGCTACATCCACCCCTGTTGGTGAGGGTATTTTTGCAACATCAGCGCTATAACGCCCCTTCAAAAATACGCATAACGGTTAACGCCCCTTAATGCCCTTTCAATCAGTACTTTCCAATTTTTTTCTCCTCGTTTGGCGTTATACTAGAAACACCCCTCCCTCTTCATACCCACATAACACCTAGGGGGACGGTGCTGGGGACGTTGTCAAGCCTCTATAATGCCCATTATGCATGGTCTAATGCAAAACAAGTGGAGTCTTCTAGTTGCGAACGGGTCGGGTATTAACGGGTCGGTTTGTTTTATGAACACCCTAGATGAAGTATAATGTAAACTATTGCTAGAAATGTATGGAACAAACAATATCCATTCTACTATACAATTATAGTCAAATATTATTACCTCAAACAAGTGATCCAAAAAGAAATGGGACAAAGAACCAGCTGATATGAGCAACAAACACTGCTTCACAGTAAGCGGAACCTGCACCAAACCAACAACACAAAACACATCATAACTTAAACTTACAACAACATACTGAACAGTGAACACATCAAATCGATAACCCAATCAATCAGCAACCACTAACCCCAGAGACCGAATCTAAATAACCTTTGGAAACAAAAAATCTTGAAACACGAGTGTAGAGCAACGAAAGGGGGAACCCGAGGAAGAAAATGTATAAAAATGGATCGTGAATGTAAGTT
Organism: Helianthus tuberosus; assembly: GCA_030545235.1. Lineage (NCBI taxonomy): Eukaryota > Viridiplantae > Streptophyta > Magnoliopsida > Asterales > Asteraceae > Helianthus > Helianthus tuberosus. The sequence goes on along the minus strand of CM060443.1, from coordinate 19,955,172 downwards.
TCGACGGAAGATCCGAAGAAAGCAGCTAAGCCAAGGGTGGAGGTGAGCCACTCGGTGAAGGATCCGATATCGGGACCGAAAAAGGCGTTGAGAGCGTAGATGAGGCAGTGGTGAGGGCTGAATCTGCCGCTAGAGAGGGTCATGAGGGCTTGACCGGTGCCTAAAGCGTACATCATGTGTGGACCTGGTCCTGGCATTTTGCGGTTAGATTTTTGGTGATCTGCGGTAAAGCCGGACGAAAGATTTTGAGTGCCGGAATCTGGCAAGTCATACTTTTCGTCTGCTATAAATTACAGAGAAGCCCCTAAAGTACTCAAAACTACATTCGGAAACTTGGATATATTTGTTCGTGTGTTTGTTCGTTAAGAATATAAAATGTGTTCACGAACAGGTCATAAATATTTACTGAACGAGATTTTACGTTCGTGTTTGTTCGTTAATGAAAGGAACGTGTTCACGAACGGTTCAGGAACACAAACGAACACATATAAAATTGGAAAAGACGGCGGTGGCTAGAGGTGGATGGTGAGAGTGAGTGGCGTTAAACCTTGAAGCCCTGACTGTTGAACGAAGGTTGATAGTATTTTCGATGTGGATAATGAGAAGAAAATGAGAATAGTGCATAAACAAAGTGGAGATAGGGTTTTCTATTTTATTTGTTTGGGTAACGAGAAAAATTACGAATTAAAGAAAATAAAAAGTTTAGATAAAATAAATAGATGCTAAAAAATCTTCTATGAACAATATAAACAAACAAATATGGATGAATGTTCACGAATACATTACCGAATGTTCACGAACGCAATTGAACGAACGAGACATCTGTCCGTGTTTGTTAATTTACCTAACCGAACGAAATTTCTTGTTCATGTTCGTTCATTGATTAAACAAACGAACATAACGAACTTCTTGCCGAATAGTTTACGAACTATCCGCTGAACGTTCGATTCATTTACAGCCTTGTATATTTTCTTTTGTGTAAGATTGAAATTAATAATGCACACTCTGTATATGACTTATTGGTTGATAATAATTTATACTAGTAATCTCATTAGTGACAATTTTAACTTTCATTTTTGCTGCCAAGAACAATCTCACTCTAACAAATGATTTTTTTTAATATCAAATTCCAGATTTTCTAGGGTAAATATATCACACCTACAACCTACATGATTTTAACTCTCAGCCTTTGATTGTGGAGTACACAACTCAACCATCAGGCAAGGTTGTTCCAACATTTTTAGAGGCCCTAAGCGAAATACAAAATGGAGAGCCTTTGAATTTGTATAATTTTACAAAAAAAAAAGAACCTGCATTTAAGAATATAAATTAAAAAAAAAACCTCATCCTTTACCCCTGCTTGGGACCGCCAATTATAAAATCAGAAAGTTTATAGTTTGCGGAGTTATTTTTTTTTTAAAGTTAGATGTTTTGTAAAATATAATATATGTTTAGACAAAATTTATTTTTCTATCTTTTATTTGAATCACCAAACGCCAATAGCAAATCAAATCGCAAAATACTAAAGATTCAAATCGCAAAATACTAAAGATTCAAATCGCAAAACTAGGGTTGTCCAAACTGCTCGACGATCGAAGATCGCTCGAAAAATGCTCGAAAAATGCTCATTTGATTCCTGCTCAGTTTGTAAATGAGCCGATCGGATCGGTTCGATTCAAATTCAATCCGAGAATGAGCAAAGCTCCGCTCGCTCGTCGATCGCTCGGTTTCGCTCGAATTATTTTTTATTAATAATTAATATATATATAGATTTTATAGATTAAAAACCCAAAAAATATAATAGCCAAAAAAAATTAAAAGCCCAAATAACATTAGCCCAAGTCAATATTTAATATACAAATCTAACCCTAAATCTATTTCCTAAAAGGCTAAAACATAATTCAGTCGCCGCTCTCAAGTCTCAACTGCTCAACCTCAAGTGTCTCGACAGTCGACTCTCACTCTCCCTCTTCGACTCAATTCATCGGACAATCATCGGCTCAAGTGTCTCCGACTCAATTCATCGGACAATCATCGGCTCAAGTGTCTCATAAAAGGTTAGTCGCTCCTGTTTAAGTTTAAATATATATGTTCATTCTTCAATAATCGTTAAATATCTGTTTCTGTTTCTGCAACATATCGTTAAATATCTGTATCTGTTCATTCTTCAATAATCGTTAAATATATGTTTTTGTTCGCTCCAGTCTTCATTCGTCGCCTCGTCGGACTTGTTTCAGGCTTCAATCTGTATGTTTTTTTGTTAATTAATCGTTAAAGATTGCTTCTTTATGTTAAATTGTTAATTGTTAAATCGTTTCTGTTTCTGTTTCTGTTAACCATATTGTTTCTTTATGTTAAATTGTTAATCGTTTCTGATTCTGTTTCTGTTAATTAACCATATCGTTTCTGTTAACCATATTGTTTCTTTATGTTAAATTGTTTCTGTTCATTCTTCAATAATCGTTAAATCGTTTTTGTTTCTGCTTCTGTTAACCATATTGTTTCTTTATGTTAAATTGTTAATTGTTAAATCGTTTCTGTTTGAGTTCAATTCACATTATGTTTATGTTATAATTGTGTTAACCATTGTTTCTGTTATAACTGTGTTAACGATTGTTTATGTTATGTTTCGTTTCTGTTTTGGTAGGATGTCTTCTTACAAAGAATCAAACGAGAATCCGGCTGCTCATGTTGATCTGACTGATGGAGAGGACGACCCGAATCCAATAATTGATGTGTTGACTCCATATGGGTCTGATAATAAATTAAAGGTATTTTTATAATTGACAAAACCTAAAAGTTGTTTTGTAATGTGTAGAACTTAATGGTTTTGTTTAATGCTTGTGTTTATAGGTTATATGTTGATTTGAAGTTGAATTTTGTGGATGAAGATGAACAAGCTTAAAGAAGAAGTTTATGGCTTTTGAACTAAATGACAATTTGTATTCGCACTTTATTTTGTGTTGCTTTTGTATTCGCACTTTATTTTGTGTTTCTTATGTATTCGCACTTTATTTTGTGTTGCTTTTGTATTCGCACTTTAAGTTAGAATTTGTTTTTGTTGAACGAAGCCTTATTATTCAATCGAGCGAAAACGATCCGCTCGCTTTTTTTTAGGATTTGATAAAAACCGAGCGAAACCGAGCCGATCGATTCAAATTCAATCCGAGCATGAGCATCACTTTTGCGATCGGTTTTACAAATTTGATCCGCTCGGATCGGATCGGTTGTAATTCAATCCGAGCATGAGCATACCCTCGATCGGATCGGATCGTGAACACCCCTACGCAAAATCAAAATACTCAAGATTAGTACTTAGTAGAAGATGTAAAAAAATGCCATTGAGATTAAGAGTTGGAGACATTGAATAACAATTGTGATGATTAACGCTATTGTCGACTCTAATTTCGCTAAATCCACAATCAATTTCATATCGGTTACTCAACTGACGCCCGCTAATAATGAAGGTCCAATATCTCAATAGCGTGCGTGAGTTTAGTGCGTGGAGGACTAGAGTAGAGGTGCACAAACCGGTTAATTTTAATAACCGGTTCGGTTAACCAGTTATACCGGTTAATTTGACTTTTTGACTTTAACCGGTTAATGCTTTAACCGGTTATTACTTTAACCGGTTATTTTTTTAACTGGTCCGGTTAATTACTTTAACCGGTTATTTTCGGTTATTAACCGGTTTTTTTGCCTTTTTTTTGAATTTTTCGGTTATTTTTTCGGTTAACCAGTCTATCGGTTTAAAAAAAACGGTTAATAACCTGTTATTATACTAAACACTTATAACCGGTTACTAACCTACGGTTAAAAATAACCACTAACCGGTTATTCCTAAATCGGTTATTAACCGGTTACGGTTTCGGTTAATAACCGGTTACGGTTAATTAACCGGTTATTTTGTGCACCTCTAGACTAGAGGCAGGGAGGGTTTCACGTTTTCTTTATGGGTTATCTGTATTTGGGCCTAGATAGTTTGTTTATATGGGCCAAATTAAGCATAGCATATGAAAACAAATTTGAAATTCGATGGCCCTTGATTCTTGGTGATCCTATGCGTTTGCCTAGGGTCTTAAGCATATTGGGCTGGCCCTGCCATCGGGATGTGTCCCCTTGACCTTGAGGATAGATAACAAATAATTAACTTGGAAATGAAAGTCTTTAAAGATGACCTAAAGTAGGGGTGTTCATCGAATCGAATATCGAATTTTCAAATTATTTGAATGATTTTTATTTTCCCTTGAATTCGAATTCGATTAAAACCTACCTAACTCGATTCGTATTCGAATAAAAAACTCAATTCGTATTCAATTTGATTCAGATTCTTTTAAAACATGTAAAAAACTATCAAAATGAAACATAAATTTTAAAGTAGTCATGAATTTGTCCCCTTCGCCTTCGACACCTTTGGATCCCTAGCTCCAGAAGCTATCCGTTTACTGACTAGGGTCCAACAGGTTGTCCACAGCAGTGGCTCATCAATAGGGGGGCAGGGGTTTGTCTTTAATAGGCTATGGTTTGCTATCCAGAAAGGGGTAGCGGCGCAGCTTGTTGCTCGCTTACCTGCGATATTGATGTAAAATGCATTTTGAAAGTTATATGCTATGAAATACAAAATTATGTTTTTGAGAAGTAGTCATAAAGCACGATATCACATTAAAAACTTCCAAATAAAGTTTTATAAGTTTAAAATTCAAAACGAGAAGTCAGAAATAACAACTCCACATTACAAGTTAATATTTATAGAGTTATAAATCTATTTATAGATTTGTTACCTAGGTTTTACTTATGGGCCATGTATTGGGTTTGGTAATGTGTCATTTTAATACATGGAATAAATTTTGAAAATAATTTATGGTATATTCAAATAAAAGTTATATATGTATTATATATAAAAATAATAAATAAAAATGTATTATTTTTATTCGAATTTCGAATCGAATTGAATTTGAAATTATAAATTCTTATTCGATTTGTATTCAATTTACTTGACTCGAATTGAATCGAATTCGAATTCTTTTAATCGAAACGAATTCTCAACACGCCTAACCTAAAGTCTTCATGTTTAAAGTGAAATCCAAGAGGGGTTCCATCGTTAAACATGAGATCCATGTAGGCTTGCTAAAATCCAGGTCATTATAATGAGATTATTCGTGGCAACTAAAGCAAAAGTTAAGATTATCATTTGTCAAATTGTTAGTATTGATTATCATCGTCTAATGGGTCATACATAGCTTGGATTATAAAAATCCAATTTGCCTTTTCTTATAACCATATGAAACCGAAAATGTAGACTGATTTTAAAAACCTAGCAACTTCAATGATAATTTCAAAGTTACATATAACTTCAAAAATTCACTTTTTCACTAGTAGCGTAATTATGTAATTACCCTATTGGAGTAATTATAATTACTCTATTAGAGTAAATTCACGATTTTTTTTAAAATTTTGAAATTAAACATTATATTTAAGTAGATGGAAAAAAATTCAAAAATAAAACTTCATTTACTTCTCATTTTAAGGTCGTTTTGTCCGTTAAAACTCATTTGTATTTGATCCTTACACTATGTTTCTATCATCTTTAAGTTTAGTAATGCTACTTTATTATAGGGTAATGATTTTTAACAATTATAACGGAGTGTGATTATATATACGTGACACATAAGCACAAAACATATGATACGTACGAAATAAATTGATATGTGATAGATGAGTGTTTCCGTCTTTCACCTAAATTACACATGTCGCATTTTGATAGTCTTTCACCTAAATTACACATGTCGCATTTTGATAGCCTAATAGAAAACAAGTCTTTTTACACAAACTACCCCTATATATAAAATTTAAAACGAAACATATATCCAAGGAAGGAACATTTGAAATAGCATATTATAGATTGCAATATTTCAAAATGTTCTTAACAGTTAGCATAATCTGATGGCAACACATGATGATTCTTGAAGCACATCACCACCATTAGTCCATTATTGTCAAACAAACTTCAACTATCAACATCTACAATTCATCAAACACATTACAAATGAACACAATTCACCTTTTCCGGTACTAATCTTCACTCGAACATGTTCCGGCTGTTGATCGACTTAATATCCAACAAAATATGACCAACGATCCACGGAAACCCCAAGCATTTAACACTTCCTTTACAGTAATCCACATGGTAAGTCACATGATACCACGCCGACGCCAACTTATGGTGGTCTTCTGCCTCACAACTACCCTCGAACCACCCTTTTGCGTCCCTATGCAAACACTTAATCGCCAACAGTATCTTATCTTTTGTCTCACCATACCTCCGGTTGTCTCGTTGCAAATAAGACGATTTGTTCCGTATGTTTCCTGTAAGAATTTCATCCTCGGTTTCCGCTTCATAGTAGTTCATTAAGCTCGTGAGAGCATCTAAATACATTTCTTTATGAGTCAACGCAATCTCGATAAAGTCAACAAAGCCGTCAACTAAAAGATCTTGATCGTAAGAATCTTGGATGGCTTGAGTTGTATAAGCAGATGCCGCATTATCTATAAGTTCGGATTCTTTAGTGGCACGATAAAGTTTCCCGAGCGGGCCTTGGGAGATATACATGGGTCGGTCCCACCTAGCCATGAAATCGGGGTATTCCCGTGGTCTTAAAGCCCGTGGCATTTCGGCTGGGGCTCCGGATTTTGCAAAATCAACAGCCATAGAGTGAAGTGCAGCTAATTGAAGACATTTTGGGCTCAATGCTTTCTCGGGTTCACGATCCGCATGGACTAAGTGTGCGTTTGAGATGCCACCGAGGGTATCGCTTGTCATGTAATCCACAAAAAACTTCCCGATTTCCTGCAAGGAGTTTTGGTGATTTGATATTAGTTCTTGTACGATTATTTTTGGTAGAAATGTTGGTTTTAGGAATTCTTGATTTGACTTACCTCTAATGTAACGTCGTGGTCCAATAAACGTGGTCTTCGACCCGTGTAGTCCATCGGGTCCACGGTTCGAGGTGGGATTAGAGATTCATCCCAGCTAACAAAATATAAATCACCATCAAGATCACCACCAGAGCATTCATTCGGATGAGGCCTGTAATATGCAAACGTCAGTATATTTTTCTAGAGTAAAATGTCATTTTCGTCCCTGAGGTTTGGCCACTTTTGCGACTTTCGTCCAAAGGTTTGTTTTTTCGCATCTGTATCCAAAAGGTTTGAGATCTTGCCATTTTCATCATAACTCGTTAATTCTATCCATTTTATAAGGTTAAGTCAGAGGTATTTCCGAATAAAGAAGGTTTATTTATAATTTTAAAAAAATGTCTAAAATGACGAAAATACCCTGACCTAACGTTATATAAATGGATGAAGTTAACGAATCGGATGAAAATAGCAAGATTTCAAACTTTTTGGATCCAGATGCGAAAAAAAAACCTCTGGACGAAAGTCGCAAGAGTGCCCAAACCTTAAGGAAGAAAATGGTATTTTACACATTTTTCTATTATAAAGTCGAAAACAACAATTACCGTTCTCCTTTTTGAGGAAACACGATGCAATCTTTATAATCTTTCTCGTCTAATGCAATCTCGTAAACAGCATCAAGGACCCTAACATCTCCCGGGTGAAGGCAAGGATTTCTCGTAACCACAACCTTCCCCATAACCACCGATGTCATATCATCCATGTTTTTAAAGTATTTTTGTTCCCGGTTTTTTAACTCTGTTTTGGTCAACGTGATTCTAACATATACTTGACCGTAATCCAAAACCCCGGATTCATCCAAGCACCCGACAAGGATCCGACCCTTTGGGACAAAAACCCGACATCTAGTTCTAAGATCAACTAGTAGATTATCATGGTGTGACAAAAGCATCATCGAGAGGTACGGTTCACGATTCGGCTTGTACCCTTGAAGTAACATCTTCACAAGAATGTCTTTTACGTCATAAGATCCCAAACCATCCAAAACCATGAGTGCATCTTCAGTACTATACAACATTGCGTTTATAACCCGAAGTTGTGCATCTTGTAATGCCAAAAAGGCGTCATCTTTAACTCCTAAAGTTGACAAAAGAGTAACAATTTCACGGTTAAAGTAGCACGATTGTGATTCGCTATATTTTGTGACATTTAGCATCCGGTTTTTCGAGTCAAATTTGCACATGCTTTTACGTAAAGATAGTTTCTTGAAGGAATTTCGATCAACTGCAATAACTCCTTTGTAGCCACCATATCGGATTTGAAAAGCCGAAGGAATATGTTTTAAACCGTATTTTGAAGCAACTTCTTTAGCAAAAGATAGTGAGATTTTCCCAATACCGTCTGAAAAGCAATAGTCAACGCCGTCAGTCTTGACTTCAATGTCGGGAATAATCTCAACATGATGAGGTGGCACTTCAATGGTTTGCTTAGAAGTGCTGAACAATTGACCCATTCTTGCAGCACACTTTGATACACTTCGAATGCTAGTAAAACACCCCATCCATTTTCTTATACTTTCCGCTGTCACGTGCTCGTTAGAAGCAAACATCCATACCGAGTTTGACCGGAGTTGACTTGCAGAAAACGCTAAAAATTCAAACTTTTTTGTTCCTATACATATCCCGTTGGTCATAATATCAAGTGCTCGATCGTACACTTTTGTTTTGAGAGGCTTTGAGAAGATTCCTTGTTGAAGGCTCACCGAAATAACATTTGGTTGAAGCTTACCCCAATCTTCATCAACAAACGTTACTCTTAAAAAGTCGGAAGAATATTCAGAATAATGTTTCACTATGTAATTCGAAGCCTCGAGTTCTGGACCCAAACAGTAAATCTTTGTAGGGGTGATATAGACTCTATGAATGCTCATAATCTTGTTTTGACCTGTTGACTTGCTACGAACAGATGACGGGTTCTTGACGGTTTGACTCATGGTGTTGAGTTTATCCTTGATATACGTGATGGGGTCGTAGCAAGTGGTATACGTTTTATGCATTCTTTTTAAAACCGTCATTACAGAATCTTGATCTTGATTGATTATGAACTCGATTAGCTCATTATTTACCGACGCAAAGCTTAGTTTTTGAGTTTGAACTAAAGAGTTGAGTTGAAACAGGATCTCGTATGGTAAGTTTGACTCTGGTTGACTTTTAACGAGTGGGACGATATCAGAAGATGAATGGAATTCTTCCCCGTCTTCTACAGTCAACGTTATCAGTTCTTTCATGTAAGAAGGTAAACTTGTGAAGCTTTCCAAAGCCGAATGCGGATCTTCAAATTGCAAACATAATGTGCATGACTGCCCAATGGATCTCTTGCTGGAGAAATCAGTGGTTCGAACCCATGTGAACTCAACGTCATCCTTGCAGATATGATAACGGTCAGAGCTGAACCGCGGTGATACATTCTGTCCCGACACTCTCTGGTATAGCTTTGGTGCATGCTTGAGCTGTAAAAAGCAAACATAAAGCTTCAATAATTAAATTCATATATGTGTGATAAATAACTCCACTAGCTATAATCCTTGGTTCAAGGTTGTTTACTCAATCAATGTTTACTATATTCTGTAGATTGAAATTAATTGCAATTATTGTAACTTAGAAAAACAGAACCAGTTACTTGATTAATTGATAATCACTTGATTAAAGCCAGAGATATGCATATAACTTCACATTTCTCTCTTTGATCAGCTTATATACTCACTCCTCCAAATCCAACTATTTTAGCCCAAAATAATCAAAAAGTATAAATCATAATCATTTCTACCACTCAAAACTTCTGCAGATCCCATTATTTTCGCCCTAAACCGATTTCAAAAATCAATTTAATCCGACCCCCCCTATATACACAACTGTAGGAAGAACCAAGGTTTAAAAGAACGGAAACGAGTTTCAAGGTGTTTTCCCTTCGCCTTACAAGGCATAAGCCTCGAGACGAACTGAGGCGTAAGCCGGAGGCGGGAATTAAAAAAAATATATAAAAATTATATATCTTATAAAAATAATAGTACTAACTAAATTCATCATCAAATTCATCAAAATCATCCAAGGTTTAAAAAAACGGAAACTAGTTTCGAGGCGTTTTCCCGTCGCCTCACGAGGCGTAAGCCCGAAGCGGAATTAAAAAATAAATAAAAAATTATATATCTTATAAAAATAATCATACTAAGTAATACCCTGAGGCGCACATAAAATAAAAACCCCTTGAGTCGCCTCATAATCATTTTTTGGGTGTTTCGCCTTGAGGCGCGCCTCGAGGCTCACGCCTCAGCCGTTTTTTAAAAACCATGAAATCATCAAAAACACACATAAAAATACATAATATGCTTGAAATTGACACAAAAAGTCGAAAACATCAAACGGCCCATCTGAGGCGCACATACAATATAAACCCCCTAAGGCGCGCCTCAGAATCGTTTTTTGGGTGTTTCGCCTCGAGGCCCTCAACCGTTTTTTAAAACCATGGGAAGAACTAGTACCCTAAGCCAAAATCAATACATAAATTCTTACTAATCAAGAACAATCACAAATAACATGAACCCCCGTGATAAAAATTCAAACTTTACCAAACAAAAACAAAACGAAACATAAGCTATACACCTTAAGTTATTATTAATCAAGAAAATTCACAAATAACATGAACTCCATGATAAAAATTCAAACTTTATTAAACAAAAACAAGAAGTGGCTGTTTGGCAACCTTGTGCTCCAAGCCACAGGCCTCCTCTGAATCGGTCAGCATGTTTCTAAAACTTACACATTAAGTGTTGTTTTTAAAGTGAACCAAACACACTCTACTCTAACCGATGCAGAATCATTAAAAGGCTATCAATGAACCCCTAAGAAACAAATCATATACCTTCAAAAGCACAGCATTAGGTTCTTGAGCCTCAACACAACAAGAAAAAGCCTCCAAAACATCACTAAACTGCAACTCCAACCTATAAACCTCCCCACAACAACTCACCCAAAACTCAACACTCTTTCTTTCAGGCAAAACCCAACTTTTAACACCACTCCATGACTCCAAAACAGACATGCAATCCCTATCCACCAACAACCCACTTCTTAAAAACCCATGTTCGACCCGGTTCTGGGGACAAACGGGTCGGATGATGACGTCATCGAGAGAATGAGAGAGTGAGAGATTAAAACCCTTGAAACAGAGTGCTGATTTTTTGGATAATGATATGGCTTTTGATTTGGAGTCTAGGGTTTCGAATTGGACTCTACCGAAGCCTCTGGACTTCCAGTTTTTGTGGTCGGAGGAGATTTCGCAGGCGAATATTGTGGAGTTTCCGGTGTGGGTTTCGAGGAAGGCGAGGAGGTCTTGGGCGGTGGCTGATCGGGGAATGTTGGTGACTCTTACGGTGGTAGTGGTGGTGGTTTGTTCTACCGCCATTGTTGTGCGGGAGATGGTGATCGGTGTGGTGGTTTTAGAGGGTTTTGGGGTGAAAAGGAAAAAGGAGAGAGCATATATTGAAAACGGGAAAACTAAGCTACACTTGTTTGGGATTTTTTTGTCAATGGAATATACTTCTCAAATTTCTTTTTTTTTTTTCCAGTAAATTACAAAACTCGCCCTTTACGTATGTCACTTACTGCAAATTGTATCCTTGGTCTTTAGTAATTACAGAAAACGTACTCTATGTTTACAAACCCTTACACGTTATGTCTTTTAACCCTATGGTTAAGTCTGACCAATTGAACCCCACATAAGGGTATTTTGGTCATTTTGAGTAAATAGGGTAAAATGACCAAAATACCCTTATGTGGGGTTCAATTGGTCAGACTTAACCATGAAAATTAACCGAGTTAGGGTTAAAGGACATAACGTGTAAGGGTTTGTAAACATAGAGTACGTTTTCTGTAATTACTAAAGACAAATGATACAGTTTGCAGTAAGTGACATACGTAAAGGACGAGTTTTGTAATTTACTCTTTTTTTTTTTATAAAGAAGCATCTATTATAAGAGAAAACTTCTTAATTTATTCATTGATATGAAACCGATTATATACCAAGAATACAAAACTGATTAGCTGTAACAACCCGCACTTTTGTGCGTTGTTACTACTCGATATACTCGTTACGCCTAGCACCAAAGATTCGGATCATAATGTAACTATATCGCATACATCGCTATTCGAAGGATAATCGCATATTTTCGCTATACATTAACGCTATACTACACTATATCACATACACTAACACTCACGATTGCATTGAGTGAGGAGTTATTCTACCCTCCTCGGTGGCCGTGATGTGTCGAAACGCAGACAATTAACGCTAACAAAGACTCTCGGATGAGTGCTATAGCTCCAGTCGTCGTGACGATGATGACAATGCGAGTGAGTGGTACCCCGTCAGTCATTGTGGAACAAAACACAATAACGTTCGTGACAACATCAGGAAAGGACCTATACTACCCTCCCTGATGGCCGCGAAGCGTCGCTAATAATCGCACACTCGAAACGAAAACCGATTGTCATATCGAACTTGGAATACGAATACGTATATACGACCCTTTGGTGATTAATTATAATAAATAATAAATATCAATATATGGAACGTGGCCCAAACTATCGCAACGCACCAAAAATGAGGAACGAGAGGCCTCCGTACGGATGGGCCAGCCGAACGGCTGGACCAACCGATCGGACAGGCATGTCCAACCGATCGGACAGACATGGTCCAACCGATCGGACTGGCATGCCAACCGATCGGACGGTCATGCCGGCCGATCGAACGGGCCGTCCGATCCAGGCCAACCTGCCCTCCTTTCCTTCCTCCTTGCCTATAAATACCCCTCGTTCACCTCAAACACACTTGTTGTCACTGTTGCTGCTCGACCAGAAGTTCCAGCCCCTTTAACTCTCGATTTCTCGCGATTTTTGTAAGTTTTTAACTCAAATCTTGTACTTCCTTGATCTATAACCAAATCTACACCTTCCTACCTGTTAAATCTCCACTTTTAATCGTGGAATCTCTGGATTTTGGGCATTCTAGGGTGATGTCACCATAAAGTTCTTATGAACTTCATGGGTGATGTCATCCTAGGCAAGATCTGAGTGATTTCCATACGTCTCTACATAAATCAAGTCTAAATCAATGCTTTCTAATCAAGAAGTGGTGTGATTCCTAAGGATTTGAGGTACCTTGAAGATGATGTCACCCTAAGTTCACATGAACTTCAAAGTGTGACCTCATAAACAGCTCAGATCTAAGTAATTTCACCTGTTTTATAACAAATCTCACCAAACCTAAGTTACCTAGCCATAGTGTGTGTGATTTCGGGTTAAACTTGAGAAAAGCCATCAAGAACGGCTAGATCTGATGGAACGGGGTGGTTCCCGGCCGTTAGAACGGGTCAAACTTGATGGAATTTCGGTTGTTTAGCATGAAGGAACACCGTCCCAAGCAAAACCGCTGAAAAACCTTAAAAATTAGTCGAATATCAGCTGAATAGGCTGCCAGCCGATCGGACAGCAGCCCAGTCGATCGGACAGGCTGCCAGCCGATCGGACAACAGCTTAGCCGATCGAACAGGCTGCCAGCCGATCGGACAGCAGCCCAGCCGATCGGACAGCAGGCCATCCGATCGGACAGCAGCCCAGCCGATCGGACAGCAGGCCATCCGATCGAACAGGAGGTCATCCGATCAAACCACTGCCATCCGACCGGACCAGCCCATCCGATCCATATTGCCATCCGATCCATGTGTCATCCGATCGGATGAGCCCATCCGAACGGATGGGCACGATCCGACCGGATAACTGACTTTTCGATGCTATTCTCGCTTAACCGTGCATCGTTTACCATATCCTTCAATGATTAACGCAGACGTACTCGCAACCGACTCAATCAAGTTGTATTCTCGCTAAATACGCACTGTGAGTATACTTGAACCCTTTTAATCACTTTTTGGGTGTAACATACGTTTATAACAAATCGAACCTATCAAACGAATTATCAAATCAATCGAATTATCGCTTGCGAATAACTGTTATGCATAGATATACGTGATGCTAGTTGCATATATGCTAGGGCTTATACTCGCGACGTCCCACCACGACTAGTATAGTACTATTGCGCCCGACGGGGTCTAGTTTGCCATCGCATATTCGAGCATCGAGGACTTAGTTGGTAGTATCAGCTTTGTGAGTATATATGTCGTGTGTTACGTTCTTGCATATGGAAATTCGCTACACTTTTTATCTATTACGCTATACATATCAAACCTGTATACTCGCCAATACTTTTGTATTGACAAATATTTTTAACGTATGTTGCAGGTTAGATCGCAGGCTATATCAAATCAAGCTAGGAAGTCTAGAAACTCCACTAAAATCTAGGTTGTCGGATTTGTATTGTTCGAGAGGACAAGAAATCTGTGATAACTTATGTGATTGTATTATTTGTTAGTATGGGATAACGAATGTATTAAATATTATCGCAATATAGTTGTTATGGATTCTCTTGAGCAATCTGATTCGCCTAGTGTCGCGCCCCGATGATTTCGCCATCGGTTGGGGTGTGACATTAGCCTCATCAATAATGAATAATATATGTCAGTTAACAGTCCTCGCAGTCTAAGCGGTAGATGGTCAAATGGTTAGACTGGATCTGAAACGAATGAAGAGATGGCGAGGGAGTCCCTTGGTGAAGATATCGTGTATTGATAATCAACAGGGACATGAAGGACACGAACTAATCCAACCCAGACCTTTTCGCGAACGAAATGAATGTCGATTTCCACATGTTCTGTGCGTCGATCTTGGACCAAATTTTGAGATAGGTAGACTGCTGAAACATTGTCACAATATATCAATGTAGTAGTACGAATTGGAACATGGAGCTTAAGTAGAAGATTGCGAATCCATGTTGTTTCAGCAGTAGCGTTTGCGACCCCTCGATATTCAGCTTCTGGGTTAAATCTCGCTACAGTTGCTTGATGTTTTGAAGACCATGAGACTAGATTATCCCCGAGAAATACACAGTAGCCGGATGTAGAACGTCCTGAGTCCGGGCAACCCCCCAATCGGCATCAGAGTAGGATGTGAGATTCATCGAATTAGAGTGTTTAATTTGCAGACCATGATTGAGGGTACCGGGTGGACGTGAGATATTGAAGAGCACCGACAAGACTCCGATATAAAGAACCATTCGTTAAAGGTGTGTCAACTATTGCGCTTAGTTTGGAGTCTGTATTAGTGGGAGTTGTTGCTGGTTTCTAGTTTTGCATGTTTGCACGGTTAAGAATGTCTCGGGCATACGATTCTTGAGATAGGAAAAGTCCCTCATTTTCACGTGTTACTTGTATGCCAACAAAATGTTGAAGTTACCCCAAGTCGGTCATTGCAAAATCATTTGATAGAAGTGTAATAAATTGTTGTAGAAGATTAGGATTGGATGATGTTGTTAGAATTATATCATCTACATACAATAGAAGATAGGCCATTTGGTTTCCACTTTTTTTAGACAAATAGAGAAGCGTCACATACCTTGCTTTTAAAACCACACCTTTGAATGTACGACACAAAACGTTGGTACCATTCCCATGGGACTTGTTTCAAGCCATAAAAAGACTTTTTAAGACGAGACACATGTTTAGGCTTGTCGTGGTCAACAAATCTAGGTGGTTGGAGCATGTACAAGGTTTCGTTTAGTTCCCCTTGTAGAAACATGTTTTTTTACATCTAACTGGTGGATTGGCCATGCTTTAGACACGGCTAGGCTTAAAATAGTTCGGATGGTGGTCTGTTTTACAACCGGACTGAACGTTTCATCACAATCAACTCCGACCTGTTGACATTTACCATTGACCACAAGTCATGCTTTGTACCGCTGAAGCTTCCTATCCGTATGAAATTTGTGCATATATAACCACATGCAATGAATAATATGGGCATCCCGAGGTCTAGGCACTAAGTCCCATGTTTTATTTTCTATAAGGGCCTTGTACTTATCAGACATAGTTGAGTGCTAGTTAGGGTCTTAGAGGGCTTGTGTGGGGGATTTTGGTAATGGGGAGATGGATGAGATGGTGTCAACATCAGGATTAAGGGGCTGTTTTGATTTTAAGGTTCCATCTCTAGATCGGGTAGTCATAGGATGGAAATGAAAAAGATTGATCCCCGAGCATGGAGATGAAAAAGCCTGATCCAAGACGAATAGGCAACTTTCGTCCCATCCAAAATCCGAACTTTATTTTAGATGTTAGTCACGGTATAAACCGGATGTAGGGATTTAGTTTTCACTTTCTTGGATGCGTCACCCTTGGAGAATGAACAAAGAAAGAGAAGAGGGTCGGGGAAAAACGAGGGATGGCAGAGGGACTGTAGTTGATCTTGGCGGAAAAGATGAAGCAAAAAAAATTTGACTGTAGTCTGCAGAGAGGGTTACAGTAGCTATGATACCATCTTATCGTAGAAAACTTCTTGATTTGTTCATTCATATGAAACTGATTATATACACAGAACACAAAACTGATTAGCCTCTATTATAGGAAAGGAAATAATAATACAATAAATACAAATAATATACAATAATATATGTTAGTTAACAGTATTTTGGTTGAGATAAGACCGATTCTCGAATTAAAATAATCTACTCAAACTAATATTAGAATAGGTTATGGGTTCAAAACTCAGTCTTGTTGAGAACAAAAATGGTTTCGGTGGCGCTAATAGTTTTATCACGGTGGGTCTTTGGATAGTGGGTTTCCTCTGGAATGGTAGCGAGTCGGGTTACTAGCGTCGTTTGCATTCCGGGCATGAGTGGCCTTTTGCGACCAACCTCTTCTCAGTCACAGGGCTTTCAATATCTGCTAATTGATCAGCAAGTTCCTTCAATTTCTGACAGTAGGCGTTGAAGCTGAGCATTGATTTCAGTGTGATTTTATTGAACTCGTGTTCAAGTGTTGCATTTCTTGCTCTTTTGTTGTTGGTGAAGTTGTTCTTGAGTCTTATCCAAGCCTCGTAGGCAGTGATTCAGTCTTAAGAACGCGGACTAGAAGTTCTTTCGACAACGTGCCATAAATCCATTGTAAAATAATGGCATCGGTTTCATTCTAGGATTCAAACGTAGGATTTGTTTTTTCTGGGGCGTTTGTACCATCTATGTGGTGAAGAACCTTGTATCCCCGAGCATGGAGATGAAAAAGCTTGATCCAAGATGAATTGGTAACTTTCGTCCCATCCAAAATCCGAACTTTATTTTAGATGTTAGTCACGGTATAAACCGAATGTAGGGATTCAAATTTCTTTTTATTGGAGGCTTCACCCATGGAGAATGAATCACTAAAGAGTAGAAGGTAGGGGAAAAAATGAATGATGGCAGAGGGATCGTAGTTGATCTTGTCAGAAAAGATGAAGCAGAAAAAAATTGGACGGTACTCAGGTGATGGTAGGGCGACATAGAGCTAGGTTACAGTAGCTCTGATAGCCTATTATCAGAGAAAATTCCTTGATTTGTTCAATTATATGAAACTGATTATATACACAGAATACAAAACTGATTAGCCTCTAATATAGGAAAGTCAATAATGCTAATAAATACAATTAATATACAATAATATACGTCAGTTAATAGTATCTTGGTTAAGATAAGACCGATTCTCGAATTAAAATAATCTACTCAAACTAATATTAGAATAGGTTATGGGTTCAAAACTCAGTCTTGTTAAGAGCAAAAATGATTTCGTTGAGCCAATGGTTTTATCACAGTGGGTCTTTGGATAGTGGGTTTCCTCTGGAATGGTACTGGGTCAGGTCACTAGTGTTAGGGATATATCACACAATCAACAAGAACAAACACACACAACAGCTTACTCACACACACTAAATCACAAGAACAAGAACACATGATTTATAGTGGTTCGATCAAGCTTGATCTACGTCCACTCTCCACAACTAGTTCTTCTTTGTATTAGGTGCTCAAAAGTTACAGTACATGAATGAGAAGTATTTATAGGGGATGCAATTAGGGTTGTTGACTTTAAGCTACAGTGACAAATAAAACCTCTGCTCTGGTTAAAACTTCACAACCCACATCTGGGTTATCAGTTGTAGCTAAGGCATAAACCAGGCGAGTTATCTGCTCATCTGGGTTATCAGTTGCTTCTGAGGCATAACCCATACAAGTTAACTTGGTCATCTGGGTTATCACTCTAGTCAAACCCTCCACAACCCAACAATCTCCCACTTGGAGGCTTTGACGACTTTAAACTGCACTCCATGCAACTTCATATTCATAAATACCTCTGTAACTTCTTCATCTTTACTAGTTGTGGGCCGCCTTCTCATCAATTAACCTGAAGGCCAGTTGAAGCTATGCAAAGCTTCAACTTCTCTAAGGTGACAACCTTAGTCAACATATCAGCTGGATTCTCAATTCCTTTGATCTTCTTTAACTTCAGAATGCCATCACTGACTTGATCTTTGATAAAGTGATCTCAACTGTATATGTTTCGTCTTCGAATGGAAGACAGGGTTCTTTTCAAGGTGTATTGCACTTTGATTGTCACAGAACAGTGCATAATCAACTTGTTCCTTGCCAAGCTCTTTGAGAAAATTCTTCAACCAAATAAGCTCTTTGCTTGCTTCAGCAACTGCCATATACTCCACTTCTGTGGTTGATAGGGCAACACTTTTATGACGTTTGGACATCCAACTTACAGCAGTGCCTCCCACTGTGAAGACATACCCTGTGGTGCTTTTGAATGACTCTTTACACCCACCAAGGTCAGCATCCGCAAAACCCTTCAGAATAACATCTTTCCCCTTAAACTGCAATGCACTTTGGAAGTTCCCTTTAAATATCTTAGCAGCCATTTAACTGCTTCCCAATGTTCTCTTCCCGGATTGGACATAACCCGACTAACAACTCCCACTGCATGAGCAATGTCTGGTCTCGTGCATACCATTGCATACATGAGGCTACCAACTGCAGATGCATATGGAACTTTAGCCATTTCTGCTTTGTCTTCATCTGATTTGGGTGACTGAACTTTAGAAAGTTTAAAGTGACTTCCCAAAGGTGTGCTTCTGATCTTGGCATCTTTAAGGCTGAATCTCTCTAACACTTTCTCAATGTACTTCTCTTGAGAAAGCGTCAAAGAACCATCTTCTTTGTTTCTGAAAGTACTCATCCCGAGTATTTGGTTTGCATCTCCCAAGTCTTTCATCTCAAATTCTTCAGACATTTGTTTCTTCAACTTCTTGATCTCTGACATGTCTGAACCAGCAATTAACATATCATCCACATAGAGTAGTTGAATGATATAAGAACCCTTAAACTTCTTGATGTAACAAAAATGGTCATTGTCACATCTCTTGTAACCAACTCTTCCCATGAAGTTATCAAATTTCAAGTACCATTGTCTGGGCGCTTGTTTCAGACCATACAAACTCTTCTTCAATTTACACACCAAGTTTTCTTTGCCTTTAACATGAAAACCTTCTGGTTGTGTCATGTAGATGTCTTCTTCTAGGTCACCATGTAGAAATGCTGTCTTGACATCTAGTTGCTCTAGATGCAAGCCCTCTGCTGCTACAATACTGAGAACAAGTCTGATGGTAGTCATCTTCACCACTGGAGAGAATATTTCACTGAAATCAATTCCCTCTTTCTGTTGAAATCCCTTGACTACTAATCTTGCTTTGTACCGTTTGGTACCATCATGTTCATCCTTGACCCTGAAAACCCATTTGTTCTGGAGAGCCTTCTTCCCAGATGGAAGCTTTGTCAAGTGCCAGGTCTTATTCTTCTCAAGCGACTTCATTTCATCTTTCATTGCAAGCTCCCACTGCAATGAATCTTTCAACCCCATAGCTTCAGAGTAACACTGGGGTTCACCATTTTCTGTCAAAAGTATGTAGTTGACTGATGGTGAGTACCTTTTTGGCGGTCTAGTGGCTCTAGACGACCTTCTTGGTTGAACTTGAGGTGTTTCTGGGGAGTTTGGAGTTGAAGGAGTAGCTTCTTCTTCCTCCGAATCATTACTAGAATCATCCCCTAAGCTCCCACTGTCGCTTGACTCGTCCCCATTTTCTGGAATGTCGACTGAAGCTTCTTTTCTTGTCTCACCACTTTCGAATTCAACATATTCTTTTTGAACTTCTGGCCCTTTGGTGTTTCTGTCTTTGTACAATTCGTTTTCATTGAAGATGAAATTTTTTGCTTCTGATTACTTTTCTGCCTTCATTATCCCAAAGCCTGTAACCCATTTTTTTGACCCATAACCAATGAATGTGCACTTCTTGGACTTTGAGTCTAACTTATCCCTTTCACCATCTTCTAACAAATTGTAAGTACTACAACCATAGACTCTTAAGTGTTCGAGACTTACCGCATTTCCTTGCCACATTTCTTCTGGCAATTTGAAACCCAAGGGAACTGATGGAGATCGGTTGATCAAGTAGGCTGTAGTGTTAACTGCATCTGCCCAGAATGTTTTGGGCATCCCTGCATTCAACCTCGTGCTTCTTGCCCTCTCATTCAGTGTTCTGTTCATTCTCTCAGGTACACCATTCTGCTGAGGAGTTCCAGGAACCATCTTGATCATCTTTATCCCTTTCTTGGCACAATAGTCAGCGAACTTCTTGCTTATGTATTCACCACCATTGTCCGACTTTAAGCACTTTACCTTCAAATTAGTTTCATTTTCAATACCATATTTCCATATCTTAAAAGCATCAAATACATCAGATTTATGTTTAAGAAAATAGACATATACCTTGCGTGTTGAATCATCAATGAAGCTAACATAGTATCTCGAGCCCCCTAGAGATGAAACTGATGTTGGTCCATATACATCCGAGTGAACAAGCTCCAGCTTCTGAGCTTTCGATGTCCTCCCCGTCTTCATAAAAGTGACTCTCTTTTGTTTACCAAGGACACAAGATTCACAAAATTCAGTTTCCACTTTCTTCAAGTCTGGTAACTTCCCTTTCTGAGCCAACATCTTAAATCCCTTCTCGCTCATGTGTCCGAGTCGACTGTGCCATAAAGTAGATGGACTCGGACTGGTGGTCATGGCATGAACACCTTCGGCATGAATCTTTGCCATGTATAGAGTGCCTGCTTCTTTCCTTTGGCAATCACTAAGTTGCCTTTGATCACTTTCCATTGTCCACCCCCAAAGTGAACATTAAACCCTTCATCTTCCAATTTACCAACTGAAATCAACTTTCTCCTCAAATTAGGAATAACCCTGACATCTTTCAATGTCCATATAGTTCCCAATGAGGTCTTCAAGTCTACATTTCCAATACCCGTAATATCAAGCATTTGATCATCGGCTAAACAAACTTTACCAAAGTTACCTGTTCGTAGATTCTTGACCATATCTGGGCATGGGATAGCATGGAAAGAAGCATCAAAATCCGTAATCCAGGATTCCACTGAATTCTCAACACAACATATGAGAGCATCTCCTGATTCTTTAGAAGATAAACTGTTTACTTCTTTCTTTGCAGCTGGTTTTGTACATTGGCTTCTAAAGTGACCTTTTTCTTTGCAGTTCCAACATTTAATGTCTTTTCTGTTCTTTGACTGCCCCCTTTTTTTCTGGACTTTGACCTACCTCGATTAGTTCCTCTATCGTTTCTTCTTCCTCTACTTTCTGTGTGCAATAAAGAACTTGAACTGGACGTTTCATTATTGCTTCTCCGTCTGATATCTTCATTTATAATCAAGTCACGAATACTCTCAAAACTGAGTTTGGTAGTGCCGAATGCACTACTAACATCTGTGACTGTGCCTGACCAACTGTCGGGCAAAGATGATAGAAGGAGGAGCGCTTGTACTTCATCATCAAACTTTATTTCAACTCAGGCCAAACGAGAGATAATCGAGTTAACCTCGTTTATGTGAGAGGTAACTGACATGCCTTCCTTCATCTTGGTGTTAACCAATTATCGGATGAGGAATACTTTGTTTGAAGCAGATGGTTTTTCATACATGTTGGACAAAGCTTTCAATACACCGTAAGAAGTTGTTTCATTGACAATGTTATACGCAACACTCTTTGCCAAAGAAAGCGTAACCACACCCAAAGCTTGTCTATCCAACAACTTCCATTCTTCATCATACATGTCATCTGGTTGTTGTCCCAACATAGACAAATGCAAACCCTTTGGATACAACAAATCTTCTATTTGCATTCTCCAAAATCCATAATCACTACCATCAAACTTGTCAATCTTGATTTTACTATCTTCTGCCATTTTTAACAAATAATTATCAACTGCTAAAAACTAAGTGAGTTCGTACTAGCGGAAACAACAAACAGAAACAAATACTTATCTGTTTCAAGCTTTAAAATGGCGATTGAACAAATAATGATAGGTGATGAGATCCTTGTCAAAGTTGAGGGGCCTGTTTGCAGACAAGAGAAACTTGATTCCCTTAAAAGAAAATGACACAAAAAAGAACGTATGGTTCTTTCTTCTTCTTCTTCTTCTTCTTCTTCTTCTTCTTCTTCCTGCGACGTTACTCTGATCCCACAGAACAAGAAAGAAAATTCTTTTTTTTTTTTCCTAAATCCAGCAAATCCCAAGCAAAATCGAAACCCTAGACCTTCGATTTTGAAACCCTAGATGCGATTTCCAGCAAGGATGGTCTCTAATTTGGAACCCTAGGTGGCGGCAGATGTGCTAGTGGCGGGAAGATGAACAGCGGCGGCGGCGGCTACTGGGTTTTTGAAACCCTAGTCGCGATTTGCAGGTATCTTCCTCTTCACCTCTTTTGCTACTTGCTTGTGTAAATCAATCGAGAGCCTGAGCTCTGATACCAGTTGTTAGGGATATATCACACAATCAACAAGAACAAACACACACAACAGCTTACTCACACACAATAAATCACAAGAACAAGAACACAAGATTTATAGTGGTTCGATCAAGCTTGATCTACGTCCACTCTCCACAACTAGTTCTTCTTTGGATTAGGTGCTCAGAAGTTACAGTACATGAATGAGAAGTATTTATAGGGGATACAATTAGGGTTGATGACTTTAAGCTACAGTGACAAATAAAACCTCTGCTCTGGTTAAAACTTCACAACCCACATCTGGGTTATCAGTTGCTTCTGAGGCATAACCCATACAAGTTAACTTGGTCATCTGGGTTATCAGTTGCTTCTGAGGCATAACCCATACAAGTTAACTTGGTCATCTGGGTTATCACTCTAGTCAAATCCTCCACAGCCCAACAACTCGCGTCGTTTGCGTTCGCGAGCATGAGTGGGATTTTGCCATTGGGTTTAGCAGGTGATCGGACTTCTGTTAATCATTGAGAAAAGATTGGTGTATTTTTGTTTTATTTGAAACCCATAAATTGTGGTTTTGTTTTGGTTATGATTCGGTCAAAAACCACACCATACGAAACTTTTTTGAGTGTTTAGTATTGAACTTACGGTGCAAGGTTATTATTTGGGGTCAAATGTTCCATGCCAATTAAATGCATATTTGATAATTGTAATTGATTTTGATAGCCTGAAGAAAGATTACAATGGAGCTCTATATATAGAGTTGATAACTACAAAAGTAAATCCTCTAAAATAAAACATGTGAACTACTAGTTTTAATATTGCCTAACATTCCCCCACAAGTTGAGGGTGGGGTGCGGCCTTGATGCGTGCGAAGTGTCGTATATATTAGGTGTATATTTTAAGCCCTTTTTAACACTTATTTTAGCCAAGTTTTAAATTTATAAAACACGATATTTCACTAACACTAAACACACATATGGGCAAGTGCACCCATCGTTGAGTGTAGTATAGCGTTGGTAAGATACCGAGGTCGTCCAAGGACACAAGAGCTTTTAGTACCGGTTTATCCTCAACGTCTAATCAAAATAAAAGTTTAGAAAAATGTTTTAAACTAAGAAAAATAAAAACTAACTAAAATGCTGAAAATAAAAAATAAAATAAAAACAGATAGACAAGATGAATCACTTGGTTCCGACTCGTATCTAGTATAACCTTTGATTATTTCCGCACTTTTGCACATAATTAAGAGATTATCTTAGTTATTGTAGTAGGCCCCTCTTTTGAAGGTGACGTTACCCTCACCCCAGTAGTTTGAGTCAGCAAGGATACAATCCTAAAAGGGTGGATTATTGGAAGATAATGAATTAAGTTATTAATGCAGTATTGTGGTAGGCCCCGCTTTTGGCGGTGACGTTACCCTCGGCTAAGTAGTCTGAGTCAGCAGGGATACAGTCCTAAATAGTCGGGTTATAGTATTAATAGTAGTTAACTTATGAGGGGATCAAAGAGTTTGGACCCCCGCCATCCAATACCATGAAGTATTGAAGGAGGTCCTACTAAATTTGACCCAGGTCCATTGCAGGACCTCTAAACGCTGAACAATGGCAAGACCTTTACCAAACCGTTCCCTTAACCCTCGACCAGGTAGCCAACATACCTCCATATAGACCGTGGAGATATGAATGGTGAAAATCCTTTATTTTATATAGACAGTAAAATAATGCCAAGACACCACGGACAAACGATAAGGAAAGATCACCTTCAACATAAGTAACTAGTTATTAAAGTCATTAATACAAAACCAAATAAAAAGTGCAAAAGATTAGAAATAAAAAGTATTATACTAGACACTTTGTCTTCACCAAGTGATGTAAGAGACTTAGGCAAACATGGCCTTGATTGTCAAGAACTCTTACGATCAATCTTGGATCCCGAGATGACTCACACACTCTACGATGGACAATGGATGATGGTGGTGGATGATGGTGTTGTGATGGTGGTGGGTGGTGGATGAAGTGTGAGAGAGGTGGTGTGCCAAGGGATGGTTTGAGCTTGAGCCAAGCACTTCTATTTATAGCCTGTACAGAAGCCTGGACACGGCCCCGTGTCCGCTGGACACGGCCCCGTGTCCACCCTTTTCTCTTTCTTCATTAATACACTTTGTCTTTATTAGCTCCACACGCCCCCGTGTCCGCTGGGCATGCCCCCGTGCCTGTCTGACACTCTCTCTCTCTTCATTAATTGTAATTCGCAATTACAATTAATGCGCCTACTGTACTTTCGCCACGCCCCCGTGTTCACTGGACACGGCCCCGTGGTGGGCAATAGAAGCTTCTATAGGTTTGTCTTTTGTGCCAGGGCTGACCATTCTGGACACGGCCCCGTGCTGAGCTGGGCACGCCCCGTGTCGGGCTGGGCACGCCCCGTGTCGGGCTGGGCACGCCCCGTGTCGGGCTGGGCATGCCCCGTGTCGGGCTGGGCACGCCCCGTGTCGGGCTGGGCACGCCCCGTGTCGGGCTGGGCACAGCCCCATGCTCAGCTTTCTTCTTGTTTTTGCTTTGGGAGTTGTTGTCGAGGGGTCGGGCATGCCACGTTTCTTCCTTTTCTTTGTATTTATGTTGGTTTTGGCTGTATATTTGTTCCTTTTGTTCGTTTAAGCTCATTTGACCCTGTAAATTCATAAGGAAGACAAAAACACACTTTTTCCAACATTAGTACTAAAAAAGGGTTAGTTTTATGCCTTATTTGATGTAATTTATATGTTGCATTTTACACACATCAGGCCTGCAACTTGGATTATCAAAAGATGAATATTTGTGAGGAAAAAGGATTAGTGAACACATCAGTAATCTAGCAATCTAGTCATTGGTGGAGATGAACTTGACATTTAGTTGTCCTTGAGCTACCTGTTCTCTAATGAAATGATAATCTACTTCAACATGCTTTGTGCCAACATGAAAAACAGGGTTAGCCGAGAGATAAGTGGCTCCAAGATTGTCACACCAAAGTGTGGGTGAAGATTTGGTAATAATGCAGAGTTCATGTAGAAGTGCTTTTAGCCAAAGTAGTTCTGCAACAGTGTCTGCAAGGGCTTTATATTCTGATTTGATTGATGACCTGGAGACACTTTGTTGTTTGCAAGCGGTCCAATAGAGGAGGTTAGATCCTAAATAGACTGCAAATCCCCTTGTGGACCGGCGGTCGACAAGACAACCAACCCAATTAGAGTCAGAGTAGGTCTGAAGGGCGGTGTCCTGCTAATGTGCATCTATGAAGGCATGTAAAAAGGAGCCCGAGTTATGTCGAATGAATAGACCAAGATCACTTGTGCCCTTTAGATAACACAGGATATGTTTGACAGCAAACCAATGATTCTCTGTGGGCACATGCATAAATAGACACACTTTGTTGACAACAAATGCGATATTTGGTCGGGAGAGAATGGAATACTGTAATGCTCCCATGATTTGACGATATTTTGTTGGGTATGCTAGGAGAGGACTGTCATAACTAGTCAATTCTTAAGAGGTGCTCATACGAAAATTAACAAGTTTGCAATCAAAGAAACCATATCACTGTAGAATGTCTAAGATGTATTTTCTTTGTGATAATAAGACATTCTTTTGATGATGAATTACCTTAATTCCCAAAAAGTAATGAAGTGTGCCTAGATCTTTGATGGCAAAAGATAGGTTTAGCTATTTAATAATACTGTGACTGGCTGAATTGTTGTTACTAGTGATGATAATATCATCCACATAAACGAGAATGTATATTAAGGTGGCACCTGCTTTGAGAATGAACGAGGATGGATCAGTTTTAGACCCATGAAAACCCAGTTGCTCAAGCAAAGTGGAGAGGCGATGAAACCAAGTACGGGGGGGTTTGATTGAGCCCATATAATGACCGATGAAGTAGGCACACATGATTAGGTCTTCAAAACTTGGGGGTTGTGTCATATAAATGGTTTCTTAGATGTCACCATGTAAGAAAGCATTTTCCATGTCCAGTTGACTTAAAGACCTTTGTTGAGTAATTGCTATTGATAAAATTAACCTTATACTTGTAGGCTTGATAAAAGGGCTAAAAGTTTCATGATAGTCAACACCTGGTTTCTGATGAAAACCTTTCGCCACAAGTCTAGCTTTGTAGCGACTAGTTTGCCCCGTGCATTAGACTTTAGCATGTAAACCCACTTGCAGTCAATAAAATTAGAACGGTTATCATAAGGGACTAAAGACCATGTTTCGTTCTTAATAAGCGCCTGAAACTCCAAGTTCATGGCATCACGCCACTTTAGGAATTTGTTGTCGACGGTAAAAGTAGTGGGAACAGTGGGAGTGGAAAAAGTGGTTGCAGAGTAGGCTGATGGGTTATTGAATTTGGTTTGTTTTGTTTTGGGGTTTTCCTTAGATTTGATGGTCTTGTAAGAGGAAGTGGGGGAGGTGGTGTGGGTATAGTTGAAGATGGTACATTTTGGGGCTGTTCTACGTGGTTAGAGGCTGATTAGGACGGTGTTGGATGTTCTAGGGATGTGCAGGATGGGTTGGTATGGGCTGTGAAAGATGGGTCGGGGCTGGGTGTTGCTGGGCAGGTTGGTTTGGGGCTGTGTCGGTTGGTCCATGGGTGGTTGGTGTAGTTCAGATGGAGGGTGGTGGTCGGGAAACAAAGGAGGTGGGTCTGGAAAAATAGAAACAAAGGAAGGTGTTTTGTTTGGAATTGGTGATGGTGATGGTGGATTAAAGGGAAAGATGCGTTCATTAAAACGAACATAGCGAGCAATATAAATGTGCTCGATAGTGATGTTAAAACACCGATAACCATGGTGTGATGGCTATAACCAAGGAAGACACATGGTGTCGATCGAAAATCCATTTTGTGGTGATTTTGGGGAAGTAAATAGGGAAAACATTGAAAACTAAAAACACGAAGAAAGGTATAATCATGTTTGCAGTTGAAGATATGTTGAAAAGGAGATTTGTTTGATGAAACGCGGGAAGGAAGGCGATTTATAAAGTAGACAATGATTTCGAAGGCAAAGTGACAGAATTTTTGTGGAAGATTGGATTGGGCTAGGAGGGTAAGGACCGTTTCAACAACGTGGCGGTTGCGACGATCTACTGTGCCGTTTTGAGCACTGGTGTAGGGACAAGAGTGTCGAAGGATGATTCCAAGGGAGGTGAAAAGTGCTGATAAATTTATGAATTCCCCTCCCCAATCAGTTTGAACGCTTTTCAATTTGGTGTTGAATTGTCTTTCTACCAATGCTAAGAAAGTTTTTAAAGGTGGCATAGACATCAGATTTATAGTTTAAAGGGAAAAACCACATAAAGCTTGAATGATGATGAACACATAATAGAAAAAATCGATAACCATCAATAGATAAAGTGAGCGAAGGCCACCAAAACATCACATTATACCAAATCAATGTAACGCCCCAAAACTCAAATGTTTACATTCGCCATATGTTTCCATATGATATATCATAAAATAAATAAACTAGGCTATTTAACCTACTTAAAATACTTAGTAAAACAAGTAAGGAATGAAATTGGTTACAATTGATCAAAAAACCCAAGTAGAGGGACCAAATGTAGCAAGTGAGACAAACCTTATACAAATTCTGCATTTTTAAGGGATGTGTGTATGTATGTGTCGATGTGTATGGAGAAAAAGGGGAAGAACACCCACTAAAAACCTAAGAAGAAATTAATCAATTTAAGGGAAGAATTGAGGGTTGATCTTGTACATGTACATCAATCCTTGATCACCTCTACTTGCTAATCATAAGGTATGTTACAATTTGTCTTTTGGTGAAGTTGTATGAAATGGGTTATGATTAATCCGTGAATTGATATGAAATTAATCATGATTGTATATTAGAATCACCAAATAGAACTTGTGTTGTGAAGGATTTTGAGTAATTTGATGATTAGAAGTGAAACCCACTTCTATGGTGAAGATGATGACATAGGTGTTTCACCCATGTCAAATCCTTGCTTGAATCATCAATGTGTATGTTGTATGTAATGGACTATTGCTAGATAGGTTGAGTATGGTATGTAATTTAGTTTATTCTAGTTGCATTTGATGAATTATGTATAAACTTGGAAGAGCATGTATAAATTAGTTGTACATTGTGCTTAGATAGTAGTACGCACGCCAAGTGTTTGATGAAATATCTAGGTGAAGTTAGGATGTGAGATTGTATGAAATGACTTGACATATATGAATGAAACATGATAATGATGTAAATAGTAATATACTAACTTGAGGAATGTGCTTTAGTTGGAACTCATACAAGAATTCGGGTTGAATGTATGTGTTGGTCAAGACTATGCAATAGGGGCTTGTACATTATGCTTGAACGATTGCTGCTTGCCATGTGTTCTATTAATCACTTAATTGCGATTAAGAAGTGAATGTGTACTAAATGTATAGCATATGACCTTACTAGTAAAGGATGATGTTATGATTATGTTAAGTTGACTAACATAGAATGTGGTTGTCAAATGTAGAATCATGAAAGCATAAGTATGTGTAAATTGATTATGTGTATATTGTGTATGTAACTAGGTGATCATGTAGTTGTATATGTCATACAACATTATGTATGAAATGAATATGATGTCATTATTATGTTCTACCATATCAACATGAATACGTATTCAAAAGTGAGAAATTATATGCTAGAAGGTTGACTTTCTGAAAGTCAACCAAGTATTAATAGCATGGTTAGGCATTTTGACACAAATGTTAGAATTGAGAGATCATGGGATATGTGTTAGACCAATTATGTGTTATGTATGATTATAAATTTGAATTTCGAAGATATTGAACAATGTGGGTGACAATTCATGTCGGATGCGTGTTAGTGAAAGTCAATGTAGATAAGAGTTGGAAAATGTATGTTAATATGAATGAGCATGAATACTAACATTCTTATGGGCATGACAACATGAAAGAATAGGAACCACACTAGCATGGACTCAAGCATGGAAGGCTAACGGGTCAAGAGGAGACAAAGAAGCAACTACGAAACGGACGCTTAAGGTAAGTGATTTCCGGAATCACTTCTTATTTATAAATGAAGTTTGGTATGTTGTATATAGGGAACCATGTAAGAATACACGGGTAAGGATAAGTACCAAGGTAAGTTCATATGAACTTCGTCTATCCTTATTGTAAATTAAGATGATAGTTCATCGTGTTAATGGAATGTTCATTATGTTGCTGAATGTTCATTGTATTAATGGAATGTTCATTATGTTGCTGAATGTCCATCGTGTTAATGGAATGTTCATTATGTTGCTGAATGTTCATCGTGTTAATGGAATGTTCATTATGTTGCCAAATGTTCATTGTGTTAATGGTATGTTCATTATGTTGCTGAATGTTCATCGTGTTAATGGAATGTTCATTATGTTGCTGAATGTTCATCGTGTTAATGGAATGTTCATTATGTTGCTGAATGTTCATCGTGTTAACGAAATGTTCATTATGTTGCTGATTGTTCATCGTGTTAATGGAATGTTCATCATGTTAATGGAATGTTCATCATGTTTGTTGGAAGTTAGTCGGTTATGTTTGTTTGTAATTGCATTGATTTGTGTTGATATGATTGTAGATAAGACTCAACTTACAAATAAGTGAATGTGACTTGTATGTATGTATGTATGTATGTAGATATGGAACTGTAGCGTGTGTAAGTAGTGTGAACTTGTATCTACGTACAAATGAATGGGATACGTATGAATGTACTTAGATATATGAAAGTGTATACACGTGTTGTAATCTAATGATTGAAGATCACTGGTATACATATATGTGAAGATGTGGGTTTTCAATATGTTTGAGATTACGTACTCCTAACCATGTTACTATTGAGAATGAAATAAATGGAGTGCAGGTATGGGAACGCCGGACTCTCGAGGAATTGATGTCGGACTCGAGTAAACAAAAATTGAGAGGATGTTTCAATGGAATACCTTACGTAGTTAGAATGTGATATAGACTTTTAAGTATATGTATTAAATTATATATGATGTTACCATGTACTAACGTGTTGGTTATATATGGTGACCGCAGGTTAATCAGATATTCATGATGGACAAGTGAACGAGGATCAAGTTGAAGATCATGGATTATACGGGAAAGCGGTCACGTTGTTTGTAATCATTTGTTAACATAGTTACATTAAATAATTGATGAATGATGTATTTATGTTAGAAGGGTTGACCTAAATGGTATTTAAGTATGTTAGAGTAGTTAAAAGAAAGAAATTTTACGGTTCATTTTCCGCTGCGTCGTTTTGGGTCAAATCATGATTAGGGTGTTACAAGTTGGTATCAGAGCCCTGGTTTGAGAGAATCAAGTACGATGAGGTAAGTACTTGAACTCAAACCTGTGTGGTCTTGTGACAAGAAACCCGCACAATCCGAGACTCGATCAAGATCTAAGGGTAGAAGCAAAGGTAAGTATGTACTTAAGTGTGTGTTTGAAGAAAACTAACAGTATGTTATGTGTAAGGTAAGCATAATTAATTGGAGAGGATGATCCGTGAATGCGGTCTAGGACCGACATCAAGGCATGTGATAAGACAAATTGACCCCAGGTACGTAAATTTAACCTATGGGTGCATGTAACGGTAAAATCTATCAAGTGAAGGAAAATTTAAAAAAGGAATATAATAAGAGAATGGTAATGAAGTTTTGATAATGTTACACGTGCCGAAACCTAATTCTTCGGACATAAGGTGACGATTACACGAAGACACGAAACTAGTATGTGGATTGTGTACCTGGCCAGTACACAAGAAACATATGACATTCGTGAGACCGTGATAATTGTTACATGTATGTTCGTTAGAATTAGGTAGTAGGTGGACGTGAGGGTGAAGGGAAATGTAAGACTTTCAGGGTTTTGAAAGTACCAAATACACATGAGAAGTATGAATGATATGTTAGAATCTGCGAGACGGATTCGAAACATGTAAGGAATGAAAGATATGAATGATATGTTAGAATCCGCGAAACTGATTTGAAACATGAAAGGAATGAAAGATATGAATGATAAGTTAGAATCCGCGAGACGAATTCGAAACATGAGAGGAATGAAAGATATGAATGATATGTTAGAATCCGCGAAATGGATTCTAAACATGAAAGGAATGAAAGATATGAATGATATGTTAGAATCCGCGAGACGGATTCGAAACGTGAAAGGAATGAAAGATATGAATGATATGTTAGAAACCACGAGACGGATTCGAAACATAGAAGGGAATGAGTGATAGAATGAAAAAGTTTAAAATTCGTAAATAGGCACGAATCAAATAAGTAAGAATGAATGACAAGAATGAAAGGCTCAAAATTTTAAGTAATTATAGATCGAACGAGTAAATATTCTTTAAGAAGCAGATATTATTCAAGTTATGTTTTGACTTATATATATACATATATATATATATATATATGTAAATATATGAATATAATTATGCTCTTGTATTGTATTCAAGAATGGTTGAAAGGATAAATGAGTTATGCGGGTCAAATGGTGATTGCCATTTGAACCCAGTATTTAATGTTTGAAATGGTCAAGTTATTTAATTATAGGTGAGTGATATTAGCTAATTTACACATATTTTAGTCCCCCATTTTATCCCCATTTTATGCGTTTTCGGCCGTAAAACCGTCATTCGGATACTTAATAATGTATACTCTTGTTTACAGGCCTAAAACAGCATACCAGACAAGATGATAGCAAAAACGAGGACTTTCCGGACAAAACGACGAAGCTGCGAACATTCTGTTAGAATTCTGACCTGGGCGAATGGAACGGTCGTGCGGTCTGATGCACGACCGTGCATCTCCGACAAAACCAGCCCAGTCCGGCAATGAACGAGGGTGCGACTTGGCGTGCAAGGCAATCCCGGTGACGCACGGTCGTGCGTCTGATTGCACCCCGTGCGGATGCGATGACCAGCCAAACCCCGGAACTGAACGACCAGTGCAGCTGTCCGTGCAACAAGAACCCGGAAGTGAACGGTCGTGCCATGGGAAGAACGGTCGTGCGAGACCGAAGACCGGTCAAGATCTGATGACGTCATGCAGTATGGTTCACCATACCCCCAATAATTCAAAAAGTGAACGGTCGTGTAACAGGACGCACTACCGTGCGACATCGAAATTATATAAAAACTTACAGAAACATTCTGCTCGTAACTCTGGACATTTTGGAAGCGATTCTGGTGATTTTCAGGCTCCGGAGGCTTCTGCTTTCACCCAGATTCAAGCCACATTGTGCCGATTAGCTTCGTTATCTTCCAGATTCTTAATCTTATGCTTGTTTATGGTTTGGTTTTCTAATCTTTCCATGATTTTGTTAATCTTTCAAGCATTTAGATTAATGTTTATGTATTATTGTAGCCTTTGGGCAAAAACACAACAATCCCTTGCTTGATTATAGCCATTAGTATGTTAATCTTTGTTTGTAATGACCTTTGGAAGTATTTTCTATGTTAATCTTTGATGATTAGTTTGCAACCTTGTTATTGATATTGATTTCTTGATTATAAGTAATTGTGTTGGATGATTGGTATATGGTTAGTTGAGATAATTGAAAGATGAAGCTTAATTAATCATGTATTAGTAGACTTTAAACTTGGTTAACTAGTTTAGCTTGGTTAAAATGTGTGCACCATGATACTAGAAATGGTTAGTGGTTTAATAAAATGTAATTATTGTTAATCAAGAAAGCTTGCCGTCACGTAAGGACCTTAACGGGTTAAATGGCGTCGTTATAAATTCTTGCCATGATTTGTTAGCTTAGTTAGTAGTTTAGGCCAAAATTGCTATCTTGGTGAATTTATGTGCAAGATTTGTAAAATGAACTCGGTTGTGATTTAATATAGTTTATGCTTGTCTCGGTGGTTGCATTGTGTTTATCGGTGTTGCTTTCCTTTTTTAAGTGAGGTTAGAAAACTCCTAACGGATGACTAACTTATTTTTAAGAGATTTTCATAGACATTTATCAATTGCACGTTAAAGAACAATTTTAGGTGGTTAAAGTGTGTTTATCGTTTTAGCTTTCCGAATGATTGTCATGTTAGGATTCCCGAAAGGGATACTAATTGTCTTAAAATGGAAAATTGACCAAATGCTTCTAGTGCCAAAACCGACTTAGTTGACATACTTTGGTTGTGTATTAAGCATGGCTATTTATCTATTTTCTACTATGTTTTATAAGTATTTGTTTATGCTTACTTTAGTTTATTAAAAATCAAACAACTTATGTTTTTACCGGTAGTTTAGTGACAAAGGTCTAGTATTATTTCTCCGCCCCTTTCCTTGGATCGATACTTGGTTCTTACCGATACTTTACTACATATATGGCGGGGTACACTTGCCTCTTTCGTGTGTGTTTTGATGTTAAAGTAATAATCACTTTTATAAATTTAAAACCGAATCGTGTGTAATTTCATTATAAAAATATGTGTAGTCGCGCACACGTCAAGTTTTTGGCGCCGTTGCCGGGGAAATGGCGAGCTTACGTAGTTAGAATGTGATATAGCCTTTTAAGTATATGTATTAAATTATATATGATGTTACCATGTACTAACGTGTTGGTTATATATGGTGACCGCTGGTTAATCAGATATTCATGATGGACAAGTGAACGATGATCATGTTGAAGATCATGGATTGTACGGGAAAGCGGTCACGTTGTTTGTAATCATTTGTTAACATAGTTACATTAAATAATTGACGAATGATGTATTTATGTTAGAAGGGTTGACCTAAACGGTATTTAAGTACGTTAGAGTAGTTAAAAGAAAGAAATTTTACGGTTCATTTTCCGTTGCGTCGTTTTGGGTCAAATCGTGATTAGGGTGTTACAAGTTAGTATCAGAGCCCTGGTTTGAGAGAATCAAGTACGATGAGGTAAGTACTTGAACTCAAACCTGTGTGGTCGTGTGACAAGAAACATGTACAATCCGAGACTCGATCAAGATCTAAGGGTAGAAGCAAAGGTAAGTATGTACTTAAGTATGTGTTTGAAGAAAACTAACAGTATGTTATGTGTAAGGTAAGCATAATTAATTGGAGAGGATGATCCGTGAATGCGGTCTAGGACCGACATCAAGGCATGTGATAAGACAAATTGACCCCAGGTACGTAAATTTAACCTATGGGTGCATGTAACGGTAAAATCTATCAAGTGAAGGAAAATTTTAAAAAGGAATATAATAATAGAATGGTAATGAAGTTTTGAAAATGTTACACGTGCCGAAACCTAATTCTTCGGACATAAGGTGACGATTACACGAAGACACGAAACTAGTATGTGGATTGTGTACCTGGCCAGTACACAAGAAACATATGACATTCGTGAGACCGTGATATGTTCGTTAGAATTAGGTAGTAGGTGGACGTGAGGGTGAAGGGAAATGTAAGACTTTCAGGGTTTTGAAAGTACCAAATACACATGAGAAGTATGAATGATATGTTAGAATCTGCGAGACGGATTCGAAACATGAAAAGAATGAAAGATATGAATGATATGTTAGAATCCGCGAAACTGATTCGAAACATGAAAGGAATGAAAGATATGAATGATACGTTAGAATCTGCGAGACGGATTCGAAACATGAGAGGAATGAAAGATATGAATGATATGTTAGAATCCGCGAAACGGATTCTAGACATGAAAGGAATGAAAGATATGAATGATATGTTAGAATCCGCGAGATGGATTCGAAACGTGAAACGAATGAAAGATATGAATGATATGTTAGAAACCACGAGACGGATTCGAAACATAGAAGGGAATGAGTGATAGAATGAAAAAGTTTAAAATCCGTAAAAAGGCACGAATTAAATAAGTAAGAATGAATGACAAGAATGAAAGACTCAAAATTTTAAGTAATTATAGATCGAACGAGTAAATATTCTTTAAGAAGCAGATATTATTCAAGTTATGTTTTGACTTATATATATATATATATATACATATATATATATATATATATATGTAAATATATGAATATAATTATGCTCATGTATTGTATTCAAGAATGGTTGAAAGGATAAATGAGTTATGCGGGTCAAATGGTGATTGCCATTTGAACCCGGTATTTAATGTTTGAAATGGTCAAGTTATTTAATTTTAGGTGAGCATGATGTATGGTAATGTAATGTCACAAACTGGAAGGAAATAGTCAAGCAAGGTATGGATAACATGTCAATGGATTTTGACTTGCGTCAGGTATGTATAAAGGTTACGCATTTAATAGGAGCTTATTGC
The DNA here is from genome assembly GCA_030545235.1 of Helianthus tuberosus. Lineage (NCBI taxonomy): Eukaryota > Viridiplantae > Streptophyta > Magnoliopsida > Asterales > Asteraceae > Helianthus > Helianthus tuberosus. The sequence goes on along the minus strand of CM060443.1, from coordinate 19,919,121 downwards.
TCGACTATAATGGGGTGTGTTAGAATTGGGTAATTGGTGAATGTAGATGTAACAACCCTCGGTAAAACCAATATCCTCATAATATTTCTGACACTCTATTATCTCTTAAATTGTCCCAATATGTCTTATATTACACCCCGTATGTGAAAACCGAGCCATATTATGTTATAGTTTATAAAAATAAAATAAAAATATGAATTTAGAACTGAGGCGGGCCGCGTAAGATCCCACCTCAAGTTCATGCGGGCCGCGCGGACTCATAACACGCGATCGTACCAGAGGCCGACACGTGTCGACATCGTGGCGGACCTACTAGCTGACCCAGCTAAGCTACTGCGTTGACTCATGTTGACGCGGGCCGCGTACATGTTCCTTGTCTTTGACGCGGGCCGCGTGGAAACCCAATTACACAACTATAAATAGATGGCATCAGATTTCAATTTCCGTCGCTCACATTTCAATCTCAATCTCGAATTCTGAAGTATTAAGTAAAATATTTGGGTATTATACCCCTAATTTAGCGAGGTTCTGCTCTGTTGTAAGTATTATAACCCTGGTTTCATAATAGTTACGCTGCCCGATTGATTTAGGGTTCCGTAACAACTGTCGTGGTTCTGCCCGACGTAGTTGTTGGAATGCCGTCTCGGGGAGGGTATTATTAATAATTTCAAAGGGTTATGATACTAACCAATGTACATTTGTATAAATTATAGATTATATCCAGGAAACCCTTACGAAAAGCCTAAGACAGCAATGTGAGTTTATCTTCTTTTTGTTAATGTTTTTGGTAATGTTTTACCAAACCATAAATGTTTTACTATGAAATTAAGCGGTGATTGAGTCTTTGCAGTTCTTCAATTACTGCCGGTATTATGGGGTTTTGTATACAAAATTTACTACGAGTAGTAGTAAGTCTGAATGACAGTGCATTACCATTGGACGACGAGTTAGCCAATGGGTAATTTGACCAGAGCCATAGATTCGGTCGAGTGGCAAATACTGAATGAGTAATTGTGTAGACAGAAACAATGTGATCGCTCTCAATACTATGTTAATTGATAAAATGTTTCTTGATTAAACTGGGATTCACTCACCAGTATTTCCGACTGACAAATGTTTTAAAACGCGTTACAGGTAACACAATGTGAACGACCAATTAGTGAAAAGCCAGCTGGAGAGTACTGAAGGCTTGGGGATAATGTGGCTATAAAAGTTACCTAATAAACGATGTTTTAAATTCAATAAAATAGGGTTTATCCCTATAATGTATTGTAATAAGAAACTTGGGTTTTGCCCATGTTATATTATAAAAGAAGGTGGTTTTTACTCTGATAAACATTTCCTAACTACGGTCCTGATGAAAAATTCCGCTACGAGACTAAACAAACCTGATACCACCGAACTCTGTGATCACGTCCGCCCATTCCCGGGGATCAGGGATCGGGGGTTGTGACAGAAGGTGGTATCAGAGCCTAGCCACTGGTCTGAGCCAAAGAAGTGTTCTGCTGACACTTAAATTTTTAAAATTTTGTGTTAGGAAATAAATTACTGAAATGTGTGCATAACTGTAATTATGTGTTATGTGTTATTTGACTATTTGTTAGTTTTCAGTATGAGTGATCAAGGACCATCAGATCTGAACCGTCAGTTATCTGATTCACCTAAGAGTGAAAGTACATCATCACAGCCTACCCTCTCGGGGGTATGTTGCTGATCAGGAGGATGGAATATTTGCTTTTAGAGCTAAATCTGAAGAACCATTTCCTAATAAGAAACGAGGATGGTTCAGTAAAGAAGCTTTTGCTCGTAGGAAGAGAATGAGGAAATTGCAACAGCAAAGGGCTTTAGCAGCTATTAAGAGAGAAACAGATTCCCATACTCAAGAGATACTTAATAGAAGCCTAGCTAATTTCCATATCTTAGCTACAACTGCTGCTGACCCGAGTCTGGAACAACTAGTAGCCCCACAACCACAAAACCCAGAACAACCTATGGAGATAGAAAATCAGGAAGAAGAGATGTATAATTTTAATCCAGAAGAAATCCCTAGAGTGCCTACACCAAACCCTTTAGACCCGAATTACGACCCCTGGTGGGACAACAATAGGGATTTTGTGCAACGTTACCCTATCCAGGATTATCCACCCATACAGAACATAGAAGCTTACCCAGGTATGGACCCTGTAGATCCCTATTATCAAGATGATTATATTAGGGAAATATTAGAGGATCCTTACCAATTTCAGGCACATACACCCCCATATCAGGAACATGTACCCCAGATTCCAAACCCAGTCCGAGAACCTGCACCCCCAATGAGTGCAGAAAACATTCAAGAACTTAGGACTTTTGGGGAGGAGATCTTAGAAAGCAGTGAGAGAATGCATCAGGTTGGAGAGCGTCTCGTATGGAAATACGATGAACGCAATATGGATTTCTAGATGAATCCATATCCATGAATGTTAGAATGGAGAAAGCAGTAGTAATAATAATAAAAATAAAATAAAATATGTGTGTACGGATGCATATTTTTTTTTTCTGTTGGTATTGTAATCTTTATTTCTGTACTAGTGTGTAATAGACGCATAAGTATATGAAAAGAGTAAGTAGCAATGATCTACGTTTTAGGCTAGATTGTGTGTCATGTGATTAATTATACTAGATATTAATAGTGATTTTAATATGGGGTAAATGTTTAAAATTCAGATGGCCGACCAAGGAAATCAAGTAAATCCGGATAATAACCCGGAAATCCAGAATGATAATATTCAGAATGATAATGAGAATCTGAATAACAACAATGGGAACCAGATGGATAATAGTGCTATCCAACACATTGTAGCACAAGGAATTATAGATGCAATGCCATTTATTCTTCAAACTGTTAAAGATGCTGATAATAAAAGTAAGCATAGTAGTAAGCGACCAAGTGAACCAGAAAACAACGTGAACAATGGACCTGTACTTCAAATGCCCATTCCCAAAAGAAGAAGAACCATGTCCTATGGTTGTTCTTATAAAGAATTCTGGTCTTGTAAACCAATGGAATTCTCGGGCAATGAAGGGGCTATTGCAACCTTACGCTGGATAGAGAAGACTGAGGCAGTCTTAAGGATAAGTAAATGTGCTGAAGAAGATAGAATACTGTTTGCTTCTAATCTGTTTAAGAATGCAGCACTAGAATGGTGGAACACTATCCTTCAAACAAAAGGAAGTGATAGAACCTATAATATGGAATGGGAAGAGTTTAAGGACAAGGTAGAAAGGAAATTCTGCCCACCTAATGAGAAAGAACAGATAGCAAACAAATTCCTAAATCTTAGGATGACTGGTGTGGATAGCAAAGGGTACACAAAGTTATTCTTTGAATATGCTAGGATAGTACCAACTCTTGATTCACCAGAACCAGTATTAATCTCTCGTTATATTTGGGGATTAATTGGGGAGATAAGACATGTAGTCAAGGCAGCTAGACCTCAAACCATAGAAGAAGCTGTAGAACTAGCCAACACCTTGACAGATGAGTTAGTCCGTACTCGAGAAGAGGATCAAAGAAGGAGCCTAACCCAGAAGTTGACTCAAGAATTTCGTTCTGGAAATTCTAACCGTGGGAGAAATATAGGTTCTACCTCTGCACCTTACTGTAGGTATTGCAAAAGAAAGCATTCAGGAAGATGTTCCATATACTGTAACTTTTGCAAAATATCGGGACACAAGGAAGAAAATTGTAGGAAGAAAGCCAACAGCCGGGTATGTTACAATTGCGGAGAACAAGGTCATATCAAGCTGAACTGTCCAAAATTAGTCCCAGCTGCAGACAACAAGAATACTAAAAATGCTAGAGCATTTGTGCTGACTGCAGAAGAAGCCAAGATGATCCCAGATGTCATAGCTGGTACGTTTTTAGTTAATGATGTCTTTGCTAAAGTATTATTTGACTCTGGTGCAAACCAAAGTTTTATTAATACATCGTTTTGCAAATTACTAAATCAATCATTAACTAAACTACCACATGAATGTTTAGTAGAAACAGCCAACGGAGAAACTGTTAGAATTTCTGAAATCTTGCAGGGAGCAAGTATAGAAATTTCAAATCAGAAATTTATTGCAAATCTTTATCCCATGAATTTGGTAGGATTTGATGTTGTTCTAGGAATGGATTGGTTGATAGCCAATAAAGCTAGTATTTTATGTGATCAAAAGTTAATTCGGGTAAATTCACAAAAAGGAAAAATGATCACCATTAAAGGAGATAAATCCTCTAGATCCACAAAATTCATCTCTGTGATGAAAACTGCAAGTTGTATAAGAAAAGGTTCTATAGTGTATTTGATTTCCATAATCACTAACACTAAAGGAAAAGAACTAAAATATATTCCAGTAGTATCTCAGTTTTCAGATATCTTTCCAGAAGAATTACCAGGGCAACCTCCAGACAGAGAAGTTGAATTTAGAATTCACTTAATACCAGGAACATCGCCGATTGCCAAAGCACCTTATCGTTTGGCACCTGCAGAAATGCAAGAATTGAAGAAACAATTAGATGAATTGTTGGAAAAAGGATTCATACAGCCAAGTTCGTCACCATGGGGAGCGCCGATATTGTTTGTTAAAAAGAAGGACGGATCAATGCGTATGTGCATTGACTACCGTGAATTAAACAAGCTCACGATTAAGAATCGGTACCCATTACCAAGAATCGATGATCTGTTTGATCAGCTGCAAGGAGCTCGATATTTCTCTAAAATCGACTTAAGGTCAGGATATCATCAATTAAAGGTACAGGAAGAGGATATTCCTAAGACCGCATTTAGAACAAGGTATGGCCATTATGAATTTACTGTCATGCCATTTGGTTTAACCAATGCCCAGCTGCATTTATGGACATGATGAACCGAATATGTAAGCCATATTTGGATAAATTCATAATTGTTTTTATAGATGATATTCTAATTTATTCTAAGAATAAAGAGGATCATGCAAAACATTTGCACGCACTTTTAAGTTTGTTAAGAAAGGAAAAGCTTTATGCTAAGTTTTCAAAATGTGAATTTTGGTTAGAACAAGTACAATTCCTTGGACACCTAGTCAATCATGAAGGAATCCAGGTAGATCCAACAAAAATCGAGGCGATTACTAAATGGAAAACCCTTGAGTCACCAACCGAGGTTAGAAGTTTCTTAGGATTGGCTGGTTATTATAGAAGATTTATTAAAGATTTCTCTAGAATAGCCATTCCCTTAACTAAGTTAACCTGTAAATCTGTTAAGTTTGAATGGAGATTAAAACAAGAAGAAGCCTTTAGAATTCTTAAGCAAAAATTAACCCATACACCTATACTAGCATTACCAGAAGGAACTGAAGACTTTGTAGTCTATTGTGATGCTTCTAGATTAGGTTATGGATGTGTGTTGATGCAACGACAAAAGGTTATAGCTTATGCATCTAGGCAACTTAAGAATCATGAAGAGAATTATTCAACCCATGATTTAGAATTAGGAGCTATAATTTTTGCTCTTAAAATTTGGAGACATTACCTTTACGGTAGTAAGTTTACCATATTCACTGATCATAAGAGTTTAAGGTATGTTTTCGGGCAAAAGGAGTTGAATATGAGACAAAGACGCTGGATGGAATTTCTTAGTGACTATAACTGTGATATCCAGTATCATGAAGGAAAAGCAAATGTAGTGGCAGATGCTTTAAGTAGAAAGTATCATGAAAAGCCAAGAAGGGTACGTTCTCTTAAATTAAATCTGCAAGTAGATTTAAATGATCAGATAAGAGAAGCACAAGAATTAGTAATCAAGGATGATTCTGAAAAATTAAAAGGCATGTTAAAAGAATTAAAACAAGGAACAGATGGAATTTGGAGATTCCATGAAAAGAGAATGTGGATACCTAAATTAGGAAATCTACGTAATCGTATATTAGAAGAAGCCCATAAGTCTAAGTATACGATGCATCCAGGAAGTGATAAAATGTACCAGGATTTAAGGAAAAATTTCTGGTGGATAGGAATGAAAAAGGACGTAGCAGTCTATGTTTCTAAATGTTTGACTTGTTCACAAGTCAAAGCTGAACACCAGAAACCCTCAGGTTTGTTACAACAATTAGAAATGCCAGTTTGGAAATGGGAATTAATAACAATGGATTTTGTTACTAAATTACCCAAAACTAAGAAAGGAAATGATACAATCTGGGTGATTGTAGATAGGCTAACTAAGTCAGCTCATTTTCTACCAATGAAGGAAACAATTAGTATGGAACAATTATCTAAATTGTATGTAAATGAAATTGTTTCTTTACATGACATTCCTTTATCAATTGTTTCTGATAGAGATAGTCGATTTACCTCTCATTTTTGGTCAAGTTTCCAAAAGGCAATGGGAACCAAAATAAAATTGAGCACAGCTTATCATCCACAAACAGATGGACAAAGTGAAAGAACAATTAAGACAATGGAAGACATGCTTAGAGCTTGTGTAATTGACTTTGGAGGTAATTGGGACGAACACTTACCTTTAATAGAATTTTCTTATAATAATAGTTATCATACAAGTATCAATGCTGCACCATTTGAAGCACTTTATGGACGAAAGTGTCGAACCCCAGTCTGTTGGGCAGAAATTGGAGAAAAGCAACTATCTGGACCTGAGATAGTACAGGAAACAACTGACAAGATTATTCAAGTCAAGGAACGACTTAAAGTAGCACGTGATCGACAAAAGAGTTATGCTGATAACCGATGCAAACCCTTAGAATTTCAAGTAGGAGATAAAGTATTGTTAAAGGTCTCTCCTTGGAAATGAGTGGTAAGATTTATCAAACAGGGAAAGCTAAGTCCCAGGTATGTTGGACCTTTTAAGATTATTAGAAGAATAGGACCGGTAGCCTATCAGCTACAATTGCCAGAGGAAATGGCAGGAATACATGATGTGTTTCATGTATCTAATCTTAAAAAGTTTTTAGCTGATGAATCATTGATAGTACCTATTAAGGATATAGAGGTAAATGAACAACTCAAGTTTGTAGAAAAACCTCTACAAATTGAAGACAGGAAAATCAAGAATCTCAAACATAAAAGACTAGTTCTAGTCAAAGTGAAGTGGGATTCCAAAAGAGGACCTGAATACACATGGGAGCTTGAGTCAGAAGTGCAAAGGAAATACCCTCATTTGTTTCAGTAGATCTCGAGGACGAGCTCTAAAGTAAGGTGGGGAGAATGTAACAACCCTCGGTAAAACCAATATCCTCATAATATTTCTGACACTCTATTATCTCTTAAATTGTCCCAATATGTCTTATATTACACCCCGTATGTGAAAACCGAGCCATATTATGTTATAATTTATAAAAATAAAAAACTGAATTTAGAACTGAGGCGGGCTGCGTAAGATCCCACCTCAAGTTCATGCGGGCCGCGCGGACTCATAAAACGCGATCGCACCAGAGGCCGACACGTGTCGACATCGTGGCGAACCTACTTGCTGACCCAGCTAAGCTACTGCGTTGACTCATGTTGACGCGGGCCGCGTACATGTTCCTTGTCTTTGACGCGGGCCGCGTGGAAACCCAATTACACAACTATAAATAGATGGCATCAGATTTCAATTTCCGTCGCTCACATTTCAATCTCAATCTCGAATTCTGAAGTATTAAGTAAAATATTTGGGTATTATACCCCTAATTTAGCGAGGTTCTGCTCTGTTGTAAGTATTATAACCCTGGTTTCATAATAGTTACGCTGCCCGATTGATTTAGGGTTCCGTAACAACTGTCGTGGTTCTGCCCGACGTAGTTGTTGGAATGCCGTCTCGGGGAGGGTATTATTAATAATTTCAAAGGGTTATGATACTAACCAATGTACATTTGTATAAATTATAGATTATATCCAGGAAACCCTTACGAAAAGCCTAAGACAGCAATGTGAGTTTATCTTCTTTTTGTTAATGTTTTTGGTAATGTTTTACCAAACCATAAATGTTTTACTATGAAATTAAGCGGTGATTGAGTCTTTGCAGTTCTTCAATTACTGCCGGTATTATGGGGTTTTGTATACAAAATTTACTACGAGTAGTAGTAAGTCTGAATGACAGTGCATTACCATTGGACGACGAGTTAGCCAATGGGTAATTTGACCATAACCATAGATCCGGTCGAGTGGCAAATACTGAATGAGTAATTGTGTAGAGAGAAACAATGTGATCGCTCTTAATACTGTTTTAATTGATAAAATGTTTCTTGATTAAACTGGGATTCACTCACCGGTATTTCCGACTGACAAATGTTTTAAAACGCGTTACAGGTAACACAATGTGAACAGTCAATTAGTGAAAAGCCAGCTGGAGAGCACTGAAGGCTTGGGGATAATGTGGCTATAAAAGTTACCTAATAAACGATGTTTTAAATTCAATAAAATAGGGTTTATCCCTATAATGTATTGTAATAAGAAACTTGGGTTTTGCCCATGTTATATTATAAAAGAAGGTGGTTTTTACTCTGATAAACATTTCCTAACTACGGTCCTGATGAAAAATTCCGCTATGAGACTAAACAAACCTGATACCACCGAACTCTGTGATCACGTCCGCCAATTCCCGGGGATCAGGGATCGGGGGTTGTGACAGTAGATCAGAATGTAATTACAATTGGACTTTTGAAAAGTCAAACAAAGTAAGTTGATAAGTTGTTAAGCAAGTAATAGTAAGATAGCATGCAGTAGTTGAATTGTCAAGAAGATAAAACCGATAAAAACCATTGTAGTAGCAAGAAACTTTAGACGAAAGAAATAAGTTATGTGTTAGACATATTATTAATTGACTCTTGGGAATCGGGATGAATGACGACTACGACCTACACAAATAACTTAAGTATGGACGGGAAGGGTATGTTTTTGCAAGAAATACTGAAATGATATAATAAAGTCTTTGCAAGTAAAAATGAATGGAAAGAAGTATGAACGTGTACTACAATACATCTACGATAAGTAAGAAATGCTAGTTTGACCTTGAAAAGTCAAACTGCAAGAAGCTGGCGAAATAAATAACAAAAAAAAAACTGTATGTAAAAAAAAGGAATGTGTGATATGTTATAGCATGTACATAGGAAATTTGTAGAAGAATTTTAGGTGAATAATCACCTAGTAGAATGAATGTTTGAATGAAATGTGCTAACCGCCAATTTTGTAGATGATAGTGGTAGAACTCTTAATGTGATGAAACCAATCGAATTGGTGAAAGGATGTGCATGAGCAGAAGCTCATTACACGGATGAATGGAATCTGGCTTGGTACGGTGAGTACTCGTGAAGAAGCGGATCGATCTGGTTTATGGATCGTTGATTATGCAATGAAATCGAGGTTAGTAAAATGTATAACTCATGTTGGATAGGTATGAATTGGTAGATTGAATACGACATACAAACTAAGAAAAGGAATGATAGGATAAATATGGTATGGTATGAAGTGTTTGACTTTTAACATTCAACATAAGGAGAAATTTATGTCATATAATAGAAATCTCGAAATGCCTCGAGTGAAAATTTCGGGTATTTGTTAAACGCTCGTACGATGAACTTGCACGACATAATTACTTATGTAAAATAAATAGTGCGTGAAGAGGATGGAGAACAAAGTGACATGAATGAAATGATTCGATGTTAAACCTAAGGGCGTGCATAGTACAAATAAGTAAATATGAAAAGGGTAGTTTTGTTGTAGTATTAATAGATCATTGAATATTCATAGTATACGTATGATGATATGTTGATCCCTCATATGAATATGAAAGTAAGTAGAAGGAACGTTAGTAATGAAATGTTATGGTTCGCTCAAGATTAACGAAAATGAAATAATAACTACTTAGAGGTAGTGACAACTCAAATGAATGTTGGTAAAATGAGTATGTAAATGGTCCAAATTATTATGTGCTAACGAAAGTACCCAGAAAGAATGCTAATAATAGAACACCGAGGTAAGTTCATGACAAGTATTCGTGGGGCTAATGCTAGAATGGAATATCTTATATGATACATGTGTGAGATGGAAATAGAATGACCTACTACGAATGCTAAATGTATGAAAGTTCAACGCTTGATTAAGAAGATAAGAACAAGATATATACGTATGATTGTAAGTGAATACTACCTCTTAAATAAGTCACAAGTGTTTTTGTGTTGTAATGAGCATCATGAATGAATAGATGAAAAAAAAAGTAAGAGTAGAATTGGTCTAGTAGGGATGAGAAAGGTTTCGGGGACGAAACCTCCTTTAAGGGGGGTAGACTTATAACGCCCCAAAACTCAAATGTTTACATTCGCCATATGTTTCCATATGATATATCATGAAATAAATAAACTAGGCTATTTAACCTACTTAAAATACTTAGTAAAACAAGTAAGGAATGAAATTGGTTACAATTGATCAAAAAACCCAAGTAGAGGGACCAAATGTAGCAAGTGAGCAAAACCTTATACAAATTCTGCATTTTTAAGGGATGTGTGTATGTATGTGTCGATGTGTATGGAGAAAAGGGGGAAGAACACCCACTAAAAACCTAAGAAGAAATTCAGCAATTTAAGGGAAGAATTGAGGGTTGATCTTGTGCATGTACATCAATCCTTGATCACCTCTACTTGCTAATCATAAGGTATGTTACAATTTGTCTTTTGGCGAAGTTGTATGAAGTGGGTTATGATTAATCCATGAATTGATATGAAATTAAGCATGATTGTATATTATAATCACCAAATAGAACTTGTGTTGTGAAGGATTTAGAGTAATTTGATGATTAGAAGTGAAACCCACTTTTATGGTGAAGATGATGACATAGGTGTTTCACCCATGTCAAATCCTAGCTTGAATCATCAATGTGTATGTTGTATGTAATGGACTATTGCTAGATAGGTTGAGTATGGTATGTAATTTAGTTTATTCTAGTTGCATTTGATGAATTATGTATGAACTTGGAAGATCATGTATAAATTAGTTGTACATTGTGCTTAGATAGTAGTACGCACGCCAAGTGTTTGATGAAATGTCTAGGTGAAGTTAGGATGTGAGATTGTATGAAATGGCTTGACATATATGAATGAAACATGATAATGATGTAAATAGTAGTATACTAACTTGAGGAATGTGCTTTAGATGGAACTCATACAAGAATTCAGGTTGAATGTATGTGTTGGTCAAGACTATGCAATAGGGACTTGTACATTGTGCTTGAACAATTGTTGCTTGCCATGTGTTCTATTAATCACTTAATTGCGATTAAGAAGTGAATGTGTACTAAATGTATAACATATGACCTTACTAGTAAAGGATGATGTTATGATTATGTTAAGTTGACTAACACAGAATGTGGTTGTCAAATGTAGAATCATGAAAGCATAAGTATGTGTAAATTGATTATGTGTATATTGTGTATGTAACTAGGTGATCATGTGATTGTATATGTCATACAACATTATGTATGAAATGAATATGATGTCATTATTATGTTCTACCATATCAACATGAATACGTATTCAAAAGTCGGAAATTATATGCTAGAAGGTTGACTTTCTGAAAGTTAACCAAGTATTAATAGCATGGTTAGGCATTTTGACACAAATGTTAGAATTGAGAGATCATGGGATATGTGTTAGACCAATTATGTGTTATGTATGATTATAATTTTGAAGATATTGAACAATGTGGTTGACAATTCATGTCGGATGCGTGTTAGTGAAAGTCAATGTAGATAAGAGTTGGAAAATGTATGTTAATATGAATGAGCATGAATACTAACATTATTATGGGCATGGCAACATGAAAGAATAGGAACCACACTAGCATGGACTCAAGCATGGAAGGCTAACGGGTCAAGAGGAGACAAAGAAGCAAGTACGAAACGGACGCTTAAGGTAAGTGATTTCCGGAATCACTTCTTATTTATAAATGAAGTTTGGTATGTTGTATATAGGGAACCATGTAAGAATACACGGGTAAGGATAAGTACCAAGGTAAGTTCATATGAACTTCGTCTATCCTTATTGTAAATTAAGATGATAGTTCATCGTGTTAATGGAATTTTCATTATGTTGCTGAATGTCCATCGTGTTAATGGAATGTTCATTATGTTGCTGAATGTCCATCGTGTTAATGGAATGTTCATTATGTTTTTGAATGTTCATCGTGTTAATGGAGTGTTCATTATGTTGCTGAATGTTCATCGTGTTAATGGTATGTTCATTATGTTGCTGAATGTTCATCGTGTTAATGGAATGTTCATTATGTTGCTGAATGTCCATCGTGTTAATGGAATGTACATTATGTTGCTGAATGTTCATCGTGTTAATGGAATGTTCATTATGTTGCTGATTGTTCATCGTGTTAATGGAATGTTCATCATGTTAATGGAATGTTCATCATGTTTGTTGGAAGTTAATCGGTTATGTTTGTTTGTAATTGCATTGATTTGTGTTGATATGATTGTAGATAAGACTCAACTTACAAATAAGTGAATGTGACTTGTATGTATGTATGTAGATATGGAACTGTAGCGTGTGTAAGTAGTGTGAACTTGTATCTACGTACATATGAATCGGATACGTATGAATGTACTTAGATATATGAAAGTGTATACACGTGTTGTAATCTAATGATTGAAGATCACTGGTATACGTATATGTGAAGATGTGGGTTTTCAAAATGTTTGAGATTACGTACTCCTAACCATGTTACTATTGAGAATGAAATAAATGGAGTGCAGGTATGGGAACGCCGGACTCTCGAGGAATTGATGTCGGACTCGAGTAAACAAAAATTGAGAGGATGTTTCAATGGAATACTGATGTGTTAAAAATGCAACATATAAATTTCATCAAACGAGGCATAAAACTAACCCTTTTTTAGTACTAATGTTGGAAAAAGTGTGCTTTTGTCTTCCTTTTGTATTTTCAGGATTAAATGAGCTCAAAGTAACAAAAGAAGCAAAAAGACATCAAAATCTAACATAAATACAAGAAAAGGAACAAGACGTGACATGCCCGACCCCACGACAGCATCTTCCCAAGCAAAACAAGACATCAGAAGCCTGAACACGCCCCGTTCTCAGCCAGCACGGGGGCGTGCCCAAGTGTCAGCAGAAAAGACAAAGTGGTAGAAGCTTCTATTGCCCACCACGGGGCCGTGCTCAGCGGACACGGGGCCGTGGTCAACTATAAGATTCGCACAATCCAGCAAATCTGCATAGTACAAAGATTCTTCTGCACCACGGGGTCGTGCTCAGCGGACACGGGGGCGTGGTCAACTAAAAAGACAAAACTGCATTAAATGAAGAAACAGAAGGATGTGGACACGGGGCCGTGCCCGAGCTTCTGTTCAGCCTATAAATAGGAGTGCTTGGCTTGAGCTCAAACCATCCCTTGGCACACCACCTCTCTCACACTTCACCCACCACCCACCACCACCATAACACCATCATCCACCACCATCATCCATTGTCCATCGTAGAGTGTGTGAGTCGTCTCGGGATCCAAGGTTGATCGTAAGAGTTCTTGACAATCAAGGCCATGTTTGCCTAAGTCTCTTACATCACTTGGTGAAGACAAAGTGTCTAGTTTAATACTTTTTATTTCTAATCTTTTGCACTTTTTATTTGGTTTTGTATTAATGACTTTAATAACTAGTTGCTTATGTTGAAGGTGATCTTTCCTTATCGTTTGTCCGTGGTGTCTTGGCATTATTTTACTGTCTATATAAAATAAAAGATTTTCACCCTTCATATCTCCACGGTCTATATGGAGGTATGTTGGCTACCTGGTCGGGGGTTAAGGGAACGGTTTGGTAAAGGTCTTGCCATTGTTCAGCGTTTAGAGGTCCTGCAATGGACCTGGGTCAAATTTAGTAGGACCTCCTTCAATACTTAACGGTATTGGATGGCGGGTGTAACACCCCGAAAATATAAATCCTTATATTAAAATTTAAAAGTAGGAATTTTAACTCAGTTAATTATAAGCCTTGAAATAACCCATGATAGGGTTAAAACACTCAAACTTAAGGATAAATCAAAGTTGAGGGTGTAAACTTGTCAAAACTGAAACTTAGGTTACTAATAATAACCAAAACAAAACCAAACACCCAAAAAGCTGGTGTCTGGTCGAACAGAGAGCAAGGGGGCGACACAGGGTTTTCTTCAAACCCTTGTTTCATAGCAAATCTCCAAATTGAAGCATCAAATCTGCCCTAAATCAAGTCTTGAATGTAAATTAGTAATCCCTTGTAGTAAGGATCAAAAGGTATGTAAAATTTTTATATTTTGATTCACCATAAATTCTAGGTTAATGGTGAATAGCTGAAATTGGACCTAGATATGTCATGCATGAACGAATCTTGAAGTAATATGTTGTTTAGGATTAAACCCTAGATGATAAATTGTGAAAATCTTTGCATGTTACTTGAAGAAATTACAATCACCATTGTAGGTGATTTGTGATAGTGTGAAGACTAGACAAGTACTAGGATTATGAATTTTAATCTAGAGAAAAAAAAACTGAATGGTATGATGAAATTCAGCAAATTGAATATTAAATGGGTACAAATGGCTTAATTATAGTGAAATTAGATGCTAAATTTCAAGTCATGAACCTAGTAATAATTGTAGAAAAAAAATCTGTCTCGTTAGGTGTTCGCAGAAATGCCTAATCGAAGATTTAAATGTTAGAATAGTAAGAAAATGCAGAATTAATCATGACTCATAATGATGCGATTATGGTCATGAAAAGACTTCTAAACAAGTTGTAAAACTGAATTTTCTAGGCAAAGAGTCCGGATCATCAAGCGGACAAGCCGGAGGGAATTCACGGGGGAAAGGCGTGCTCTAGAGGCACGAAACCACCGTTTCGTTATATTATGAATTATTTGTTAATTTTATGTTGAAGTTTTGAAAACATGGTAAATAAGAATGATCAATACGTCACGGAAGTGACTTTTCGTCTTAATCAAGTGAGACGGGTCAAAACAATTGTTAGAAATTTGATTTTTGAAATACCTTGTTTGATGGTTAATTCTTGGCATCCAAACGGGTCAAGAAATCAAGTAATGCATGATTAAAGCCTCGGAATATGATAGATTGATCTTTGATAATTGGTTCTTATATATCATATAAGATATACGAGGTTTTAAATGTTTCGGTATCATAGAAAAGCAGAAATTTGTGAGTTAGAATCTTGGGGTAATAAACAAACAAACAAAGCTTGAAATTCCAGGTACTACCGTAAATTACGGTAGTACCGTAATTTACGGTAGAAGTAAAACGTTTACGGTAGCATTCATCTGATTTACGGTGGACCTTATATTTTCAGAACTTACCGTAAATTACGGTAACACCGTAATTTACGGTGAACCCAGAAAACTTAAAAATTGTTTTATTTTTAATTGATTGTTGAATCTTACATTTAAGTCTTATGTACCAAGTCAAAACTAACGTTTTTAATGGTTTTGATCCTAGGTAATTAGATGGACCTTACGAACGGTGATCAAGCAACGTCGAAGAACCGAACACAAAATTTTGAAAGCTTCCGCTATGTTTTAATCCTACTTAAACTTTGTTCATGGGTTGTATACCAATTCTCAAACAGTTTTTGAATGTTCTAACTTAGTCATGTGTTGACTATGGTTCATGATACTTCTAAATCTTATGTAAATCTAATATCTTTTGGTTTAAATATATATAAATCTAGTGATAAATTTTAGTCAAAATTTAAGGGTGTTACAGCGGGGGTCCAAACTCTTTGATCCCCTCATAAGTTAACTACTATTAATACTATAACCCGGCTATTTAGGACTGTATCCCTGCTGACTCAGACTACTTAGTCGAGGGTAACGTCACCTCCAAAAGAGGGGCCTACCATAATTTGCATTAATAACTTAATTAATTATCTTCCAATAATCCACCCTTTTAGGATTGTATCCTTGCTGACTCAAACTACTAGGGTGAGGGTAACGTCACCTTCAAAAGAGGGGCCTACTACAATAACTAAGATAATCTCTTAAAATAGTGCAAAAGTGCGGAAATAATCAAAGGTTACACTAGATACGAGTCGGAACCAAGTGATTCATCTTGTCTATCTGTTTTTTTTCTTTTTATTTTATTTTTCAGCATTTTTAGTTAGTTTTCATTTTTATTAGTTTAAAACATTTTTCTAAACTTTTTATTTTGATTAGACGTTGAGGATAAACCGGTACTAAAAGCTCTTGTGTCCTTGGACGACCTCAGTATCTTACCAACACTATACTACGCTCACGATTGGTGCACTTGCCCATATGTGTGTTTAGTGTTAGTGAAATATCGTGTTTTATAAATTTAAAACTTGGCTAAAAATAAGTGTTAAAGGGGCTTAAAATATACACCTAATATATATAACACTTCACACGCATCAAATACCTTACGTAGTTAGAATGTGATATAGCCTTTTAAGTATATGTATTAAATTATATATGATATGACCATGTACTAACGTGTTGGTTATATATGGTAACCGCAGGTTAATCAGATATTCTTGATGGACAAGGGAACGAGGACCAAGTTGAAGATCATGGATTGTACGGGAAAGCGGTCACATTTTTTGTAATCATTTGTTAACATAGTTACATTAAATAAATGATGAATGATGTATTTATGTTAGAAGGGTTGACCTAAACGGTATTTAAGTATGTTAGAGTAGTTAAAAGAAAGAAATTTTACGGTTCATTTTCCGCTGCGTCGTTTTGGGTCAAATCATGATTAGGGTGTTACAATCAAGAATATTATAACTACGAAAATCCGAAAGTGGCAAACAAAGTTTAGATAATTTTCCTAATTGGCACGTAATACAAAATGAAGAACAATGTTTTGTAGAAACAGGTAATGAAAAACTAGAAATAACATAATAAAAAATACCTTGATGTGGATGACCAAGGCATTGGTGCTAAACTGTGGAGGGTGCTTTAGTGGTTATGCATGAAATCTTTAGAATAGACTTGAGCCGAGGAAGTTGTAGTGAGTTGAGACCATTTTCACTTAGGCCCATGAGAAGGGTAGTGTGTATAGACTCATCCTTCACAACAAAAAAAGAAAGAGTGAAATTCAAAGAATACATTATTGTCAAGACAAAATTGTTGAACTAACAAAAGATTTTGTTTAAGATTTAGTACATGAAGAATATTGGATAGATTAAAGGTTTTATAGGTGTATAGAATTTTGAAGAGCCAATATGGAAAATAAGAAAGGGTTTACCATCACCAACTTGGAGTGAGTCATTTCCTTGATATACCTCAGAGTGGTCAAGGCTTGACAAGTTCAGAGAAGCATGGCTGTTAGCACCAATGTTGGATTTCCACATAGCTTCATACTTCGATCCAACATCCAAAAAATTAGCAAAATTTGCCTGAGGAGGCTATCTAGAAATGGAAGAACTTGACTAATTTGGGCATTGGGATGGTAGGTATCTTATTCCACAACTATTACAATGGCCATTAACCATATTCTGAGTAGATGGCCATGAAAACTGCTTGGAAGAGCTGGTATCACGGTTGTCACGACTCTGATTGTTGAAATTTCCACGTGAAATGCCCCGATAATTCCCACGACGGTTGCCCTGATTACCATTGAAGAACAAGAGGTGTAATTGGCCTGTGGTTGTTGGGTAGAAGGTGAAATAGGATTAAGTTGGGATTGTATGGCATTAAAGTTTGGTGTGGATGGTTGAACTGAGGTAGTAAAGGCTTGTGGAGGTGCAACAGAAGATGCAACGTTGTTGTCGATATTCATCATAAAATCATGGTCATGAAGGAGTCTTGGAGTTCAGTGAAGGTGGTGGGTGGGTGTCAGGCTAACAAGTTGGATTTTAGACCACTGTATTCTTCTTTGAGGCTTGAAATAACAAGCATAACGAGATCCTTGTCTTTCATTGGTACACCAATATTGGTGAGAGCAGTGGCCTACTGCTAAACCCTAATGAAATAATCAATTGGTATTTCATCTCCTTTCATCGTAATTCGGAGAAGTTGAGTCTTTAAGGTGTACTCACGGGAAGATGTGTTGGGTGCATAAGCCCGTTTTACAGAGAGCCAAACTTCCATGGATGTGTTGCCTTGTACATGCTAAAAAGCGGCTTCAGAAATTGTGGATGTGATTAGCATACGACATGAGCATCGTTGGATATCCAGTGAGTATAATTGGGGTTATCGCTTGTGGTGGTGCCTGAGGTCATAGTTCTGGGTAGGCAGGGTATAGTTCCTTCTATGTAACCAAATAGGTTGTTGGAGATTAAGAATGGTTCAATCATTGCCTTCCAATATCCATGATTTGTAGGAGTGAGGGAGAAGGTGAACTTGTGGGAATTGAGTGCAGTTTTCTCTACTGTGGTTAGAGCAGTAATGGTTGCCATGATAAAAATGAGGTAAGAGGGCTGAATAGATTGGTTATCGGGTAGAAGGGTCTGGCTGAAATCAGCAGCAAAATTTCTTAAAGGCAGAAGGGTCTGGCCAAAATCAGCAGCTGCATCCGGAATAAAAGGAGAAGACTGGCGGCAGTTTTAGGGTTAGAGTAATCCCATTGTGAGCGGTTTAAACTTCGACCCTTATTTCTTTCTTCATATTATATAACTATCTAATTTGCAACATGTTTGTGTATCGGGAACTTGTAACTTGTGCTTTATTGATGTTTCATGCAATGACTTTGTTGCATCTTTTTCTTTATGGTTTGTACCATTTTCCATGTATACCATGTTGTACACTATGCATGTCTAATTGTATTGTACTCTATGGTGGTTTTTTTGTTAAACCATGTATGACTTTTGAAAACCATCTTCGGCTTCTCATATTTGGGCGTTGACACGTATTGGTATTTTGGGTTTTTTTGACACCATAAACAATTTCTCTCTTCACCACATACAGGTTCTCTCTAAAATCTCTCTTGCAGCGTAGTTTTTAAGGGGGTTTTAAACTTCACCGCTGGTTGTTTGTTGTTTCTGTGACGTTCTTGTCTTCTTGGTTGTTGTTTTGGGGAGTTTAAATCCCACAGACCGAATGCAAGATGTTGTTTGGGTTTGTTTTGATAATTCAAATGACTCCAATGTGGGGGTTTATGTAGACTTTGGGATTTAAGTTGTTTGTACATATGATTTAACTTGAAATGCAAGTGTCAGTAGTTGTTGAGTTGCTGTAAGGACCTTCAAAAATGTCCCAAGTTGACCCGTAAGTATGAACCCGGACCCTTGAAATCTTAATCCATATCAAAAATCAAGAAAATAAGATTTCTGGTCTTCAGGCGGGCCGCGTAAAGGTTAGCTTAGCCTTACGCGGGCTGTGTCAACCCTAAGTTTGACCTAATAAGCATTCGGGCCACGTGTTGCACGCGTGGCAAGTCTACTGATGACACCGTAGCCTTAGTCTACGTCTAGCTGGCCCTCGCGGGCCGCGTAAAGATCAAGGGTGGGCTCACGCGGGCCGCATGAGACCCAAATTTCACCTACAAATAGATTTGATCAGGAGCAGTTCAATGGTGTCGAAACCATTTCACAAAAACGAAAGCACACTGCACAAATTCGAAATTCACTTTTACAACAGCGAGGCGCTGCTACGATATCGGGTATTAACTCGATCGCTACTACGATTCAATGTCCGATCGATTGAAACTATCCAATGGATATTTAAGTGCTGCCCACATTAGGGCCATACTTTGTCATTAGTCGTGAATTCGACGGATGTTTAAGTATAGCACTTTGTCATTCGTTGTGAAGGTTTTAATCTCGTGAGTTATCGTAAATGGTGTATTAGTTACTGACCTAGTTCGTGTGCATTGTTATTTAAATTAGGTTACAAGGCTAATCAGTAGGCTAAACTCTGCCCGTATAAATCTGCAATGTGAGTCATTCTCTTTTTAACAACTATGTTTACAATACTCCAAAACATTTTCAAAAGTTATAATTACAGGGATTAAGTCATGGTTATCTTGAATCACTGGCTAGTGGGGTATTGTGCACATTACTAACTTCTCACGGTTAGGCTAATAAATCCTAACTGTGATAATCATCACTACTTGGGGAAAGACCCAATAGTGGTATGACCATCGTCACCAGGTGACACGGCGCCAGATAAAAAATAAGATAAAAGCCATTGTAATTGCTCTTATGCTGTAATTTATAACTATGTGTCATTTTATCAAATTGAGTGACTCAACAGTATTTCCCCGCTGATAAAATATTTTTAAAACATGTTTTAGGCGACCTGCTGTAAATCAAGGAAAACATGCTACGGAGCACTAACAAGCTTGAAGAGGTGGCTCAATTAAAATAAATAAACTTGTTTTTATAAATCAGGAAATTTCCTAGTGAAATTCCTCTATTGTAAATTACGGGGTTTATCCCGAATTATGAAATAAAATATTCGGGCATTTTCAAGTTTTAAAAGATCCTGTAGAATCTTCCGCTGTCGCATCAATTAATAAATACCACGGGTTTCTGTCTCGCGACTCCTGACCGGGTAAAACCGGGGCTGGGGTCGTGACAGGAAAAGGTGGTATCAGAGCCACTGATTTAAGCCTATTAAGTATTTAAAATACTTAATTTTCTGATTGTCATTTTGTCACTCTATGTTTATATCTTGACTATCTATTAATATACAATATGAGTAAGCAAAGAATTTCGGATATCTATCTTAAATTAGATAGTTCACCGAAAGATAAGGGAACTTCATCCCAATCAAATTCCTCAAGATACTCAGCAGATACTGAGGAGGGAATATTTGTTCGTAAAGCATAGTATGAGAAACCACTTACCCCTAATAAAAGAAGTTGGATTATTAGAAAAAGTCAAGAGAAAATAAAGAAGTCCCAAACAAAACAAGTGATAATTAATAAAGAGACTCAGGGAACAGGTGATAACCCACCATGGGAAGATGAGTTAGATGAACAAGGGGCAAATCTCTACATGTTAGCCACTGTAGCAGTAAATGTTAACCTTTAAACTACCAACACCCCGACCCAGTACCAACACCTATATCAACTACAAACCAGAAACTCTAAATATAATAAATAACCACTAGTATATTTCGAATTTTTGTTGTACTAAATATAAATATTTTGTTTCAATAAAATGGTTTATTAGATGCTTGTAATTAAATAGTAAATTTTCTGATTGCCATACTGTGATTATGTGAAAATTCAAACTACAAACTTTAACCTAGATTTTGTGTTTCTTCATAACTGCTAAACAGCAAGAATGAATTGTCAGAAGCTCTTGAAAATCTCAATCTCTATCCTGTTAATGTGGAAGTTTCCAGAGACTTTATCGGGTATTGTGCTGACATAGAGGAACCTATGGAATTTCAAACCCAACCTTCGGAGAAACCCAAACCCAAGAAGAGAAGAAGAATTGTGGGATGGAGGCGTGTGCGCAGGAGGAAACCAACGACACGGAAAGTTACCAAGACGGAGGATCTCAAAGGTAAAGGCAAGGAAATAGAGATTGGAGAAAGTTCTAGGCAAAATCAGGAGATGTCACCCTGGGAGGAGTTAGATCATAAACTGGCACTTAATGACCTCATCGGACCTGTCGGTGAAAACCTTTTTAATTACCCAGCGGAAGCACAACTTCCAGTTGACCTAGAGCCTAAAATCCCAGATCCTATTATCCACACCCAACCTCTACCTGCAGAGTTAGAAGAATGGTGGGCCACCGACTGGCAGTTCCAAAATCTCCTCAATAACCCTGATACCTTTTTCCCTCAATTTAACCCCGAACCTCCACTACACCCACCTATGAGCATGGAACATTTGGCGGAACTCCGTCATTATGGAGAGGAGCTGATTGATGTAGGGAATCGAATCAGGGAAGTAGGAGAAAGAATCTCGTGGAAGTACGACGAAAGAGAACGTCGTTTCTGAAAAGCCAGCTTATGGGATAGAGTGTGGTTGTAGGAATGTGTGTTTAATAATAATAATAATAATCATAAAATATAATTATGTGAAATAACTAAAAATAAAACTTTTGTAAGATAACCAGTTTGTACGGATGCCTAATATATATATAAAATATCGAACGTCGAAAGATCGACAATTTTGGCTATACTTGTTAACGTGATTATGTGCAATTATTTTGTTATGTGTGGTTATTAATTATTTTATACTAATTACTTATATAAATAAATTACCAGATGGCACACGCTGGTAATGAAACCGATAATGAAGTTAATCAATCTGAGCATAACAATGAAGATCAATTTCTGAATAGGCAAGATATCGAGAATATCGTTGCTCAGGGAATAGCCAATGCTATTCCAGCAATACTTGCTGCTGCTCGAAATCCCGTTGAACCTCAACAAATTATTCCTAGCAAACGCACACAGGGTGATAATTTCAGTAATAGTGTAAACGGAGGTGGTAATAACAACAATAATAATAACAACGATGTACTACAAGCCCCAATTCTCAAAAGAATGAAAGCTGCAACGCCTGGTTGCACTTATAAGGAATTTCTTGCCTGTAAACCAGCTGAATTTGCAGGCAATGAAGGGGCGACTGCGGCGCTGCGTTGGTTGGAGAAAACCGAAGCAGTAATTATGATAAGTAAATGTGCCGAAGAAGACAAGGTTATGTATGCGTCGCATCTTTTTAAAGAAAGGGCGCTAGAATGGTGGAATACGGTACTTCAAGCGAAAGGAAGAAATATGGCCTATGCCATGAATTGGAAAGAATTTAAACAACTAGTGGAAAGAAAATTCTGTCCCGAATATGAAAAGGAACAAATGGCAAATAAAATTCTTGAACCACCGGATGGTGGATGTAGACTGTCGAGGATATACTTCGACATTCTTCGAGTATGCGAGAGTGGTACCAACTCTGGCTTCGCCAGAACCTGTACTTATTTCCCGCTATATTTGGGGATTGATTGGCGAAATTCGAGATATCATCAAAGCTGCGAGACCCCGCACTATTGACGATGCCGTGGAATTAGCTAACATCCTAACTGATGGACTGGTACGCACAAGAGAAGAAACCCAGAAAAAGGAAGTGGCCCAAAAGATTACCCAAGGATTCAGTGTGGGTAATCGTAGTAATTTCAAGAGAAAAGGAACCAGGCAATCTTCCACTGTTCCATTTTGCAATACATGCAAAAGGAAGCATTTTGGAAGATGCAAAGGGTATTGCAATTTCTGCTATAACTGCGGGGAAGCTGGACACTTTAGGCCAGACTGCCTAAAAGTGGTCAAACCAGTTGACAACAAAGCCAAACCTGCAGAAGGAACTACCAAAAAGAATGCAAGAGCCTTCCAACTAACTACTCAGGAAGCAGAGCTAATTCCTGACGTGATAGCTGGTACGTTCCTAGTTCACGACGTTTATGCAAAAGTGGTGTGCGACTAGCGGTATGTTAAAAACTTGTAAAAAATAGTTAAATAAAGATTGACTTAAAATTTAAACTTTAGACATGCTTTGGCCTAATAGGTATCGGTACTCTCATTGGGATTGTCCCCAGGTAGGCAACGGGTCCTTATAATTGGATTTGTACGAATGCTAGCCTAGACAGGAGTTCCTAACTAACGGTACTTAACCCTTCCAGTTACTACATGTCCGACACAAAAACGCATTTTTTTACAAATATAATACAAAAAGATAACTTTAAAAATAACTTTTAACTAGACACTCTAAGCTTTAAATTTATACTTAGACTCGATCTTAAAACTAAACCACACAACCGACAAGTGTACCGATCAGTGTAGTATAGCTGATGTAAGTCCGAGTATCGAACCCAAGGGACTCTGTTGAATTACGTTAATGACTTTGTTTATACAAGACTGACACAGACTAAAATGTTTTGTTTAATTGATGGGGGGTTTTTACTTGAAAAATATAAAATTGCAATTTATTAAAATAAACTAATTAAACAAGATAAGCAAAGCACAATTTAAAGCAAAGGATGAATTTCAATGATTTATGAAAGACTACTTAGGTTGGAATCCCACTTGTTATTAACATACTTTTTACCGGATAATTATGTGATATGAAATCGGGATCTTTAAATATTAAATCCTAAGAGAAAACACATAGGTTTCCCAATCCTTCTCGGGAAGACATCTATGTGACTCTAAAGATTTATTTTTATTACCGGTTAATCTAGACTTCCTGTCGGTTATCTAGTGTTCTAGAAAAGTGCTTGGAAAGACTAAATTTCTTTCAATTGTAAGTCTAAAGCAATTTAAGGAACTTAATTTGGTTTAATAGACAAGTTAGTGATAATTAAACTAAAACCGAGTTTCTTTCAAAACACAATCCTAGTAACACACTAAACTAGACCTATTAATATTTTTATACTTTTCGGCGCTAAAAATAGTAGAACATTAAAACCGAATTAATTCTTGATCATTATTTCTATGGTTTATTGGCCATTTTACCATAAGATTACCCAAACCCGCTAAGATTTGAAAATCAACATTAATTCTTTTTATGAAAAGACATTCACCGGAATTTATGTGAAATATATGATCGAAATATTAACCAAGTTAAAATATGCATAAACACCAAACTAGTTTCTGAAATCAATTACTTAATAAGAACAATCCATAATCACACAATAACCGGTAAAAATTACATTTTTAACAAGTGTTCATCACAACCTAAGTAGTATAAGGTGATTAACCGACAATCATTATTATGCAAATTAAAACATCAAACTTAAAAACAGAATTCATGGTAAAATATGGAAACAAAAGGAAACAAGAATTGAAATAAGAGAGTATAACCCTTAAGTCTTCAATATTGATCGTTCCCGAGCTTCTCCCGTTGATTCTAGACTTGTTGTACTTCACCAATCCTTCTTGAACTTCAATTGTGAATTGTGTCTATTCTTTTGTTCCTAAACTTCATGCCTTTTATAGCTTCAAAATATTGCATTTTTGCTTAATTAAATCCCCCATTGAAGTTTATTTGTGGTCTAGTTTGGTTCTTGTCTCCCATTGTAATTATTTATTATTATTTATTTTTTTTCTTTTCAATCATGATGTTTCCCTTTTGTTTTTTATTATTTTTTTTTCTTTTGCTTTTGTTTTTCAGCTAATCCACGATTTCTTTTTAACTTATTTATGTTATATAATTTACACTGCCATCTTATACATAGATATAGCGGGCTCGACCCATTCACGGAAAATAGCGGCAATTTCAATTCGGTCACTAGCATCCTTCTCTGCCCAATTGGCTGGTTATCTCTTTATTGCTCGTTTTCGCTCCATTTGCACCAGGACCTGGCAAAACACAAAATAAAATAAAACAAACTGAAAACTAAATAAAAACAAATAAAAACCATACAATAATTATACATTTCACACAGGACAAATATGTGTATTTTACTACACATCAAAAAGTATTATTTGACTCTGGTGGAAACCAAAGTTTTATAAATACTTCATTCTGCCAAGCTCTTAAACTACCTTTAACTAACCTTAGGCAGATTTTTACAGTCGAAACGGCAGATGTGAATTCTGTTAACATAGATAAGGTTTTGCGAGAAGGAAAGATAGAACTCTTAGGCCATGAATTTTCTGCAAACCTGTTACCTATGAATTTAGCAGAATTCGATGTGGTATTAGGAATGGATTGGTTAGTAGCCAACCATGCTCGAATTCTCTGTGATAAAAATGCCATAGAAATTCGTACACCCACATGAGAATTAGTGGTGATTACAGGAGATAAGCCACGTAAGCCACTGAAATTCATTTCAGTAATGAAGTTGGCCAGTTATTCAAGAAAACGAGAAGTAGTGTATATGATTTCGGTAATCATTAACACGAAAAGTAAAGAACTTAAAGAAATTCCAGTAGTAGCAGAATACCCAGATATATTTCCAGAAGAACTACCGGGATTACCACCCAATAGGGAAGTCGAATTTAGAATTCATCTAATTCCTGGAACTACACCAATAGCTAAGGCACCCTTTCGGTTAGCACCCACCGAAATGTTAGAATTGAAAAGTAGTTAGATGAATTACTAAGCAAAGGAATTATACAACCTAGTTCATCCCCGTGGGGAGCTCCAGTGTTGTTTGTGAAAAAGAAATATGGTTCGATGAGAATGTGTATCGATTATAGGGAATTGAATAAGGTTACAATTAAGAATCGATATCCATTACCTAGGATCGATGATCTTTTTTTATCAATTCCAGGGAGCTAGATATTTTTCTAAGATAGATTTACGCTCTGGATATCATCAATGGAAGGTACAAGAAGAAGACATACCTAAAACTGCTTTCAGAACTAGGTATGGTCATTACGAGTTTACAGTCATGCCCTTTTGATTAACAAATGCTCCTGCAGCATTTATGGACATGATGAATAGAATCTGTAAACCGTATTTGGATAAATTTGTAATTGTCTTCATTGACGATATACTTATTTATTCCAAAAGTCAGGAAGAACACTGTGAGCATCTGTATGCACTCTTAACTTTGTTAAGAAAAGAAAAGTTTTACGCCAAATTCTCGAAGTGTGAATTTTGGCTACAAGAAGTACAATTTTTAGGTCACATTGTGAATCACGAAGGTATTCACGTAGATCCTGCTAAAATAGAAGCGATCACCAAATGGAAGGTTCCACAATCAGCGATGGAAATTAGAAGTTTTATAGGGTTAGCCGGATATTATAGACGATTTATTAAGGATTTTTCCAAAATAGTTGTACCATTAACTAAGCTAACCTGTAAAATAGCTAAGTTTGAATGGGGACCTAAACAAGAAGAAGCTTTTAAGATATTAAAGTAGAAATTAACAAATGCTCCAATTTTAGCTTTACCAGAAGGAACAGAAGATTTTGAAGTATACTGTGATGCTTCAAAACTAGGATTAGGATGTGTGCTAATGCAACGCAAGAAGGTAATTGCATATGCATCAAGACAATTGAAAAATCATGAGGAAAATTATACAACTCATGATTTAGAATTAGGAGCCATAATTTTTGCCCTTAAGATTTGGAGACACTATTTATATGGAACTAAGTTTACTGTCTATACAGATCATAAGAGCTTAAGGTACATATTTGGGCAAAAAGAATTGAACATGAGGCAAAGGAGATGGATGGAAATCCTAAGTGACTACGACTGTGATATTCAATATCACGAAGGAAAAGCCAACGTGGTTGCTGATGCTTTAAGTCGTAAGTATCATAAGAAACAACGACGAGTTCGTGCTCTTAGATTAAGTTTACAATTAGACTTAATGGAACAACTGAAAAGCATTCAAGAAACAACAATTAAGGATGAGGCTGAAGGAATGAAAGGACGAGTAAAGGAATTAGAGCAAGGCAGTGATGGAATTTGGAGATTCCATGAAAGAAGGATTTGGGTACCTAAGCAAGGAGAGTTAAGAAATAAGATTCTAGAGGAAGCCTATAAATCTAGGTATACCATGCATCCTGGTAATAATAAGATGTACCAAGATTTAAGAAATAACTTCTGGTGGATAGGAATGAAAAAGGATATAGCTAGATACGTATCTAAGTGTCTTACTTGTTCACAAGTTAAGGCAGAACACCAGAAACCTTCAGGTCTACTACAACAATTGGAAATGCCAGTATGGAAATGGGAACTCATAACAATGGACTTTGTTACTAAGTTGCCCAAAACCAGAAAAGGTAATAATGCGATTTGGGTAATTGTGGATCGATTAACCAAATCAGCTCATTTTCTACCCATGAAAGAAACCTTTAGTATGGAAAGGTTGGCAAAGTTGTATGTAGATGAAGTAGTATCCTTACATGGAGTTCCACTCTCCATTGTATCAGATAGGGATAGTCGTTTCACTTCCCATTTTTGGACAAGTTTCCAAGAAGCAATGGGAACTCGACTAAAGTTAAGCACTGCATACCATCCTCAAACAGGTGGGCAAAGTGAAAGAACTATCCAAACCCTGGAAGACATGCTTAGGGCATGTGTAATAGATTTTGGTGGAAACTGGGATGACCACCTACCCTTAATTGAATTCTCTTATAACAATAGTTATCATTCAAGCATTAAAGCTGCCCCATTTGAAGCACTGTATGGACGAAAGTGTAGAACTCCAGTCTGTTGGGCAGAAATAGGAGAAAGTTAATTATCAGGTCCTGAAATTGTACAAGAAACTACCGACAAGATCACTCAAATCAAGGAAAGATTAAAGACGGCTCGTGATCGCCAGAAGAGTTATGCAGACAATAGGCGTAAGCCGTTGGAATTTCAAGTTGGAAACAAGGTACTCTTGAAAGTTTCTCCTTGCAAAGGAGTAGTTCAGTTCGGTAAGAAAGGAAAGCTAAGTCCAAGATACGTAGGACCATTTCCAGTAATCCAACGTATAGGACCAGTTTCTTATCGCTTACAACTACCCGAGGAGCTAGCCGGGGTACATGACGTATTTCATGTATCCAATCTCAAGAAATGTCTATCAGATGAATCATTAGTAGTCCCTCTTCAAGATATCCAAATAAATGAAAAGTTGAAGTTCGTGGAGAAACCACTTCAGATAGAAGACAGAAAGATCAAGTTTCTCAAGCACAAAAGACTAGTATTGGTCAAAGTCAAATGGAATTCAAAAAGAGGATCTGAGTATACTTGGGAATTAGAATCGGAGATGAAGCGAAAGTATCCTCACTTATTTCAGTAAATCTCGAGGATGAGATTTTAAATAAGGTGGGGAGAATGTAAGGACCTTCAAAAATGTCCCAAATTGACCCGTAAGTATGAACCCGGACCCCTGAAATCTTAATCCATATCAAAAATCAAGAAAATAAGATTTCTGGTCTTTAGGCGGGCCGCGTAAAGGTTAGCTTAGCCTTACGCGGGCCGCGTCAACCCTAAGTTTGACCGGATATACATCCGGGCCACGTGTTGCACGCATGTCAAGTCTACTGATGACACCGTAGCCCTAGTCTACGTCTAGCTGGCCCTCGCGGGCCGCGTAAAGATCAAGGGTGGGCTCACGCGGGCCGCATGAGACCCAAATTTCACCTATAAATAGATTTGATCAGGAGCAGTTCAATGGTGTCGAAACCATTTCACAAAAACGAAAGCACACTGCACAAATTCGAAATTCACTTTTACAATAGCGAGGCGCTGCTACGATACTGGGTATTAAATCGATCGCTACTACGATTCAATGTCTGATCGATTGAAACTATCCAATGGATGTTTAAGTGCTGCCCACATTAGGGCCATACTTTGTCATTAGTCGTGAATTCGACGGATATTTAAGTATAGCACTTTGTCATTCGTTGTGAAGGTTTTAATCTCGTGAGTTATCGTAAATGCTGTATTAGTTACTGACCTAGTTCGTGTGCATTGTTATTTAAATAAGGTTACAAGGCTAATCAGTAGGCTACACTCTGCTCGTATAAATCTGCAATGTGAGTCATTCTCTTTTTAACAACTATGTTTACAATACTCCAAAACATTTTTAAAACTTATAATAACA
Source organism: Helianthus tuberosus (assembly GCA_030545235.1). Lineage (NCBI taxonomy): Eukaryota > Viridiplantae > Streptophyta > Magnoliopsida > Asterales > Asteraceae > Helianthus > Helianthus tuberosus. The sequence goes on along the minus strand of CM060443.1, from coordinate 19,889,670 downwards.
GGGATTAAGTCATGGTTATCTTGAATCACTGGCTAGTGGGGTATTGTGCACATTACTAACTTCTGACGGTTAGGCTAATAAATCCTAACTGTGATAATCATCACTACTTGGGGAAAGACCCAATAGTGGTATGACCATCGTCACCAGGTGACACGGCGCCAGATAAAAAATAAGATAGAAGCCATTGTAATTGCTCTTATGCTGTAATTTATAACTATGTGTCATTTTATCAAATTGAGTGACTCACCAGTATTTCCCCGCTGATAAAATATTTTTAAAACATGTTTCAGGCGACCTGCTGTAAATCAAGGAAAACGTGCTACGGAGCACTAACAAGCTTGAAGAGGTGGCTCAGTTAAAATAAATAAACATGTTTTATAAATCAGGGAATTTCCTAGTGAAATTCCTCTATTGTAAATTACGGGGTTTATCCCGAATTATGAAATAAAATAATAGGGCATTTTCAAATTTTTAAAAGATCCTGTAGAATCTTCCGCTGTCGCATCAATTAATAAATACCACGGGTTACTGTCCCGCGGCTCCTGACCGGGTAAAACCGGGGCTGGGGTCGTGACAGTTGCTGCTGCATATAGTGGGACTGTTAAGTGTAATGAGCAGAAACAAATGGCCACGATGAATAATCGGATTCTAGTTCAGCCCAAGACTCTAGGAATGTTATCGGTGTCATAATAAACAACTCACGATTTTATGCCCCCCGCCGCAACGCGGGGGATGCTTAATCCTAGTTATATTGTAAAGGGGAACAAAGCCCTTTTTTTCTCCCTATATTGATAGATCAAGGGACCTGCTGTCGTCGTTTCAGTGAGTCATAAGGCTTCCCCTCAGCTCAGTCTTTTTGGTTCTTAAGAATGATCGAATTGTGTCCAATAAAATATTTTTTATTGTATACAACACGGTTTATATAAAATTTTTGTTAAATTTAGAAAAAAAATAAACGCAACAGTATTTTAATTTGTATAAATCGTTTTTTTTAAACGAGAACTTCATTAAACCACACCGAACCCGAAAACCGAGCCGAGGAAAAAACAAAACACACCTTACAAAAAGTTAAAGTTACACCAATCCAACCATGAGATATGATTGTTTCTAGATCTATGTTTCTACCATAAAAATCCTAATGATTTGACCTCGCTGAAGACGTTATCCACCTTGAATTCAGCTTCGGAGAAAATAACCCTATTCCGCGCCACCCACAAGCACCAACAAGAAACATAAATGATACCATGAACAACCGATTTCCTCCCAGCACTGATGTGCCCCTCCTTGTGAATTCCCAGCTGGTCTCGAAAAGAAAGAGCGAATATAGGCGGAAGGCGACACCATCGACTAATCTTCTGTCAGAGAACTGCTGCACCAACACACGAGGTAAATAAGTGATCCACTGTCTCAATGTCAGATTTGCAAACGGGGACACAGCCCGTCCCCCACCGGTATCCCTCTCCTACATAGCGCATCAACGATAGGAATTCTATTCATCTCCGATCTCCAAACAAACAGATTGCATTTAGACGGAACCCACTTACACCAGTCCACCACAAACTTGTTGCTATATTTCACCGTTCCCATTAAGACTCTTTTGGCCGATTTAACTGAAAATATACCCGAACGATCGCCCAGCCACTTCCACTTATCTTCCGAATTACCCAAAGAGACAGGGGAAATGATCGATTGGAGAGTAGCCAACTCCCTTGACTCATCCTCCAAATCTGGGTCATGCTTCCAAAGCCAATCCCCCTATAAACGGTCCTGAACAGAACAAGTTTTCACCAACTCCAGCCCAAACAAACTCGGAAAGAGCTCTTTTAGCGACACCTCTTTAAGCCACGGATCAAGCCAGGAAAGAATACGGTCGCCTTTTCCAACGGTACCTTTAAAGAGACTCCGAAAGAAAGAATTACCAGCATAGGGCTTGTTAATAACCGAAACAATACTATGCCAGACTCCGCCAAACGAGTTTTTTATCGGGAGAAACGACCAACCCGACCCACCAGAATGGATAGCATCCACCACCTTAACCCACAAGCTGTTAAAACCGCACTTGTACCTCCATCCCCACTTACACAACAACGCACGATTTATATTGCTCAGCTTGCTAATCCCTAATCCACCAAGTTTCTTAGCCATAGTAACCCTCACCCAAGCGACCCAATGAGTTTTTCTAACCTCATTCGATCCACCCCAAAGAAACTTTCTGATCATCTTTTCCAAATCCGTCACCACCTTCACTGGTGCCTTATACAACGAAAAATAGTAGGTCAGAAGACTCTCTAGCACTGACCGAATAAGCGTAATTCTTCCCCCAAAAGATAGCAAAGATGATTTCCAAAGAGCCAGCCTAGATTCGAAAACATCAAAACCGGCCTCCAATTATTCACACGATTCATGTTAGCCCCTACTTTTAACCCCAAATATTTAGAAGGAAGCGCATAGGGATTACACCCAACCACACCCGCCATAGAGCCAACTTCAGACGCACTAGCCCCAACACCATACATATTGGATTTACCAAGATTAATCTTCAAACCAGAGCAAGCGTAAAAACACCTCAAGATACGGACAACATTCGTAGCATTCTCCACGTTCCAGTTCCCTATAATAAGCGCGTCGTTCGCAAAAAATAAATGGGATAGCACAGACCCGTCATTAGGCAACTCGATACCGGAGAACCCGCCAACCTCACCGGCCTTATCAAAAAGGCACGACAAAGCTTCCATAACCACCACAAACAAGAAAAGCGAAATAGGGTCCCCTTGCCTTAACCCTTTTGCCACACTTAAACTCGAACGTGGGAGACCCATTCACCAAAACCGAAGCCCTAGCAGAAGCCATAATCCCCCTCATCCAACTACACCACTTCGAACCGAACCCCATTTAACGAAACACATCCTCCACAAACTTCCAATTAATGTTGTCATAAGCCTTTTCGAAATCAATCTTGAATAGCAACGCTTTTTTCTTACTCCTTTTAAGCCACGAGCACACCTCGTTAATAATCAAAGGACCATCAAGAATGAATCTTCCACCCAAAAACGCTGACTGAGAATAAGAGATGACCGAATCAAGGACAACCTTTAGTCTATTAGTGAGGACTTTAGACACCACCTTGTTGATAACCCCAACTAAGCTAATGGGCCGATAGTCGTTAAGATCCATGGTGTCACGACCCCAGCCCCGGTTTGACCCGGTCTAGAGCCGCGGGACAGGAACCCGTGGTAATTAATTGATGCGACAGCGGAAGATTTTAACAGGATCTTTTAAAAACTTGAAATGCCCGATTATTTTATTTCATAATTCAGGATAAACCCCGGTAGTTTACAATAAAGTGATTTCACTGGGAAATCCTTATTTTTACAAAACATGTTTCTTTATTTATATTGAGCCACTTTCTTAAGCTTGTAGTGCTTCGCGACACTTTTCCTGGATCACAACAGATCACCTGAAACATGTTTGAAAAAGGTTTTGTCAGCGGGGAAATACTGGTGAATCATTCTTTTTACTAAAAACGACGCATTGTTATAATTTACAGTATTAAGAGCGATTACAATGTTTATATATATCAACCATCTACCCACGGTAGTTGTCACTCGACCACCTATTGGCTATCTCGTTGTCCAATGGTGTCTGTGACTATGGTCATATCACCCCTTGGCTAACTCGTTGTCCAATGGTGACGGTTATCAAGTATTGTATACAAAACCCCACATACCGGCTGTAATTTGGAGATTACAAAGACTTAATCCCTGTAATTATAACCTTGAAAATAAACATGATTTTGAAAGCAATTTTGGTAAAAAGAGAATGACTCATATTGCAGAATTATACGGGCAGAGTTTAGCCTACTGATAAGCCTGATAACCTAATTTAAACAACAATGCACACGAACTAGGTCAGTAACTAATACAACATTTATGATAACTCATGAGATTAAACCCTCACGACGAATGTAAAGTGCAATACTTAAACATCCATCGAATTCACGATGAATGACAAAGTATAAACCCAATTTGAGCAGCACTTAAACATTCATCGGATAGTTTCAATCGATCGGACATTGAATCGTATTAGCGATCGAGTTATTACCTTGTTACTACGGCAGCGTTTCATGATTGTGTGTGTTTTGGTAGTAAATAGACAATAACTCAGCGTACGAATTGACTTTTTATGTCGAACCAACGCAGGAAATCAAGTCCCACACCCCTCTATTTATATCTGGAAAACAGCACCCCTCGCGTGGCGCGAGGGGCTGTCGCGTGGCGCGAGGGGTACTACCCTACCATAGGGTAGCCCTGTGTCTTGGTAGGCTTGCTGAGTTGGTCGTTCGTTAAAATTCGAATCACACGTAAAACTGTCTAGATAGTACTGACGGGAATTTACCCCCCCTGAGTTTTAGGGGCCCTGATCCTGATTCCGATTGTTCTGAAAATTTTAGGGGTTATGCAGAATTATTTGGGGGTCTCAATTAGGGTTTTCTATTGGGCAAATAAAATAATAAATAGGACTTTTGATGAGAGTTGTTACATCCTCCCCATCTTAATAAAAATCTCGTCCTCGAGATTCACTGGAATAATTAAGGATATTTTCGCTTCATTTCCGATTCCAGCACCCAAGTGTATTCGGGTCCTCTTTTCGAATCCCACTTGAATTTGACTAGTACTAATCGCTTGTGCTTGAGAAACTTGATCTTTCGGTCTTCTATTTGAAATGGTTTCTCTATGAATTTTAACTTTTTATTTACCTCTATATCCTGAAGAGGTATTACCAGTGATTCGTCTGATAAACATTTCTTGAGATTGGATACATGAAATAAGTCTTGTACCCCAGTTAACTCTTCTGGTAGTTGTAAGCGTTAGGCAACTGGTCCTATACGTTGGATTACTGAAAATGGTCCTACGTATCGTGGACTTAACTTTCCTTTCTTACCGAACCGTACTACTCCTTTCCAAGGAGAAACTTTCAAAAGTACCTTATCTCCGACTTGAAATTCCAGTGGCTTGCGTCGATTATCGGCATAACTCTTCTGGCGATATTGAGCAGTCTTCATTCGTTTCTTGATCTGAGTGATCTTGTCGGTAGTTTCTTGTACAATTTCAGGACCTGATAATTGACTTTCTCCTATTTCTGCCCAGCAAACTGGAGTTCTGCACTTTTGTCACACCCCCAAAATCCACCTGCGGAATACCACCGCTTGGAGGCGTGACTGACCAGGATCCAGCCACCAATCATATTGAACAAGCGAGTATGTAATTATAAAAACCCAACCAATATAATTGGTGTCAAAACAAAACATAGTTTAAGTAGCAAGCGGAAGCATAACGTTTAAAACCAAAGCATAAGTTTAAATGTTTCAAAGTTTAACATGGCACACTGCTGTCCATGTCCCACAACGACTTTTCCCCATGCAAGCTCCAGCTAAGTACCCATTAACCTGCAAAGCATGTAGTAACGAGTCAACAACAAGTTGAGTGAGTTCACTGTTGGGTGTTCGTTTTAAGTTGTTCCAAAAACAGTTTCCTTTAACTGGCATCCTGCCGTGGGGGTTACCCCATAGTTGAAAACGTGATTTGTTTACCCCAATTACTCTGGCAATCCAGCCGTGGGGGCTACCCCATGTTTAGTTATCTGGCTTTTCGGCCGTGGGGGTTACCCCATGTATACTACTAGACTCGTTACCATATCGACCACTGACTTTAGTCATGTTTATGTGCCCTTAGCGTCGGTGTCTATCATCACCGACGTGCCATAGTCCATTAGTTCACGCCCGTCCTCTGCGGCACGGTGTGAGGTCTGTCAAACCTAAATAGCGCTATCTAACTAATGACCCGCTCGCCATTGGCCCGGCGATTAAGTCGATATAAAAAGGAGGGACTTCGTGATAGAGTTTTGGTCTAGTGAAAGTTAACTGTCCATGAGGACGAGGAATTACATTCCTGAACCTGTACTGTCCTACCCAAGAAGGACGAGGAATCCATATTCCTTAACCCATTCCCAACCCCTGGGAATCCCATGCTTTGTAGAAAGTGTGAACTCACCTTAGGTTAGCTCGGCAGATAAACGAAAGGTCAATCGAGATAATTGTGGTCAACCACGTCCTAGTATGGTTACCACACAAGTCAGATTCAAACCAAGTAATGCACGTATATTTTCCACACGTATACTAGCAAGTTGCATACAAGTATTATTCATGGCATACACGTATAAACATGGCGGTTTACAACAGTACATACGAGTTGGTCAGTAACATGCATATAAATAAACAAAACCCAAAAGTCCGGCCCAATTACTTGGCTTGTAACAGTATGCAAATCCAAACAGAAGGTGTGTTTATGTGGTCTCGAGTCGAGACTAAGGATCTCGAGTCGAGACGGCGTGGTTTCGGGTTGAAGTCCTAGAGTTCTCGAGTTGCAACTAATGGGTCTCGGGTCATACATTTGTCACTCGAGACCAGGTGGTCTCGAGTCAGGTCTCGAGTCGCAACAAGACCCACAACCGTGGTCTCGAGTCTTGTTGTTTGGGTGCTGGTGATGTGTGGTCTCGAGTCGAGACTAGAGGTTCTCGACTCGTAACCCGTGTCGCAACCGCGGTCTCGTGTTGTCACATATATGGTCTCGAGTCGAGACCGAGGGTCTCGACTTGCATTCCTGGTAATCGAATCCTTCTAGAACCTGTCCACATTGTACTATCCAATGGAATTTCATGTTCATGATCCTTAGTACTAACCAATACAATTCAACCAACATGTTTTCTTGTCTAATCTTAATACCAAACAAATCAAAACACACAATTCAAATCTTCATATCATGTTCATGATGCATTCAAATAGTTCATCATTTTAGGGTTTTTATCATAACAACATGCTTCATCAAGAAAATCTATCCTAGCATGAACTCAAGTTAATAATATCATCGGCTCCTAAATCTAGCATATTCAATCATTATAACAGCCGGTTAACAAGCATTCGATTCTTAGAACCTTAATATGAAATCCGATTAACATGAACATCATCTAATACACATATGCAAATCCGATTTCATGAACAATAAACCTCCTCATTCATTCCTAAACATAACTAAACCATTAGGATCCAACCGATATATAGCGCCGATTACAATCATTCATGATCAATCACATATTATTTATACCATGACAACATTACATCATCATATAACATCATCATCCGAAATAAAAACACATAACATGAATCACCAACCTATATCATCACACATCAACACCTTTATCATGTATGTCATTTACCAACTAAGCATTGTAACATCTAGAAACAAAACACTAACCGGATGGTGTTCGGGTTTGAAGAATCAACGAACCAAATGCCGAGTGATGATCCCGAGCTTGATCCGACGGTCTTGGTGCCACCGGTTGAATCCGAGAGAGATGAGAGGAGGTTTGTGGTGGTGTTCTAGAGTTTTAGAGAGAGAGAGAGTGTGTGTGTGTGTGTAGGAGAGTGTGGGAGTGAAATGTGGATGATGGCATGGTTTCCGTATCAAATGGTGCACCCTATGGGCTTTCGGGTGGGCTAAAGGAGGTGCGGCCCAGCTGTTCACTCGAGACCAAGTGGTCTCGAGTCGGGTCCTTGTGTCTCGGGTCACATAAATACACGCATACATATAAGCACAACACATATTCACATAAAATTCACTTATAACGTTCAAGCATGATCTATCGAGATACACTGAAGGGTTCTAAATTACGAGTTGTCACAACTTTCGTCCATACAGTGCTTCAAATGGGGCAGCTTCAATGCTTGTATGATAACTATTGTTATAGGAGAATTCGATCAAAGGTAGGTGATCGTCCCAGTTTCCACCAAAATCTATCACACATGCTCGGAGCTTGTCTTCCAGGGTCTGTATCATCCTTTCACTTTGCCCGTCTGTTTGAGGATGATATTCTGTACTTAAATTTAGTCGAGTTCCCATTGCTTCCTGGAAACTTGTCCAGAAATGGGAAGTGAAACGACTATCCCTATCCGATACAATGGAGAGTGGAATTCCATGTAAGGATACTATTTTGTCTACATACAACTTTGCTAACCTTTCCATGCTAAAGGTTTCCTTCATGGGTAGAAAATGAGCTGATTTAGTTAATCGATCCACAATTACCCAAATCGCATCATTCCCTTTTCTGGTTTTGGGTAGCTTAGTAACAAAGTCCATTGTTATGAGCTCCCATTTCCATACATGCATTTCTAATTGTTGTAGTAGACCCGAAGGTTTCTGGTGTTCTGCCTTAACTTGTGAACAAGTAAGACATTTAGAAACATATCTAGCTATGTCCTTTTTCATTCCTATCCACCAGAAATTATTCCTTAAATCTTGATACATTTTATTGTTTCCTGGATGCATGGTATACCTAGATTTATGGGCTTCCTCTAAAATCTTATTTCTTAAATCTCCTTGCTTAGGTACCCAAATCCTTCTTTTGTGGAATCTCCAAATTCCATCCACTCCTCGCTCTAATTACTTTATTCGCCCTTTCATTCCTTCAGCATCATCATTGATTCCTGTTTCCTGAATGTTCTTTAATTGTTCCATTAAATCTAATTGTAGATTTAATCTAAGAGCACGAATTCGTCATTGTTTCTCATGATACTTACGACTTAAGGCATCTGCAACTACGTTTGCCTTTCCTTCGTGATATTGGATATCACAGTCGTAGTCACTTAGGATTTCCATCCATCTTCTTTATCTTATGTTTAATTTTTTTTGCCCAAATATGTACCTTAAACTTTTATGATCCGTATAGACAGTAAACTTACTTCCATACAGATAATGTCTCCAAATCTTAAGGGCAAAAATTATGGCTCCTAACTCTAAGTCATGAGTCGTATAGTTTTCCTCATGCTTTTTCAATTGCCTTGAGGCATATGCAATTACCTTTTACGTTGCATTAGCACACATCCTAATCCTAGTTTTGAAGCATCACAGTATACTTCAAAATCTTCAATCCCTTCTGGCAAAGCTAGGATTGGGGCATTTGTTAACTTTTGCTTTAAAATTTTAAACGCCTCTTCTTGCCTAGGTCCCCATTCAAACTTAACTGCTTTACAGGTTAGCTTAGTTAATGGTACAACTATCTTGGAAAAATCCTTAATAAAGCGCCTATAGTATCCAGCTAATCCTAAAAAGCTTCTAATTTCCATAGCTGATTGTGGAACCTTCCATTTGGTGATTGCTTCTATTTTAGAGGGATCTACGTGAATACCTTCGTGGTTCACCATGTGTCCTAAAAACTGCACTTCCGGTAGCCAAAATTCACACTTCGAGGATTTGGCGTAAAGCTTTTCTTTTCTTAACATAGTTAAGAGTATATGCAAATGCTCACAATGTTCCTCCTGACTTTTGGAATAAATAAGTATATCGTCGATGAAGACAATTACAAATTTATCCAAATACGGTTTACATATTCTATTCATCATGTCCATGAATGCCGTAGGTGCATTTGTTAGTCCGAAGGGCATGACTGTAAACTCGTAATGACCATACCTAGTTCTGAAAGCAGTTTTAGGTATGTCCTCTTCTTGTACTTTCAATTGATGGTATCCGGAGCGTAAGTCGATCTTAGAAAAGTATCTAGCTCCTTGAAGTTGATCAAAGAGGTCATCAATCCTAGGTAATGGATATCGATTCTTAATTGTAACCTTATTCAATTCTCTATAATCAATACACATGCTCATTGACCCATCTTTCTTTTTCACAAACAGCACTTGTGCTCCCCATGAGGATGAACTAGGTTGTATAAAACCTTTACTTAGTAATTCATCTAATTGCCTTTTCAGTTCTAGCATTTCTGTGGGTGCTAACCGATAAGGTGCCTTGGCTATCGGTGTAATTCCAGGAATTAGATGAATCCTAAATTCTACTTCCCTATTTGGTGGTAACCCCGGTAATTCTTCGGGGAATACATCTGGGTATTCTGCTACTACAGGAATTTCTGTAAGTTCCTTATTTTTCGTGTAAATGATTACTGAAATCATATACACTACTTCTTGTTTTCTTGAATAACTAGCCAACTTCATTACCGAAATAAATTTTAGTGGCTTTCGTGGCTTATCTCCTGTAATTGAAATTACCTCTTCTGTGGGGGTACGAATTTCTACGGAATTTTTGTCACAAAGAATTCGAGCATGGTTGGCTACTTACCAATCCATTCCTAACACAACATCGAATCCGGCTAAATTCATAGGTAACCAGTTTGCAGAAAATTTATGGCCTAAGAGTTCTATTTTTCCTTTTCGCAAAACCTTATCTATATTAACAGAATTCCCATCTGCTGTTTCGACTGTAAAAATCTGCCTAAGGTTGGTCAAAGGTAAATTAAGAGCTTGGCAGAATGAAGTATTGATAAAACTTTGGTTTGCACCAGAGTCAAATAATACTTTTGCATAAACGTTGTGGACTAGGAACGTACCAGCTATCACATCTGGAATGAGTTCTGCTTCTTGAGTGGTCAGTTGGAATGCTCTTGCATTCTTCTTAGTAGCTCCATCAGCCGTCTTGGCTTTGTTGTCTACTGGTTTGACCAATTTGGGGCATTCGGGTCTGAAATGCCCAGCTTCTCCACAGTTATAGCAGATCCTGGTCTTCTTTCTACAATCTTCCTCACGATGTCCTACAACCTTGCAAAAGTTGCAGGTTTAATTGCATTTTCCAAAATGCTTCTTTCTGCAATTCTTGCAGAAAGGCGGAGTGGAAGATTGCCCGGTTCCTCTCTTCTTGAATTTGCTATTATTACCCACACGAAATCCTTGGGTAATTTTCTGAGCCAATTCATTCTTCCGGTTTTCATCTCTTGTGCGTACCAGCTCATCAGTTAGGGTATTTGCTAATTCTACCACATCGTCAATAGTGCGAGGTCTCGCAGCTTTAACGATATTACAGATTTCGCCAATCAATCCCCAAATATAGCGAGAAATGAGTACCTGTTCTGGCGAAGCCAGCGTTGGTACCACTCTTGCATATTCGAAGAATGTCGAAGTATACCCACGACAATCTACACCCATCATCCGATGGTTCAGGAACTTATTTGTCATTTGTTCCTTTTCATATTCGCGACAAAATTTTCTTTCCATTAGCTGCTTAAATTCTTCCGAACTCATGGCATAGGCCATATTTCTTCCTTTGGCTTGAAGTACCGTATTCCACCATTCTAGCGCTCCTTCTTTAAAAAGATGTGACGCGTACATAACCTTGTCTTCCTCAGCGCATTTACTTATCATAATTACTACCTCGGTTTTCTCCAACCAACGCAGTGCTGCAGTTGCCCCTTCATTGCCTGCAAATTCCGCTGGTTTACAGGCAAGAAATTCCTTGTAAGTGCAACCAAGCGTTGCAGCTTTCATTTTCTTAGGGAGTGGGGCCTGCCGTGGATCATTATCGTCGTTAATATGATTGCCGCCTCCGTTTACACTATTACTGAAATTATCTTCTTGAGTACGTTTGCTAGGAATAATTTGTTGAGGTTCAACAGGTTTCTGGGCAGCAGCAAGGATTGCTGGAATAGCATTGGCTATTCCTTGAGCAACGATATTCTCGATATCTTGCCTAGTCATAAATTGATCTTCCTGATTTTGCTCAGATTGATTAACTTTGTTAACTGGTTCATTATTAGCGGGATCCATCTGGTAATTAATATATATAAATTATTAGCATAAAATAAATAATAGCTATATGCAAACAATCACACAATACAACACACGTATAGCCAAAATTGTCAATTTCTTGACGTCCATTTCTTTTATATTATATTAGGCATTCGTACACACTGTTATCTTACACAAGTTTTATTTTTAGTTATTTTACATAGTCATATTTTATTATTATACAATCACAGTTTCACAACTACACTATTTCTCGTCAACTGGCCCTCAGAAACGACGTTCCCTCTCGTCGTACTTCCAGGAGATCTGTTCTCCTACCTCCAAAATCCTATTCCCTGCATTCACCAGTTCCTCCCCAAAGTGGCGGAGTTCAGCTAAATTTTCATTACTCATTGGTGGGTTTGGTATAGGTTCTGGGTCGAACTGAGGGAAAAAGGTATAAGGGTTATTGATTTCTCCGGAGGTGGAGCTCGAAATTCCATAGGTTCCTCCACATCAGGTAAGTAACCAGTAAAGTCTCTGGAAACTTCCACTTTCACCGGATAGAGATTGAGATTCTGAAGGGCTTCAGATAACTCATTCATGCTGTTTAGCATATATGCAAAAATGCACACAAAATGCTAAGTTAAAATATAATAAAATTTCACAGATAAACATTCAAGTATTATTGCATACCGTGTGGCAAATTTTAATACAAAGGACAACTGAAAATTAAAACATACTAGGGTTTATTGTAAACTTATTTATTTACTGGGTTAAATTTTCTTTAGAGTTTCTGGCTTGTAGATGATATGGGTGCTAATACTGGGTCGGGGTATTTAAACTTTTGCATTTATTGCTACAGTGGATAACATATAGAGATCTGTCCATTTTTCATCTAATTCGTCTTCCCACGGTGGGTTATTGCCTATTTCCTGTGTCTCCTTAGGCATCTTTACTTCTTTTGGTTATGGCTTCTTTATTTTCTCTTGACTTTTCCTAATAATCAAACTTCTTTTATTAGGAGAAAGTGGGTTCTCATATTGTGCTTTACGAACAAATATTCCTTCCTCAGTATTTGCTGAGTGTTTTGAGGATGAAGTTCCTTTTTCTTTCGGTGCAGTATCTAATTTATGATAGATGTCCGAAAGTCTTTGTTTACCCATACTGTAAACAAATATTCAAATAATAAAACACGTAATCACAGAATGGCAGTCAGTAAAAATTAAGTATTTTCTAAATACTTAATTAGCTTAAATCAGTGGCTCTGATACCACATTTTCCTGTCACGGCCCCAGCCCCGGTTTGACCCGGTCTAGAGCCGCGGGACAGGAACCCGTGGTAATTAATTGATGCGACAGCGGAAGATTTTAACAGGATCTTTTAAAAACTTGAAATGCTCGATTATTTTATTTCATAATTCGGGATAAACCCCGGTAGTTTACAATAAAGTGAATTCACTGGGAAATCCTTATTCTTACAAAACATGTTTCTTTATTTATATTGAGCCACTTGCTTAAGCTTGTAGTGCTTCGCGGCACTTTTCCTGGATCACAACAGATCACCTGAAACATGTTTGAAAAAGGTTTTGTCAGCGGGGAAATACTGGTGAATCATTCTTTTTACTAAAAACGACGCATTGTTATAATTTATAGTATTAAGAGCGATTACAATGTTTATATATATCAACCATCTACCCACGGTAGTTGTCACTCGACCACCTATTGGCTATCTCGTTGTCCAATGGTGTCTGTGACTATGATCATATCACCCCTTGGCTAACTCGTTGTCCAATGGTGACGGTTATCAAGTATTGTATACAAAACCCCACATACCGGCTGTAATTTGGAGATTACAAAGACTTAATCCCTATAATTATAACCTTGAAAATAAACATGATTTTGAAAGCAATTTTGGTAAAAAGAGAATGACTCACATTGCAGATTTATACGGGCAGAGTTTAGCCTACTGATAAGCCTGATAACCTAATTTAAACAACAATGCACACGAACTAGGTCAGTAACTAATACAGCAATTACGATAACTCACGAGATTAAACCCTCACGACGAATGACAAAGTGCAATACTTAAACATCCATCGAATTCATGACGAATGACAAAGTATAAACCCAATTTGAGCAGCACTTAAACATTCATCGGATAGTTTCAATCGATCGGACATTAAATCGTATTAGCGATCGAGTTATTACCCTGTTACTGCGGCAGCGTTTCGTGATTGTGTGTGTTTTGGTAGTAAATAGACAATAACTCAGCGTACGAATTGAGTTTTTACGTCGAACCAACGCAGGAAATCAAGTCCCACACCCCTCTATTTATATCTGGAAAACAGCCCCCCTCGCGTGGCGCGAGGGGCTGTCGTGTGGCACGAGGGGTACTACCCTACCATAGGGTAGCCCCGTGTCTTGGTAGGCTTGCTGAGTTGGTCGTTCGTTAAAATTCGAATCACACGTAAAACTATCTAGATAATACTGATGGGAATTTACCCCCCCTGAGTTTTAGGGGCCCTGATCCTGATTCCGATTGTTCTGAAAATTTTAGGGGTTATGCAGAATTACTTGGGGGTCTCAATTAGGGTTTTCTATTGGGAAAATAAAATAATAAATAGGACTTTTGATGAGAGTTGTTACACATGGGGTCCCTCTTTTTAGGAATTAACGCTATAAAAGAGGACCCACTTCCGATGTTGATTGTACCCGTCTCGTGGAAATAGTTCAAAAGTCTCGAGATGTCGTCTTTGAATAAATACCAGAACCTCTTGAAGAACCGGAAATTAAAACCATCCAGACTAGGGGACCGATCATCCCCGCACTCGAACGCCGCGACTTTGATTTCCTCCATCGTAAACTGAGCCTCCAATCTAGAAGCATCTACACCCGAAATCTTCTTTAGGTTTGGGCAATCTATCGAAGGCCGATCCACACACTCCTCCTCAAATTTGGCTCTAAAAAATCTATACACTTCTTTCTTAACCAAAGACGGTTTAGAAACCCACGAACCTCCAACGCTGAGACCATGAATCACATTATTAGCTTTCCTACAATTAATCTGAGCGTGAAAGAATTTAGAATTTTCGTCCCCTTCTTTGGCCCATCTAATCCGCGACCTTTGTTTGAGATCCATAACTCTAGCATACTCAGACTCAGCAATAATCCTTTTATTCTCCGATAAGATCCACTCCTCCTCCTCCTCAGACAAGTCCCTTGATTCCAGGAGTTTTTCTAACGAATCCACTTCCTCTTTAGCACTATTGACCTCCCCACCTTCCCTTTTAATCATATCATCCCTCCAATCTCTTAACTTGTTCCGAACAACCCCCAATTTTCTGATCAAAAAGACATCTGGAGGACATCCCGGATCTACAAAGCTAAGGCAAGCACCCTCAACTACCTCTTTAAACCCCTCTTTTTCCATCCACGAGTTAAAAACACGGAACGGTCTGGCTCCAAAATTCACAGATTTAGTCGAGAGAATAATAGGACAATGGTCCGACCACAACCCCGGCAAGGCGCTGAATTGGGCTTCCAGCCACAGATTGAAAAATTCTGAGTTTACAAGATATCTGTCAAGTTTACTCATCTTCTTACCATCCTCCGAGTGCCACGTAAATGCTCTACCTCTCATATGGAACTCCATGAGACCCGCATCAAAAATAAAAGAGTTGAAGTTATTCGCGCAAGAAGGTTTAAAGGAGCAGTTCCTCCTTTCTTCCCGGAATCTCACCGCATTAAAGTCCCCAACCACTACCCAAAGCCCGTCATGTTCACTAATCAGAAAACTCAACTGATCCCACAGATCTTTCTTGGCCTGAATACTTTGAGGAGCATAAACATTCAAAAAATTCAGCATCAGATTGTTCCCACTCAACCTTCCCCTAACGAAAATAAAATTCCTGTTGGTAGAAGATTCCATCACCTGAAAAAGATTGTCATCCCATAGACAAAGCAAACCTCCCGACAACCCTGTAGATTGAACTACCTCCATACCAAATGATCCCAACCCCCAAATTTTACTCAAATCAGAACGAGAAGAGTTACTCTGTTTTGACTCCTGGATGGAAATAAAATTGATTCCAAACTCTCGTCTAAGCTCCTTAATCCAATCCGAATTAAACCGACCCCCTAACCCTCTGACGTTAATTGATAAAAAATTCATTTAGAGACCTCATTAATACCTGAGTTTAGGACAGACTTCCTGATCAGATCTGAGTGATTCTTAAGTTTGACTCCAATTTTGGCTCTAACCGACAACGTTTCCTCGATCTCCTTCTCTGCATAATTAACCGGAACCACAGAGGTATCAGCCGTGTTGACTCCATTCACCTCACGATCAACCGAATCCTCCACTCTGCTATTAAAGGATCCTGCTGGAGAAGCTCTTACATTAAGATCGATGTCCTCATCTTTGGAAGAAATAACCTCCTCAGTGACTTCTAGATACCTGGACGTAAAACCCACAAAACCAAAACCCGGTTCGGAGGTGTCACCATCGTATCTGGGTCTTTTATTAGGCCTTAAATTCTCGGGTGAAACACTATTCATAGTGTGGGCTTGGGCTTTCTTGTGTTTCGACCCAACAAGAAGTTTACGGTGGGCCCCCTTGCATGACTTAGAAGAAGAGAAACGAAAACCATTAAAACCGGACCTACGGACATGACCTGAAATCTCGGGCCCCACATCAGCGCCTCCCTCATGATTATCCTCCAAGTTCCCAGACAACTTTTCACCTACCAACCCCTCCAAATCGCCCACCTTTTCTCTCTCCTTGTGCATGGGGAACTGATCAACATGAACATGAAACAAAATTTTATTTTGGGAACGCATATCAACCAAAGTAATCAAACACTATCGCACAAAAGTATTCCATATATAGTCAATAATAAGTGTTGAAAGTTGAGACAACCAATAAGAAAAATAAATGAAGTATGTCAACATTCAAGAAACTAATGAGTACCATTCATGCAGTTATTCTTCAAAATACAAAGAAACAAAAAACACAATGAGCCTTTATGAAACCATATAAATTAACATCAATCCTTTTTTGCACGGCTAGTAGACCAACTGGTTGGGCTTTCGCACCAAATTTAACATCAATCCTGATTATCCTTTTAAAGAAAACCATGATCCATATTTTTTACATCTTTGTCTTTGAAATCATGGATCAGAAGAAGCCAATGATCTTTCATCTTCTTCCTTCAAAGAAACTATCATTGTGGCCACTTGATCCATACCAGGTCTCAAATCAGGTGAACCATTTATGCACTTCAAAGCTATCTTCAACAAACCCACCATCCTTTCTTCACTTGCACCTTCAACTACCAAAGCCTTATCAAACACCTCACCAGTCCATTCTTCCTTGACCACCGAGGTAACCCACTTAGCCAGATCAAGCCCACTACTCTGAACCGGCTTTCCTGTCAGCAACTCTAGTAGAACCACACCAAACGCATACACATCAACGCTGAAGGCGTTGTTGCTGTTGTGTGAACCATCGTCTACCACCATTAGACCATATTCACTTATGCAAGAATCCATGTCCTTTGTAAGCAAAATGTTTGATGACTTTAAGTTTCCATGAGTTATTTTGTCGTCTTTGAGCTCTGTGTGCATGAACGCTAGCGCTTCTGCTGTGTTGCACGCGATGTTTAGTCTGCTTCCCCAATCGAAAGTTTGTCCAGTTTGTGATCCTGAAAATTGGTACAAGGGTGTGAGTTATTGATGATGAGTATAAGTGGCAAAATGGATGGATTAGATAACGGGTCAAAACGGCTTCGTGACAAAATGGACCATTTTTAAGAGTAGGTCAAATGGCCCTTGGTCATGGTCAGATAGAGCTGGCCCGCTAAACTTATTTTCATTCGACTTTAGTTGTTTTTTGAAGTTCAAAGAAAAAGAGAAAATAGTGTTAGCGGGCCACCACTAACTCACTAAGCCACACAGATTCAACCGACCCGATTAACTTGCAAATACCTATGCATTTTTAAAATTAGCCCATTTCTGCCCATTTGTACCCATTAGACCCACTTTGTTGCCCAAACTTACCATGGAGAAGCCTAAAGAGACTACCATTCTGCTGGAACTCATAAACTAGTAACTTTTCTTGTTTAGAACAATAATATGCAACTATTGGTAACACTTTAGGGTGTTTCACTTGATCTATTCTTTGCATCCTTTTCTTGAACTCATCTTTTGAAATCTCCCAATCTTTAATCCTTTTAACAACAAGTGGAACCCCATCATTTGGAAGGACTTTATAAAGACTTCCATGTTTCCCCCTCCCAATCAACTCGGCCGGAGCTCTAAGCAGATCTTCAAATCTCAGCCCATTAACCGCTTCCACCGGGCTCAAAAGAACAAGCGAACCCGAAACTACACCATTTTCAGCCGAAGTTATCGAGAACTCCGACCTACTTTGACCAACCTTTGACTCACTTGAATCACCATTATCTTTTATACTTTTATCTCCTTTTTTCATTGTGCCAATATTGGCATCCTCAAGATTCTGCCTTCTCTTGAGGATCACAAGACCAATCAAAACAAGAACAATCAAACCAAGAATTGCCAATCCGGAATACATAAGAAAACTATGTGAGTCTTTCTTTTTCGACACACAAGCGTTCGGCAACTCTTTCCCACATAACCGTGGGTTACCCGCGAAGCTTTTCGCGCCAAAACGCCCAGTATCATCCGGAACTCGACCAGTCAAATCGTTATTTGACACATCAAAAAATTCAAGTTGGTGATAATTAAAGTTTGGCAGCTCACCAGTAAAATGATTGTTTTGGGCCAAAAAGGTTTTCAGGCCCATGTTTCTTGACATATCAGGCAACTCACCACTGAGCTGGTTGTTAGATATATCAATCCTTACCAAATCGGTTAAACCGGTCAACGAACCTGGAAGATCACCCGAAAAGTGATTCCCATTTAGATACAAAAGCCGAAGTCGTTTGCAGTTTGATATTTCTTGTGGTAAGCTTCCTGTAAGATTGTTGTACTTCAGGCTAAGTAATAGAAGTGAAGTTTCTTTGCAAACGGATTCGAAATCAACGGTTCCTGATAAGCTGATCTGTTCCAGAACAATTTTTTGAACTGTTTGGTTGGTGCTGTCACACTTAACACCATACCAGTGATCTGTGCATGGGTCTGATGAAACATTCCAACCCCAGTTTGGTGTGTTTTGAATGCTTCCAGGCCCAAGTTTCTCCATGAAATCAACCAATGCTTCCACTACATCTTCGGTTTCCGCCTTTCCGATTGGAAAAAGAAGAACAAACACAAAAGAAACCACAAGAACGGATTGAATATCGCGCATTTTTAAGAAAGAGACTTTTAGTTTGAACATGGTTTATGCATGAAATGACATTGTGCTTGTTTTAATGAGGTTATATGATGCAAACACAGTTGGCTGAATTTACAATGATGAGATGTCATTAACAAGTAAAAGCTGTGAGTTTACAATGAGGGATGATTAAAAACTGTTTGAAATAGATGTTAACAGAAGCTACAAAATATGTTTGGCCGGCTGTAACTAGTGAGTGGTGAATAATATATATTTATGCCGGCTTTTCAAGTGGCAGTGATTGTGAATTGTGATGCTACATTGTGGTGTGGTTTTTGTAAATATATGTGATGGCCTTCGATGATATAGAGGTTGCTGGGTTCGCGTTCGTTCAAGTGTTAGCTTGAGTCGTAGAAGAACATAACCTCGCTATAGTGGTGGAACTAGAACTTCTTTACTAGGATAAAGCTCTCTTCTCTAAGGCTACAAGTAGAGGGTCCAAATGATGTTTTTTCCTAGAAAAATCTTAGTTTTATATATAAAAATCTAAAAAAATCGCTATAGTAAGGGTCAACAGAGCCTCTTAACCTCCCTCTCTTTTCGCCCCTAGCTACAATAGATTTTTGTAAGGAGAAAGTGGTTGTGGTGATTAATAAATCAAATATATGTTTACTGTTGGTTTAGTTTCTTTGTTTAACTACTCTAAATGTCTAAGTCACTTAAAATATTTTGGGAAACATTATGATATATGTTTGAAATAAAATATAAATTTTTAAATAACTAAGTCCTCAAGATTAACGTTTCTGACTTTCTGTAAGGACGTTTTTCATAAAATGTATGAGAAGGCGTAGAAATTGACCATGTTTTGGATTTAGGCATCATGTTTAGGTTGTTTTGGCAAGAAAAACACCAAAAATAACAATTTAAAACAAAATGCAATGTATTATAAGCATGAAATTAATATAAAAAACAACTAAAACACATTGCTTAACACTTAAAACACCTTACTTAACGTTCTTGGCATAATGTTTTAAGTTTTAATCCTAGAATTCATTATATTGTGTCTTAAATTATTATGTTTGGTATTTTTCTTGCCAAAACAACTCAAAACATGATGGATACATGTCAATTCCTATGCCTTCTCACATTCTTACTAAAAATGTTCTTTTTACAGGAACCTAAACCTCATATATGTTAGAATTAATGGTAATTCGAGAACCTAAACCAATAGTGTTGGTATACCAAACTGATTATGAGATGCTACGATTATATAACGTCTTAAAAGCGAAGAGATAATGATGAATAGAGTAAACGGGTTGACAATTGTCATCAAGAGAAGAGCTTGAGGTGAGTTCTATTGCAGTAATGGGTGATGCTCACTTGTAGTGGCATTTGGGAGCCTGCCATGAGTTAATGGGTTCATTGTTACAAGTGGAAAGCAATTGGGGGTTGTGTTAACTGCTCAAAGAATAACTTTTTAACATTGAGCAAGTAAGTTGAAAGCAGTAAGGAATTTTGATATAATGAAAAATTTAAAGAAGGGTAAAAGTTGTGTAAATCCAACAAAGTCGCACACAAGGAATTAGAGTGTGACAAGTTGATATCAGAGACTGAGTTTACGAGAAATGGGTGCTAATGACAAGTCCAAACATGTAAAAAATTATTCTCTTTAGTTTGAGTATGCGTTGCGAGTATAATGACAAGTCCAAACATGTAACAACGATGCAACTAACTCAATTTCTATTTCTAAGGGCATGGTTTCGACAACACTTTCCCACACAACCGAGGGTTACCCGCAAAGCTTTTGGCGCCAAAACTACCAGTGTCATCTGGAATTCGACCACTCAAATCATTATTCGAGACATCAAAATCTTCAAGTTGGTGATAATTAAAGTCTGGCAGCTGCCCAGTAAAATGATTGTTCTGAGCCAAAAAGACTAACAAGCGCGTGTTTCTTGACACATCTGGCAACTCACCACTAAGCTCGTTGTTGGATATATCGATTCTTACCAAATCAGTCAAACCGCTTAAAGAACCTGGAAGATCACCAGAAAAGTGATTCCCATTTAGATACAAAAGCCGAAGTCTTTTGCAGTATGATATTTGTTGTGGTAAGCTTCCTGTAAGGTTGTTGTATTTCAGGCCAAGTAAAAGAATGGAAGTTTCTTTGCAAACGGATTCGAAATCAACGGTTCCTGATAAGCTGATCTGTTCGAGAACAATGTTCTTTACGATCTGATTGGTGTTGTCACAAATAACCCCGTGCCAGTTAGCTATGCATGGGTCTGATGTTGTATTCCATCCCCAGTTTGGTGTGTTTCGCATGCTTCCAGGCCCAAGTTTTTGCATGAAATCAACCAATGCTTCCACTACATCTTCTGTTTCCGTCTTTCCGATTGGAAAAAGAAGAACAAACACAAAAGAAACTATGAGAATGGATTGAATAACGTGCATTTTTAAGAAAGAAACTTTAAATTTGAACTTGGTTTATGCAAAAGTTATGGCATTGTGCTTGTTTTTATAAGGTTATATGATGCGAACAAAGTTGGCTGAATTCACAATGACTTGAGAGATTAAAAACTGTTTGAAATAGATGTTAACAGAAGCTACAAAATATGTTTAGCTGGCTGAAACCGGTTAAGTTATATACATACACATATATATACATATGGGAGGGTTATCTTGAGAATGATAAATATTGCGAGAACCATGAAAACAAATGAGAAAACCAATCAAAACCAAAAATTTTAATACAAACCTCATTATAATTAAAATAAAACATCAAAAAAAGAATTTACAACATCAAGTAGTTCATTTCTCCTCTCAAAATCACTCTTATTCGATTTTTACACATGTGTAAATATAACATATTTACACATGTGTAAATGGCAAACTTACATATGTGTAAATTTTCTTTATTTACGAATTCAGGTAAATTTAAACATGTAAATTTATTTTCTAACATCGTATATGAATAATTATGATAAGTGTAAAAAGAAAATTTTAATTTGAATTGTTTTTAACCAAGTTTTTGTGATTTTTTCATTCGTTTTCACGGTTCTTACAGTAAAGTATCTACACAAGGAATGAATATACACCTAAATATTTTTTATAAAGTAAAATCAGTAACTAAGATGACACACTGTTAAATTATACTATACATATTAACAGAATAAGATGATGAACAGTAGTTCAAGATTTTTTTAATATTATAGTTTTTTAAGTTTTCATTATTTTATTATTTTAATACTTTAATTTATTATTTTATTATGGGAAATCGGCCTCTAATAATCCCACCTAACCCTTATTGCCCACTAATAATCCCACCTCAGAATATTCCCTCCACCAGTCCCACCTTTCACCTATTTTTCCTACAATGGTCCCCCGTTAAAAAACCATAACGGAGTTAAGCTTTTTTCCAAATTACAAACAAATTTTTTAGGGCTTTTGATTAGAACGACGATACGAGTCCATTGATGTAAAACTTGCCTCGAAACGGTGCTCCAAACGATGAAAACGACGCTTCTATTCGGGTGTTTAAATTTCCAATTAACCAAAGTCAAGTCACTTGGAGCACCATTTCGAAGTAAGTTTTACATCAATGGACTCGTATCATCGTTCTGATCAAAAGCCCTAAAAAGTCTGTTTGTAATTTGGAAAAAAAGCTTAACTCCGTTAAGTTTCTTTAACAGGGGACCATTGTAGGAAAAATAAGTGAAAGGTGGGACTGGTGGGGGGAATATTCTGAGATGGGATTATTAATGGCCAATAAGATTTAGGTGAGATTATTACAAAGGCCTTTCACAGCTCAAATCCATGCATTAAGCCGCTAATCCCTTTTCTAGTAAAGTCCCAGCAGGCTACCTTATCGGGAAATTCAATTCTTTCACCGAACCCGGGGGGGCACGATGAATACATTGATTATCTGGGTCCGATCATCGCTAGAGGCCCGTCGACTATAATACACTGTTCGAAATTGATTCGTTTATGCCGAAACAAAACGGGATGGCCAATTCCCCTTTTATTGTTTCCTTATCTTATTATTTTAAGTTTTCTCATATAATATTATAGTTTTTTTAAGTTTCCATTATTATATTATTTTAAGTTTTCTCATATAACATTTAAGATAATGTCTTAGCAACATTGATTCCCTAGCGATCTCGACGGTATAGCGTCGGTATCGGTATCCTTATTATCAGAACCGTTACTGATATTCGTATTTATGGTTTTTGACCGATGTAAAACACATATCGATATTATTTTGGTCATATCGTGACTTTACTTTTTGGGTTTTATCTTTTGCTTGATATACCGAGTGGCGATACCGTACCGATGTATGAATCGAACACATACCAAATAAATGACCGCCGCAACGTGCGGGGAAATCTAACTAGTTTGCAATTAAATGGAACCTAGTTATGGCTCAAAAGGGGAACATGCGTCATTATACATATCATAAAATTGAAAAAAAACCTCTTTAATTTTAGCATATCTAATACTAATAAAATACTCCCCTTAACGACACATGACATTCTTTTAAAATAAAAGATTTCATCAAAATGCCATGTGGCAATTTATCAATTTACCTCAACTATAATAAATAATAAGTAAATTAATATAAAGACTGTCAAAGGAATGAATTTAATATATATATATATATATATATATATATATAGGGAGAGGATCATGAGAAAACTAGATATAAATGAGAAAACCAAAAAACTAACCAAAAAAACACTAAAAAGGAGGGGGAGACTTTTAATGAAGGAGGGGGGACTTTTAATGAAGGAGGGGTAAAATTGGAAAAAAAAATATAACTTTTCAAACATTTCCCATTTCTCCATACGTTATCATTTTAAAACAAAAATGACACCATAAGATCACAAATTTTTGTATGTTTCATTCAAGTATATTCAAACATATTTTTTATGACATAAAAAAAGATTTATGGTGTTGTCTTGTTTTCAATACTATTATTATAGTAGTCCACATGTGCAATATAACATGTACTACAATTGCATTACATGCTTAAAATTAGCTTTTTGAGTCTAGTTTAGCTTTTAGGGTTAGTTTTTTTGGAGGTTTAGGATTAGGATTAGGATTAGGATTAGGTTTTTGGGTGTGGGGGGAGGGGGGTTTAGGTTTTTGGGGGGTGGGGGTGGGGGGGTTTAGGTTTTTTTATTGCATTACATGCTTAAAATTAGCTTTTTGAGTCTAGTTTAGCTTTTAGGGTTAGTTTTTTTTGGAGGTTTAGGATTAGGATTAGGTTTTTGGGTGTGGGGGGATGGGGGTTTAGGTTTTTGGGGGGTGGGGGTGGGGGATTTAGGTTTTTTTCGGGTTTATGTTTAGGGTTTAGTTTTAGGTTTTCGGGAGGGTGGGGGGTTTAGGTTTTTGGGGGGTGGGGGGGGGGGGGTTAGGCTTTTGGTGGGAGGGTGAATTTAGGTTTTTTTTGGGGGGGGGGGGGTGGGGGGTTTAGGTTTTTGGGGGGTGTCGGTGGGCGGTGGGTTAAGTGGTTTAAGTTTTATGTATTAGTGCACATGTGCAGTACAACCAAAAAAATTTTTTTTTTTAAATTTTTTTTCCATACATAAAAAGTAGCGATTTTTTAAAAAAAAATTGTAAAAAAAAAAAAATTGGTATGTTTTTAAGTTTTTTTTAGGCTTTTTTGGTTAGTTTTTTGGTTTTCTCATTTAAACTAGTTTTCTCATGATCCATCCCCTATATATATATATATAATTTTATATTCATAATTATATCTCTTCAATATTTTTAATTTTTAATAATTCATATTAGTTATCTACTTGTTTATACTTTAATAAATAAAAACATACTTATCAAAAGAATATGAGATAACCAAAAATTTATACATCTATCACTATTTGACATAACAAAAAATTTAAAACCTCATCATATTTATAATTTGCTATTATCGTTTTCACAAATGTTAAACATATATATATGTGTTTAATATATATATAATCTTAGATTATGAACTAATTCTATTCCATCTCCTACTTTGATAACACTTTTTAAAATTAGAAAATATTTATTGGAAATAAAATATACTAATTCTGTTGTATTAAAAAAAACAAAATTCTTACTTTGTAAACGCATCATTTAAATGAGTAATGTTATATGTTTTCTTTAATTTTGTATGTATAGTTCATATTAGGGTTATATGTATTCATATCAAAATTTATATTTATTATGTGTGATGCAAGAAATA
This sequence comes from Helianthus tuberosus, assembly GCA_030545235.1. NCBI lineage: Eukaryota > Viridiplantae > Streptophyta > Magnoliopsida > Asterales > Asteraceae > Helianthus > Helianthus tuberosus. Next base: position 19,864,534 of record CM060443.1, on the reverse strand, counting down.
GTATAAAATATAAAAAAAAAGTCAAAATTTATAATCGTTGTGACCTTCAAACACAACCAGCATCAACAATAACATATTTATTTTAAAAAACTCATTCAAGTTTATATAAATTGAAAACACATTTTTTTCCAAAGAACTCGATCAACTCCATGTTTATCTTAAAACCCTTATTTTTCTATCCTCAAGCCCATGTAACACATGGGACAATAACCTAGTTATTATATTATAAATATTTTTATGCATTGTGGATAGTGTGACACCTCCAAAACATCTAACAACTGTCCCGGTACACTTACCTATGTGAGCACTGCTGTTGGAACTTTGCGTTCTTACTCGGATGCAATTATCATTTACCCTATGATTTCCCATTATTTTTAAAATATTTTGTCTTTTTATATATACACATACTTGAGTTATTGAGTATGTATGGGAAACGTTTCTGTTCTAGTAGTAATTTTGAAATTATATGATTTATGTCATTTTCATCACAGCGATTTATAAATAAAAACAACCAGTAAATTAAAATAACATCATTTCTTTTGTTTGTTTTCTTACTACAACTCACAATTCGAATTCGAAGTACGTTCTTTTTAAATTAATCTACCGACTGCTATGCAATATAGATAAGATTAAAGTGAAGCCACATGAAGTCATTGTGAATAGGAATTAATATTAAATGAGCTTTTATAAAGTTTAGTGACTAGAATTTTGCATTTTAAATGTTAATCTAGTTTCGATATAAAAGAGGGTCCGATAAGAGGCTTTCAGTCCTTTTTTTTATTAAAAAAAAGAAATTTTGATCTAGAGCGTTCATCTTATTAAAATGTAAAGTCTAAAAATAAAAAGATGATTCCTAACAAAAAAGGATAAATCATAACAAAAAGAAAACCTTTTACACATGTAAAAAGTATAATTAAATGCTGAATATATCTTGGAAATATACACACAAACATAGGGTAACGTCACTGTAAAAAAATATTTTTCTTACAAAGTGTAAGATCACCCGTAATCGGGCGTCTTTTGTCAAAAAAACTGCCTAAACACGCCGGATATCACCCCTCATTCGCCCCTGCGGCGTTTTCGGGCGTGATCTTTGATGATTTTGTGTTTAGCGTTTTTTGAATAACGCTAAACCTGATTTTGACTGACCAATGCGACTTGTTCCAACGGCTAGCTAACGGCTAGATTTCATTTATTTGTTTTTCTTTTTTAACCTCCTACCTATAATCCTATATATATATACACAAACTTCTTCAATTTTAAACATCAAAACTCTCACACAAAGGGGTTGTTTGGCTAAGCTTATTTTTTTTACTTATTTACTTATTTACTTATTTGCTTATTTGAAAAGTAAATAAGTCATAATGGAATGACTTATTTACTTATTCCTCTCACATAATAAGCTAACCCAAACACCTTTTAACTTTTCAAAAAGTAAATAAGTAAATAAGTCACTAAAATAAGCTTAGCCAAACAACCCCAAACACTACCATTTTATAAAAATATGGATTCCCCTAGTTCCTCTTCTATAGTGAATTTTTACTACAAGAGTTTTTTGCGGATGGCGATGAATCCACCGATGAGGAGATCGAGCAAGAGGCGGTTACGAGTGCTTGTAAACTAGCGGTGAGATATGTGAAGCATTGTCGTCGCCCCGAACCTGAAATTAAAACAAGAGATTATATTGAACGAGACCGACGCGCGACACCCGATAGGTTGATGAAAAATTATTTTGATGAGGCACCGACATTTTCGAACCCATAAATTTTTAGTCGTCGTTTCCGAATGAGTAAGCGTTTGTTTCTACGCATAGTCGACGACTTGGAAACCAACTACGATTATTTTAAACAAAAAGCGGATGCGAAAGGGACACCTGGATTTACCGGTATCCAAAAGTGTACCTCGGCGCTACGAGTCCTTGCTTACGAAAACACAACCGACATCAACGACGAGTATTTAAAAATGGCCGAGAAAACAACGCGAGACACCTTGGAGCATTGTTGTCGCGATAAAATTCCTATACTTTACTATAATGTTTACAAGTGTTTTTTTTATGCTTATGTTTGTGTATGTTTTTTTATAAAGGTATTATTGATTTGTATGGTGCGCGTTATCTTAGAACGCCCACATGGGACGACCTTCAAAAGATCTACGAGGTACATTCGGCTGAGCATGGTTTGCCTGGTATGATCGGTAGCTTGGATTGCATGCATTGGCGTTGGTATAACTGCCCGACCGCATGACGAGGCCAACACACACGGGGTGACCAAAAAGGACCTACTGTTATTCTTTAGGCGGTTGCCTCACAGGACCTTTGGGTTTGGTCGGCTTACTTTGGCGTGGTCGAGCGGGTTCAATTCAATATTTTTTTTTCCGGTTTTTCGAGAGGTATTCGTGACCGGGTTTCTGTGAGCAAACACATTCGGTTCTGAAAAGTTGTTCAGAAATCAATGACGGACGGAAACAGACCACCACCGGTTGTGGTTAAGGATCAAAGTACCACAACTTTACAGTGTCCAATGTTAACCGAAACAAATTACAACATCTGGGCAATTCGTATCAAGGCAGTATTCAAGGTTCATGGAATACAGCAAGCTTTAGAACCAGGCGAAAAGGAGGTAGAGACAAAAAAGGATGACATGGCAGTTGCACTTCTACTTCAAGCAATACCCGAAGAGCTCGTGTTTCAAGTAGCTCAGTTTCAGACTGCAAAGGAAATTTGGGAAGCGTTGAAGACACGATATGTTGGGGTTGAACGGGTTCGAGAGGCAAAGCTTGAGCAACTGGAAATTGAGTTCGAATCCTTGAAGATGAAAGAAACAGAGACAGTTGATTCTTACGCGGGCAGAATAAGTCAGTTGGTTACCAAGACAGCCAGTTTGGGAACCACCTATGAAAACAGAAAGCTTACCAGAAAATTGTTAGGTTCCGTTCTAGGGAAGTATGTTCCAATTGTAGCTTCAATTGAACAATTCGCAGATTTGAAGGCCATGACGCTTCAGGAAGCGATCGGTAGACTGAAGACGTTCGAAGACAGAATTAAGGGTATCGAGTCTTTAGCAGAAAATCAAGGTAATCTAATGTTTGCCAATGGTGAGTCATCCTCGAAATCCAAATCCTATGAAAATACACGTGGGCGTGGGTGAGGCGGTTCAAGTTACCGAGGCAGACGTCAAGACCGGGATGATGAGGACCAAGATGGAAGTCAAAGCCGAGACGGTCAAGATCATAGGTCAAAACAAACGGGTCAAAGAAGAACCAATGATCGTCAAACGGGAAGGAAAGATAGATCACAGATCCAGTGTTACCGTTGTGATAAATTTGGTCACTTCGCGTCAGGATGTCCGGATCGTATGAAGAAACAAGATGAAGCTAACTTAGCTAAAAACGATGATTTTGATCCATCATTATTCATGATGAGATGTGATCAAGAGACGGTTTTTCTAAATGAAGAATGGGTGAATCCAAAGCGTTTCGAGATTGAGCCAATGGAGAAAGACACTTGGTATCTCGACAACGGAGCATCGAATCACATGACGGGTAATCGAGCTTATTTCTTTGAACTTAATGAGCGTGTCACGGGAAAGGTGAAGTTTGGAGATGGATCTTGTATTGATATACGGGGAAAGGGATCGGTATTACTTGAAGGGAAAATAGGGGAGAAGCGCCTATTAACCGATGTCTACTACATACCGAGTTTGCAAAGCAATATCATAAGTCTTGGTCAAGCAACAGAAGGTGGATGCGACATTCACATGAAACGTGATTTGCTAACCATTCATGATGATACAGGAAAACTTATGATGAAGGTGACAAGGACCAAGAACCGTTTGTACAAGATCAACCTCAAGATAGCAAGTTCCGGTACACAAAATAACATGATTGGAATAAATAATTTTGTGGGTAGGGATCTACAAAGAGGTGAACTGAAAGATGATACGGCAAGTACGAGTCAGAATCTTCTCAATTATCCAAGTTTAATGAAAGAAAAATGTTCAATAATTCAAAGAAAAGGTTAAGCAAGGGATTCAAACTCAAGGAGGTACATTTAATGATCCAAGAAAGCGGGTGTTTTCTCAAGATCGCAGCCGAGTCAATGGTGGTGCGAGTTCTTATGACCAAAGGACGAGTCGTGGAAAAAGGACTAGTCGAGTACAAGGTCGCAAGAATGTTCGAGCTAGGAAAGTGTCGAAAAACACAGCTAGAGATCAAGATGAGTTCTATAAGAATCAAGACAAATAAGACATGTTAGAGCCTACCTATTTCGAGTCGGAAATTAAGGGGGTGATTGTTGGCGGTAATTCCCGACTCATCACAAGTCGGTGATGTAAAAGGGTGACAAAGGAGTTCAAGTTACAAGTCGGTGAACTTGAGGGATCAATGTTGACAAGTTGGTCATAATTGATTAAGTTTCCTAATTACATTATAATTATATTTGGTAATGTCTTCGTCACCAAGTTAGAGTTATTTGGTAATGTCTCGGTCACCAAGTTAGGGGTAGCCTATATAAACCAAGGTAGGGTTAGACATTATTAAGAGTCAAGAGAAGATAAACCGAGTTATGGTTTATGAGTTATTGTAATCAGGTTTTTTGAGTTATATTTTCTTGGTTATAATAAAAGTTCTTGGAGAGTTATTCCATTCGTGTTCGTACTCTTCGGTTTGATTTTCGATTGGGACTTGATCCGCATTTGCAGACTACTAAAAGCAATTCATCTCATTGTGGCCACCACGTGTTGGTTGTTGTAGAGAGCTCGAAATGATAGGATTTTTAATAATAAAACACCTTCTACATCGAGATTGATCGGAGATATCAAAGCAATATCTTTCCTTTGGATAAAAAACCGAGCCAAAGTGCATGAGTTGGATTGGGAGAGGTGGTGTAGATTTGGCTTCGTTAACTTTCCAGTGTATCGATATTGGTAATGTCTTAGTTTATTTTGTTTCTTTGTACTGTATTGTGCTTAAGCTCCTTGCTTAAGTAGGTTTTCTTAATATAACCAACCATTAGAAAAAGTAGATAAATTAAGTTATCATTATCATGTTGATTCAAACAATTGTCATGGATTTCATTAGTTTTTCTTACGCCCCTTTTGACTATAAATTTAACGAACACGGGATTTACCATTTATCCTACTTTCTTTCTTATTTTTTTATTTCTGTTATTTTTTACCTTTTCACATCATCTATTATCTATTATTATATTTATATAAAATAAACGAAAATAAGTGTGGGACGCAGGTCATGTTTTTTGGGCCTCTATATTTGATTTTTGGCAGGAAAATAATAAATCATTATTTTAAGAAAGTAATTGCATGCTTACTTTTTCAAATTTAAAAATCACCAATTTTTACAATAATTTATTTTTTTTTAATTTTCGTTTAAAATTACAATTATTTCCTTTTTTTAAATTTTCATTTACGACTTTTCCCTATATGATTTTTTTATTTATGGTATAATTCATTTGTATATTTGAAATTTAGATTGTGACCGCATTTTCTAAATCAATTTCACAATTATACTTTCCTTTATTCCTACACAATCGATTACGCATTAATTAAGCAATATGTCTATATAATAGATTCAAAACTAAAACCAAAATTGTCAATCAATATGCATTATATGTTTACGTAAACTTTTTTAAATTTTCTAAAATTCTAATACTTGTAAATTTTAAAATGATAAATGCAATTATTTCGGTAGATATCTAGCCATAACCAACTCTAAAAAAGTTATTTAAATAATAAAACAATAATCGCATTCCAAAAATAAATATAACTTGAAAGGTAACCACAATAATTGTAGACAATTTAAATTTCAAATGATTAACTTGAAATAAAAGTATTCAAAATTCATAATCAAGACAACCATTTAAGTTCTTTGTTTCTATTTTTTACACGATTTCTTAACATTTATCATCTTTAGTATCTATGAATAACTTTATTTTAATAATAAAAATTGTTTGTTCATATAACATATTTTTAAGTACTTTTTAGGGGGCCGTTTTCTATGTCATTAATTATTGTGTAATATTTATATTTTTTACGAATTTCGTAACCCATTTTAATAAAATATTAAATGATAAATTATTGTATTAATGAATTCATGTATCTAATCTCATAAGTAGTTAAATGAAGTTTTAAAAATAAGTGTGTAAACATTAATAAAGATTTATATCATAACAAATTTAAATAAATAAGTGTGACAATTACTTTTGTTTCACTGATGGCTAGAGTAATTTTGTATATGAACTTAAGTTGGTTTTGGTGATACTCCCTGTTTTCAAATGCAAAATAAGACATTTTCTATAACTACAATTTTTAATAAAAATGGTTATGAAATATTATTGAGGAAATCAATCTCAGATGCCATTGATCTTGAAAATACATATAACTCATACAACTGCATTAAGCTTCCTAATGATTCAAAGTATCAAGTTATTTAACGTTGTATAGTTGATACCTTAGTTAATGACCCCATTGCATTAATAATTTTTGTACTTTTTTTATTAACTGTTTAATATTACTAACAATTTGTTCTTATTTTATAGTGGCTACCTGAACACATATAAATTTTCGCTGGTTTACACAATAATCCCAAAATAATTATAAAGACGATTGGTGGATGAAATGAAAATATCTATAGAAGAATGACTTTTCAAAACTACAAGGTTTATAATCTATTTATAATATACTACATTTGTTTTTTTTTTCATATCTACATTTATTTATTGTTGTTTGTTACAGGTATAATATTGTTGGTTGGAATGATTTGATAAAATATGGGGGAGCTCCATGGGGCAAGATGGGTATTTTCAAATGGTCAACGAGCTAAGGAAAGATGTTGTTTGCAATAGATCAAGACCTTTAATATTTCATAAAATCGTGTTTATCAAGTTCATCTTCACATAACATTGTTTTTTATATTCAGTATAGTGTTTGTTTATTGGTTGAAATATTTGAACATTATCATTTATCTTTTTTTAATTATAATCGTTAGTATGATTTTAACATTGTGCTACATGTTCAAAAACTCATGTTTAATTACACCAAAACTTTAAAATTCGTTTATAGATAACTTATTGTATTATTTTAAATACGATATTGCTCATCAAATTAGAATATAAAAAACTTTCTCAAGCCCGAAAAGTAGTCCCGAGTGATAACCTAGTAAAATGAAATATACCAAAAACTATATATACATAATACCAAAAACTATATATATATACATAATACCAAAAACTATATATTTACATAATGCTAGTATTAATAGGTTACATCACTTTATACACATTATTGTTCAAGAAATATATACCAAAATATAATGTAATGTAATGGTATTTGTGAATTACAACCATCTGTATGTTATTAATTAGACGTAAACATCACATTACACTTATTGGTCTTTTGAGTTAAGATCACATATATTCAAATTCATAGCAATAATTTAACTGAAGCTTAAAGTAATTTTGTTTTCTTTCAAATGATTTTATGCATATTTAAATAACTCACCTCTGTAACCACTTTATAACTTGTTTAACAAGATAAACTATAGTGTAATTGATAACGGTCTAATCCATATAGATTTTTCTTAATTAATGCTATATGTTAGGGTGTCCGGTGTGGGTTCGGCAAAGCCGGTTGCCGTGTGGCAAACACCGCCGCCGACCCTTTGCCGATGCGGTTTGTTTGTCGTTCGGTGATGGCATGCCGAGCGGGGAGGGAGTGTATGTGTGAGAGAGAGAGAGAGAGTAGTGTGGGGTGGGGTCCATTACAATCTCAACAAATCACACTTTTTTTCATTTTTTTTAAATAGTTTACCACTTCATCAAATGTCTAAACCATTGCCAACACTTTTGAGCATAATTTACCACTTTGACATGACACACTCTCATTAGTTAATTTTTTATTTTGTCACTCTCAATGTTTAACCACTCCTTATAATTTATGTTATCATTTCAATATGCATATTTTTATTACTACTATATGGTAGCAGTATTAACAGTATACTTAACTTATAATTTATATTATTATAATAAGTTAAAAAGCTATGCATTACATAATAAGATGAATAAATAAAATAGTAGACACTTACTAATAAAGATTTAAGAATTATAAAACGATAATTTAAGATAAAATATGTTTACATAAATAAGAGAAAAAAAAATATGAATTAGTGAAATAAGAATAACGGGGAAAATATAGGGTTCAAAAAAGTGTAACATGTGGTGGAACCGCTTACTTATTTATTATGGGTATGTTTGGCATGGAGCTTTTAGGAGCTTTTAGGAGCTTCTAGCTTTAAGCTTTTAAGAAAAAGCTCCTACTCAATAAAAAGTCTTGTTTGGTTGAAGGAGCTTTAAGCTTTTAGGTTAGGAGCTTGAAGCTTTTGGTTGAACGCTACCACTAGTAGCGTTTAGAAGGAGCTACAAGCTTTTAGGGGAAAAATGACTATTTTAACCTCTAAATAATAGGAAACTTTTTAATGCATCAACTTTCTAAATTTTTAGTTATGTCCATTTTGGTCATTTTATACATTTTATTAAAAGCTCCAGCTACTCTACCAAACACCAAATATATCTAAAAAGCTACAGCTACTAACTACCAGCTACAGCTACCAGCTTCCAGCCACCAGCTACCAGCTTACAGCTTCCAGCTAGCAGCCACCAGCTACTTTTGCCAAACATACCCTATGTATAGACTAAATTATAAACTCATGTATAACGTAGGTCGAATAAATAAAATATTAAATAGCTACTATTGGAGATTTATAAATTATAAAACGATATTTGGAGATAAGATACTTTAAACAACAAAAGAGAGAATACAAATGAGTGAATTAAAAGAAGCCAAAAAGAGTCTTGGGTTCATGGAATCAGGACATGTAGCTTAACCAATTACTTATTTATTAGGTATACAAGATTATTACAATTTTGTGTTTTTATCCTAGGATATTTGCATATTCTCTTAAATTTTGGTATAATATATATTTTCACATTGTTATAACTTACTTTTAAAGTTAAAATTATCAAGTCTACAATATTGGATGCAAGTATTTATTTAGGTACTCATTTACCACATAATCATCAATCTGGTTTACCACTAAACAATAGTGCTTACTACCAAGTACCAACACTAATGTGAAACATTTTAGGTAGCAAATGAGTGTGTCAAACATATTGGATAAGTGGATAACGGTTCAAATTACATTTATTTTTTGTCTTTCTTAATTAAATATATAAATAATATATATCAAGTATGACTAAAAACGGAATTAAGTCATGTAACATATAGATTTTGAACATTTAAAAAAAACTAGAACATGGAACTATTAACATTTAAAAAAAAGTTACTTGACATTTTTTTAAATGTTCAAATACATGTATGTTACATTCCCTATTTTTTTAGAATATACTTCACGTATATATATATGTATATATAACTAATGTAAAAAAACGAATTTATCTTTTGAAGTATATTTGGAATGTTAACAATACATAAAAACTAAAATAAACAAAATATGAAGTATGAATTCGAAAATTAATTAGTAAATAAGATTTTGAAAGTAACTGTACTTAAATCTGGTCTAGCAAATGGACTCAATATAACCTACCTATGTAAGTTGCCTCCCTACATAATATTGTCATGTATTTCAATTTCTTTCTTAGTTGTATGTATATTCTTAAGCCTATGATCAATTTTTATTTATTTTTATTATTATTCTAACTAGAGGTGAGGAAGTAATTGTTGATGTAAAGGAGTGTGAAATCATGTGATCCTATTTAGCTCACCTTTTGTCCTTTTTTTATGCCATACCAAAAAAGAAAAAGAAAAAAAAAACATACAACCCCCCTCCCATTTCCATCTGTATATTCATTTATCTATTCTTCACTCATCAGTTTCTTGTTTCATAACAACAATATAGTTGTTCTTGACCAATTCATGTTCAATGGCTGCTTCAAGTGCCTCTAGGTTCATCAAGTGTGTGACTGTTGGTGATGGTGCTGTTGGCAAGACTTGCATGCTTATTTGCTACACCAGTAACAAATTTCCCACTGTGAGTCTTATCATCATCATTATTCTAAAAGAACTCATTGTGTTTTTCATAAATTTTGCAGGCTTTTCTGGTTATTTTAAGGTTCTTTAACTTGGTGTTCTGTGTCTTGTCTTTCTGTCTTTCTTCTGTTGCTTTGGTTTCATCTTTCTTGAATTTGACTTCTTGTGGATTGGCTTTTTTGTCATCTGGTATATTTCTGTTATAAAAAAGAACAAGAAACATGTGCAATTGGTATATAGGAGTAAAAGTTGTTGTAAAAAAATAAAAATAAAAGTGTAATGGTACATGACTACATGCTTTGGAAGTAATCAAGATCTGAATCGAGATTAATGGCAACTAAATCTCAACTGATTAACTAATTTGAGATGTAGTTATATTGTGTTCCACACTCAGTTTAAGAACTAATCAACCTTGTAAAACCATGTGGAATTTGCAAGAATATAATAATTAATGTATAGTATAATATATGATTAATTTGGAGCATTCACATTGAATTCCTTTATAGTATAATATATGATTAATTTAGAGCATTCATATTGAATTCCTTTTCCTTATCCATATAAATTACACTAAAACACACTACTTTTTCTTTCTCTTTTTCAATTAAATAATCTCTTCACTCGTAACCACTCACAACCTTTCCTTAAAATATAACTAACCCACTCGCATAACTATAAGAAATCCATTGTGAATGCTCTTACTTATATTATATTTTAGATTCATATTATACATGTTAGTTATCTTAGAGGTTGTTTGGCAGTCTCTTAATGATTGTTTGGTAGGAGGTAACGACTGTTTGGTTCACAAAAATAACACTTCTTAAGGCCACCCGGGGAGGTGCAATGTTTGCAAGTGATAGAAATTGTTCACGCGTGGAAAAGTACAAAACACCACCGCCACCGCCACCCCCTCTCCATCACGCATGGAACTGAATTCGCGTTATATTTTTGACGCGTTATCTTTTGATTGTTGTGAGGGAAATTGTTGGTTGGGGGGAAATTGTTTGATGTGGTGGTAAGTGCTGACCATTTGCACTAAAAAAGATTGTGAGTGATGAAATAATGGTTGATGACATGATGGAACTTGATTGGATATTAAGAGTGATGGAATTTGTACAAGTGATGACCACCCCTACCCCCTAATGGTTGAGTTGACCTCTTAATGATTAAGTGATAAGATGATGTTGAATGGTTAAGAGACAAATTTACCCTTGTCCTAATAAACTTCTTTAACCCTTAAAACTTCAGCAACCACCAACCACTACCACCACCCCCCATTACAAACACCGCCAACCACTACCACCCGTCACCACCAACCACCACCTGACATCGCCAACCACCAACACGGCCAATCACCATCCGCCACCACCATTAACCACCAACCACCATCATCAGCCACCACCACCAAGCACCACCACCACCGTCACCACCAACCACCACTAGCCACCAACAACACCGTCAACCACCACCAACCACCAACAACACCGCCAACCACCAACGCCACCACCACCACCACCCACCACCAACTACCACCATCACCACCCGAGCACCCGCTAATCACGAGATACATTTCACTCAACACCGAATAGTTTAGAAGGGTGAAATAGTCATTTTGCACAGTTATTAAGAGCTTTAGTCAAACAATACTTACTGACTCAGCATTTACCGTTCAGAGCATCTTACTCAGTCAGACCTTTTACTGGTTCAACACTTATTGATACGGGTTCAACACTTATTGATTCTGAGGTTGTTAAACAACCCCTTAGTTAAATTGCATATACAAAAAAGTCATCTCTTGCTGAGTGACCTTAAACACAAGTTGAGCTTAAGCTTTAAAGATAAACCTTGAAACAACTCTTTAGACTCTTTTAGGTTAAACTAGTTGAGTTTGAGTTGTGTAAGGCTTGTACCCCAAGGCCTAAGGTTCGGGCTAAATTTTACTAAGTTATTCTTATTTAAAATGCGTATGTGTCTCGTTCTCTACTAACTAAGTTTAAACTAATATTATGAATAACTTTCAAAGTAAATCCTCTATGTGAATAAAAATGTTAGAACTTTTACTTTTTTACATTAGTTACGTGATTTGACATGTATGAATTACGATTATTTTTTACTTTTTATAAAGTAATTGCGTGACAATGAGCTAGTTAGTTGCAATACAATAATTTAACACATGGATAATTAAGTAATTTCACAATTTGTTCCAACGTGTATGATTATTATGATTCTAGTAGAAAAACAAATTCTAAACGAAATTTGTCTTTTCAATTAACACCGATTATGATTGCTAAAACTATAATACTAAGCAACACATTCAAACACCGGTAAGTCCTAATAATTTTGATGTTAACCAGGACTATGTACCAACTGTATTCGACAATTTCAGTGCCAATGTCGTTGTTGAAGGCACCACTGTCAATTTAGGCCTCTGGGACACTGCTGGTAAAATCTTAAAACCTCTCACAACACACATAAATATATATGTAGGGTGTAATTTGCTGACACTATGCGAAAATTAGACATGAACATCACACAAAATTTACGGTTTTGGGTTTATTCTAAACAGTTTTAGGTACGTTTAGCGAAATAGCCCGTTTTCCGGTTGACTTGACATGTTCACAGGTTGACTCAATTAAGTTATATTTATTTATTTTAAATGTTTTTAAAATTATAACTTAAACAGACCGGGTATGTAATACAAATTTTTAAATATAAAATAGAAATGAGTATCCAATTTATAGTTTAAACGTATACTTTATATACATGTGTCTATTATGGTTGTAAAATTATAATTTTAGTATTAATTTAAAAGAATAAAATAAATATTAGCTTAAACAAGTCATGTTAGTGTCAACCCGTGAAAACTCATGGTGTGTTCGCATTTATGCGTCTGACACGGTTTTCGAGTTCATGTCAAATTTTCTGGCTTGTGTCTAGTATACACACACATTAATTCTTTCCTAATTTTGGTTTTCTTTTTCACCAAATAAGGACAAGAAGATTACAACAGGTTAAGACCCTTGAGTTATCGGGGAGCTGATGTCTTCGTTCTAGCGTTTTCATTGGTTAGTCGAGCCAGCTACGAAAACATACTTAAACGGGTAAACTCAGAAAAATAAAAGAATAAACCATTTTTAGTTCAATATTATTTTTGTTGGTGTTTTAAGTAATTTCTGATAGTTGATTACTTGATCAGTGGATCCCCGAGCTTCAGCATTTCGCTCCTGGAGTCCCCATTGTTCTGGCTGGAACCAAACTTGGTATGTCGTGTTTAAAATATCAAGCAGAACACTCAGTTTTGACTTGTTACACGCCCCACCTGTTTTACCACCTCTGACTTCAATGTATGATTGATTATTTCTTTAGATCTTCGTGAGGATAAACGTTACTTAGCTAATCATCCAGGACTAGTGCCCGTGACCACTGCACAGGTATGTTTTCTGCTGCTTTTGCTCCCTGGTTCGTAGATAAAATAGCTTCGACCAATGTACTTATAATATTGGTCTATTTGGGTCGTGTTTTATCTCAAAATAACTATTTATAAAAAAAAAGATAAAAATGTTTACGGGTAACCAGACAAAAACTTGTTTTGACCCATTACCAACCCGCCTGCCCCATTAACTTGTTGGTTAACAATGTGATCAGGGAGAGGAGCTATGCAAACAGGCGGGCGCTGCATTTTACATTGAATGCAGCTCTAAAACTCAACAGGTATAGATGACTGATTAATTTTGTTAATTTTTTTGGTGATTAATATATATCATCCACTAATTTTGTTCATTGATGGCAGAATGTAAAAGCAGTTTTTGACGCTGCAGTTAGGGTTGTTATCAAGCCGCAACAAGCATCAAAGGAAAAGAAAAGGAAAAAGCAAAACAAAGGATGTTTTTTGTTAGTTTCTTCAGCTTTTATCTCCTAATCTGATCATAACTTAAGCTATGTGCAAAAACAAATTTTTTCTTTTTTTTTCAATTAATAATAAGCCATATTATACAAATGGGTCAAATGGTCCAATTTGTTCTCTTACAATGTCAAAAGGGTAAATCAAAACTTAACTAAAATGTAAACAGGTCAAACACGTTGAAAGTCACCCGAACTAGAGTTAAAGATTCTACATATTCATAATTATGTTTCTTTCCATCGTGGCTCTAGAAACTTAACTAGTTTTGATGGGATTGCTTGCAGGAACATGTTTTGCACAAGGAGACTCACTTGCCTGGGATAGAATAGCAAATGCTGGATTTATTCGTATTAAGTTCAACTGTAACTTTACATTCAAAGCTTGATAGAATCGGCTGCCGTTGTTAGTATTTTAAGCGATTAGAGGAGTATATTTGTTGAACAATATCCATTTCATGAACAGTTCGGCGGAAACTTGGTTTGTTTTGTTTAATATTTCATGGGCCAAGTGAACGTGTATAGTTTTGAGTATTTTCTTGAATACTTCATTTGCACGTAGCTATTAGTGTGCCCCAATCAAAACCACTTGTCACTAAAACCCCCAACAGCTTACGGAAGAAATATAAACTTAGCATCCAAGTGCAGTATTATTCTCAGAAACCAATTGTCGACAGTTGGTGGGCGTGAGCTAAAAGAAAAGAAAACGGACCAAACGCAAAATGCGCTAATAGTGGGCCTAAGATTGATAACCAATCGAACCCAAACTTCTAACGGCCCAAAAATGGGTATTGTTAAGCCTGTCAGATTAATGGGCTACATTGTCTTAACTCTTAACCTTGCTTAACATGCATTTTGTTTAAAAGTTTAAACTAGTTGATGCATCACCCGCGTTGGGGCGATAGGTGGAATATTTCTCAACCAATTAAAAAACTAAAGCAATTTGCCAAAAGCTAAACCAATGGCAATACTATAATTTTGAACCATAAGCAAAATCGCAATTTTGAACAGGGGCAAATTCGTAATTATGAACTGTGGGTAAAATCGTAACATACACGGGCCAATGGGGGAGTGTCATGCAACAGCCTAGCACTATTCCCCTACACGCCTTTAAAAAAACAAAAACGATGGCCATACTGTATTTTTTAATAGGGGCAAAATTGTAATTTTGGGCTAGGGTAAATTCGTAATTTGCCAAAAGCTAAAGCAATGACAATACTCTAATTTTTAACCATGGGCAAAATCATAACTTTGAACAGGAGCAAATTCGTAATTTTGAACTAGGGTAAAATCGTAATATACCTAGACCACTGGGGGAGTGCCAGGCAGCAGCCTGCCCGCGTTGCGGGGCATTAAGCCGAATATTTCTCTCCCATAACATATACGTTTGTGTTTCGGTTACTTGTACATACTACTCATAACACGATCTCAAAAAAAATTAAATCGAGTCAACCAATTAAAATAAAACATCGCCATACTTTTGCTAAAAAAAACTGAAACGACAGAAAAACTGCATCTTGCCACGAATAAAAATTACATCGAGTCAACCAATTAATTAATATTAATATACTATAAATTAATAACTTTTGTATGCATAGAGGGTTGTGCTATATGTTTTGGGTGTTTTTCAAAAAAAAATTAAGATTTTACTTTTAACGAAAATCTTTGAATTTCTTGCAATTTATCTTCAAAAAATTGAATTTATTTTACTTTAAAGCCAAAACTTTTTTTCTTTTACAATTTAACCTCAACTTTTTTTGTAGTTTTATATGCATAGAGTGTTATACTATACGTTTTGGATGTATTTCAAAAAAAAAATCGAAATTTTACTTTTAACCCAAATCTTTAAATTTCTTGGAATTTTAACTTCATAAAATTGAATTTTTTTACTTTAAAACCAAAACTTTTCTTCTTTTACAATTTAACATCAACTTTTTTATATTTAACTTTGTTCCCCCATACTTGTCATCTTTTGCATATTTTTGTTTTACGTTTCGTACTAATTTTTTCGAGTTACCAGGAATCAATGTGTATATGTGGTTCAACGTTTTTACGTTTTGTTCATAATTTTGCGAGGTAATTGTAGCAACCCCCGATCCCTGATCCCCGGGAACGGGCGGACGCGAGCTCAGAGTTTGGTGGTATCAGGTTGTTAAATCTCGCAACGGAATTTACATCAGGACCGTAGTTAGGAAATATTTATCAGAGTAAAACCACCTCATTTACTATTAATAATCACATGGATAAACCCCAAGTTTCTTGTTACAATACATTTATAGGGACAAACCCTATTTTATTGAATTTAAAACATCGTTTATTAGGTAACTTTTATAGCCACATTTTCCCAAGCCTTCAGTGCTCTCCAGCTGGCTTTTTACTAATTGGTTGTTCACATTGTGTTACCTGTAACGCGTTGTAAAAACATTTGTCAGTCGGAAATACTGGTGAGTGAATCCCAGTTTAATCAAGAACCATTTTATCAATTAAGACAGTATTGAGAGTGATCACATTGTTTATTTCTACACAATTACTCATTCAGTATTTGCCACTCGACCGGATCTATGGCTATGGTCAAATTACCCATTGGCTAACTCGTTGTCCAATGGTAATGCACTGTCACTCAGACTTACTACTACTCGTAGTAAATTTTGTATACAAAACCCCATAATACCGGCAGTAATTGAAGAACTACAAAGACTCAATCACCGCTTAATCACATTGTAAAATAATTAAGGTTTTGTAAAATATTCCAAAAAGGTTAATAAAAAGAGGATAAACTCACATTGCTATCTTAGGCTTTTCGTAAGGGTTTCCTGGATATAATCTATAATTTATACAAATGTACATTGGTTAGTACCATAACACTTTGAAAATATTAATAATACCCTCCCCGAGACGGCATTCCAACAACTACGTCGGGCAGAACCACGACAGTTGTTACGGAACCCTAAATCAATCGGGCAGCGTAACTATTACGAAACTGAGGTTATAATACTTACAACGGAGCAGAACCTCGCTAATTAGGGGTATAATACCCGTGTATTATAACTTCTCTACAGAATTGAGATTGTGAGCGACGAAAAACGTAAACTGATGCTATCTATTTATAGTTGTGATATTGAGTCCTGTCGCGGCCCGCGTGAGACACAGGCCAAGGTTACGCGGCCCGCGTCAACCTTGGTCAACACAATAGCTTAGCCCGGTCATCCAATAGACTCGACACGATGTCGACACGTGTCAGCACCGGATGCTTCCGCGTTTCATGATCTGTCGCGGCCCGCGTTAACTGATGTGAACACTTACACGGCCCGCTTCAACTAAAGAAATTAGCGCAGTCAATTCCAGTCTTGATACGGCCCGCGTGAGTTTGAGGTGGGATCCTACGCGGCCCGCCTCAGCTCAGAATTCAGATTTTTATTTTATTTTTATAAACTATAACGTATTTCGGGCTTGGTTTTACATACGGGGTATAATATAAGACACATAAGGATATTTTAAGATATAATAGGGTGTCGGAAAAATTATGAGAGTGTTGGTTTTTACCGAGGGTTGTTGCATTCTCCCCACCTTGTTTTAGAGCTCGTCCTCGAGATCTACTGAAATAAATGCAGATATTTCTTTTTCATTTTTGACTCGAGCTCCCACGTGTACTCAGGTCCTCTTTTGGAGTCCCACTTTACTTTGACCAGAACTAGTCTCTTATGCTTGAG
The DNA here is from genome assembly GCA_030545235.1 of Helianthus tuberosus. Taxonomy (NCBI): domain Eukaryota; kingdom Viridiplantae; phylum Streptophyta; class Magnoliopsida; order Asterales; family Asteraceae; genus Helianthus; species Helianthus tuberosus. The sequence goes on along the minus strand of CM060443.1, from coordinate 19,846,872 downwards.
ATTCTTGACTTTCCTATCTTCAATTTGTAGAGGCCTTTCTACAAACTTGAGTTGTTCATTTACCTCTATATCTTTAAGAGATACTATCAATGATTCATCAGCTAAACACTTTTTGAGATTTGATACATGAAACACATCATGTATTCCTGCCATTTCTTCTGGCAATTGTAGCTGATAGGCTACAGGTCCTATTCTTCTAATAATCTCAAAAGGTCCAACATACCTGGGAATTAGCTTTCCCCGATGAATCTTACTACTCCTTTCCAAGGAGAGAATTTTTAACAATACTTTATCTCCTATTTGAAATTCTAATGGCTTGCGTCGGTTATTAGCATAACTCTTTTGTCGATCACGTGCTGCTTTTAGTCGTTCCTTGACTTGAATGATCTTGTCAGTTTTTTCTTGTACTATCTCAGGTCCAGATAGTTGCTTTTCCCCAATTTCTGCCCAACAGACTGGGGTTCGACACTTTCGTCCATAAAGTGCTTCGAATGGTGCAGCATTGATACTTGTGTGATAACTATTATTGTAAGAAAATTCTATTAAAGGTAAGTGCTCATCCCAATTACCTCCTAAATCAATTATACAAGCTCTAAGCATGTCCTCCATTGTCTGGATTATCCTTTCGCTTTGTCCATCCGTTTGAGGATGATAAGTTGTGCTCAATTTTAACTTGGTTCCCATTGCCTTTTGGAACCTTGACCAAAAATGAGATGTAAAGCGGCTATCCCTATCAGAAACAATTGATAATGGAATACCATGTAAAGAAACAATTTCATTTACATACAATTTAGATAATTGTTCCATACTAATTGTTTTCTTCATTGGTAGAAAATGAGCTGACTTGGTTAGTCTATCTACAATCACCCAGATTGTATCATTTCCTTTCCTAGTTTTGGGTAATTTAGTAACAAAATCCATTGTTATTAATTCCCATTTCCAAACGGGCATTTCTAATTGTTGTAACAAACCTGAGGGTTTCTGATGTTCAGCTTTAACTTGTGAATAGTTTAAACATTTAGAAACATAGACTGCTATGTCCTTTTTCATTCCTATCCACCAGAAATTTTTCCTTAAATCCTGGTACATTTTATCACTTCCTGGATGCATCGTATACTTAGATTTATGGGCTTCTTCTAATATACGATGACGTAGATTTCCTAATTTATGTATCCACATTCTCTTTTCATGGAATTTCCAAATTCCATATGTTCCTTGTTTTAATTCTTTCAGCATACCTTTCAACTTTTCAGTATCTTCCTTGATTACTGATTCTTGTGCTTCTCTTATCTGATCATTTAAATCTACTTGCAGATTTAATTTAAGAGAACGTACCCTTCTTGTCTTTTCATGATACTTTCGGCTTAAAGCATCTGCTACTACATTTGCTTTTCCTTCATGATACTGGATATCACAATCATAATCACTAAGAAATTCCATCCAACGTCTTTGTCTCATATTTAACTCTTTCTGCCCGAAAACATACCTTAAACTTTTGTGATCAGTAAATATGGTAAACTTACTACCATAAAGGTAATGTCTCCAAATCTTAAGAGCAAAAATTATAGCTCCTAATTCTAAATCATGAGTTGAATAATTCTCTTCATGATTCTTAAGTTGTCTAGATGCGTAAGCTATAACCTTTTATCGTTGCATCAATACACATCCATAACCTAATCTAGAAGCATCACAATAGACTACAAAATCTTCAGTTCCTTCTGGTAATGCTAGTATGGGTGTATGGGTTAATCTTTGCTTAAGGATTCTAAAGGCTTCTTCTTGTTTTAATCCCCATTCAAACTTAATAGATTTACAGGTTAACTTAGTTAAGGGAATGGCTATTCTAGAGAAATCTTTAATAAATCTTCTATAATAATCGGCCAATCCTAAGAAACTTCTAACCTCAGTTGGTGATTCAGGGGTTTTCCATTTAGTAATTGCCTCGATTTTTGTTGGATCTACATGAATTCCTTCATGATTGACTAGGTGTCCAAGGAATTGTACCTGTTCTAATCAAAATTCGCACTTTGAAAACTTAGCATAAAGCTTTTCTTTTCTTAACAAACTTAAAAGTGCGTGCAAATGTCTTGCATGATCTTCTTTACTCTTAGAGTAAATTAGAATATCATCTATGAATACAATCATGAATTTATTCAAATATGGCTTACATATTCGGTTCATCATGTCCATAAATGCAGCTGGGGCATTGGTTAAACCAAATGGCATGACAGTAAATTCATTATGACCATACCTCGTTCTAAATGCAGTTTTAGGAATGTCCTCTTCCTGTACCTTTAATTGATGATATCCTGACCTTAAATCAATTTTAGAGAAAAATCGAGCTCCTTGCAACTGATCAAACAAATCATCGATTCTTGGTAATGGATACCGATTTTAATCGTGACCTTGTTTAATTCACGGTAGTCAATGAACATCCGCATTGATCCGTCCTTCTTTTTAACAAACAATATCGGCGCTCCCCATGGCGACGAACTTGGTTGTATAAATCCTTTTTCCAACAATTCATCTAATTGTTTCTTTAATTCTTGCATTTCTGCAGGTGCCAACCGGTAAGGTGCTTTGGCAATCGGTGACGTTCCTGGTATTAAATGGATTCTGAATTCAACTTCTCTATCCGGAGGTAGTCCTGGTAATTCTTCTGGAAAGACATCTGAAAACTGAGATACTACTGGAATATCTGTTAAATCCTTTCCTTTAGTGTTAGTGATTATGGAAATCAAATACACTATAGAACATTTTCTTATACAACTTGCAGTTTTCATCACAGAGATGAACTTAGTGGACTTAGAAGACTTATTTCCCTTAATTGTGATTGTTTTACCTTTTGGTGAATTTACTTAAATTGACTTTTGATCACATACAATATTAGCTTTATTTGCTATTAACCAATCCATTCCTAAAACAACATCAAATCCTGCCAGATTCATGGGATAAAGATTTGCAATAAATTTCTGATTTAAAATTTCTATTCTTGCTCCCTGCAAGATTTCAGAAATTCTAACGGTTTCTCCATTAGCTGTCTCTATTACACATTCTAGTGGTAGTTTAGTTAATGACTGATTTAGAAATTTGCAAAACGATGTATTAATAAAACTTTGGTTTGCACCAGAGTCAAATAATACTTTAGCAAAAACATCATTAACTAGAAACTTACCAGCTATAACATTTGGAATCATCTTGGCTTCTTCTGCAGTTAGAACAAATGCTCTAGCATTTTTAGTATTCTTGTTATCTGGAGCTGGAGCTAATTTTGGGCAATTCAGCTTGATATGACCTTGTTCTCCACAATTGTAACATACCCTGCTGTTAGCTTTCTTTCTGCAGTTTTCTTCTTTATGTCCCGACATTTTGCAAAAGTTACAGTATATGGAGCATCTCCCTGAATGCTTTCTTTTGCAATACCTACAGTAGGGTGCAGAGGTAGAACCTATGTTTTTCCCACGGTTAGAATTTCTAGAACGAAATTCTTGAGTCAACTTCTGGGTTAGGTTCCTCCTTTGATCTTCTTCTCGGGTACGGATTAACTCATCAGTCAAGGTATTGGCTAGTTCTACAGCTTCTTCTATGGTTTGAGGTCTAGCTGCCTTGACTACATGTCTTATCTCTCCGATTAATCCCCAGATATAACGGGAGATTAACACTGGTTCTGGTGAAGCAAGAGTTGGTACTATCCTAGCATATTCAAAGAATAATTTAGTGTACCCCTTTCTATCCACACCAGTCATCCTAAGATTTAGGAATTTGTTTGCTATCTGTTCCTTTTCATTAGGAGGGCATAATTTTCTTTCTACCTTGTTCTTAAATTCTTCCCATTCCATATTATAGGTTTGATCACTTCCTCTTGTCTGGTGGATAGTGTTTCACCATTCTAATGTTGCATTCTTAAACAGATTAGAAGCAAACAGTATCTTATCTTTTTCAGCACACTTGCTTATCCTTAATACTGCCTCAGTCTTCTCTATCCAACGTAAGGTTGCAATGGCCCCTTCATTGCCCGAGAATTCCATTGGTTTACACGACCAAAATTCTTTATAAGAACAACCATAAGGCATGGTTCTTCTCTTTTTGGGAATAGGCAATTGAAGTATAGGTCCATTGTTTACACTGTTTTCTGGTTCAAAGAGTCTCTTACTGCTATGCTTACTTTTATTATCAGCATCTTTAACAGTTTGAAGTGTAGGTCCCTCTCGAGGATGAGATAAAACCTTATCCTTGTTATATCAAACACACTAGCGAGTGCGGAATCCAAGCTAGCATGCAACCGAGAATTTATACGAGAACAAGCACAAACACAACACACAAGATTCACCGATTAACACCACATGTATTAATACGAATGAAGGGTCTGGTTACAAGCTCAATGTTTACAGATATGTTCTATAAACTCTCAAAGTGTGTGTGTGCTCTCCTGTCTCTCTCTGCCTTCACTCTTGTGTCTCTTAGTGTCTACTGCCGAAGTGAACACAACACACGGGTATTTATACCCGACACAGATCGTCTGGTCGAAGGATCAGACAGATTGATCGAAAGATCATCTGTCGACCAGAGACAGCTCGAATGATCCATATGTACCTCGAAGGATGATATCCTTCGAGGTCCATCTATCGAAAGCTATCTTTCGAGCTCATCATCATCGAAGGATATGAGCAATCCTTCGATGACTTATCCTTCGACCCAACATCTTTCAAACAATGTGCTAACTGTTTGGTCAAGTCAAACCAGGAGGATGGTTGACTTGGTCAAACTTACATCAACCTTACATTAAAGACATCGTTTTGTATCATGACGAAATACAGACAAAGTACAGACACAAGTGCACCAACAAACTCCCCCTTGGCTGTAGCTTTGTCTCGATCTTCGTGTCTTCAAGTCTTCAAGGCCGAGTCGAACCGAGCCGAGTCGCGTCCACACAAAGTGCATCAACAAACTCCCCCTTGGACGCTACTCGTGATGGTTCGTCTTCTATGTCTTTCATGTCGGAGGATCTTCAAAGTCTTCACGCGACGTAAGTAGAAAGTGTATCAACAAACTCCCCATTTAACTTAGGTAGTGTGTCAATAAACTCCCCCTTAGATTGAACTCTCCATTGAGTCATGCTCGTGAATCTTTTGACTTGCCAATTCTTCAGATCCTTGAGGTGTTGATGAAGGGACAGCGGCAACTCGATCTTTTTATCCTTTGAGTGCCTCCACTTCGTGTCTTCATTCCAAAGCTTTTCATCGAACATGTTCTCCTCGCCTTTAGCATCTGCACATGCAAGAAAGCTAAACGCATAATGAGAACACCCGCTTGGAATGTAGTTAACATTTAAACTAACGACACATATGAGATCAATTCTCAATCGAACACCAACCGACAGCAGTTTGAAAGTTTAGAAAAATATTCATTTTAATCCTTTAACTTTCAAAACTCGTTAACTTCGACTGTTTATGAAGATGCAATTGTTTTCCGGCTTAAGATCAGGATTTTGGGTAGGATAGACTCGAGTTCCAACATCGATCAATCAAAAATAAACTAGAAGCAAAATCTTTTTGGATTTTATAAAGTTTAAATTAAAACACACCTAAAATCTTTTTGAAATTTTCATTTTTCAAATGTAAAGATGGAAAGCAATAAATAAATATATACAAAGATGCATAAACAGGAAACATTAAATAAATATTTACAGACATTCTTTTTGCGAGTTTCGAGGGTAAGAGAATCATATCAGTGTACGGTCATGCCAAAACACTCTTGTTGTTCAATTAGATAACATTAAGATAATCATCCTATAACGATTATCGGTATTGTTGTCCACTTAAGCTCAGCTTATCATTTGTAATCATGGCGAGGGGATACGTTAAGGTATAATTTATACTTACCGACCGGTGTTCATCCACATCACGACACATTCCCGTATCAAGGTATGCACGAGGATTCATCTTACCGGTGAGTATACCGATTATCATCTGTTTGACCGTATATGATGTGAGATTCTCACTTATTTGATTTGAAAACAAGCCCTATGTGATATAATCACTTATTGATGAGGAACTTGATTTTCGATGCATGAGGGCACAGGAGCAAGTCCGTGAACAGGTCAGTACTTTCGTACAGCAGAGAGACGAACTTGACTCCCGGAAAGAATTTGTGATATATTATCACTTATTTGTTTGGACATGTGATTGTTGATCACTTATTGAGGTCGTATGCAGTATGTACACGTATGTATAGTATCATGGAAGATCTAGACTTGCGTCCCCGTTATTTTTCGGTAAAAGATACAACCATGATACCCAGATGATAAGCAGCATAAAGACCGAATATCTCAGAACCTCGGCAATCTCTCAAACGAAATTTCGGTACTAAGACCATATGCCAATGAATGGTTCCCACCCAGTCTTCAGTCGATTTAAGTTTATATCACCCTGCACACTTTAAAATGATTGTGAGCCTACCGATACATCTTATATAGAGCTGCTTATCGTTTTTCAATTTAGGTTTAAAGAGGTTTAGACAGACCACTGATGTCCTATCATATTCTCTTTTGCTCGCCAGGAAACTCATTTTTGCTTTTCTATTGTTTTTGTGTTTTTGAAATTTTTCGATGTTTTTGGATTTTCAAATTTTTGGATTTACTCCCCCTAAAATCAACAAACTAAAATAAATTTAAAACACAAAGGTATTTACAAAAATGATTTTCCGATGTTGGTTAACTCATGTTTTACCTCAATGCCGTTTACCAAAATTAAGTTTTAATCAGAAATGATTTAGCGAATTTTGGAAAAATCAGTTGGCATGTCGGTAAGCGGTGCGGACCATGACAGCATTGTCTGGTCAAAGAGTGCTGTACGAGATAATAATTTACAAAGCAGCTTAAATATCGACCAATATAGGAGAGATTAGAAATTTAAAACCGTATCCTGCAACTGCATCGTGCATTGCAAGGAATCTGAGTACTCTCCTAAACTGAATATCCACCCGATGTGGATTTAAAGGTCGATTTGTAGCTACTGAAATCCCTTCACAGCAACAAGATCATAAACCTCCGGGTCCGGCTGGTCTTCCACATTGCACCAGCGAAGGTCTTTGTCTTTCTCTTTCAGAAGTAGTGTGCGGTTGTTCAACCCATACCAAGGCATCCGCACACCTGGATGGTTTGTTTAACAAACACATTTTCTTCAATCACACCACGAAGAAATGTACACTGCACGTTCATCTTGTAGATTGTTGAACTTCAGACGTGCTGCAGGTGCGTACATTTTGATTTGAATCTATCCCGGGGACCCGATCAAAGCCTTTAACATTCACATTTTGAAATGATTGTCATTTTGTCGAAGCTTTTCAATCTCTTTCAACAGACATTTCTGTTTCCCTTTCCTTTTTCTCTCCATCAAAGGCAGCAATTTCTTCTGTTGCCTATTTTGTGCAAGGATGCTCCACTATCAACAATCTTACGACTATCGAAAGTTCCTCCTGGAATATCCTACACACTCACTCAAAAATTAGTTGGAGAGAGGGACCCAAGCCTTTGTGGACTTGGGTCGTCCTTGATCATCAAGAAAGGTGATTTCAATCACTTGATGATTAGGAAAAAGAACCTGTGGTGCTCCCCCTGACTGAATTACCTGTTTTTGTTTCCAAGCTGTTTGTCCTTTACCAGTATTTGTATTAATTGTTTTAGCATTTACTGGTTTTACAGTTTTAGGTTTTGCTTGAACAGGTTTTTCTTCTTTGACCTCTGATTTTAAGGCCTTTTCAATTACCTTTTGATTATTTTGTTTTAACTTCTTTTCCCTTTCTTTCAAGATACGTGGGTCTTGTTTCGGGGAAAATGAACGTTTTTGGTAATTGATTTCTTGGGGAGCACTTGTTTTTGCCTTCAACTTTTGCAGGTATGGGCAGTATCTTACAATATGCCCAATTGTGCCACACTCAAAGCACATTCTCCGCTCTACAAACCTCGGAGAAACACGTTGATGACCAGACTGAGAACCAGACAATGAACTTTGTGATCTAGACGTGCTTGGACCTAAATCACATCCGTTGGTGTGTTGGGTGTAATTATTCTGATCATTTCGTTTTAAAATTCTAACTTGTTTTACAAAATCAACGTTAGATTTTTCTTGAAATGTTTCAATTTTATCTGAACCCGTGGATCCAACAAAGTTCATTTTCGATTCTCGTTTCTTAACAGGAGTTCTTTTGTTCTGCACCTTTTGTTGTTGAGCCTTTGGTTGTTCAGTCTTAGCCTGCTGAACTTTAGGTGCTTGAACCTTCTTGTTCTGAGCCTTCTTTCCCTGTACTTTACCTTTTCCTGAGTTGACTTGTTGTTTTCGCTCAATGGGTAGTTTTTGGTTTCCGTATTGTTTTCGAATTTGTTCACACGGAATTGGATCACATTGAGTGACGGTAATTTTGCCACTTTTGTTCCCCAAAAACTTATCAGTACATCCTTCAAAAATTTGCTCAATTAAATCTTGATTTACATTTTTAATTGGAAAATCTTTGTTAGAGTAGATTTTGCTATCTCCTTTGAGCGTGTACAACAAGTTATTCTCTTCACTGCTAGATACAAGGGACTCCATTGGTTTTGACATTTCAGTCTTACTCGGTTTCACTGGTGGATCACACAGGATGTGATTCTCGATTGGAATATCTGTTGTAACCGAGTTAGACTGTTGTTTCACAATTACTTCAGATTCATCATCCGAAGAATCAGCATCCTCAACAATGGGAGGACTCTGTTCCTTAACACATGATGAATCTGTCACATTCTCAGATTCAGATTCAGTTTCAGATTGACCCGAGGATGATGTACCAGTTGTGAACCCGAGGCCTGCTGCAAAATCGTCTAGATTGAGTGGCACAGTAGGTTCAAAACGGGGCATATCCTCGTCATCAGGCAATTTGGAGTAATTGTGATTCATAGGGGGAGGACATGATTTGAATCCAATACATTTCTTGTCCCCCTTTTTCTTCTGAACATCAATAATGTGATCCAAAACATAGCGGGAATTGGAATAGCTTTCCAATTTCTGCTTAATTGTCTCACATTCACATCGAGCTGTTGCCAACTCTACCATTTGCTTTTCAATTGTGTCAATAAGATTATTGTTAGCATGTTGTTTTCGCAAAACAGCCTTTTGTAATTCTGAAACATCATGTCTTAATGACGCAATTGTTGTTTTAAATTCCTTTTCATTTCTGGTTAAAAACACGTTAGCTTCAGCTGCTTTAGAAAGATCTACAATCAATTCTTGATTGTGTTTGGATATGATTTCAAACTGACTTTCCTGTTCAGCATATTTAACATTTAAACTATCACAATTTTCACAGCTAACTACAGTGGGTTCATCGACACTTACCTGGCTTGATGAACTGTCGACATTAGCCATAAAGGCTGAATGGAGAGAAGACGAAGAATGAGCAGTTTGATCCACCAAATTTGATCCTCTTTCAGTTACTGCTGCAGCTTCCTCCAAAAGCTCATCAATATCTGCATCGACTGACGCACTTGATGTCTCATCCACATGATCATTTCCTGAAGTGGAGGATTCTTCATCTGAGCTTCCACTATAACCAGAACTGTCTTCATCTTCAGAAGATGCAACACCATTGATGGAAGATTCTCCACCACTGGCGTGCTTTAAATCCTTTACGACTTCAGCAAAACATGCTGTTCCACCATTTCCTCCTTCTCCAAGCTGAAGCGACCAATCACAACCCTCATCTATTTGAACCACCAGCCCCCGGTTGGCATTTGATGATCCTGCTTGAGTTCGGTTGTTGACAGGTATCAACATACGCTCATTGTTCCTGTTCTGGTTCTGCTGGTTGCCTTGGTTTCTGAAGGGATTCTGGTTTCCATGCTGAGCTGGTCTTGTGCATTCCCTTTTGAAATGGCCCCGTTCACCACAGTTAAAGCACGTTACAGCTTGCTTGTCGAACCCATACTTGGTGTCTTTCTTGCTATCCAAGTTGGTTCTCCCCGTCCTTTCCATAAACTCCTTAGCTCTTCGAATTGCACTAGCAAGAGCCCATTTGATATCCATCATTTCAAACTCGTCTTTATCCACTTGCTGATAATCTTCATTGGTTAGATTGATATTCCCAATCTGACCTACGATCAATCCAGAATAAGCACTAACCAAGGTGTTCAACATCTCCATATGCTCCTTGGCTATTTCGACACTGACTTTGGAAAAATTGGAAGTGTCTAATCTGACTGTGTTCGGATTGGAAGTGGCTTGAAGGTTTGAAGAGTTTCCATAAAACCCTTGCTGTTGCGGTTGTTGCTGCTGAGCTGAAGAAGAAGAAGAATCTGGTCTTGAATACATCATCGTGTATGCTGAAGGATCAAACTGATTTGTTGTGGAAGGACCGGTGTTTGAGATGAAGGCTGTTTGAAGCTTTGCGTGTTGAGAGACTGGTTTTTCTCCACTGATACCTCCTGCAATCCCAAAGTACATCTCAGGATTTTGAGGAGTCAATGTTCTTTTTGCCTTAAGCTTTTCTTCCACATCCTTGTTCTCCAATCTTTGAATTAACTCATAAACGGTGATTGTGTCTAGAACACCGTTTTCTTTGAGAATTTCAAGATAACTGCTCCACTTTGCTGGTAAGCTATCAGCGAATCTCTTCACCATTTCTTGTGGAGTGGCAGTGACTTTAAAAGCAAACATCTCGCTCAACAAGTGATGGAACCTTGTAGAAAAATCTGCCAAAGTCTCATTCTCCATACACGTGAATCCTTCAAACTCTTTCTTCAGTAAATCTTGCTTGATCTTTCTAGATTGAGCATTTCCTTCACATCGTAACGTGAGCATATCCCACAAGCTTTTAGTAGTCGTGCAGTAAACAAACTGGTGGTATATGTCTCTGTGAAGAGCTTGCGTGAGAATCATGAATGCTTTCTTTTCTAACTCAAATTTCTTCTTATCATCTTCAGACAAAGTGCTGTAAGTTTCTGGATTGGATCCTGCAACTTCCAAATCATGTTCAAATGCGGTGAAGAAGCACATCCATAGGTCTTGACCTTGCCCCTGAACATAAGTTCTCAGCCTTTCTTTCCACCATCCCCAATCATTGATGTGATTTAGCTTTGGCGGTTTTGTGCTTGTACCAGTTTCACTGTCGTTCTGCATCATAGATTGAATGGTGCTGTTTTGATTTGTGACCAATGCCCATTGATTTGCAGTGATCATTGCAGCTTGAGGTGGGGCAATAGCTTGCATCCATGCAGTTTTGTTGAAATCTGACGCCGATTGCGTAGCTGATGATTGTGGAGTCGAAGTTATTTGAGTCCACGCGGTTGGATCCCACTGGCCGTTTGTTCCCATTTTATGAAAATTAATATATTAAGTGAAAATTGATTTAAAAAGAAAACAAGTTTTCTGTTTAAAAAAAAATTAATTTTCACAAACTATGTTAATTTCAAATGATAACAACCAGCCGAAAGATCCTTGATCGAAAAACCTGAAAAACACAAACTGTTAAACTTAAACAGACAAGGATCGAAAGATCAAACTTTGTTCGAAGGATCAACAGTGTTCGAAAGATCACTGTTGAGTTTCGAGCAATGACTTCGAAAGACTCTCCAATCGAAAGATCCTTGTCTTTCGAACAATGACTTCGAAAGACTCTCCAATCGAAGGATCCTTGTCTTTCGAATAAGACCTGTAGACCGAAGGATGAACACGAAAGATGACTTCGAAAGACTCCCCAATCGAAGGATCCTAGTCTTTCGAAAATGAGCAGAAGACCGAAAGATGTATGTTTCGAAAATATTCCTTGGTTCGAAGGATAAGTCTCACACTTCGAAGGATGCTCGAATGATGACTATCTGTCGAACCTCCTTTGGTCGAAAGATGATCTTTCGACTTCGAAGGATATCTTTCGATCTTGTCTGACACAGTTGACAAAGAGTGACGGGTTGGTGAAAAAGGTGACAAGTTGGTGAAAACTTTCGGCAGAAGGTATGTTCAGACCATACTTTCTGCCAACCCAGATTTGAAACAATAAAATACTGCCCAAAAACAGAAAGATCTTATCCAGAAACCGGTCACCGGATAAGCCGGAATTTTGGCCGGAAATCACCAAAGTTCTTAGAAACAGATTTTTAAGTTACCCAACCCAACCAAAAACACACCCGGTAAGTTTAGAACACGTTTTAACGTCTGGAAATGCGAGAAAATCAGTAAAAACGGGTGCTAAACCAGTGAGTTTTTGTCCAAAAACACTCCAAAAACATGTAAAAACTCGGTTTTTAACAAGGAAAAGAGCCACGGCTCTGATACCACTTGTAGGTCCCTCTCAAGGATGAGATAAAACCTTATCCTTGTTATATCAAACACACTAGCGAATGCGGAATCCAAGCTAGCATGCAACCGAGAATTTATACGAGAACAAGCACAAACACAACACACAAGATTCACCGATTAACACCACATGTATTAATACGAATGAAGGGTCCGGTTACAAGCTCAATGTTTACAGATATGTTCTATAAACTCTCAAAGTGTGTGTGTGCTCTCCTGTCTCTCTCTGCCTTCACTCTTGTGTCTCTTAGTGTCTACTGCCGAAGTGAACACAACACACGGGTATTTATACCCGACACAGATCGTCTGGTCGAAGGATCAGACAGATTGATCGAAAGATCATCTGTCGACCAGAGACAGCTCGAATGATCCATATGTACCTCGAAGGATGATATCCTTCGAGGTCCATCTATCGAAAGCTATCTTTCGAGCTCATCATCATCGAAGGATATGAGCAATCCTTCGATGACTTATCCTTCGACCCAACATCTTTCAAACAATGTGCTAACTGTTTGGTCAAGTCAAACCAGGAGGATGGTTGACTTGGTCAAACTTACATCAACCTTACATTAAAGACATCGTTTTGTATCATGACGAAATACAGACAAAGTACAGACACAAGTGCACCAACATGAAGTATAAATGGCATTGCATCTATAATTCCCTGTGCTACTATGTGTTGGATAGCACTATTGTCCACTTGGTTTCCATTGTTATTGATACTCGGATTATCATTAACCATGTTAATGTTACTCTGGTTATCATTATTCAGATTTCCTTGATTTCCTTCGTCGGCCATCTGAATTTTAAACATTTATCCCATATTAATATCACAATTAATATTTTAATATAGTTAATCACATAACACACAATCTAGCAAAAAACGTAGATCATTGCTACTATACTCTTTTCATATACTTATGCGTCTATTATACACTAGTACAGAAATAAAAATTACAATACCAACAGTAATAAAATAATAATAATATGCATCCGTACACACGTATTTTTATTTTTATTATATTATTATTGCCACCGCTTCTTCCATTCTAACATTCACGGATATGGATTTATCCAAAAATCCATATTATGCTCATCGTATTTCCATACGAGACGCTCTCCCACCTGACGCATCCTCTCAGTGCTTTCTAAAATTTCCTCCCCAAAAGTCCTAAGTTCTTGGACGTTTTCTGCACTCATTGGGGGTGCAGGTTCTAGGACTGGGTTTGGAATCTGGGGTGCGGGTTCCTAATATGGAGGTAAAAGTGCCTGAAGTTGGTAAGGATCTTCCAAAATTCCCCTAATGTAATTATCATGATAATAAGGATCTAAAGGGTCCATACCTGAATAGGCTCCTATAGGTGTGTCTTCAGGAATAGAGTAACGTTGCACATAGTCCCTATTCTCGTCCCACCATGGGTCGTAATTTGGGTCTATTGGGTTTGGTGCAGGCACCCTAGGGATTTCTTCTGGGTTAAAGTCATGCATCTCCACTTGGGTTTCCTGGTTTTCTATTTCCATGGGTTGTTCTGGGTTTTGTGGTTGTGGGGCTACTAGTTGTTCCAAACTCGGGTCATCAGCAGTTGTAGCTAGGATATGGAAATTAGCTAGGCTTCTATTAAGCATATCTTGCGTATGAGCATCTGTCTCTCGCTTAATAGCTGCTAAAGCCCTTTGCTGTTGCAATTTTCGCATTCTCTTCCTACGAGCAAAAGCTTCTTTACTGAACCATCCTCGCTTCTTATTAGGAAATGGTTCTTCAGATTTAGCTCTAAAGGCAAATATCCCGTCTTCCTGATCAGCAGTATACCCAGAAAGGGCAGGCTGTGATGATGTACCTTCAATCCTAGGTGAATCAGATAACTGACGATTCATATCTGATGGTTCTTGATCACTCATTCTGTAAACTATCAAATAGTCAAATAACACATAACAAATAAATACAGTTATGCACGTATTTCCATAATTTTATTTCCTAACACAAAATTTTAAAATTTAAGTGTCAGCAGAACACTTCTTTGGCTCAGACCAGTGGCTAGGCTCTGATACCACCTTCTGTAGCAACCCCCGATCCCTGATCCCCGGGAACGGGCGGACGCGAGCTCAGAGTTTGGTGGTATCAGGTTGTTAAATCTCGCAGCGGAATTTACATCAGGACCGTAGTTAGGAAATATTTATCAGAGTAAAACCACCTCATTTACTATTAATAATCACATGGATAAAACCCAAGTTTCTTGTTACAATACATTTATAAGGACAAACCCTATTTTATTGAATTTAAAACATCGTTTATTAGGTAACTTTTATAGCCACATTTTCCCAAGCCTTCAGTGCTCTCCAGCTGGCTTTTTACTAATTGACTGTTCACATTGTGTTACCTGTAACGCGTTTTAAAAACATTTGTCAGTCGGAAATACTGGTGAGTGAATCCCAGTTTAATCAAGAAACATTTTATCAATTAAGACAGTATTGAGAGCGATCACATTGTTTATTTCTACACAATTACTCATTCAGTATTTGCCACTCGACCGGATCTATGGCTATGGTCAAATTACCCATTGGCTAACTCGTTGTCCAATGGTAATGTACTGTCACTCAGACTTACTACTACTCGTAGTAAATTTTGTATACAAAACCCCATAATACCGGCAGTAATTGAAGAACTACAAAGACTCAATCACCGCTTAATCACATTGTAAAATAATTAAGGTTTTGTAAAATATTCCAAAAAGGTTAACAAAAAGAGGATAAACTCACATTGCTGTCTTAGGCTTTTCGTAAGGGTTTCCTGGATATAATCTATAATTTATACAAATGTACATTGGTTAGTACCATAACCATTTGAAAATATTAATAATACCCTCCCCGAGACGGCATTCCAACAACTACGTCGGGCAGAACCACGACAGTTGTTACGGAACCCTAAATCAATCGGGCAGCGTAACTATTACGAAACTGAGGTTATAATACTTACAACGGAGCAGAACCTCGCTAATTAGGGGTATAATACCCGTGTATTATAACTTCTCTACAGAATTGAGATTTAGAATTGAGATTGTGAGCGACGAAAAACGTAAACTGATGCTATCTATTTATAGTTGTGATATTGAGTCCTGTCGCGGCCCGCGTGAGACACAGGCCAAGGTTACGCGGCCCGCGTCAACCTTGGTCAACACAATAGCTTAGCCCGTTCATCCAATAGACTCGACACGATGTCGACACGTGTCAGCACCGGATGCTTCCGCGTTTCATGATCTGTCGCGGCCCGCATTAACTGATGTGAACACTTACGCGGCCCGCTTCAACTAAAGAAATTAGCGCAGTCAATTCCAGTCTTGATACGGCCCGCGTGAGTTTGAGGTGGGATCCTACGCGGCCCGCCTCAGTTCAGAATTCAGATTTTTATTTTATTTTTATAAACTATAACGTATTTCGGGCTTGGTTTTACATACGGGGTATAATATAAGACACATAAGGATATTTTAAGATATAATAGGGTGTCAGAAAAATTATGAGAGTGTTGGTTTTTACCGAGGGTTGTTACAGTAATACGGCGTAACGCCCATGTATAGTTCAAGATTTTACGTCTATCGTTTTTTTATTTCATAGGTCCATCGCAACGTGTGAGTCATTGATTGACTTTGTTATTTTTTTTATACGTTCTATCTTTTGGTTTCTTACAATTTTAACCTCATAAAAATGATTTTTTTTTCTTTTAACCCAAATCTTTTTATCTTTTGTAATTTAACTCACAACTTTTTTACTTCAACTTTGTTCCCTTATACTTTTCATCGTTTCCAAATTTTCGTTTTACGTTTCGTACTAAATTTTGCGACTTAACACAACGCAACGTGCGTGTGTGATTCAACGTTTTTACGTTTTGTTCATAATTTTGCGAGTTGATACGGCGCAACGTCCATGTGTTGTTTAGTGTTTTTACGTCTATTTTTCTCATTTGACAGGTTCGTCGTAACGCATGAGTCCTAGATTGAATTAGTTATTTTTTTAAATGTTTTACATTTCGGTCTATTTCTTCGCTTTAACATGCTACAACTTCAGCGTTGATAGTCACTGGCAGTTGTGTTGAATTGGTGCTATTTGACATGTTTTAACATGCTACAACTTCAGCGTTGATAGTCACTGGCAGTTGTGTTGAATTGGTGCTATTTGACATGTTTTTACGTCTCCGCCACAACGTGGATGCTTAATTGTAGTTAAAAAAAGCAAACACTATTTGTATTATTAATTCCTTGGTGAAACATTAAGACATTATTAATTTATTTTGCATGAACCAAATGGGCTGACATGCGCCGACTACATGTAAGAAATGCAATAAGCCACAATAAAATATGAAAAGCTTTATAAATAATCGAAACTTGTTAAAACAAAACACTACCATAATTTTGTAAAAAGAAATCACTAAAACGAATTTTATACTGTGGAAAATCGTAATTTGATAGGAAAAAAGACAAAAACAATGGCAAAAACTATAAATTTGAGTTGAGGGACGTAATTTGATAGGAAAAAAACAAAAACAATGGCAAAACTATAAATTTGAGTAGAATGCAAAATCATAACTTGACTAGGAGAAAGAAAAAGCAAAACTAATGGCAAAACTATAAATTTAAACAGGGCAAAATCGTGAAACAATGAGAAAGTATCAGACAGGCAGACTGCCTGACACTATTCCTCAAACTTCTCTTTGTAGTTATAGGTAAAAGTCTATATATTAAACCTGCAATAAAAAAAAAAACAATTCACTTGCTGCCAACGCCAGTTTTCTCCCACTATTCCCTCTCATGGGAGATGTAAATATAGGTAGGGATGAGCATGGTACCTGTTTGGTATCGAACCGGTACCGGTACTAAAAATCCTCATAAGTGGGAAACGGTACCGGTATTTTAGTGTAAAAACCGGTAAATACCGTTACTGAACCGGTACCGAAAATATCAAAAGTCGGTACCGAATCGGTACAAAAAATGTACCCGGTTCGGTAAATTCGGTACCGGTACCATTTGCTCATCCCTAAATATAGGTAACTAGTCTTAACCCCCCCCCCCCCCCCCCCCCCGCTTTGCGGGGCGATGAGGCGTAAAACCGTGCTATTAACGTTACGGGGCGGGAGATGTAAAATCATGATAAGTAGCAACCAAACAACAATCAAAACCAGAAGAAAAAAAACGTAAAACAAAATTACATATTTTTAACATCGAGTGACTCACGTGACGTAAAACATAGACGAAGTCGAATGTATACCGACATGTATTGAAAATATGAGGGAGGTAAAAAGAACCCGAGCGACCAAATGTGACAACCAAACAACGTACTGGGTAGCAACCAAATGACAACCAAACCTGAGAAAAAGCGTAAACAAAAACTAATATAAAAATATTTAACTTTTGTCGTAAAATTCTAACAAAACTATTTTTTTTTACAAAATAAAAAATTAATATATATACAAAAATAAAAATCAAAGAAAAATAGAAAACATAAAAAGATAAAACCCTATATAAACAGAAAAGGTTAATATTTCTCGTTTGTTATGAACATGGATAAAGACACTTGATGAAATGGTGATGGTAAATAAAGACCTATGAGAACATAGTAAATAAGATCATAATTATGATCAATTATTAAGGAGGGGGTGGTGATCACTCATCACTCGCTCATCACTCACAACATACAATCAAGTCACGCCATGTCATCAACCATTATTCCATCACTCACAACTTTTTTTAGTGGAAATAGTTATCATTCACCCCCACACCCAACAATTTCCCCCACAACCAACAATTTCCCTCACCACCCAATACCCCATCACTCGTGAAAAGTTCCACGCGTTCTTAAATTCACGCGTTATTAAAGTCAGTGGCGATGGTGTGAAAACATGTATAACTCGTGAAAAAAGCCCATCACGGTGAAAAACAAATCCACCCCGCCTCCCCTTATATTGTTCACACTAACCTACCCTAAATGTTATATTATAGAATGATACACTACAATACTGTGTAATAGGTAAATGGTTATGTCATGTGTTTGAGTTGTGTGAGTTTACTATTTATAAACTCTTTCTTGGTTTTTATATCACTTTTTCGTATTATATTTTTTTATTTTAAAATTTTAAAAGTTTATTAAAAACTATAGTAATATATCACGAGTAAGGTTATTCAACAAACAGACTTAACATAAAAATGTGAGAAGTGAACAAAAAAGGTTTTTGAAATTTTTTTTTCCTATCTTATCAAACACATATTTTAAGTCCAAAATCTGTTTTTTTTTTCTTTTTTTACATTTTTCAACTTAACATCATGCTTAAATAGATAGGAAAAAAATTCAAAAAAAAAAAAAAATCTTCTTCACTTTCATATTTAATATGTTAAAACTCATTTGTATTTGATCATTACACAGCTTATCTTAAAATATGATTTTGTAATTTATAAATCTCTATTAGGGGAGTGGGGGTGGTCCGTGATGGCCACCCCATCACTCGTTATTTTTTTTGGAACACCGCCGCCACTACCTTAGTCACGAGTGATAGGATTAACGAGCTGAATTGATAACGCGTTGAACACTGATGATTTCGAACGTTGGTTGCTTATTAAAAAAAACTTTAAACCCTTAAACCTTCTATCACTACCTAGTGATGACCACCGCCACTACAAAATGCTTATGAGTGATAGAATAGTGGCTGATGACATGGCAAGAGTTGATTGGATATTGTGAGTCCCCACTCCCCGTATTTAATTTTTTAACGGCTAATTTCCACAAATACATAGAACGATATGGCGACACCATATAGCGTCACATATTCAGCATTTGTCCTAATCATCACCCTTCAAACACCCCCACACACAACACGCGTACATGCAAAACCGACTAAACACACACTTCTACTGTGTGCTTTTTTCTTTCTTTTCATCAAAATCATAACCTTTTCATCCTCCTCGACACACACACTCGTATACATGTTTCTCATGTCCTACTAACTAAAACTCCAAAACTATTCCCGTAATTAAATATTATTATATGGCCGGAGTTAACGGCAGCGGCGGAGGTGGAGGTGGTGGCGGCGTGGTGAAAGTGGTTGAACCGGTGCTGGTAGCACACCCGGTAAAAGATCAGCTTCAAAATGTTTCCTACTGCATTACAAGTCCACCCCCATGGCGTAAGTTTTTAATTTCTTTCATTTTTTGTAATATTTTTTCAAGTTTTTTGGTGATCGAGCCCCGAAATCTGTTGTCAAAAAACACCGTAAAGAGTGGCCGAAAGATTTAGCTGTGTGCCGCATATTGAATTTCGATACAAATAAGGAGCGTGTAAAAATATTGATTTATTTGTTTATAATTGCAATATTGCATATATTTATTTGTTGTGGGGTTGATAGCCAAAAGACAAGGGGGTGCATGCACTAATCGGCGTTTGTCTCAATTGCTGAGTGTTATGTGCCTTATGTCCAAGGCTTGATGCAAAACCACAATCGAGCCGGGGGTCTCATTGGAAGCAGCCTCTCTATTCCTACGGGGTAGAGGTAAGGCTGTCTACATCTCACCCTCCTCAGACCCTACCTTAGCTTTGCTATTGGTGGGATATACTGAGTATGATGATGATGATGATGATGATTATTTGTTGTGGGGAAAATCATGAAAATAGGCAAGTTGGACCAAAGGATTTTAGTATAGGCATTGAATTTGTGAACTTGTAATATAAGCAATCAAAAACAACCAAATAAGCACACCCGGCACCCCCATAGCCCATGCTCCCCCACACTCCTATAATCCGGCACGCCCACACTCCGATAAACCGACTCCTCCATAGCCCACACTTTGATACGTTATCACCTCTATAGCATAGCCTACACTTTAATAAACCGGCCCCTCTATAGCCTACACTCCGATAAGCCGGCACTTTCATAGCCCACACTCAGATACACAGACACTGCATAGCCTGTTGGAGATCAAGCCCTTAATCGAACACAAAGAATACGAGATTGAACGAGCACCGCTCGACTCCTATTATTATAAACCAAAAGCACACAAATACAATTAACCTAACCATTTATTTATCCTAAACTCACTCTAGTCTTAACCCACCACTATTATCCTATATATTAAAAACACAAGTTTGTGAATAGTAAGCTGGGACACGTCACAAGCCTAACTAATAGTAAAATACACACGCCCTCTTCTCTCCTCCTCAACCTCCTCTCTATCAGTTTTTATCCTTCAAAAACCCTAGCACCAACCCACCATC
This sequence comes from Helianthus tuberosus, assembly GCA_030545235.1. Classification (NCBI taxonomy): domain Eukaryota; kingdom Viridiplantae; phylum Streptophyta; class Magnoliopsida; order Asterales; family Asteraceae; genus Helianthus; species Helianthus tuberosus. Next base: position 19,826,302 of record CM060443.1, on the reverse strand, counting down.
ACCGCTCCACCATTCATCTCCGGCACCATCCATCTATCCACACTCCTTTAACCCTTTCCTCACAACACTTTCGCCAAAAACCCACTTCCCAACTGAAACCGTCATCATCTCCGGTCTTGGCCGTATGTAGTCGTCGGAGCCGTCATCATCTCCGGCCTTGCCCGTTTGTAGTCGTCGGAAAACTAGCTGGTTTTAATAATAAAATAAACCTATCTAATAAACAGGTAATTCAAACTATTTAGATTTATAAACCAAACTATATTTATCTTGAACCCACATGAATTATCATTAACCCATTTAAACTTTTTGGATCATCCACCAAATCAGAACTTACTTGGTGAAGTTGTGATGCGGGCCCAAGTGTGAAGGAGCGGGTCATCTTGTATTTGGAGGCCCAATATCGCGTGACAAAGGGGGCTTCACTAAAATGGCTCTAACTTGGGCTACAGGTGTCCGTTTTGGGCGTGCGACTAGGCGAAACGATCGTGAGAACGAACCCCGTCTTTCTACAAACACCAAAGGTGGTTTGGGTCATCGTTCGGGCCCAAAATCGCTTATTTCTATGAGTTATTTATATTTTTATGTTTTTTAGTGCTTTTCGTGGACTTTTATTTCGTTCTAGCTTTTGGCCCAAGTGTGTTTTGAGGCCCGTTTTCAATTTACGTTGTTATTTATATGGATGTAAAGGGAGGAAGATAATCAGTTTTGAAGTTTATGAAAAGTCATATTTCTCTCCCAATTCACTTGTGAGTGTTTTGAGTGTGAAACCCCAATTTTCGGTATTCTACGAGAATCAACGAATTTTGGAAGAATCGTTTCTGGTATTCTGTGTGAATCAACAGGTCCGATTTCGTATCCCATTTCCTAGTCTACATCAAGTTGCCTATTTTCATGATTTTCCTGTATAGTGTGGATCTGTTTGCAGAACTACTTAGGGTTGTTTGTTTTCAAAAGCTTGATTCCTTATAATTATATGGCAAAGTTGGCCGACTAGCTTGTGTACTATAACCGGGCAGACTGGTGAGCAATGTTTTACCTGAAACATAATGAAACGGCCAGTTGTGATCGTACTATGCAAAATGCTAGCCGCCTCCCTATCGATTGTACTATTCATTGATGACTTACGTCCCACTCGGTTCACATTTCATGTTGCAAGGAATCAAGGATATATACAAAGATTTTTTTTTTCTTCTAAAAATACCAGATTGATAACCTGTATAATGGATGTACGTTATACATGTTGTGTCAATATCATGTTTATTACAAATCTTGTTCTAACTTTTGCATTTTTTGCTACAGATGAGGCTATACTACTTGGTTTTCAACATTATATAGTAATGCTTGGGACAATTGTTATTATTGCAACAGCTCTTGTTCCTCAAATGGGAGGAGGCAATGTAAGACTAATTCAAATTGTAACATATGTAGTTAAAAGTAGACATCATATGTTCAAATCAAGTTTCCACTCGTGTCTGTCTTAACCCCTTGAAGGCCACCTGAGCTGAGCCACATAAGGTGTGCTTTACCTGGTCACATCGGTTAGCAGGGTATTGGCGGGTAGGGGTGAGCATATAACCGAAATAACCGAACCGAAACCGAAATAACCGAAATTACCGAACCGAAAATAACCGAACCGAGCCTTAACCGACGGTTCGGTTATCCGTTTTTATAATAACCGAAAAAACGGTTCGGTTACGGTTAAGCACATTTTACCGAACCGAATTATCCATAACCGAACCGATTGGCCCAATGCATATTTTTGTGATTATATTTATATCTAGTCCTAAGTTTTTAAGAAGCCCATTGTTTTTAGACCCAAGTTACTAAGCCCATTTTACATTAATAAAAAACAAATGTCAGGTCCATTACACTAATAAGAAGCCCATTGTTTTTAGACCCATTGTTTTTAGACCCAAGTTACTAAGCCCATTACACTAATTATAAAACAAATGAAGATCCTTGCTAATGGTTTCAGTTGCATTTTGTTTATGGTTTAATTGTTAATGAAGATTTTTGTTACTTTTATGTGGGCTGTTAGTTTTTTTTAATTGTATTTGTATAATTACAGAAACCACAACAACAACTTAAACCATTACACAACTTAGACCCAAGTTTGTATTTGTATTTGTATCATTACACAAACTATAAAAAAATAAAAATAAAAATAAAAATAAAAACGGTTATTTAACCGTAACCGAACCGTAACCGAAAAATAACCGAACATTAACCGAATTATCCGAAACCGAAATAACCGAACCGATCGGTTAAGGATATGTAATAACCGATCATATCGGTTTCGGTTACGGTTACGGCTCAAAACCGAACCGAACCGAACCGTGCACAGGCCTATTGGCGGGGGCCGTGAGTTTTTTTCCCATCAGGTTCTCATGGTCACCACAAAATTAGATGTCTTTCGCCAGTTTGACAAACAAACTCTCGCAATATGTATACACACACACACGTGTGTGTGTGTATGCATATTGGTGCGACGGAATCTATCTAGCACCAAAATATACATTTAGTCAACTGCGAAACCAATATTTGTGAAATTGGTTAACTGTCATCTTAATTTGTTGAAATGGACAAGGGTAAATGTTTTGTTTGTTGTTGTTGGGAAAATTAACATGTAGTTTATATCGTTTCGTATGTATTAAGTCTATATAGATTATATGTAACAATGGTTGTTATTCCTGTAGAGAGAGAAGGCCGACGTGATTCAAACTATGCTTTTTGTCGCTGGATTGAACACATTGCTGCAAACTATGTTTGGGACTAGGTTGCCTGCTGTCATTGGAAGCTCATATACTTATGTTCCACCTACAATCTCAATTATTCTTTCAGGACGGTGGAACGATCCCAATCCTGTGGCGGTTTGTGAACCATATTCTTTTGAACCTTCTTCTAGACTATTAGTATATATCCATAATTAAATACAAACTCTTAAAAAATAAATACGTTTTGATTCTTGTGCTCAGAGATTCAAGAAGACAATGCGTGCGATCCAGGGTGCTTTAATTATTGCTTCAACAATTCAGATCATTCTCGGGTTCAGTGGTCTATGGCGTAACGTTGCAAGGTTAACTTTGAACTAGACAATCTTTTATGACTGCTGTCTAGATAGGGATGTCAATGGTGCAGGTTGATGGGTTTCAGGGTAGCGGGTTGAATTGTTGAATACCTGAATATGACTCATATGTTTATTCGTAAGAGACATCAAACCTAACCCTCACACACTTAAAATATTTTAACCCGAACACGACCAGTCTAACCCGTTTATCTGAACTGTCAAATAGGCTAGTGGGTAGTAATAAAGTTGTAAACCAATTAATGGGTTGGTAAGTTGTAATAAATGGTTTAAAAGGTCGTAAATAGCACGTTTAATTGAATGGCTTAAACAGGTTAAACCCGAACATGGCCCCGTTCATTGAACGGGTTAGATATGACAACCAAAAACCTGATTGTTTTTGTGTCATGTCAGAAATTGTCACCCTCTACGTCAAACTATTACACTGTTCTTTTTGTTAATAGGTTGTTGAGTCCACTTTCGGCGGTTCCTTTGGTTGCTCTTGCTGGTTTCGGGCTGTATGAACTCGGGTTCCCTGGGGTGAGTACATATCTTCACACCAAAAAAGATTTGGATTTTATAATTTGAATGTGAGTTTTCTTTTGTATTTTTAGGTTGCGAGATGTGTTGAAATCGGGTTGCCTCAACTCGTTATTCTAGTACTTCTATCTCAGGTAATATATCTAAGAAATAAAATCATATTTCGCATGCTAAACATTCTTTAACAATTGGGAAATTGGCCTGTAATAATCCCTAGTCGACGTCATTGGCCATTGGCAGTCCCTTTTTTTGAATACCCCCCTGCCAATCCAACCTTTCAGCTATTTTTCCTCCACCGGTCACCCGTTAAAAAAAACTTAACGGAGTTAAGTTTTTTTCCGAATTACAAAGAGATGTTTTAGGTCTTTTGATCAGAACGAGGATACGAGTCCATTGATGTAAAACTTTCCCCGAAACGGTGCTCCCAACGACTTGATTTTTGTTAATTGGAAGTTTAAACACCCGAATTGAAGCACCGTTTTCATCGTTTGGAGCACCGTTTCGAGGTAAGTTTTACATCAATAGACTTGTATCGTCGTTTTGATAAAAATCCCTAAAACATCTCTTTGTAATTCGCGAAAAAACTTAACCCCGTTAAATTTTTTTAACGGGGGACTGGTGGAGGAAAAATAGGTGAAAGGTTGGACTGGCAGGGGGAAAATTTCAAAAGTGAGATTGTCAATGGCCAATGACGTCTACTAGGGATTATTGGGATTATTACAGGCCAATTTCCAACAATTTAGTTTTCTAAATTAACTAAATTGTTAAGTGCAGTACCTAGCCCATATGATGCACTCCGGAAGAAATATACTCGAGCGATTTGGTGTTTTAATTTCCGTTGCAATCGTTTGGATTTATGCTCATATACTTACCGTTAGTGGGGTCTACAATCACACCGCATTGAGGACACAAATAAGTTGCCGTACGGATCGTACTGGATTAATTCATTCTGCTCCATGGTTAGAAACATTTTCGGCTTCATAACCTATTAATAACTTGTATAATTACAAAAAGTTGGCAAGTCAACCTGACCCGATCCATCTATGGCTAATTGAATCTTTCTTTTTAGGATAAGAGCTCCGTATCCTTTCCAATGGGGTGCACCATCCTTCCATGCTGGTGAAGCTTTTGCCATGATGATGGCTGCTTTTGTTGCTCTTGTAGAGGTCTGATTTTCCGTTTTCGGTTTTCCTGTTTTGGCATATGTTTTAAGTTGATAAACATATCAAATTCATGTTTTGTATTGATGTTACCGAAGGCACAGATATTTAGTCCAAGATATATATATTATTTTAGTTCTATGCAAAGTTTATACATTTGACTTATTTTAGTTTCCAAACGTCTTTTGCATGTGTTTAATGGTATTATCAGTCTACTGGCGGCTTCATTGCGGTTTCAAGGTATGCAAGTGCAACTCACATGCCACCATCTATTCTAAGCCGCGGTGTGGGTTGGCAGGTAGTTATCACCTTTTCTCTATTTGTTATCACAATTTTGGTATTTTCTGTTCTGTGATTGTCAAACAAAATAAAGGTGTGCAATTGTTTTAAGAAAACACTAGTTTATTACACTTGTAAAAGTCAAAGCTGTGTGTTTGACTCCTGATATTTTAAGTTTGTCTTTGTAGGGGATTGGCATATTGTTGTCTGGTTTGTTTGGATCTGTAAGTGGATCTTCGGTATCAATGTGAGTCAAAAATCCGGCAACTTCTTTGCTTCAAGTGAATATTTGACTAGAATACGTATATTTAGAATACTTTTTGACTAATTTGCAGGGAGAATGCTGGCCTTTTGGCTTTGACCCGTATTGGCAGTCGAAGGGTTGTGCAAATTTCAGCTGGTTTTATGATCTTCTTTTCGATACTTGGCAAGGCTTTAGCAAAACCTAATAAGTCTCGTATAAGTCGTTTTTTCTACAAATCGGTATAGAATTCATAAAATAGTTGAGACGTACTACATGATCATGCAGGTAAGTTTGGAGCAGTCTTTGCATCAATACCAGCACCCATAATTGCCGCTCTATATTGCCTTTTCTTTGCTTATGTGGGTAAGTTGATGTGAATTTCCTAGTCCGCCGCATCTTCTTCGCTTTGTTTGGTTAACATCGCCGTCATATCACAGGTGGAGTGGGCCTTAGCTTTCTTCAATTCTGCAATCTGAACACATTCCGAACAAAGTTCATACTCGGGTATTCTATCTTCTTGGGCTTGTCCGTGCCTCAGTACTTCAACGAGTATGAAGCTATCAACGGTTATGGCCCTGTCCACACTTCTTCAAGATGGGTATGAATACAATAATATCACATAAATCGTAAATCCAAATAAAATGGGTATCAGTTTTGATTCATATATAAAATCATATCTTGAAAAATTTTGGCATTTGTTTTTACCTAGGTTCATGACATTTTTTTTTATTTTATAGTTCAACAACATAGTAAACGTTCCGTTCTCATCAGAAGCGTTTGTAGCTGCGATCGTGGCATATTTTCTGGATAATACGCTTCAGTATAGAGACGGTTCAGTTAGGAAAGACAGAGGCAAACATTGGTGGGACCAGTTTCGTACATTCAAGAGTGATTCAAGAAGTGAAGAGTTCTACTCTTTGCCCTTCAATCTCAACAGATACTTCCCATCTGTATGATATTATGAGGGTTCGTTCCTTTTTGTCCCATATGATGTATCAACTAATTGTAATCATGTCATAGAGGTTGGTCAGTCGTGTTTGAATGATATGTTTGACGTGGTTCCAATCGGTACAACCGAATGGCCAGATGGAAACCAGATTAGAAATATAGAGAGATTCAGATTTTAATTCATTTCCTTCCTCTCTTTCCTAATTCAAAACATCGTACAAATACTGGGATCGATTCGAGCTCGGTGAAGACGGTTGCCACTCGCTTTGTCCCGTAGCATTTGGAGTAGTAGCAACCATTTGGAGTAGTAGTAACGGGTGACAGGGCTGGAGGTACGGTGGTGGAAACTTGTGGTCGTAGCCAAGGTCGGTTCTTGAGAAAATCGATTATCTCAACAATCATTGACTCAATACCGCTCTGATACCAATTGATACGAACCGAATCGTAATCAAATGATCCAACAAGACTTTTGGAAGTGATTAATTCATTCATTTCTTCATTCATAATGAAACAAAAAAAATAAAAAAAATAAATAAACCTATAACTACCTTTCACCTTTTTCATATTTTCTACACCAAAATAATACATTCCTTCTGTATTTTAAACCAAAAAAAAGTTCTATTCTACACTATGGAAAGATCAAAGGGCGGTTCAAGCAAAAAATCGAAAAGTGGTTCTAGCCAAAGTCGGCCCACGCAACAAGGACAACAGCCATTTCACCCACCACAATCGCAACAACCATTGCAATATCCATTTATCATGTATCCTATAGTGCCAATCGTGCCTAGTTGTATTGGATCCGGTTAACCCGTATCCCCAACAAGATCAAGAAACACTTGTCCCTTTTGCGAACTACTCGCACCATGCGAACTACTCAGCAACTAAATTCAAAATGAACCTTTTGAATTTGCAAATGAATTGGTTTCAACGGATTTTGGGTTCAAGCAATATTTATTTATTATTTTAACTTTATTATATTACTAATTTTTATTTGAAGTTTATTATTTTACTAATTTTTATTATTTTTGTTTACGGATTAGTGGATCCGTCGATCTTGACGAATGAAGAAGGCGTTACATGACTACCCAAAGAAGTGGAGAAGCCTCTTTACCCACTTAAATTCATGGAAGATTCCAAGGCACGATGAGAAATGGAAGAAAATCCCGGGGTTTAGCGAGTAGTTTTCGGGACAACCCGATTCAAAAAGAAAATCAACGGATTCTAGCACCCTGACTGGTTCAAACAACAAAGGTTTCACTAGTTGGGCGCCTGACCTTAACCAAGACGCCCCACCAACAAGAACACCATGAAGGGAAAAAAAATTAGGCGAGTCATCAAGCCAAGATGGTTTGGCCGACCATTTTTGGGGCTACACAATGATAAGGAAGGACTTCCCAGACAAGTCGTGGAGTCAAGAATGAATAAACATGAAGAAACTATTCGTCTTGTGGAGGAGCAATGTGAGGTTGTCCGACAGGATCGTTTGGACCGGATTTAGAGATGTTTACGGATCGCACAACCATATCAAAGAACAGATGTTGAAAATCATCCTAAACCGAAAACGTGAAATAGCGGCGAAATATAATTGGTCATGTTATTTCTAGGTTTTATTTATTTGTTTTTAGATGAACTTTTTATTTATTTATTTTTAGTTATTTTTATTGTATTCTTTATGGTTTTGTTTTTATGTATTATTTTTCTTTTTGATTAATAAAATCAAATTTCAGTTTAACTCAAAATAATTAATTAAAAAAAATGAGGTGTTAAAGAATAGAATAACAAAATTTTGAATTAATGAAATCGAATTATTCGAATTTTCTGTTTTTTTATTTATTTGAATACGTATTCGACCTTTAGGAGCATGTTTGGCATGTAGCTTTTAGGAGCTTATAGCTTTAAGTTTTTAAGAAAAAACTCAGACTTAATAAAAAGCCTTGTTTGGTTGAAGAAGCTTGAAGCTTTTAGGTTAGGAGCTTGAATCTTTTGGTTGAACGCTCCTACTAGTAGCGTTTAGAAGAAGCTACAAGCTTTAGGGGAAAAAATGACTATTTTAACCTCTAAAGATTATACTTTTTAAATTTGTTCTTTGCACAACAGTAGGACTAAAACATTGGTCTTAATAATCATTCGATATGGAACTCGTTGCGATCGGTTGGATATTGTTGAGACCACCCAGTGTGGTTGGCGTTGTGGGTGGCATGGGACTTCCTTCACGCCGGCACACCGCCCCTTGGGGTGGCGTGGGGATTTCCGTGGCCCGTGGGCATGGGGCCAAAAGGGGAGGTGATGTGGCACGATGTGGTTGGTTGTTGTTGTTTGGCTATATTTTGATTGATTGTTGTTTTTTTTTTTTTTTTATACCGCCACTTTCAAGCCTTTATCACCTCGTGCTTTTTTGGGCTTGCCCCTCTGCTAACGTGACGGCTGGTGTCACTTCATGCCCCTCCTTGTAACCCTCCCGGACCGTATAGTCTAAACTATGAAGGTATATTGACAAAAAAGTTTACCACAAATGAAGCATGAAGAGTTGAGTCTTCCTAAGCATGAGCATGTTAGTAACGCACTCAATGAGTCTAGAAAGGTGAAAGCAACAAATCCAGCATTATTTCACATAAAAATCGTCCAAAAAGAAGGAAAAAAGCTACGTCCAAGTGGAAATTGAGCTGGGAATTTGAATCTTTAGTGAATATATAGACTTAGGCGTGTCATTAAAATATTAAATTAATAATAATTGCCTTAATTTCTTTTATGAATGTATAAAAACAAGATTCCAATATATTTTTTAAATTCACTTTCTCTATATTCTATGCTTTTTTGATGAATATGTATGAACAAGATTCTGATATATTTTTTAAATTCACTTTCCCTGTATTCTATGTTTTTTATATGAGTATGTATAAAAACAAGATTGTAATATATTTTTTTAAACTCACTTTCCCTATATTCTATGTTTTTATATGAAATTAATGTCCAAACCTATTTGATTGAGTAGCAAGAAACTCAAATATGTGACGTTTTTATCGGTATTGTGAGATGGGGTGTTGGTGTCTGTGGAGGGCGCGAAACAAGTTAAAGTTTGAAAGCAAGCAAGTTAAGGTGGCTGATATAGTTAGTGTGATCAAAACGTTAGGCTACTTGTGGATATGTAATAGAAGTAAATATAGAACCATCTCTTTGGTCGATTGGTGTAACTTTGTGATTATTTAGTCTGGTTGTGTGTTTGGGCCGCCCCTTTTTGTGGGTTTTTGGTCGTTTGTTAATGAATTTTTCTTTTCAAAAAAAAAAAAAAAAAACTATGTGATTGTAGATTTGTAGCTCACTTTCCAAATAAATATCGAGTGACATGGTAATAGTGTCTAAACTAAAAATTTGATATACATGGTGTCGAAACTCCAGACCTAAGATTCTGGTTGAAGAGATTCGTCGGCGTACAAAGATATCTTCTTGAGGGTCTGCAAAAGAGAACATTGTTAGCCTCGTCATAGAGGATCGCGGAGAGGAGTCCGTGACCAAGCTCCGGCGTGAGAGTAAGTAAACTTGTCGGAGAAGAAACAATATTCCAGCACAATGAAGTCGCCGGAATGTATGGTGTGGACTATAAGATACGAGTATTCAACGTGATTCAGAGAATGTTCGAAGTTAATGTTGTTTATGTTGGTGGAGGGGAGTCATTGAAAGCTTACCTTTGACGATCGTATGTATAGCTTATATAGAAAGATAAGCTTATTGGATGGTGGGAATCCCGCTGAGATCTAACGGTCTCCGTATGCCAGAAGGGATCTCTGGCATCGCTGGATTCGTGTCCCCTTCTCACCCGGGCGATGATCCTTGCATTTAATGAAGTTCGTACCTTCCTCGTACTATATTGATAAACACTTTCTCTCTCCTGTTGCAGGCATTAAATGCTCATGACACGGATGATGATGTGAGATGATAGCCTTTTTTATTCCCGCTCCTTTTATCACGCACGATATTTGTAAGAAAGTGTTAAATGGGCCTTTTTTTACGAGTTGCCTTTTGGGAGCCCAAACGAGGAGCCCAACTAGAGGCCCTGGTCAACGCATGGAACACGATGTGCCTATAAATTAAGAAAATTAATGGGTAGTTAATTTATTATTTTAATTATGTGAGGAATTTATATATTTTTATAACTAGCAGGATGTCCGCGCGATGCGGCGGGAGCAACACATCGCTGCGAAACTCGTTTTTTATAGTTTCTTATTCATATAATATTTATTGTAGCATCATTGTGGTAGATATACATAAAAAGCGAAGTAATCGGGTAATCTATTTCATTGTGTTGTGCATGGTTCGGTCGGGTCGGTTGATATCCTCAACCGAAGCCGAAACCAAAGTTATCAGTTAGTCTATTTTATTAACCAATAGGTTTTCGGTTATTCACTTCGGTTTATTCAGTTAGATTGAGGGTTTTCGGATTGGTTCATTTAATTTCAGTTAATAGTAAAAACCAAACTTGGGCTAAAAATTTTGCTTATAAATAAATTGAGGTGTAAATACATGAAATGAAAGTATAAACATATGGAATGGAGGCATAAAATATGAAATATATGAACTGGATGTATAAAAGCTAGAAATATATGAAAATATGAATGATTCAGTTCGGTTTAGCTAATTTTGGTTAAAAAATAGTATAAAAAATTGATAACCGGTTTTTGGTTAATTCGGTTTTTAGTTTTCAGCTAATTCAGTTTTTGGTTGATTTCGGTTCAGTTTCGTCTGTTTACAGATTGGTTTAGGTTAATGATTTAGTTATTGCTCAATGATAACCGGTTTGGTTAATAACCGATAGTTGCACGCGCGATGCGGCGGGAAACACAGACATTGCCACGATGTGCATTGTTCTGTTGGTTAGATTATTATCCTCAAACGAAATTGATGTCACACCCTGGCTTTGCGGAAGCGTGGTTAATTTTGGTGTGACTTCTTAATACCATAGCTTAACCATAACAAAGCTATATGAAATAAAATCATGCAAGATCATCCATTTGATTAAGTTTTAAAACCAGAGTAACATAACATTGTCTTAGGGACTTACAACCTCATAACATAAAACATTGTCTTTAAGAACATAACCATCAACATGAAATAAACGCAGTTTAAGATTTGTGACTTGTCCAGGGAAGAGTCACATTTCCTAAACTGGGATGACCTTGGAACCCTTATGCAGCGGGAAAACATAACATACCGCGCCAGATCTTTAGTTTCCTGAAATACATGTAAGTTGAAAAATCAACAATAATGTTGAGCGAGTTCATGTGTAAGTGAGTAAGTAAACCTTTGTGAGTATAAAAATAGTCTTGGTATGTAGCAAATAAGGGAATTGAGATCACCAATGGTTTGCAAGGCCACTGATATATGTGAAGTGCAAATAGGGAGACTCAAACCTAGCAGATTTCGCCACGGCATTAGTATGTGGACAAAGTCACCCCAAGGTCCGTTTCTAGTTTGGCCTGGGGCTGGGCTCGCTACACCCAGATAGATCTACCGCTCCTGTCCCTCGGTCCCGACATGAGGACTAATGGCCTCATATTGCTCCTACCCACTCACATGATCTAAGTAGTAAACCTCCTTACGCTAACCATACCGTGTATAAAGTACTTGTAATCAAAGTAACATGTATTTCACCCCCGCAGTCAAGAAAACTGAAAACAGTTAGAGAAAAGGGGGACATGAACTCACAGTGAAGCGTCTCTACCAAGTATCTCCTGCTCACGCAGCTGTGTGACGACCTACACGTACTAATTCTATTAGACGGACGGCCGTGCCTTAGCTTCATGGTTTATGTTTTTGGGAAATAGTTAGACAACTATTTCGTGTTTACATTTTGTAAATACTTGGTAATTATTTTCCTTCCCAAGGATGGGGGATTCAATACATGTGTGTTCATAAATATTTCCGTAAGTGCGTAAGTTACGTTTAACAATCGAGTGGTAATATAATCACCGGTGTAACTTATATATTTATGGTGAAAGCGTTCGTATTATTTTGGGATCGTTAACGTTCGTAAATATTATTTTTACTCTAAAAATAATATTTATGTATTTTCACAAAATAATCATAAACAGTGTGTGAAAATATATATTTATCCCGTTAAATTTTGTGAAAATCCCACCTCCGAATATTTAGTAAATAAAGTCATGGCGAAATTTATATTTCGAAAACATGTCAAAAATGATTCTAACACTTATAGTGTAAATAGTTCTAAGTGTTAGGTTTTTAGAAAAATTTCGCCATAGTTTCCTCTGTAACTGGAGGTGGCCACGCTTTCAAGCGTATCATTTTCTTTAACAAATCAACTCAACAATTATCTTTATTTGATCAGGACAACTTTTCTCACAACAACTAATCAACATATGTGTAAATTGCCAAAAATTACATGAACTTGTAGTTTTCCCAAAACTGTGGTGTAAATCCCCTTAAATTTAGTAGATCTTCATATAAGGTAATTTGATCTTGTAAAAACCTTGTTTTTAGAGAAAATCCATTTTTACAACTTTCCGTCATCTTTTACAAAAACTGTTATTTTGTCGGATCTTTTCATTTCACAAGTGTTTACACACTTGTGGTTTATAAAAATCATGCTTGTTAGTGTAAGATCTATCTTTTAAAATACATGATTTCTTTGATACGTGGTTCTTTGAAAATACCACTTGCAGATACGTAGATCTGCTAGTTTTTAAACACAATGTCACAAGTAAAACTCTTTTACACAAGTTCATGATTCGCGTGTGGTAGAGTTTCACCTTTTAACCCTTGTATTATTCAAAACAAGCTTATGTTAAGATCCATGATCTTACCAAACCGGGTTAAACGATGATCCGAGCTACCACAACATAGATCGGGTCTAAATAATCACAACTTTCAATTACTACAACATTTACACAACATATGAGTTATTAACCACCATTTTTAGTGTTTTTAGTAAACTTTAATGCTTCACAATGCAAGATTCCGAGTTTTAATCATCATACATCTTATTAACCACCTTAGATTAGTTCAAGAACGAGTTTTAAGCATTATACCTCTAGCTCGAGGCTAGGGAAGAATCTACGCGCAAAAGAGGTGGATAAAAGCTAAGTAGAGAGGTCCTTCGCGTTCCGTTTGCTCCAAGACTCCTTGTATACGTCCCTCGACACTTGTATGTGATTAGAACTTGCAAGATGGAACTCGAAAATGGATGGATGCTTGTAGGGGGTTCGGCCGAGAGTGGTAGAGAGGGAGAGAGAGCTTTTGAGTTGTGTTGTGATAATGTAAGTTATGTTGTGTTAAACCAAGATCTTATAGGAAAATTAAGTGTGCATTATCCAATGGTTAGTGTGTCTAGAAGATATTAAGCAAACAAGATTTTAATAATCTTGCAAGGACAAGTGTGTCCCCCCTTAGTTGGGGACGGTTAGGAGGGGGGGTCTTGGTCCGATTCCAACTAGATAGGTAAGTATTAGTTAGGTTAAGTTAAGTGTTTAAGTGCTTAACCCGGTTAGTGGTGTGTCACGCGTTACAATGGGTGTTAGGGTATTCAAGGACCCTAACTGGCTCAGAAAAAGATAAATAGTGAAAATAACAATATTTTCATGTCCCGGATATAGTCCGGTTGTTTGGTTGGATAGTAATCCGTTAAAGCGTTTACAAAGCTTTAAAGTGTCGTTATTACTCTTTTTAGTGACACTACTCATTTCTGACACTTTGGAAAGTGTCTAGTAATATTTTTCTCATGTTTTGGCACTTTATTAGTAGCTATAAGCTGAATTATTATGTAAAGTGCTGAGTTTTGTACTTAGAGTACGTTTTAGGCACATCCAGTCGTAGTGACTTATTCCTAGAGACGCAGTTCCACAACCCTTATATCCCTACACTCACTACTAGTGTAGCAAAACGTTTCTGGCTCATACAGGCCTTAGAGGCAGTGTCTGCCTGATGCTGGCTTTATCAGCATGTTCAATAGGTTATCCGTGTATTGTGCTACTGTGCTTTTTGTGCATCATGTTTGTCACTAAGGTTCAGTATGTAAATAATGTAGTGACAGCAAGCAAGTATGATGCAAGTAAGTGCATGTATCAGTATTCAAGTAGCAGTTTATTCGCAAGTTCAAGTAAGCACAGTAATTCAGCAGTAATTAATTACTAATTAAGTCGTACGGATACCTGGTTTAGTGCGGGTTGTCACAATTGAGGTCATCGATTAGTCTATTTTATTAACCAATCCGTTTTTAGTTAATTGGTTTGGCTTATTCAGATAGATAGACGGTTTTTGGTTCGATTCATTTAATTTTGGTTAATAGCCAAAACCAAACTTGGGCGAAAACTTTTGATTAGAAATACATGAAATTTAGGTATAAATACATGAAATGGATGTATAGGTACATGAAATGAAGGTATAAATATATAAAATGGGGGTATCAATATGAAATACATGAACTGAAGGTATAAAAGCTAGAAATATATGAACATATGAATGTTCGGTTCAGTTAATTTTGGTTAGATGAGCGTACAAAAAAATCAATAACCGTTTTTGGTTAATTCGGGTTTCATTAATCAGTTTTCAGTTAACTCATTTTTTGGTTGATTTCGGTTCGTCTTTGGTTAACGATTCAATTATTACTCACCCTTAGACACTGTTAATCATGTAACATATCAATTTTTAATTAAAAAACTATAGCAATACTATACTCAAATTAAAGATAATAAAATACTCGTTTATATGGTGTAATCTAAAAAAAAAGTATTAATGTACCAAAAAGTTGTGATGGTTTGAAAATGGGGGGTTAGGGGAGTTAGCTTTTTATAAGTGAGATAAAGTGTAACTACTAACTAATTATCTATAATTTTGTTAAAGATGAGGGTTAATACTTAACATTTTGTAGCTAATAAACATTCTGGGATAATAACTAAGTACGTTGGGCTTTAATCACTTGTAAACTAAAGTATCATCTACTTGTATCTTTTAATCCACATGTCATTACTGACCAAGACAACTATTGAAACGTCAACAAAAATGTGTAGGTCGTCATGGTACTTGTTGTTTTTTTTTTTAAACATTATAGTTTATAAGATATGGCAAGAATACGTTAAAGAATTTTAAGTTTGTTGTGGAGGTAGAAAACTGTAACTAATTACCCATAATTATGTTAAAACTTAGGGATTTAATTGTAATAAGACGAGGGGCTAAAATATAATTATTATTTAAAAGACAAATTTACCCTTATTTTAGGGTTGTATTTATAAATTAAGAGGGAAAAAGTTCTTATTTTTTTAGTATCTTAAAATGCATCTCTCTCATGCATTATAATATAGTATAGTATAGTGTAGATTTTCTTCTTTAATCACATGTACACTAAGGCCTCATCTATTCCGCACATTGATACTAAACAGGACAACTACCGAAACGTTGACAAAAATGTGTAGGTCATCATGTTATCTTTGGATTCTTTTAAAACATTATAGTTTATAAGATATGGCAAGAATACGTAAAAGAATTATAAGTTTGTCGTGGAGAGGGAAAGTGTAACTAATTATCTATAATTTTATTAAAACTCATGGATTTAAGTGTAATAAGTTTAGGGGCTAAAAAATAAATAGTGTTTAAAAGACCAAATTACCCTATTTTAGGGGTCTATCTATAAATTAGGGGGGAGTTCCTATTTTCTAGGTATCTTAAAATACCCCTCACTCATTCATTATAATATAGTATAGATGATTATAATTTTTCGATATTGTATAGATGAGTTGAGATCTTGTACAAACAGTGCTAACTGTAAGAACAAATGTGAGCCATTGATAGTTTAAATCAAGGGTTGGTGTTGAGTACAAATAAAACCCTTATAATCAATAATTAGTACTATCAAGTTAAGGGCAATTTCGTAAAATTACTAACTTATATTAAATAATAAGATCTATTATTTATGGGTATTTTAGTCATTTAGCAATTTTCCATTAAATACTAATTCCACCAAAGTTTTTTAAACTAAAATAACTTTTATATACTTCATTAATTTTTTTAAAAATATACCATAAAATCAAGTATTTTTTATCTTTAATATGAGTACCATATTGCTATACATTTTTTTATTTATAAAAGTGACTTTTAAAAAAGTTACAAAAATGTGTTTTATAATTGTGCTAGTTATGTAGTTGGAATGTGATAGTATGAAAAATGTGTTGTGTTTATTTTAAATCTATACCTATGTTCTTATTTTGTTGTGTAATTCTTATGAGGATTAATATCAAAACAACTCACCCACATTAATCCCTTTTGTGCGATAAAGTTCAATTCATATAAAACCCCGTTGTGCGATCAGCCTCGAAGACGAACAATAGACTGAATATGTACAAGCTGAACAAGTTGTGCGTTCAGCCTCTCGAAGAAAACGTCCAACGATTATCAACAATTAGCATCATCACTACATATTTGGTAGGTAAAATCTTCTATAATGCGTTTTTATATGGGTGTATAATGTTTGAGGGTTTTTGTGCTGGGTCGTATTGTGGATTTTGTGCTGATAAATTGTTAATTACCATAGGGTTTTGTAGTGTTTGATATGTTGCGAATTTTTGGTGGTTTGTAAGGTGTTTTTCTGATGAGTTTAATGTTGATTTTGTGTTGTTAAAGTGTTAATTACCATAGATGTGGGATAGATGAGTTGGTTGTTCATGTGCTGACATAGTACACGGGTGTGTGTTGATTATGTGTTAATTACAATAAAATACAAACAAACACCAAAAGTAGATATAATCAGCACATCTGTGTTAAATCTGAAAACCAAAAGTAGATATAATCAGCACATTGAACGATTGAGGATGTTGTGCTAATGTCTTTTATGTTGGTAATGGAGAATGACTAAGGACGATGTACTGATAATGGAGAACGATTGGGGATGTTATGCTAATTATATAGTGTAGTGTTGATTGTATGTTTTTGTCGTGGTTCCTGCAGGTTGGTTCGATTATGGAGAGTTACCAGATCATGGATATGTTAAAAAATTAAAACTTTAATTTGAATTAAACTTGCATGGATTTTTGGATATTTTAATAATTATTTTTAATTAGTTATAAAGAAATATGGTCAAAATGTCTAAATTACCTAAACTATTTTTTTATTGTGAGACACTTGACAATTATGTGTTGGTTCTTACATTTCTTACAAACATAAGTCTGATCTCATACCTTGTATAGATTATATTAACGCTACCCACATTATAAAAATTATTAGATCGCCTAATTCGATAGTTAGACATGAGTAGTTTACAGCCCATTCTACTTTTGGTTGGGTGATAGAGTTCTTGCCTCTTGGGAAGAAGACCATGGTTCAATTCCTGACACAGGATAAAGTAGATACTGTTTGATGTAAGTAATTTAGAAGTCGGGTATTATGATATTTGACATTAAAAAAAAGACATGAGGAGTCTACAACTTTATTGTAGTTTCTTTCCCATTAATATGTTTTTGAGCGGTTGGATCCTTCAAGTGGGTTACTGGCGAAATTCACCACATCGGGATTCACTCGCCTCCAAATCAGGAAAAACCCTCACCTAGGGCCAAAGCCCGTGAACGCTCGCCTGAAGGCACGACAGCGCGGTGAGGTGAAACCCGCTTAGTTCAAAGATCGAACTAGTGATTGCCGCATATTCGCCTAGTCCCCCTTCATCACCAGGTGTCGCCAAAACTAAATGGTGAGGGAGGAATCAAAGCTGAATCACTTAGAACACAAGATTCCTCCCTTACCACTCTACCAACAACTCATTGGCTCTTTCCGGTTGATATTGAACTTTAAAGTGGAAAGTTGACTCACTGATCACTAGCGTTTTGTAGATAAGCCATTAAAACAAAATAAAATCCATTATTACAACATTGATTTATATCTAAAGAAGTAATACTTCTTTTCTTTAGACACTTAAACAGTTAAATAACATCTTATATTCGTTCTTATGTATTATATAGTATTCATTTCTTGTTTTTAAGTGTTATATACGATTAACAGTAAAAATGACACTGTAAAAAATGCTTAAAAAACAAGAAACAGGAAACAGTTAAACACACATGTGATGTTTGGCTGCTTCGCTCAAATAAAAAAACATGAAGATCTGAGATATGAAGTTCAGTGAGGAACTAACACAAGCACATGGAGGGCACTGAAATAGAAGCTCAAAGCCCCTGAAATTAAAGAATTGACACTCTTTCTGAGTTATGGTCTGCCACAAAGGAGCACATGGTGATAACAATGGAATGTTTGGTGGGTATTTGTCTGCTTATCATAATACTGAAATGCAAATAAATACAAACCTATTGGTAACTAGCCGATTAAGATAACATAGTCTGGTCGGAGTGAGACAACAGTCTTCAATTTGAAAAGTGCAGTAGTCTAATACAAAAAAAGTCGGCGTTCTAAAAAAAGGTACTCCGGAGTAGAGTACAAAACTACAACCCTTTAAGTTGGAACACTATGTTTTCGTTATATTCACATGTTAAGGCTAATGGGTGTGGAGGAGGGTAGTCATTTGAGGATGATCCATCACGTCATCGGGTGTGGGGGATGTGCTCCAAAGGATGAACCAAGAGTGTGGTGATAACCCCTTTATATATACATATGTATGTATATGTATGTGTGTGTTGGATAAGGAATTGAAGAGAGGGCTATCAACCCCGTCGAGAGGAAGACGATGAAGACGGGACGGGGCTGTGGGGGGCGGTGTGGGCAGGCCTCCACGGGGCTCGACGTCCTAATGACGACTCTCACACCCAATAGCCTAATTAGTTGGGGTGAAGAAGAGAGGAAAAGAAGGACGGCACATGGTTTTCATTACTTAGATGGTGGGTTGGTGGGTGATGGGTTAGCGGTTGAATTTTTTAACCTAAATAAAACTCATATATTTATTTCTGTAAAAAAAGTTAATTCAAATTCGGACACTCGTTTTTGTTTAGAATGAAAAAAAAATACACATGTCCTTAGGGTGTTAGGAGTGGTTAAACACTTGAGAGTGGCAAACTAAAAAATCAACCAATCAGAGTGTGCCACGTCAATCAGTGAAAAGTGTTTAAACTTTGGTGAAAAGTGTTGCAATAGTTTAGACATTTGGTGAAGTGAAATAAAAAAAAGGAAAAATGTGTGATTGGTTGAGATGGTATGGACCCCACCACACACCCCCTGTCTCTCCCCTTCCGTTCCTTCGCCGAATCGGTTAGGCTTCACCGAATCAAACCCCATTTCGTCAAACACTCATGCGGCAAAGGGCTTGGCATTGGTTGCCGATCGGTGCCGGGTGGGTTTGCCGCCTCCACTCCGTACACCCTTATGAAACTAAACTACCCGGCTTCTTGGCGACGGATGTAAAACTAATATGGTTTTTTCATATATTTTATTTTGAGTAAACTGCCATTTTGGTCCCTGTGGTTTGGCCAGTTTTGCCACTTTAGTCCAAATCTCAAACTTATTACATCTAGGGCCCTGTGGTTTGCATTTTGTTGCCATTTTAGTCCAAAATCCAAATTTGACCAGATTTCCCATTAATGACCTGCTATTTTGTCTTTACCCTCAGGGGCATTTTGGTCATTTTAGATTTATTATCTCTTTATTATAATCCATTTATAATAAAACCCTTGATCATCATCATCTTCAACCTCATCTCAGACCCTCATCTCAGACATATCTCTCTCTCTCTCAACATACATCTTCATCCCCACCAACATCCCACCGCCGCCATCATCTTCATCCCCACCACCATCCCACCGCCGCCATCATCTTCATCCCCACCACCATCCCACCGCCGCCAACTCTGTTCTCTCTCTAAAATACCGCAACGCTCGAAAACACATGGTAAATCGAAGCTCAAACGCTCGAAATCAAAGCTCAAACGCTGCTGGTGCTCAAATCGAAGCTCAAACGCTCGAAATCGGAGGACGGTGATGGCGATGGTGGAGGAGAGGTAGCGGTGGGTTGATTTTGGGGGTCATTTGGGGGTTTTTGAGGGTTGTTTGAAACAGGGTAGAGAGAGAAGAGAGAGACAGAGGGGGTTTTGAGAGTGCAGAGGCGGTGGGTGGCGGTGAACGATGTAGTGGCGGTAGGGTGGGTGTTGATGGTGGCGGTGGTAAGAAGGGGGATGAGGTGGCGGTGGTGGTGGTGCTTGTGGCGGTGGTGAATTTGGGGAAGGAGATGCCTTTTCTTGAAGATGATGTTCTTGATGATGAAGTTTGATGGTTGTTGTCTGTATTTTGAAGATGATGTTCTTGATTTGTTGTTGAAGATGATGTTCTTGATTTGTTGTTGAAGATGATGTTCTTGATGATGAACTTTGATTTGTTGTTGTCTGTATTTTGAAGATGATGTTCTTGATGATGAAGTTTGATTTGTTGTTGTCGGAGAGAGATAGGTGGTGTTATCAGATTCAATCGGAGGAGAGTAATCGGAGTTTAGGGGGTGTCGTGTCGCGGCAGACGATGATGGTGGTTTGTGGCGGCAGGAGGAGAGAGTAATCGATTAACAGTGTTTGGGATTTATAATCTGGGTTTGAAGATAAAGAGGTGGTGTTTGGGATTTATAATCAGAGTTTAGGGGGTGTTTGGGTTTATAATCAGTTTAGGGGGTGTTTGGATTAATAATCATTTACAATAAAACCAAAATGACAAAAATACCCCTGGAGATAAGGACAAAACAGGGGGGTTGAAATTGGGAATTCTAGTCAAATTTTACTTTTGGACCAAAATGGCAACAAAATGCAAACCACAGGGCCCTGGATGTAATAAGTTTGAGATTTGGACTAAAGTGGCAAAACTGGCCAAACCACGGGGACCAAAATAGCAGTTTACTCTTTTATTTTAGTGAAAGAAAGTAATTATTAATCGACAATCTTTCAACACTTACTAAAATACATCCGTAATGATTATTTATTTTGTAGACTCCAAAGTAAATGTTTCTATTTTAGGAAACCGTTACACGAGCAATACATCACCTATGCTATACGCTGCTTTAAAAAAAAAAAAAAAAAAAAAAAAACCTATGGTTTTACGTTTACTTTTTTTTAACAATAAATGTCAATAAAAACAAACTAGTAAAAAGCTAGAAAAACATATCGTTAAATTACAACTCAAACGATCACCAATCTTTCCAAGAAATATTTTTATTCGAGGAACGACTATTGAGCCACATATATGTTAAAGACTTGACATCTTCCATAATTTTAGCTATGCTCGTCTTGTTGTCCGAGAAGATAGCTTCATTTCGCGCCTTCTAAATACTCCAACATGTGATACGAATGATCGCATTAATCGCCTTTTCCTTGAAGGAACCACGTTTGAAATTGTTATTGATCGAGCACAAGTCTCAAAATTCAAACACAAAGATATTTGGTATTCTCTGCCAAATTCGAGGAGATGATCAACAGTTTCATCATACTCCCCACATAATTTACATTTAACAGATTCCACTTGCACATTTCTTTGTCTCAAGGCGATTTTCATCGACTTTCACGTTTATTTGTACTAGCCAATTTTCATCCTTCCACTTTCTAGTGAAAATGGTAATAGTATATTTTTAATGGAACATTAATGATGAAGTTAAAATAAAACACAAAATAGAAAAAGGATTTTAGTGAAACTTAACCAATTACATGGGGTTGATTTGATATTTTGATGCATAATCAACTTTTTTTCCAAATCATTAGTTCTTATGAAATACTTCTCTATCTTTGTCAAACATACTTTATTTCTCAAGTTTAATAAAATTTAGTGTCTTGAACATTGATACGTAAAAGGGTACAGTGGCGAAGCTTGAAAAAAAAGTTCGAGGGGTTGGAAGGTAACGTACCTAAAAAAAAATTTCCTCGGGGGTCGGAAGGTAACGGACCTAAAAAAAATTTCTATCGCGTAGTTTCGAGGTGTATGTTCGGGTCGGACGTCGGTGATTCGATTCGATTCGGGTCGGGTCGGGTCAAACATTAATATCAAATAAAAAACGTTCTCAAATATTAAAAAAGAAGTTATCATTTTATTCTTCTCCATAGCATAATCTAATAACAAAACAAATTAACAAATTACCCTAAATTTCAAACTCTAATTTCTATCTAAATCAAATCACAATAAGATTAAACAAATAATATTAGACATAGTTACAGAAAGATTCAACAAGTTTAGGGCAAAAATGCGGACCAATTTCACCCCTAATTTCAACCTAAATAACATAAATTGCCGCCCTAAATTAAATATAAAGATAAAAAAACACATACCTTTAACCATATGAAGATCGAAGAAGTTGAACAAGAGTACAAGACCACAACAACGAGCAGCATTTTGGCTTCTGTTCTCGAACAAGGAGCTGAAGTCGAACAGTTCTGAAACCTGCGTTTTCCCCCCTTTCTGCAGTTCTGACTTGTGGCTTCGGTTCTTCTGGTTGATGCCCCAAAGTAAACGAATTTGGGTTTTTTTATAGGGTGGGCTTTTAAGTTGAGCTATATAATGATTTGATTTGGGTTATATAATATACATTCTAGTATTCTACCAAATATAATGATTTGGGCTATAATATTTGGGCTAATTAAATATTTTATTTGAGCTATATAAATAAAAAAATTAAAACCAGGTGGTCGAAAACGTATATACCTAAAAAAAATTTATAAAACCGCGGGGTCGAAAACGTATATATCTACAAAATCATATACGAAACGTACATATGTAACACTACTGACCAAAAAATTCGGGGGGTCGGGCGCCCCTCCCGCCCCTTAAATCTTGCGCCCCTAAAAGGGTATATATATGATGGATAGATATGTTGCTAATTCTATATGGTGATGCGAACACATATGTTGTTAATCTTGCAATGGTGAGGGCGTGAATCGGTTGTTGATCCCGCGGCGACTTTATGACCAGTATGTTCGGTTGCAAAAGAACCATCACAAGTGTTGCATATTGCAAATTCCATTGATAATGCTGAGACAAAACATGTGTGTGTATATATATATATATATATGTTGTGAACGTGTGTATATATATGTGTGTGTGTTGTAAATTGTATAGAGACGTGATTATGGATCCTTCTAAGATAAATTATATTATATTATATTGTACTGTATTGTATTGTATTGTATTGTATTGGTAGATTGATGGTGTGAATTCCCACATAACCACACCTTATTCTACATTGGGATCAGTGGCGGAACTAACCCATTAAATCAGGGGTATCCAAAAAAAACTTTTACCGTGCAATCATCCAATATTATAAAAACGATAACGTCACCGCTAAAGCTGTGTTTCTTGTAGTATTTATTGGCTTCTTTGTAAACACCAATTCAATTGACATTAGCATGTTTGTTTATTTGTACGCTCTGCATGTGGTATGCGCATATAATTTATATATGTGTGGGCGCTCAAGAGCAAAGGTGAAAATGTACTAATTTTAACGTTATTTTACTAGTTTCGTGAAAATAATGTTAAAAGAAAGGTATGGTTAATCCCATCATGTGGTGGCGTTGATAGCCGGAAGACAAGGGAGTACATGCACTAATTGGCATTTGTCTTAATTGTCGAGTGTTATGTGCCTTATGTCCAAGGCTTGATGCAAAACTACCATCGAGCCAGGGATCTCACTGGAAGCAGCCTCTCTATTACTACGGGGTAGATGTAAGGCCGTCTACATCTTACCTTTGCTATTGGTGGGATTTATTGAGTATGATGATGATGTGTTTGTTTATTTGAGTATAGACTCTATTTGTTCTTATGTTTTTAAACTTATTTTCTTAAACAGCATAAACTAAAATTCTGCATAAACTAGAATAGTAAAAGTATAAAATTCTGCATAAAATTAAACTGGGCTTATCAGAAAGAATGCCGCCATACGTATTTTGTGTTTTTTTGGGCTAATCTAATCGGTTGGGCTTATCTAATCAATTGGGTGATTGTTTCAATCGGGCTCCCTTATTTTATAAGTTTGGGTTGGTTAGAGGTATCATTATATTATTTTAGAGGTATCCTTTATATAAAAACGAAAAAAAAACACTACGCATACGGATTTCAGCCGTAACCCGTGCTACAGCTCACATAATACTGGCTCCGCCCCTGATTGGGATGATAAGGTTGGAAGAAATAGCAAAAGGTAAAATAAAACATCTTCAATCAATCAGACATTAAAACGAAGATTGATAATTTAGACACCAAATTTGATCGATTAATCTGGTTTAAGGAGAAAAAACAAAAGGCTCTGATCTGAAATTTCGCGTGTTTTACATCAACCATATGACCGGGGTGAATCGTGACATCTTATAGCGAAGGAAAAAGGATATCAGGGAAAAATACCTCTAGAACTAGTTTTACTAGTTTGTTTAGTTTGTTATGTTTTCTTTATTGTTGGAAATGCTTTGTTTGTGTTTTATGGCTTTCACTCTTAAGTTAATTTTATGAAATTCAATATTTAAATATAACTAAAGATTAAATAATCAGAAAAAGGTTGTTGTACAAGAGGAAAAGCTACCAAGTGTAGGAGATAAGTTTGTCCCTTGATTTGCAAGATCAATAGTTGAGATTAAATGGTCCCTAAATATAAAATTCACATAACTAAAAACAAGTGAAACAAGTTGGGAAAGCGTAAAATATGAAAATCCAATATCGTTGACTCATAACCTACTTCCCCTTGATTTTTCAAACGGATATAACTTTTTCATACGTTAATATTTTTTTATAAAAATTACACCGTATTAACGAGCATTTCATTCTCTTTAATTCGAGCAGCCTATTGCTATATTTTTCTTAATTTTTTTGCAGGATTTTGAATACCCATTACGTGATTACATGATTTTACATACCCAGTAAGTGACTACGTGATTTTGAATATCCTACGTGATTACTTGATTTCGTTATAGTATTTTATATGAAACCCCAGTAAGTGATTACTGTAATTACGTAACAATAGTTGACTATGTATTATTACATGACTACACGATTTTAAATACTCATTTTGTGATTACGTGATTTCATTATAGTATTTATGTGAAACCCTACTGAGTGATTACGAAAAAACAAAACATGTAATATATAATAGTTAATATGGAATACCTAATATTTCATGTATAATCACGTATTAAGGATAAATTATATACAAAACATTCCCCAAACCAACATATAATAACAACATAATGTCGTATATTAGAGATTTAACCACGTAATAAAACATAAACAATCAAGTTCTTATTATTGAATGTGTAATAACGTAATAAGCATAATTGTACTAACATTAGTTATAACAAATCATATATAATGTGTAATCACGTAATGAATTTACATTGAATACGTAATGATTTATGTTGAATGTGTAATTATGTAAAGGGTATTAAAAAATTACGTAGTCATGTACCGGGTATTCAAAATCATATAATGGGTACCAGGGGCAGAGCCAGTATTATGTGAGCCGTAGCACGGGTTACGGCTGAAGTCCGTATGCGTAGTGTTTTTTTTTTCGTTTTTATATAAATGATACCCCTAAAATAATATAAGGATACCCCTAACCAACCCAAACTTATAAAATAAGGGAGCCCGATTGAAACAATCACCCAATTGATTAGATAAGCCCAGCCGATTAGATTAGCCCAAAAAAAAAAAGACAAAATACGTATGGCGGCATTCTTTCTGATAAGCCTAGTTTAATTTTATGCAGAATTTTATACTTTTACTATTCTAGTTTATGCAGAATTTTAGTTTATGCAGTTTAAGAAAATAACTTTAAAAACATAAGAAAAAATAGAGTCTATACTCAAATAAACAAACACATCATCATCATCATACTCAATAAATCCCACCAATAGCAAAGGTAAGGTAGCGTCTGAGTAGGGTAAGATGTAGACAACCTTACCTCTACCCCGTAGTAATAGAGAGGCTGCTTCTAGTGAGATCCCTGGCTCGATGGTAGTTTTAATTCAAACCTTGGACATAAGGCACATAACACTCGACAATTAAGACAAGTGCCAATTAGTGCATGTACTCCCTTGTCTTTCGGCTATCAACGCTACCACATGATGGGATTAACCATACCTCTCTTTTAACATTATTTTCACGAAACTAGTAACATAACGTTAAAATTAGTACATTTTCACTTTTGCCCTCGAGCGCCCACACATATATACATTATATGTGCATACCACAAACAGGGCGTACAAATAAACAAACATGCTAATGTCAATTGAATTGGTGTTTACAAAGAAGTCAATAAATACTACAAGAAACACAGCTTTAGCGGTGACGTTATCGTTTTTATAATATTGTACGATTGCACGGTAAAAGTTTTTTTTTTTTGATACCCCTGAATTAATGGGCTAGTTCCGCCACTGACGGGTACTGGGTATTCAAAATCACGTAATGGGTATTCAAATTCCTGTAAATTATTTTTAAGAACACTATAGCAATAGGCTGCTCGAATTAAAGAGAATGAAATGCTCGATAATACGGTGTAAGTTTTTTTAAAACTATTAATGTCCGAAAAAGTTATAGACGTTTGAAAATCGAAGGAACTAGTTAAAAGGAGAAAAGACCATCATACACTTCCCTCCTTGAATTGAGAAAAACAAATGTGTGATCATGATTTTCTCCTACACTTCGTACAAAATTCCTCTCTTATACATGATCTCTTATTCACACCCCTTTCTAAGGCGGAAGCACGAGGTGTGATCATGAAAGGTTCTCATTGCATACGAATGGTAAACATACTACATGCTCGTAAAAATAACTTCAAATGCCAATAACATTACATAACTGAAAACATAGGTTAAGTGTTTACATCACAAGACAGCATTTTGTTTGATAAGTTTACAACTTTATTCAAAGATAAACATAAACAACATCCAAGAGCAAGAGTAAGACCGCGCGCTCATCCACTTTAGTTACCTGAAATACATGTGAGTTTTGGGAAAATCGTCAACATAATGTTGGTGTGAATTCATGCAGTTTTTGTATTGAACGTTTGTATACTTTGTATGAAAACATGGTATGTAATTTGTATGTATCAAGTATTTCTGTAAATATCGAGATTGTTAATGGGTTTCAAGGCCATTAACATGTGACACGACATAGGAAGCATCCAAACCATAGGCATTTTCCAAGTTGTCGATTCACGACTGAGACACTAAAGCACTACTTGGTACTAGTTATCACCAAGAGTGTGGCTGCCCAAAAACCCATTAGATCTAACCTTTTGTTCTGCGGTCTAGGTATATTGTTGATTAATGGTGCTTCTGGTACCCTATTCGTGACACGATTTCAAGTATCATTCCTTAGTCTTGTATCCATCATAACATAACACATGTAATTTTCTCCAAGTTTAAAAAGTATGTAAAAGATTAAAAGTGGGGACATAAACTCACTTTTCTGTAATCATTTAGTAACATGTACTTCACCCCCGAAGTTATAAAACTGAAAACAGTTAAAAGAAAAGGGGAACTCACAACTTTGCGTTTCTTGCGCTGTAAACTTCACCGGGTTTGCTTATATAGCGTCGTGACCTATACGTGTTTTATTAACGTTAGTCACTAGACTTGTATCGCACAAGTACAAGTCACCATCTTTTATGTATGTGTTCTTGTGTTAAAAATAATTTATATTTTTAACTATGTATCTTACTTATATTATTTTCTCAAAAATAGATATAAGTATCTTGTATTTTTCACCCGAGTTATGTATTTTTGTCCAAGAAGACATTTTCAGTTCGTAACTTGTCCAAGTTACATAATCTATCAAGTAATATATTTTCATAAATATATTCTCTTGTATTTGTCTAAGCATGTTGTATGTGTATTTTGTATTTTTACTCCTTAGGAGTATTTAGTGTATTTTCAAGTCCTAATACACTATAACATACAATACGTATTACATACACTTAGCACAAAGTTTGGTGATCAATAAATATATATATATATATATATATATATATATATATTTCTCAAAAAATATACATACTTAATATCAATTTTTATCTTGAAGAAATCATCATTTCTTAACTTGAAGTTTACATAAAAATTAGGGAAACCTTGGTAAATATTTTTGGGTGAATTTTTAGGGAATAAGTTTCACCAAAACTTATATTTTTCTAAGTGTCAAAATTTTATAGAAATTTTGACATAGTTTCCCCTAAAAATGGCGGTTTCCCATGTTTTCAAAACATGGGTTTATTTTCTTTTAAAATCAATACAAACAATCATCAACTCCTTCAACACTTACCGAGTGTCAAAATCAAGTAAATTACACTACATCATGAACTTGAAGTTTTTTTGTA
Source organism: Helianthus tuberosus (assembly GCA_030545235.1). Taxonomy (NCBI): domain Eukaryota; kingdom Viridiplantae; phylum Streptophyta; class Magnoliopsida; order Asterales; family Asteraceae; genus Helianthus; species Helianthus tuberosus. The sequence goes on along the minus strand of CM060443.1, from coordinate 19,797,813 downwards.
AAAACTTGTAGTAACTTACCATGTTATTTAGTAGGTTTAGTTACCCTTAAAAACATGGTTATTTGTTTGTAAATCACTTTATTAAAAGATCTAGTCATTTACAACTTGTAAGATGATTTTTCTAAAAATATTTCTTTTGTATTTTTTTTTGTTACACACATGTTTCTAGTCTTGTTTAAACACTAAAAATATGATTAGTTTACTTAGAAACCATGACTTTGTAAATCTTGTAAATAAACTTGGTTTCTTGAGAAAATTATTTTTGAAATCATCCATTTACAAGATTTGTATTTTGTTTAAATCACTTTTACATATGAAAATAAATTTCATCATTCAAGTTCATGAAGACATAAAGCATGATGATTTTGGTCTTTCACAAGATTACCACTTTAACTTACTAGATCATGTGTTTAATCACAATCTAGTAGGTTTCCTATGATGTCTAACATCACTAACACAAATCATCACTCATCAAAAAGCAAATCATCATCATTTACATGTATTCTTATGTATTTAAGCTTATATTAAAGTATCATGATCATGTTCTTTTGTGTTCATCAAGTTTATCATTGTTCATCATCTTTTAACCAACTAAATATGAAATAACAAAGGGTTATGAGAGTCTTACAACTACCACAAGGCTAGGGAAGAACACTTGATGTTGAAGATGATAAATGGGTTGGATAAAAGCAAAGGAAGAAGGTTCTTCAAGATCCACAAGCTCTAAACCTCCTTAAACACCTTCTTGCACCTTGTAACTAACTTGGAAAGGATGAAAAATGGATGAAGATGGTGGTGGTGTGGGGGGGTGGCTCACGACCGTGGGTAAGAGAGGGAGAGGAGAAGAAGGTTGATGTTGGTGAGGTCTTGATCTTTTGTACCTACTTATAACCATTTCATATCTTCTCACAATCTTTACAAGATCCTAAAATATCTAAATGAATCCAAGAAATATCATATGCAATCTAATGAGATCTAGCAAGATCACACAAGATCAAGGGTGGGTCCACACCCTTTGTGACCGTGAACAATATAGGGGGGGGGGGGTAATGTGTAATTTTTAGTCCCTGGTTCATAAATAAGTTAGTTTTCCAGTATAAAGTTTAGGGATTTAATGTGTCATTACGTTATAAGGGGTGTTATGGTGTTCGGGGACCATAACTAGTTTAGAAACATTAAAACAATGCTTCTAGTAATATTTTGATGTTCCGGGTAATGTCCGGTTGTTCGGTTAAATACCGGTTCGTTAAAGTGCTAAATTGCACCGTTTAGTGTCCTTTATGTACCCTTTCAATTCCCGACACTTAGGAAAGCATTCAGGACCATTTAGTCATATTTTTACATGTTACAATCTTGTCACAATGCTGAATTTTGCTGAAATATATGAAATTCAGCATTTAAAGTGTGTCTCGGGTGCTTTTTAGTGCATATTCTAGCTTCCGGAACGTCTATATGTTAATCCTTGTATCCATTCTTGGGTTTTAATGTATTTTAGACGTTGGACCTACACCTAGGCCCCAATTTTATTGTCTGACTGCTTTCTGCAAAATTGTTGACACAATGTGTCTTACCGGTGAGTTTACTAGTATTTCTGACGCAACGCTATCATTAATGCATAAAGCAATATTTGTAGTATAAAACGTGCATGAATTCACTTGTATATGTAACACCCCGAAAACGGGTTTGGTAATTAAACCCAGTTAATACTAAAGAGCGGGTAAAATACCGTTAGTGGTAAAAATTAACCCGGTAAATATTAGGATTTAAATAAATAAACCTAATATTAATTGGAAAGATGATAAATACTTTGAGAAAACAAAGCACATAAAAATGCCCGAGTTAACGGGACTTAAAATATAACGGGTTATAGCTTCCCGAACCCATCAAGTTAACTAGGAGTAATTAACCTAGTTAATAATGTGTAAATAAGTAAATAAAATATGGAGTTCTAGTCCCTAATAATTAAAATTTAAACTTGAGGGACCAAAACCGTTAAAAAGGAAACAAGTTCTATTTAATAAAAAAAAACACACCACACACACAAGGTGTGTGTGTGGATCGATCATCAGGGGCGACCAAAGAGGGTGAAACCCTAAAGTGCCAAAAATCATCGAATTGAAGGTCGATTTCAGTCTTAAATCGATGCATGAATGCAAATTCGTGATCACCTAAGTATGGGGATCGAAAGGTATGTTGAATTTTGCTATTTGATGATACTTCAAAATTTTGATTAACATTCAAGAATGAAATTCTGGCATGAATAATGAGTGTTGTAGTACAATTGATATGAGCACAAGTCTAGGAACAAGCCATAGATGTAAACTCGTTAATTTAGCACCATAAATTAGTGTTTCGGTTAACTAGTTATGTAGGTGCTAAGTGGGTCTTATGACTATGTGATGAACACTAGAATTATAGTGTTAAAATGGATGAACATTAGGTAAGTAATGCAAGTTCTAGTTGAAATTTGTAAACACTAGAAATAAGGGCTTGAAATTGATGCTTGAAACTTGGTTAGAAGTTATTCAAGAACTTGACAAAAGAAGTATATGAATCTTGCCCACAAGGCGCTCGTTAAAATGCTTAAGTGAAATTGGGTGCCTATTAGTTCGTAGATAGAACTTGATTTGGATAAGTAATTGGATAAATGCCAAATACCATGACAAAACGGGTTTCACTTATAGAGGGAAAACCCGTAGATTTTGTGAAATGAAGAAATATAGTGTCTTCGATAATCGAGAGCTAGGCTAACTTAGTGTTAATAATAGCATGAAATCGAGTTAAAAGATTAGTAAAAAACGATGGCTTAAAAGAATGCATACCGGGTCATTTGAAAATGACCGAAATTAGTTGATGAACTTAAATGTGCAATTCATGTACTAATGGGCATTTGACTTTTAAAAAGTCAAACTGACCGTTAATAAAATCGAATGATAATTTGATAGAAAATACGTAAGGTGGAATAGTCGTAATTGACAAGGACTAAACTAACCATCTTGCGAATTATGATGATAGTTTGACTCTTGACAAGCTAGATGGAGGCTTGGGAGGAAGCGGGTCAAACGGAGCAACTACGAAAAGAAAACGTTGCTTGGATGCTAGGTAAGTAAATCTTACACCGTTTCTTGTAGAATGTGTATTTATTCTATAAGTTATAAATGCGATAAATATAATGTTCGAAACACGGATCCGACGCAAAACGATACGGGTCGGAATAAAAGTAAATGATAAAACCTTGGTTAATGGTAAAATGGGGCGGAATGGTAAAGTAGTTATGAAAGGACTTGGATAAAATGAGTTTTGGAACGACTACTTTATAAGTAAGTCTAAAAGAATAAAAAGGGTAAGACGATGATTTAGTCAAGTTTAAATGGTTCAAAGTTGAAGTTTAAAACGACACCAAGTGGCGTAAGCCATGTTGGGTAAATGTGTAAGAAACAGATTTAAGATACCTAACTAATTGGTGAAGAATCCGAAACGAATTACTTAATGGAATGGTAAATAAATGCCATTCATATATAAGTACAAAGTGTTTGGTTGTTAGACCAAAAAGGGTCAAATGGTAAGTTGACACCATGTGACAATTTACGACTAATAATGTTTGTCGAGTCTTAATCCCACAGGATAAAACGATTTGAGAATTTACGATGCGAAGAATTAGCCATTTAATTGATACAATGTGACAACTCGAGTTTCCGAGATTCCACTTTCGCATTTATTGCACGTTCACTATCTGTTTAGTTGCTTACTTACACAATTGGTTTGCTTTGTAACTGTATACGTTGTGAGTTGATAAAGTGTATTGTGATTATTGCATGGTTATGTGTTATCTTTCGAATGATTTGACAAATACATGAACTTGGTGATGAAACTGTAAATTATATTGTGATGGGTGTGTTTTATGTAAAAGATGATACTTAGGGGTGAGTAGAGTAGTTAGTGAAATCTTAATCACCCTTAACCCTAACCTCCCTCACAATCATCTCACAATCATCATACGTACCTTCAACATTCCTCTACAATCCTCTCTATAATCATCTTCTTGGCACAAGCTCTTCATCACTTTTGATCTCCCTCTTCATCTAGAATCAATCTAAGGTAAACGTTCAATGATTTCTTGTTGTTAATCTTTGATTATGTGATTTATGCAAAACCCTAGTTCTACATATAATGGTTCTGTGTTTATTGATCAATTCTGATTATTGTGAAATGGTTGTGATTAGTTGTGTAATCATTTTCCTGATGTTAAGATGCATGATATGTTAGAACTGTTGATTGTTAATTGGATTACAGCACTGGCCAATGTATGAAATTAGGGTTTCTTGATCGTAAAACGTAACTGTTACAATGATGTTGAATGTTCGCATGATTGATAGTGGCCTGACTCTTGATGTAAAGTCCGAGCTTTGTTTACTTGATGCTGTCCGAGTTATGTTTGATGATTTAATCCGAGTTTTATAAGGGGTGTTTGGTCCGACTTTTATATGGATAGGGGGTCCGACTTTTACAAAGAACATAAGGGTCCGACTTTTGATTGTGTTGGGTAGTCCGAACTCTTGTAAAGGATATAAAGGTCCGACTTTTTCATAAAGGACACTAGGTCCGACTTTTGTATAAAGGACACAAGGTCCGACTTTTGTTAAGAGGATATGGTCCGACTTTTATCAAGGTGCCTAGAGTCCGAATTTTTTATTAAGGAAGGCATGGGGTCCGAGTTTTAAGAGATGATGCTTTGTCCGAATTTTGTTAACATGTAAAGTCCGAATTTTGTTTAACATGTCAGGGTTCCGAGTTTTTATTGACCTTCATGTCCGAGTTTTATGAGGAAGGTGGTCTGAGTTTTGGTTGTCTGTTAAGTGTTAAGTGGTTAACTCTATTAGTTTGTTAATTATGTATAGCCTATTAATACTGGGGGGCATATTGTTTCTGTCAAGCATGTTAACTGAGTTAAGCTATGCATGTAACTTTGTTAAAAAGTAACTCTGTCATATACGATAATCCAGTTAAGCTTATTAACTCAGTTAAGTGTATTATTGGATAAAGATATTAGAATAAACTGTGAAAGACTCTGATGTGAAGTATGAATGACATGAATTGATTAACTGCTATTACGATACATGAGATTAACTATCAAACACTTTGTGACATAGATTGTATGTGAAACTTGACCAACATGAACTGACTGTGTGTAAATGCATTACCTTAGGCCTTGATTGATTGTTTGCGAGCACATAGTTTAACATACCGAGCAAACCAAGGTGAGTTCACACTCTTTACCAAGGCATGGGATTCCCGAGGATTGGGAATGGGTTAAATGATGGAATTGAACAATTACTCGTACTTACACAGCTACTAGACTAACTACCATGGTCCTCGGGTTAAGCAGGACACTTACGTAAAACCTACGTAAACAAGTACATACTACTGTCTTCCGGAGTCAGGAAAGTCACTTACGTAAAACCTACGTAAACTCACACATGCTACTGTCTTCCGGAGTCAGGAAGGACACTTACGTAAAACCTACGTAAACCCCACGCGTACCACTGTCCTCAGGTAAAGAAGGACACTTACGTAAAACCTACGTAAACCTTGTACGTGCTATTGTTCTCGGGTGAAGAAGAACATTTATGGTTACGAATAGTCTAGTGTATATGCAAACATGGGAAGCCCCCACTAATAGAATATACAAACATGGGAAGCCCCCACTAAATATCGTAAAAAGGTTTGGGAAACAGGGTAAATGGATTAATCATGTTTTTAACTATGGGAAACCCCCACCACCTATGGATACGTTTTGGGAAATAAGATAAACTGGTTAAACATATTTTCAACATGGGAAACCCCCACGGCAAGTGAGCCAGCTAAAGACAAATTACGTTTTCGTAAAACACTTAAAACATACACCCAACTGTGAACTCGCTCAACATTGTTGTTGACTCGTTGTTACATGCCTTGCAGGCCTTTAGGTGCATGACAAAGGAACTTTTCGTCTGAGAAGCTGGAGTGGTCATGGGTCGGGACACAAGGAAACACAACACAAGACTAAGAGCTTACATGTGATTTTATAAACATTTATTATGTTGAATATGCTTCCGCTGTAAACGGTGAAATATTGTACATTGTTATTAATAAATGAAAGTTCTTTAAATATACTCGAGATGTTCAATGTGATTGGTGGCTAAGATCCTGGTCAGTCACGCATCCAAGCGGTGGTAATCCGCATGTGGATTTTGGGGGTGTGACAGATTGGTATCAGAGCCATTGGTTATAGTGAACTTGGTTTTAAAAAGGGGAAACTGTTTTTGTAAAACCAGACTATAACCGGACAGATTCTGAAAACGGGGATACGACCATGACACTCAGCTCCATATTGCAAGGTTCGTCTCTCTTATACTCATTGTACTACATAGCTAGTGAACAACTACATACGATATTGCATGTGATTGCACGTTTAGCACACCGATATGAATTCATGAACACTTTCACGTAATAAGTGACCGATAGGGTGGTCTTTCCCTAAACCTTCATAACCAACGCTATGTGATACTCTTTGATTCCTACTTGAGTGTGGGGAACCATTTGACCTGAGTTAAGAGGAGCTGAGACGAACATGCAAATCACAATATTATTGTGGGTGCACACATAATAATAATGTGGGGTGCATGTGAGTCCCAGTTAGGCTTAACAAGTGGAAAAGGGGTTCTGTCCTGTTATTCGATCAGTATGAAACATAACCAACCTATAGGGGCCATAGTAGTAATTGTTCCCTACTTAAACTTAAACGTGAACCTCTCATTTATCGTTGGATTCTTTCGAAACTCGATGTTGACGAGTATTACCGGAACACCCATTAGAACATCTAGCGAACCGTGTAGAATGTTAGGTGCTTATACGAACGTCCCTGAGTTGGATGTCCCCGCGTCGAATGATTGAACGATACCTTTTCCTACTCCTCCTCGTCTCCTGAAACTCATGGATTGACGTCTTCGATCCAGAAGTGTGATCACTTCCACAACACTCTCGTATCAGATAGCGAACTACTCGAACCACTCGTAACGACGACGGGCAGGAGGATGAGTGTAGCACCTTACCGACCACTGTACGGGTTAAGTTAGAATATCATCAACCCAAGGAACAATGACAGTTTTGGGAGCTCTAGTAGCAGTAGCAACAACACTGGATGTGGTACTCGCGATGGGCAACTAGGATTAGTATGGACAACACCAAGATTTTAACAACATGGTGGTCTTCGTGCTCTTAGTAATAAATCATTTCGTCACTGTTCGGCTCAACTCTGGTACATCTCGAAACCGGACCTGCTATGGGGACGGCAGATGGCAAGCCTATTGAAACTCATATGGGTGTAGGAATACAAACTCGACCTTGTGGGACAAATGATCAACGTCGACCATCCTTCTGCTACCCTTGATAGATTTGATGCAGTAGCCATGTGGATTGGCTACCCAGATATCGTATGCATACACCCAGTGAGGAGAAAACCTTGTGCGAGAAATGTTACCTCTTGCAGCGTGTCAGAGTGGCACCACGGTTAACTTTAGTTCAGCAAGAAAGGCCAGGAGTGTCTACGGAAGAATTACCCTGCAATGTTAACCCTCAACACGGATGTCAAGACTAAGGAAAGGAGGATCGAGGATTCCCCGATTATTCGTGACTTCTCCTTACATGTTACCCGAAGAACTGTCAGGTTTATCTACACATCGACAGGTGGGATGTCAGACCTGTATCATGCTAGGAGTAATCCTCGTTATTGGTTTACCTTACTACCTTACACCAGGAAGGTTGCAGGAACTGGCTAATCAACTCCAGGAATTATTGGACTCGAGCTTCGTCGGACCTAGTTTATGCCTTAAGGAGCCCCGTTATACTCAAGAAAAGAAGTTATTCCGCATGTGTAACGATTATCGAGAACTCAACAAAGTGACAGTGAAGAACCGCTATCCTCTTCCACGTATTGACGACTTATCCGACCGGTTGCAAAGGTCGAGCTACTACTCCAAGATAGACCTGAGGTCAGGTTACCATCAGCTGAGAGTCCGGGATGAGGACGTCTCCAAAACGGCTTTCAGAACACGCTACGGCCATTACGAGTTTCTAGTCATGCCATTCGGGCTAATGAACGCGTCTGCAGTTTTCATGGATCTTATGAACAGGGTGTACAAGCCTTATTTAGGCAAGTTCGTGATTGTTTTCATCGACGACATCCTGGTCTACTCCAAGAGTCAAGAGGAACACGAGCAGCACCTGCGTCTTATTTTGGAACTTCTTCGAAAGGAACAACTGTACGCCAAGTTTTCAAAATACGACTTCTGGCTTCGTGAAGTCCACTCTCTAGGCCATGTGGTAAACAAGGATGGGATTCATGTCGATCCATCCAAGGTAGATTCGATCAGGAACTGGCCTGCACCGCGTACACCAACGAAAATACGCCAATTCTTGGGTTTGGCGGGTTATTACAGACGATTCATTAAAGACTTCTCAAAGATCGCACAGCCGCTTACATTGTTGACACAGAAAGGTGTTACTTATCGTTGGGGTAATCCCCAGGAAACCGCTTTTCAGCACTTAAAGGGTAGACTATGCAGCGCACCTATTCTCTCATTGCCAGAGGGCACGGACAAATTTGTGGTCTATTGTGACGCATCGATACAGGGGCTTGGTTGTGTATTGATGCAGCGGGATAAAGTTATCGCTTATGCGTCGCGTCAGCTTAAAGTTCATGAACGGAATTACACGACGCACGATTTAGAGCTGGCAGTTGTTGTTTTCGCGCTTAAGATATGGCGACACTACCTGTACGGTACCAAGTGCACTATCTACACCGATCACAGGAGTCTCGAGCATATTTTCAAGCAGAAGGAATTGAACATGCGGCAACGTCGATGGGTTGAACTACTGAATGATTACGAATATGCCATCAAGTACCATCCAGGCAAAGCCAATGTTGTGGCTGACGCTCTCAGTCGAAAAGATACTTTACCTAGGCGCGTGCGAGCACTGCAGCTTACTATTCAGTCTAGTCTTCCTGCACAGATACGAGATGCTCAGGTAGAAGCATTGAAACCAGAAAATGTCAAGGCTGAAGCCTTACGCGGTTCAAGGCAGCGATTAGAACAGAAGGAAGACGGCGCCTACTATGTAACGGGGCGTATTTGGGTCCCACTGTATGGCGGTTTACGAGAACTTGTGATGGATGAAGCACACAAATCTCGCTACTCGGTACATCCAGGTTCGGATAAAATGTATCACGATCTCAGAACTACATATTGGTGGCCTAGCATGAAGGCCCACATAGCAACTTACGTCGGCAAGTGTTTGACCTGTGCGAGGGTCAAGACGGAGTACCAGAAACCCTCAGGCCTACTTCAGCAACCCAAGATACCATAGTGGAAATGGGAAGAAATTTCCATGGATTTTGTTATTGGCCTGCCTAGATCCCAGCGTGGGAATGATACATTTGGGTGATCGTAGATCGACTCACAAAGTCTTCTCATTTCTTGGCTATCAAAGAAACGGATAAGTTCTCTACCTTAGCAGACGTCTACTTGAAGGAAGTTGTTTCGAGGCATGGAGTGCCAACCTCTATTATTTCGGATCGGGATGCACGATTTACTTCAGCGCTATGACAAGCAATGCATAAAGCGTTCGGCTCTCGATTAGACATGAGCACAGCTTATCACCCTCAGACAGATGGGCAGTCTGAACGCACTATCCAGACTCTAGAAGACATGCTTCGGGCGTGTGTTATTGATTTCGGCAATAGTTGGGGAAAGCATCTCCCTTTAGTGGAGTTTTCGTACAATAACAGTTACCACACCAGCATTCAGGCCGCTCCATTCGAGGCATTGTACGGACGTAAATGTCGGTCACCTCTCTGTTGGGCAGAGGTAGGGGGTAGTCAGATCACAGGTCCAGAAATGGTAGTTGAACTACTGAATGAATTGCACAGATACGACAACGCATGGCGGAAGCTCGTGACCGTCAGAAAAGTTACGCTGATAAGCGCAGGAAACCACTCGAGTTTCAAGTTGGGGATCGAGTGCTACTTAAAGTCTCACCCTGGAAGGGTGTGGTTCGTTTTGGCAAACTAGGCAAACTCAATCCGCGGTATGTCGGACCGTTCGAAATCACTGAAAGAATATGCAAAGTAGCCTACAGACTAAACCTACCAGCTGAACTCGGTACAGTTCACAACGTTTTCCACGTGTCGTATCTGAAGAAGTGTCTGTCAGATGAGACCCTCATAGTTCCTTTGAAGGAGCTCACTATCGACGAGCAGTTGCGATTCGTCGAGGAACCAGTAGAGATCATGGACCGGGATGTTAAGGTCCTCAAGCACACTAGAATACCTCTTGTACGAGTTCGTTGGAACTCCCGTCGTGGCCCAGAGTTCACCTGGGAACGAGAAGACCAAATGAAACTCAAGTATCCCCAGTTATTCGAAAACCGTGCAACCACTACTGAGGCTGAAGCTACTACAGAATTTCGGGACGAAATTCCAAATCAACGGGGGGATGATGTGACACCCCAGGAAAACCAGTAAACGATACAACTTACCTAGCTTCCTCAGTAACCGCATGCTAAATTTCGGGACGAAATTTCTTTCAAGTTGGGGATAATGTGACAACTCGAGTTTCCGAGATTCCACTTTCGCATTTATTGCACGTTCACTATCTGTTTAATTGCTTACTTACACAATTGGTTTGCTTTGTAACTGTATACGTTGTGAGTTGATAAAGTGTATTGTGATTATTGCATGGTTATGTGTTATCTTTCGAATGATTTGACAAATACATGAACTTGGTGATGAAACTGTAAATTATATTGTGATGGGTGTGTTTTATGTAAAAGATGATACTTAGGGGTGAGTAGAGTAGTTAGTGAAATCTTAATCACCCTTAACCCTAACCTCCCTCACAATCATCATACGTACCTTCAACATTCCTCTACAATCCTCTCTACAATCATCTTCTTGGCACAAGCTCTTCATCACTTTTGATCTCCCTCTTCATCTAGAATCAATCTAAGGTAAACGTTCAATGATTTCTTGTTGTTAATCTTTGATTATGTGATTTATGCAAAACCCTAGTTCTACATATAATGGTTCTGTGTTTATTGATGAATTCTGATTATTGTGAAATGGTAATGATTAGTTGTGTAATCATTTGCCTGATGTTAAGATGCATGATTTGTTAGAACTGTTGATTGTTAATTGGATTATAGCACTGGCCAATGTATGAAATTAGGGTTTCTTGATCGTAAAACGTAACTGTTACAATGATGTTGAATGTTCGCATGATTGATAGTGGCCTGACTCTTGATGTAAAGTCCGAGCTTTGTTTACTTCATGCTGTCCGAGTTATGTTTGATGATGTAATCCGAGTTTTATAAGGGGTGTTTGGTCCGACTTTTATATGGATAAGGGGGTCCGACTTTTACAAAGAACATAAGGGTCCGACTTTTGATTGTGTTGGGTAGTCCGAACTCTTGTAAAGGATATAAAGGTCCGACTTTTTCATAAAGGACACTAGGTCCGACTTTTGTATAAAGGACACAAGGTCCGACTTTTGTTAAGAGGATATGGTCCGACTTTTATCAAGGTGCCTAGAGTCCGAATTTCTGATTAAGGAAGGCATGGGGTCCGAGTTTTAAGAGATGATGCTTTGTCCGAATTTTGTTAACATGTAAAGTCCGAATTTTGTTTAACATGTCAGGGTTCCGAGTTTTTATTGACCTTCATGTCCGAGTTTTATGAGGAAGGTGGTCTGAGTTTTGGTTGTCTGTTAAGTGTTAAGTGGTTAACTCTATTAGTTTGTTAATTATGTATAGCCTATTAATACTGGGGGGCATATTGTTTCTGTCAAGCATGTTAACTGAGTTAAGCTATGCATGTATCTTTGTTAAAAAGTAACTCTGTCATATACGATAATCCAGTTAAGCTTATTAACTCAGTTAAGTGTATTATTGGATAAAGATATTAGAATAAACTGTGAAAGACTCTGATGTGAAGTATGAATGACATGAATTGATTAACTGCTATTACGATACATGAGATTAACTATCAAACACTTTGTGACATAGATTGTATGTGAAACTTGACCAACATGAACTGACTGTGTGTAAATGCATTACCTTAGGCCTTGATTGATTGTTTGCGAGCACATAGTTTAACATACCGAGCAAACCAAGGTGAGTTCACAATCTTTACCAAGGCATGGGATTCCCGGGGATTGGGAATGGGTTAAATGATGGAATTGAACAATTACTCGTACTTACACAGCTACTAGACTAACTACCATGGTCCTCGGGTTAAGCAGGACACTTACGTAAAACCTACGTAAACAAGTACATACTACTGTCTTCCGAAGTCAGGAAAGACACTTACGTAAAACCTACGTAAACTCACACATGCTACTGTCTTCCGGAGTCAGGAAGGACACTTACGTAAAACCTACGTAAACCCCACGCGTACCACTGTCCTCAGGTAAAGAAGGACACTTACGTAAAACCTACGTAAACCTTGTACGTGCTATTGTTCTCGGGTGAAGAAGAACACTTATGGTTACGAATAGTCTAGTGTATATGCAAACATGGGAAGCCCCCACTAATAGAATATACAAACATGGGAAGCCCCCACTAAATATCGTAAAAAGGTTTGGGAAACAGGGTAAACGAATTAATCATGTTTTTAACTATGGGAAACCCCCACCACCTATGGATACGTTTTGGGAAATAAGATAAACTGGTTAAACATATTTTCAACATGGGAAACCCCCACGGCAAGAGAGCCAGCTAAAGACAAATTACGTTTTCGTAAAACACTTAAAACGTACACCCAACTGTGAACTCGCTCAACATTGTTGTTGACTCGTTGTTACATGCCTTGCAGGCCTTTAGGTGCATGACAAAGGAACTTGCCGTCTGGGAAGCTGGAGTGGTCATGGGTCGGGACACAAGGAAACACAACACAAGACTAAGAGCTTACATGTGATTTTATAAACATTTGTTATGTTGAATATGCTTCCGCTATAAACGGTGAAATATTGTACATTGTTATTAATAAATGAAAGTTCTTTAAATATACTCGAGATGTTCAATGTGATTGGTGGCTAAGATCCTGGTCAGTCACGCATCCAAGCGGTGGTAATCCGCATGTGGATTTTGGGGGTGTGACATACAAGGTATTAGAACGGGTCAATATGTTGATCCGAACAAGGTACGCATATTGTGAGTTATAGTTAATAGTAATATGTTGGTCAATTATAAGCAAAAGCCCTTCGTCGTAAAATAAGGGACTGAAATTGACCAAACTACCCCTGAATGCTAAAAGGGGTAAACGATGCTTATGAGCCGATTAAGAACGTGTATTATGATCATGTAAGTTATAGATAAGTATACAGTAAATTGTGCATAACAAAGGGGAAAGACTAAAACTTAAAAAGGTCTAAATCTTTGAAATGGGTCAAAATGAATTACGCACGTAACTTGGATGATTGACGCGTAATGCACAAAAGGTATGAATCCAAGTTAGAGGTTTTGAGTTAAATACTTGGTATATGCCTTATGATTAATTAGAAACAAATTTGGAGGTTTTAAACACAAACGGTTCAAAATGTTAATTTTGAACAATAAGCCGAATACTTAGAAATTTGGAATTTTATTAATTCGAATGTCGGGTTTTAACTCCATGTGATGGAGAATTAAATTACTAACGCGTAGGAAAAAGAATCGCGTAAAACGGACAAGCGGATTAAAAGTTATGAAGGTTTTCGTTTTAGAAAACGGCAAACTTGGAAAATCCTGCAGAGGCCACCGTAAGTTACGGTAGCTACCGTAACTTACGGTAGCCTTAAAGTCTTTACGCCACACACCCACTGCTTTACGGTGGAAGAATCGACATTCAGGGGCTACCGTAAATTACGGTAGCCACCGTAATTTACGGTAGACCCTGTAACAAAATGTATTTTATTCAATTTCGCTTCCCGGACTCGTTTAGCTATGTTTTAAACTCCGCATGACTAAAGCATTTCATGTTTATGAAATGTAGGTACATTTTGGATGCCGGAAGACGATCAAGCTCAACGAAGAACCGAACACAATAAAGATTAATGCTTCCGCACATTGCCTCGTCGTAAATTTAAACGACGAATCCGATCACGTTATGTTGAATAACTTATGATTTGTAAAAGTTTTAATAAACCCGTATTTTTATAGTATGTGTAGTCTTAACTATACATCTAATTGTTGGTATTTACATGTAAAACCGTTAAATAGTAACTAGGGTGTTACAAGTTGGTATCAGAGCCCTGTTTAAGATTTTCAAGTATGGTGGGGAAAAACCATTCTTGGACTTAAACCTTACGCTCTTGATAAAGATTAGTGTTCGGTTCGAGGCTTGATCGTAAATCCGGTAAGTACAAGTATGTTAATGGTTAGCGTGTTAAGGTGTTGTAAACAACACATAGGGTTATCGTGTAATGCACGTTACCCCAATTAAATGATTGAAGTAGTTGACGAAATTTCGCTCGTTGACGCGTATAGTAGAAAAAGCCTTGTATTATAATACGGGCAATTATTGAAGTTGACATTACTAACTTTTGTTAATGTTTTAATTTAAGGACACTCGCGTCTGAACATGACGAGAGATGAATGAATTGCGGATATGATAATGGAACGGTCCGAGGAATGACAAGAAGAGCGTACTCATCAAGGACCTAAATCGCGCAACAATCACAAATAAGTAATGGCAAGGAAAGCCCGTTAGGGCAAGCATTTACCAGGTGCGCATTTTAAATGATTACGTGAATAGTAATATGTAACAAATACGTAGAGATTGAAAGTTGCATATATAGATTGAAAACTTGGAAAAACCCGAATAGAAAACCTATCCGGGATATTCTTTCCAAGAGAAAAAAATAGAGGCATTACTTACATGGGGTGTAATGTGAAAATTATAAAAAAGTCGTGTATACCAGGTGTTGATCGCTTACTCTGGCCAAGTAAGTAGTGAACACGTGGTACCATGACTTTTTTATGACGGACATGCTTACATTCGATGTAGTAAGGACGGGGTGAGTGGAACAAATTAAAAAGTACCCAAATGAATCAAATGAGTAAAATATTTGATAATAATGTAAACGCACAGCCGGGTGACGGAAGCGTATTACATTAGGATGATGAGCCCGAGTGAAGGGACAAAGATTAATGTAAAATGATTAAGATATGCATTGGGAGGGGGTGTACTTACACTCGAACCCGGAGAATGCAAATATGTAAAATGATTAAGATATGCAATGGGAGGGGGTGTACTTACTCGAACCCGGAGAATGCAAATATGTCTCTTTACGGGCCGTTTTTGTAAAACGTCAAACTTGAGGACAAAGTAGGAATATAAAAGAGAAGCGAAGTCTTAATGCACACCGGGAAGGTTGCAATAATAACGACTTTGGTTAAACGCTCGGTTAATGGGTAAGGGTTTAAACATATGCGTATGCCGAGAAAAGGGAACTCGAATGGAAAGTTAAAAGACTCGGGTTTCGAGTCATGACTAAAAGACGACAAGATGATGTGAATAGAAATTTTGGTAAATTATGTTCAACTATTTTAAAGTCAAACGGGTCAAACAAAGAGTGAAGTTTGACATCCATAAATGATTAAATTTCACATGAATAAGTCAAACGAGTTTGAATATAATATAATGCCGGATGGCATGAGTAAGCGCAAGCGGGATAACGGTAACATTAAAAGCAAAAGAATAATGAGCCCGGTAATGGGGCATAATCAAATATGAATATATGTAAACTGGATAATAGTGAGCATAAGATAAACTGACGCATAAATGACGTGAGAAGTCATAAAGTCAGAAAATTTGTTCGAAAGAAAAACAAATATAGCCTTAGACTACGGTCAAGGTCAAAGGAAATTCAAAGGCGAAAATAAATGTCTTTGAACATAAAAAGGGTGCCTTAACGCCATATACATATATAAATGTATATACCTTTGAATAAAGACTTGAATAAAAGATGATCTACGGGATTATCATAACCTATGATATTATAAATGATGCTAAGGTCTACGGGACCAAAAAGACCTTCGGGTGACAAATAGAAAGAAACGCATTGTTGGGGTCTCACCTTAATAAGGTCAAAAAGGTGAAAATCTGAAGTAATAGCCTACGAGGCTAAGTGAAAGAACCTACGGGTCAATTGTATAAAACAAGGAAACTGATTGTAACTTCCCGCGTAAAACAATACCGGGAGATAAAGTTCGTATAAAAGTGATGGGTTTCGCTAAGTTAATTAAATGGGTTAAAAGCGAAAAGATTGTGAAAGGTCTAGTTGACAAAAGTGAAGAACTTCACTAAAACATTCAAACTGGCAAAAATGACAAAAGAATTCACAATTATTTAAATTGTGATACGTCACAAAAAGTGATATAGAATACAATCAAGTCGTAACGTGAGTTACGAGATATGAAAATCAGAAAATACGCATAAGGCCGGAAATGGCAATATGGTATACCCGAGTGTTGGGGAATGAAGTGACGGCGACTAATTAGTTTAGCCGGTAAAATTATTCAAAGTTAAGAAAATGTCATGACAAATACAAAGCACTTATTAATATAAAACAAGCGCGGGATAAACCTGTTAACAGACCGATGGGACTAAGTGGTCAAGTGACAACTCGATTGATAAAGATAAAGGATATAAGCTGAAAGTAACGGCCCGCGAGGCCCTACACATGAAAAACGTACGCGTCAGTATAAATGAAAACGTTAGATCGAAAAGAATGAATGAATGCCCTGAAAATGAAACTAAGTTCGTTTAATCTAAATAAATGAGCCACGTAAATAAGGTTTCGGGGACGAAACCTCTTTAAGGGGGGTAGACTTGTAACACCCCGAAAACAGGTTTGGTAATTAAACCCCGTTAATACTAAAGAGCGGGTAAAATACCGTTAGTGGTAAAAATTAACCCGGTAAATATTAGGATTTAAATAAATAAACCTAATATTAATTGAAAAGAGGATAAATACTTTGAGAAAACAAAGCACATAAAATGTCTGAGTTAACGGGACTTAAAATATAACGGGTTATAGCTTCCCGAACCCATCAAGTTAACTAGGAGTAATTAACCTAGTTAATAAGGTGTAAATAAGTAAATAAAATATGGAGTTCTAGTCCCTAATAATTAAAATTTAAACTTGAGGGACCAAAACCGTTAAAAAGGAAACAAGTTCTATTTAATAAAAAAAAACACACCACACACACAAGGTGTGTGTGTGGATCGATCATCAGGGGCGACCAAAGAGGGTGAAACCCTAAAGTGCCAAAAATCATCAAATTGAAGGTCGATTTCAGTCTTAAATCGATGCATGAACGCAAATTCGTGATCACCTAAGCATGGGGATCGAAAGGTATGTTGAATTTTGCTATTTGATGATACTTCAAAATTTTGATTAACATTCAAGAATGAAATTCTGGCATGAATAATGAGTGTTGTAGTACAATTGATATGAGCACAAGTCTAGGAACAAGCCCTAGATGTAAACTCGTTAATTTAGCACCATAAATTAGTGTTTCGGTTAACTAGTTATGTAGGTGCTAAGTGGGTCTTATGACTATGTGATGAACACTAGAATTATAGTGTTAAAATGGATGAACATTAGGTAAGTAATGCAAGTTCTAGTTGAAATTTATAAACACTAGACATAAGGGCTTGAAATTGATGCTTGAAACTTGGTTGGAAGTTATTCAAGAACTTGACAAAAGAAGTATATGAATCTTTCCCACAAGGTGCTCGTTAAAATGCTTAAGTGAAATTGGGTGCCTATTAGTTCGTAGATAGAACTTGATTTGGATAAGTAATTGGATAAATGCCAAATACCATGACAAAACGGGTTTCACTTATAGAGGGAAAACCCGTAGATTTTGTGAAATGAAGAAATATAGTGTCTTCGATAATCGAGAGCTAGGCTAACTTAGCGTTAATAATAGCATGAACTCTAGTTAAAAGATTAGTCAAAAACGATGGCTTAAAAGAATGCATACCGGGTCATTTGAAAATGATCGAAATTAGTTGATGAACTTAAATGTGCAATTCATGTACTAATGGGCATTTGACTTTTAAAAAGTCAAATTGACCGTTAATAAAATCGAATGATAATTTGATAGAAAATACGTATGGTGGAATAGTCGTAATTGACAACGACTAAACTAACCATCTTGCGAATTATGATGATAGTTTGACTCTTGACAAGCTAGATGGAGACTTGGGAGGAAGCGGGTCAAACGGAGCAACTACGAAAAGAAAACGTTGCTTGGATGCGAGGTAAGTAAATCTTACACCGTTTCTTGTAGAATGTGTATTTATTCTATAAGTTATAAATGCGATAAATATAATGTTCGAAACACGGATCCAACGCAAAACGATACGGGTCGGAATAAAAGTAAATGATAAAACCTTGGTTAATGGTAAAATGGGGCGGAATGGTAAAGTAGTTATGAAAGGACTTGGATAAAATGAGTTTTGGAACGACTACTTTATAAGTAAGTCTAAAAGAATAAAAAGGGTAAGACGATGATTTAGTCAAGTTTAAATGGTTCAAAGTTGAAGTTTAAAACGACACCAAGTGGCGTAAGCCATGTTGGGTAAATGTGTAAGAAACAGATTTAAGATACCTAACTAATTGGTGAAGAATCCAAAACGAATTACTTAATGGAATGGTAAATAAATTCCATTCATATATAAGCACAAAGTGTTTGGTTGTTAGACAAAAAAGGGTCAAATGGTAAGTTGACACCATGTGACAATTTACGACTAATAATGTTTGTCGAGTCTTAAATCCACAGGATAAAACAATTTTAGAATTTACGATGCGAAGAATTAGCCATTTAATTGATACAAGTTATTAGAACGGGTCAATATGTTGATCCGAACCATGTACGCATATTGTGAGTTATAGTTAATAGTAATATGTTGGTCAATTATAAGCAAAAGCCCTTCGTCGTAAAATAAGGGACTGAAATCGACCAAACTACCCCTGAATGCTAAAAGGGGTAAACGATGCTTATGAGCTGATTAAGAACGTGTATTATGATCATGTAAGTTATAGATAAGTATACAGTAAATTGTGCAGAACAAAGGGGAAAGACTAAAACTTAAAAAGGTCTAAATCTTTGAAATGGTTCAAAATGAATTACGCGCGTAACTTGGATGATTGACGCGTAATGCACAAAAGTTATGAATCCAAGTTAGAGGTTTTGAGTGAAATACTTGGTATATACCTTATGATTAATTAGAAACAAGTTTGGAGGTTTTAAACACAAACGGGTCAAAATGTTAATTTTGAACAATAAGCCGAATACTTAGAAATCTGGAATTTTATTAGTTTGAATGTCGGGTTTTAACTCCATGTGATGGAGAACTAAATTACTAACGCGTAGGAAAAAGAATCGCGTAAAACGGACAAGCTGATTAAAAGTTATGAAGGTTTTCGTTTTAGAAAACGGCAAACTTGGAAAATCCTGCAGAGGCCACCGTAAGTTACGGTAGCCTTAAAGTCTTTACGCCACACACCCACTGCTTTACGGTGGAAGAATCGACATTCAGGGGCTACCGTAAATTACGATAGCCACCGTAATTTACGGTAGACCCTGTAACAAAATGTATTTTATTCAGTTTCGCTTCCCGGACTCGTTTAGCTATGTTTTAAACTCCGTATGACTAAAGCATTTCATGTTTATGAAATGTAGGTACATTTTGGATGCCGGAAGACGATCAAGCTCAACGAAAAACCGAACACAATAAAGATTCATGCTTCCGCACATTGCCTCGTCGTAAATTTAAACAACGTATCCAATCACGTTATCTTGATTAACTTATGATTTGTAAAAGTTTTAATAAACCCGTATTTTTATTGTATGTGTAGTCTTAACTATACATCTAATTGTTGGTATTTACATGTAAAACCGTTAAATAATAACTAGGGTGTTACAGTATAGTATGTAATCAGACAATGTTGACATTTAAGCACATAATTGCAGTTATTAAGTATTAATTAAATTGTACGGAAATTACCGGTTTTGTGCCAGTTGTCACAGTCTCCCCCCGTTAGAAGAATTTCGTCCCGAAATTCAGGCTGAACTAACTCTCGCAGGAGTTTTCTTGAACAGGTGGGGTACTTTTCTTTAAACTGGTCTTCACGTTCCCACGTGTACTCGGGTCCGTGCTTAGAGTTCCAACGTACTTTGACAAGCTTGACACTGCTCCTCCTGGTCTTGTTGACTTTCCAGTCTGTAACCTCAACGGGTTGTTTTGTAAATCGGAGGGTGTCATCAATATGCACTTCATCCGCAGGGATGATCACTGTTTCTTGGGTTGGACTCTTCTTGAGGTTGGATACATGAAACGTATCGTGTACTCCATTAAGTTCTTCCGGTAATTCCAACTTGTATGCCACGGTACCAATTCTTTCTAAGATCTTGAATGGTCCAATGTATCGTGGATTCAGCTTTCCACGTTTTCCGAATCTTACTACGCCCTTCCAAGGTGAGACCTTCAACAACACTTTGTCTCCCACCTCGAATTCTAATGGTTTTCGTCTTCGATCAGCGTAGCTCTTTTGTCGATCTCGAGCCGCCTTAATGCGCTCTCGGATCTGCATAATCTTGTCGGTTGTCTCTTGAACAAGTTCAGGACTAACCATACGTTTGTCTCCAGCGTCTGCCCAACATAAGGGCGAGCGGCATTTGCGGCCATACAGAGCTTCGAACGGTGCGACTTTTATGCTCGTATGATAACTGTTATTGTAGGAAAACTCAACTAAGGGTAGATGAGTATCCCAGCTGCCGCCTAGGTCCATAACACATGCGCGAAGCATATCTTTTAGCGTTTGTATGGTCCGTTCGCTCTGGCCGTCTGTTTGCGGATGGAAGGCCATGCTTAGATCTAATTGAGATCCAAAGGCTTCCTGGAAGGATTTCCAGATCCTCGAGACAAAACGTCCATCTCTGTCTGAAATGATTGAGATAGGCACTCCATGACGTGCCACGATTTCTTTCAAGTATAACTCAGCAAGCTTTCCAGTGCTATCCTTCTCTCGGATCGGTAGGAAATGCGCAGATTTCGTCAATCGATCAACTATCACCCATATCATATAGTGCCCTCTAGGGGTCCTGGGTAATTTCGTTATGAAGTCCATTGAGATTTTCTCCCACTTCCACATGGGTATCTCTGGCTGTTGCAGTAGCCCGGACGGTTTCTGATATTCAGCCTTAACCTTAGCACAGGTTAGGCATTTTCCAACATATATAGCAACATCACTTTTAAGTCCCGGGCACCAATAGTAGTCCTTCAAGTCTTGATACATTTTGTCCAATCCTGGATGGATCGAGTATCTTGACTTATGAGCTTCATTAAGGATAACTTCTCGAATACCGCCATAGAGCGGAACCCAAATACGTCCCTTAAAGTACAAGGATCCCTCTTTGTTTGGCACCAAATTATTCAGCATACCTCGGAGGTATTCGGCTCTACGATTCTCCATCTTAAGGGCTTCTTGTTGTGTGTCACGAATGCGTGTAGTGAGGTTCGTTTGAATACTCATTTCCAATGCTCGAACCCTTAGGGTCTTAACCCTTTCTTTTCGGCTTAACGCATCTGCTACAACGTTAGCCTTTCCAGGATGGTACTTAATCTCACAGTCATAATCGTTCAGCAGTTCGACCCAACGTCGTTGACACATATTTAATTCCTTCTGATCAAATATGTGTTGCAGGCTTTTGTGATCTGTGAAGATTGTACATCGAGTACCATATAAATAGTGTCGCCAGATCTTCAAGGCGAACACCACCGCGCCTAGCTCCAAGTCATGCGTGGTATAATTTCTTTCATTCACCTTCAACTTTCTTGAAGCGTAAGCGATGACTTTTTGACGTTGCATGAGCACGCAACCCAAACCTTGACGCGAAGCGTCGCAGTATACCACAAAGTCTTCAATGCCTTCGGGTAAGGATAGTATCGGTGCATCGCACAGTTTATTTTTTGAGAAGTTGGAAGGGTTCTTCCTGCTTATCACCCCATTCGTATTTCTTATCTTTCTGCGTAAGGGTAGTCAGCGGTTGAGCTATTTTGGAGAAATTCTCGATAAACCGTCGGTAATAGCCCGCTAAGCCCAAAAATTGTCGAATTTCAGTTGGGGTTTTGGGGGCTCCCAATTCTTTATTGCTTCAATCTTGGATGGGTCTACATGAATGCCTTTCTCGTTCACGACGTGACCAAGGAACTGTACTTCGCGAATCCAGAATTCGCACTTTGAAAACTTTGCATAAAGTTTCTCTTTCTTCAGTAGTTCCAAAATGGTTCTGAGATGTTGCTCGTGCTCTTCTCTCGTTCGCGAGTAAATCAGGATATCATCGATAAATACAATCACGAATTTATCGAGATATGGTTTGCATACGCGGTTCATCAGGTCCATAAATACCGCTGGCGCGTTCGTCAATCCGAATGGCATCACAAGGAACTCGTAATGCCCATAACGCGTTCGGAATGCAGTCTTTGGTACGCTTTCCTCTTGAATCCTTAACTAATGGTATCCAGATCGAAGGTCGATCTTGGAATAGTAGCTCGATCCTTGCAATTGATCAAATAAGTCATCAATCCTCGGTAGTGGGTACCGATTCTTGATTGTGAGCTTGTTTAATTCTCTATAGTCGATACACATTCGCAGTGTTCCATCCTTCTTCTTAACGAACAATACTGGAGCTCCCCAAGGCGAGAAGCTTGGCTTTATAAATCCTTTATCCAACAACTCCTGAAGTTGTGTAGATAATTCTTGCATTTCGGATGGTGCAAGCCGATAGGGTGCCTTGGCTACAGGAGCGGCTCCTGGAACCAAGTCTATATGGAATTCGACTTGTCGTTGCGAAGGTAGTCCTGGCAGAACTTTGGGAAAAACATCAGGGAATTCCTTCACCATAGGAATGTCTTCGAGTTTCGGCTCCTCAGCCTTCTTATCTACAACGTGCGCCAGGAAGGCAACACATCCCTTCCTTAAGCACTTATGCGCCTTTATACAGCTGATGATTCGCATAGGCGCGTCTCGTTTTTCTCCATGCACGATGAGAGTTTCATCATTCGCCAAAGGGATGCGAATGATTTTCTCGTGACAAACAACTTCAGATTTGTTCTTGGACAACCAGTCCATTCCGACCACTACATCGAAGCTACCCAATTGAATAGGTAAGAGGTCGATGCTAAATCTTTGCTCACCAAGTTCTAATGTGCAACCTCTAACGACTTCGCTCGATTCAATGAGTTTACCATTGGCTAGTTCTATGAAATAAGGAATATCTAATCTACTAGATTCTATTCTAAGCATACGTTTAAATTCCACAGTCATGAAGCTATAATCGGCACCAGTGTCAAATAATATGGATGCCAAGGGATTGTTAATGAGAAACGTACCGGTGACCAAATTAGGGTCCTCGCGTGCGTTCCTTGCTCCAATCACAAATGCTCGAGCCTGAGCATTGTTCCCCCTTGGGCAGTCTTTTATGAAATGATCCTTGCTTCCACAACTGAAGCATCCTTGGTTCTGCCAGCTCCATTATCATTCCGGTTACCATTGCCATTTCCATTTCCACCATTGTTTCTATTACCAGTGCTGTTGCGGTTTCCATTCCCGTTCCCTCCTTTTCCCCAACAATCCTCAGTATGGTGACCCAGTTTTCCACACTTGTCGCATTTTGTAATGCGACAAACTCCTTCGTGATGATGCTTGCACTGGTTGCAAGTGGTCAGATGCCCAGGTACCTTTTGGTAGGAGCGTTATTCATGGTTGCAAGAGTTTTCGCCTCCTGAGGCGGGTTGGGGTCGCGCTTCTTGTTGTTGGAACCCTTGTTGTTACGTGTCGCTTGATTCAGGTTCGAATGCTTCCTCTTCTTGTCACCAGACGACTCAGCATGCGTCTCGGTCTTTTCGGTTGGGTTCAATGAGAACTTCTTCATACGGACAGCATCTTCAGTAAGGCTGACTGCCAGAGTTACAGCCTCAGTGATCGTTTGAGGTTTAGCCGAAGTTACCATGCTGCGAAATTCTGAGGCCAATCCCCAAATGTAGCGCTCGACGCGCTTAAATTCGGGAGTCACCATGTAGGGGATCACTCTCGACAAATCGTGGAACCTTCGGGTATAACCAGTAATGTCAGCACCTTCCATGGTCAAGTGACAGAACTCAGTCTCCAACCTTTGGAGTTCAGCACGTGAGCAATACTTTTCTCTCATTCGTTCCTTTAGTTCATCCCACGTCATGTCGTACGCAGCATCATCACCCAGAGTCTGGACTTGCAAATTCCACCAAGTCAAAGCTTCATCAACAAACAACCCCGTAGCAAAAGTGACTTGCTGATCCGCGGTACACTTGCTCATACGGATAGTGGCATCAGCCTTCTCCGTCCAGCGTACAAACGCCACTGAACCTCCAGTGCCATCGTAGTTTAGTGGCTTGCAATCGAGAAATTGCTTGAAGGTGCAGCCTTGAGCTGTGCATCCTCCAGATGTGTCTCCCTGCCCATTACGTCTAGCATTGCTGGGTCCTCCACTTTGTTTGGTGCGGTTCGCCTCATACTGGGCGATAGGTGCGGAGATCCTTTCCTCCAGTAGGGCGTTCAGTTCTTCAGCAGTCCTCGGCAGAGGATGAGGAGGGGGTTGGTCAGAACCTTGATTGGTCACAGCTCTTCTAGGTGCCATGTTCTGTCGGAACATAACACAACAGGGTTAGACATTTGTTTGATATCGTCATACGAGACAGTAGTAGTATATATACACAGGCATATACCACATAAGTGACATCAAACAATCTGCCAAATGTATAAATCAATTCATACAACAACAAGCATGCATAATTAGATAAATACTGATGCGTCATAAGATATTCACCGATGTCTTTACACATATCAGGGCAACTTGTTACGTCGTTGTTTGCGAAGTAAACAAAGTGCATAAGGGTTACATCTCCCCAAAGTACAAGTTTAATATGTGTAAAGGACAAAATATCTTACTTCACATTGGCGGTTTTTGTCTTTGTACCCTAACTTATTACTCCAAAAGAGTATTTAATAGAATGGGGGAAGGGTGTTCACGTTTGACCTTCTCTTGTATTTGAAGGAATCTCTTATGATACGTGACAAGACTTGTTGTGGTTTCTGTGCACTGGATTCCATAATTATGTATACATCCATAATTACGTAAGTCCTTGCACAGTCCGCACAGTTCGTTTCATCGTCGGATCACTCCCTTCAGATAGGCCATTGTTTTCAGGTAAAGACACGTATACCTGAGATATTCTATTTCTAGTAGATGTATATATCAATTATTACACATAGTTGCAAGTAATTTCTAGTCAAAGGCAAGTGCTACTCCAGTGCACCCTAAGTCTCGTAGTGTTCTTACTTGACTCTTCGAAACAGTTTCAGGTAGTGGATGTCGCGAAAAGTTTTATGCAATGAAAACTTTTTGAAAAAAAATTGTTTTCGTGAAAGGATCCTAAAGATTGTAGACTAGACTCGAGAAGGAATCCTGGTTCACTACAATCGCTGCTCTGATACCAATCTGTCACACCCCTTTCTAAGGCGGAAGCACGAGGTGTGATCATGAAAGGTTCTCATTGCATACGAATGGTAAACATACTACATGCTCGTAAAAATAACTTCAAATGCCAATAACATTACATAACTGAAAACATAGGTTAAGTGTTTACATCACAAGACAACATTTTGTTTGATAAGTTTACAACTTTATTCAAAGATAAACATAAACAACATCCAAGAGCAAGAGTAAGACCGCGTGCTCATCCACTTTAGTTACCTGAAATACATGTGAGTTTTTGGAAAATCGTCAACATAATGTTGGTGTGAATTCATGCAGTTTTTGTATTGAACGTTTGTATACTTTGTATGAACACATGGTATGTAATTTGCATGTATCAAGTATTTCTGTAAATATCGAGATTGTTAATGGGTTGCAAGGCCATTAACATGTGACACGACATAGGAAGCATCCAAACCATAGGCATTTTTCTAGTTGTCGATTCACGACTGAGACACAAAAGCACTACTTGGTACTAGTTATCACCAAGAGTGTGGCTGCCCAAAAACCCATTAGATCTAACCTTTTGTTCTGCGGTCTAGGTATATTGTTGATTAATGGTGCTTCTGGTACCCTATTCGTGACACGATTTCAAGTATCATTCCTTAGTCTTGTATCCATCATAACATAACACATGTAATTTTCTCCAAGTTTAAAAAGTATGCAAAAGATTAAAAGTGGGGACATAAACTCACTTTTCTGTAATCATTTAGTAACATGTACTTCACCCCCGAAGTTATAAAACTGAAAACAGTTAAAAGAAAAAGGGGAGCATGAACTCACAACTTTGCGTTTCTTGCGCCGTAAACTTCACCGGGTTTGCTTATATAGCGTCATGACCTATACGTGTTTTATTAACGTTAGTCACTAGACTTGTATCGCACAAGTACAAGTCACCATCTTTTATGTATGTGTTCTTGTGTTAAAAATAATTTATATTTTTAACTATGTATCTTACTTATATTATTTTCTCAAAAATAGATATAAGTATCTTGTATTTTCACCCGAGTTATGTATTTTTGTCCAAGAAGACATTTTCAGTTCGTAACTTGTCCAAGTTACATAATCTATCAAGTAATATATTTTCATAAATATATTCTCTTGTATTTGTCTAAGCATGTTGTATGTGTATTTTGTATTTTTACTCCTTAGGAGTATTTAGTGTATTTTCAAGTCCTAATACACTATCACATACAATACGTATTACATACACTTAGCACAAAGTTTGGTGATCAATAAATATATATTTTTTCCTCAAAAAATATACATACTTAATATCAATTTTTATCTTGAAGAAATCATCATTTCTTAACTTGAAGTTTACATAAAAATTAGGGAAACCTTGGTAAATATTTTTGGGTGAATTTTTAGGGAATAAGTTTCACCAAAACTTATATTTTTCTAAGTGTCAAAATTTTATAGAAATTTTGACATAGTTTCCCCTAAAAATGGCGGTTTCCCATGTTTTCAAAACATGGGTTTATTTTCTTTTAAAATCAATACAAACAATCATCAACTCCTTCAACACTTACCGAGTGTCAAAATCAAGTAAATTACACTACATCATGAACTTGAAGTTTTTTTGTAAAAACTTGTAGTAACTTACCATGTTATTTAGTAGGTTTAGTTACCCTTAAAAACATGGTTATTTGTTTGTAAATCACTTTATTAAAAGATCTAGTCATTTACAACTTGTAAGATGATTTTTCTAAAAATATTTCTTTTGTATTTTTTTTTGTTACACACATGTTTCTAGTCTTGTTTAAACACTAAAAATATGATTAGTTTACTTAGAAACCATGACTTTGTAAATCTTGTAAATAAACTTGGTTTCTTGAGAAAATTATTTTTGAAATCATCCATTTACAAGATTTGTATTTTGTTTAAATCACTTTTACATATGAAAATAAATTTCATCATTCAAGTTCATGAAGACATAAAGCATGATGATTTTGGTCTTTCACAAGATTACCACTTTAACTTACTAGATCATGTGTTTAATCACAATCTAGTAGGTTTCCTATGATGTCTAACATCACTAACACAAATCATCACTCATCAAAAAGCAAATCATCATCATTTACATGTATTCTTATGTATTTAAGCTTATATTAAAGTATCATGATCATGTTCTTTTGTGTTCATCAAGTTTATCATTGTTCATCATCTTTTAACCAACTAAATATGAAATAACAAAGGGTTATGAGAGTCTTACAACTAGCACAAGGCTAGGGAAGAACACTTGATGTTGAAGATGATAAATGGGTTGGATAAAAGCAAAGGAAGAAGGTTCTTCAAGATCCACAAGCTCTAAACCTCCTTAAACACCTTCTTGCACCTTGTAACTAACTTGGAATGGATAAACAATGGATGAAGATGGTGGTGGTGTGGGGGGTGGCTCACGGCTGTGGGTAAGAGAGGGAGAGGAGAAGAAGGTTGATGTTGGTGAGGTCTTGATCTTTTGTGCCTACTTATAACCATTTCATATCTTCTCACAATCTTTACAAGATCCTAAAATATCTAAATGAATCCAAGAAATATCATATGCAATCTAATGAGATCAAGCAAGATCTAGCAAGATCACACAAGATCAAGGGTGGGTCCACACCCTTTGTGACCATGAACAATATAGGGGGGGGGGTAATGTGTAATTTTTAATCCCTAGTTCATAAATAAGTTAGTTTTCAAGTATAAAGTTTAGGGATTTAATGTGTTATTACGTTATAAGGGGTGTTATGGTGTTCGGGGACCATAACTAGTTCAGAAACATTAAAACAATGCTTCTAGTAATATTTTGATGTTCCGGGTAATGTCCGATTGTTCGGTTAAATACCGGTTCGTTAAAGTGCTAAATTGCACCGTTTAGTGTACTTTATGTACCCTTTCAATTCCCGACACTTAGGAAAACATTCAGGACCATTTAGTCATATTTTTACATGTTACAATCTTGTCACAATGCTGAATTTTGCTGAAATATATGAAATTCAGCATTTAAAGTGTGTCTCGGGTGCTTTTTAGTGCATATTCTAGCTTCCGGAACGTCTATATGTTAACCCTTGTATCCATTCTTGGGTTTTAATGTATTTTAGACGTTGGACCTACACCTAGGCCCCAATTTTATTGTCTGACTGCTTTCTGCAGAATTGTTGACACAATGTGTCTTACCGGTGGGTTTACTAGTATTTCTGACGCAACGCTATCATTAATGCATAAACAATATTTGTAGTATAAAACGTGCATGAATTCACTTGTATAGTATGTAATCAGACAATGTTGACATTTAAGCATATAATTGCAGTTATTAAGTATTAATTAAATTGTACGGAAATTACCGGTTTTGTGCCAGTTGTCACACTCTTATCTAAACAATTATTTTGGTTTAGTGAAAGTATTACACATGTGAAAACAATGCATGAAAAGAGTCTTACCTATCTGACAAGGGTTATTGGATTTTAATAATCTTAAGTTTCAGCTGTTGGTCGATAATAATCTCAACTTTTAAAATTCATTCCAACGATCCCAACTTGTAAGAATTTGGCGTCCTCAATAGATTCAAGTGCACCCGCAACCTTCTTAATTGTATTAAGTGCACATAAAGTTTGAAAATGATCGATGGGGGCCAAATTCTAACAAGTTAGGATCGTTGGAAGGAATTTTTAAAGTTAGAATTATTATCGACTAAGGGTGGGCGGTATGATGTGCAGGGAGTGGGTGTTTGAGTGGGTGTCACCGATCGGTGACCACACCATCATGATTGAGTTATGGTGTTTGAGTAGGAGAGAGGGTGAGAAATCGGGGTATGGTCACCGATGTGGAGAAGAGTGATGAAGGAGAGAGAGAGAGAGAGAGAGAGAGAGGAGAGAAGAACCGATAAAAAATATATAACTCAAACACTCTAGAGTGATTAACCATACCCCTGATTGAGTGCAAAATGGGGAGTGGAATGGGGAGTTGATATGACATAATATTATTGGGTAGGGAATCACTCAATCACCCTAGAATGATTAACCATACCCCCATCCTAACAGGTGAAACTTAAGATTATTAAAATACAATAAGCCATGTAAGAATGACTTGACACCAGCTCTTTTACTTTTTTAGTAAATCATTACCGGTAGCCTAAACAAACTCACTTCCATTTCATGTTGCTAAAAATATTTGTTTAAAATTAAATAATAAAAAGTCACTATTTTAGTGAATCGAGGTATATGTAATGAATTACATTTTAAAATCTTCTTCATACTGTATAGTATCTAAGAGCATGGTCAATAATGCCGTATTTGAGAAAGAGAAAATACGTTTATTTGTCTCCTCACTACTCCTACGCTCATACATAATACATACCCTATTTACTCATTTTTACCTAAGAACTCCACCACCCCTCTTTCTTATCACATATCTCATCCACCTCATCTTCTCTACGTTATAAAAACTTATAAAACCAGACCATTATAGATGGTCTAAAATCGTCACCGTCACCACCATCTCCACTACCGCTTCATATTTGAGTCTTGAAAACTTTATTTCAAATAGTTTTCCAAACGATTCCAATAGTAGTGTTAGATTAAAACGTACGTATGTACACATGATATATAGTACAAATAAAAAAGTGAATATATCCAATTAAACACCCGTATATATCAACCTTTCTTCTTGTCTTGTAAGTATTTGGATTTTTCACTTTCCATTATTCCTTGACAAAAAGTGAAAAGCGAATTAAAAGACGAATCAAATCAAGCAGAAAGAATCCTTTGATGGATTTCCTCTTGGTTGAGTTGGTAAGGAGCAACAATGGAATTGTAAATCAAAAAGTGTCTATCAATTAACATCACATGACATTATCAGGTTATTTTCCACTTTAACGTTTATCCAACCTAATTCATGCATAAGCACTTTATATAACTTTAGTGCCTCATATAATTTACATATCATTACAGGGTTTAACACATCTCTTAAACACAATTTGTATAGGATTGATGCACCAAGGAAGCAAGAAAATGGTTACATTGATGAGTTCTAATGTTTAATAACAACTTATTTGAGGAAAAACAAAACATATATAAAGTAAAATATGATATGCTTGAATGTCAAAAGTAATATATCAAACCTCTTTTGTAAGATAATTTAAAATTTGGTGGATGCGACCAAAATTCATATTTTAAACTTGATGACTGACTAATTAAGAAAGTAAACAAGTGCATTTAAGCAAATGAGACGGAGATAAATTGGTTTGGGAGGAGGCAACTCTATAATCTTCCAATGAGTAGGTCATGGATTAGAGTCTCATTTGGTGCACTTCGTTCAAGGTGTGTGAGGGATTTTACCATAGTGGGGCTTCCGGAAATGGGTTTTCGTTGGAATGGTGTACGGGTCTAGTCAGTAGTGTATCTGTGTTCGCAGGATGTGGGTGGTCTTTCACCAATGAGTTTTTCTGGATGGCCAGGCTTGTATTGTATTCGTTGGTCGTTCCTAAAAAACAAGTGTATTTAAATAAATAATTGTTGGATCTGAGTTTGGTTTTGATTGTATTTTCTGTTTGAATTAAAATGGAAATGGATGAGTTGTGCAGCGGAATTAATATGGAAACAAACTTTGCATACAATCAAACGAGAGTATTGCTTTGATCAAGACATTTTCAACAAAGAACCGAATGATTGAATTTAATTTCAACAATGATTACAAAGTAATGCTTGAATACAAACCCCCCCTCAGCCAGAGCTCAGTGTTTGTTCGTGCAAAGAAGACGGTGTTGCAAAGAGCTAATAGAACAGTACAGAGCACTGTTCTATTTATAGGCACTAGCAAACCACTGAGCATCTTAGCTGACGTCACCAAGAAAGTGACATCTAACCTCCTAACAAACTCTAACCTCTGATCTATACAAACACTGCTATACTAACTACTGCTATTATATTTCATTACATAAAAGACACTTAAACAGCTGTTGCATCCTTCCACTGCTGTGAACCCAGCAGTGCTTGTCCGGGTCAGCAGTACTTGACTCAAGGCAGTAGATTGAGCAGCAGAGCTTTAGTCTTCCATCAGTCTTTACTAGAACAGCAGATTGACGGTCAGTGGCTTGTACGATCAGTAGATAGGAGGTCAGCAGATGTTGAAACCACTTTCAAGGGGAGAGACTTGTATGTAACATCTGCTTATTCTGGATCCACTGCTTTGACCCCGTTTTGGCTCTAATTATCTGTTCCTCTGGTAGGGTTCAATCCCAACAATCTCCCCCTGGAACAGATAATGCCAAAACTCTTCATTATTGTGGAATTCTTTATTGCCTCATCAGCAGTTCCCTTATCTGACCTTTAAATTGTAGTTCAAAGTCTAGGGCATCTGTGTCTTCATCATCCCTGCTAAGTGGAAGATCAAGGAGATCCTGCAAATCTTCAAGACTCAGGCCAAGATCTTGTTCCCTTGATATTTTCTTCACTTCTCCACCAGACCTGAGCAAAGTCAATACGTAGGTCTGTTTGTCAGTTTCCCACTTTTGTATTTTTGAGTCTGGTGGGTTTCTTGGGAGATGTTTATTTGCAGAGGTATTGGGTGAGGCTGGCCTATTCATGACTGGCTGAGCAGTACTTGCAGGTTGTTCCAATTCAAGATCTTCTTTTATCATTAATTTAATGCCTGCTTTTACAACAGCATTTCCAGCTTTTTGATCTTGAATTGTTTCAGCACTTGACTGGTTTTGGCTCCTTCTTTTGTAGATGGCAACACCAGTTGGAGCAGTGGTTCTTTTGACTTGCAGCTTTGGTGGTCTTTTTGAGACCTCTGCTTTAGAATAGTCAGGCCTTTTAGGAACTGTAGGATCTTTCCTCCTCAGTTCCTCCAATCTTCTATAAGTGGTCCTGACTACATCTTCTTTCCATCTTGACACTTGATGCTTAGACCCATAGTCAGCAGCAACTAACTCCTCTTTCATTCTCTTCAGCTCAAGTGATTTGTCAGGCACATGCTTTTTGTACTTTGACCAATCTGGAGGAGTGTGTTTGACCTTATTCTTTGTCATTTCTTGAATCCTGGCTGCTTCTTGCTCAAGCTCAGGAATGGTCCACTCTTTGTACATCTGCTTATCTCCCTTGTATTTCTTTATTGCCATGATGCTTTCAATGTAGTCTTCTCTTAGAGTTTCATCTGCTCTTTCTGAGATTTGTTGACATACATTCTTTGCAAATTGCTCCAAGGATCTGACTTGTGTGAGTAAGAATTGGTAGTTCTGCTGGATTTCTCTGTCAAATTTTCCTTGTGCATTTCTTTTAGAGATATCTTCTGCCTGTTTAGCTTTGACTTTTAAGTATTCTTCAATGTTGTTTGGCCTTGGATATCCTTTAACTGATGGCAACTTCCTTTTTGCAGGGTCTTCCTCATAGTAGAAGGATTTTATCTCTTCTCTAACTGCTTCAAGTTCTAGAGGAAATTGGACACCTACAGGAGTAATGACAGAGATTGCTTGTTGTACTGGTGCTGATGAGAGAGGAATAGGTTTGGGTATAGTAACAAGTGACATGGATGTTGAAGATGTTGGTGGTGGTGATGGTGAATCATCATCTGGTATGTAAATCCTTCTCCTTTTTGTTTTAGAAGAGGCATATGATGTTTTGGGTGGATCAGTGGTGGTAGATTGTGTGGCAGTGGTTTGTGTTTGACTAACAGCTGTTGAAACAACTGGTGTCTCAACCACTGTTGACATTACAACAGATGTTGTAACATCTGTTGTCTTCTGCTTTTTGGCAGGATAAGGTGGTGAGTTTGTTTTTGGTGGAGATGACAGTGGTGGTAAGGCAGTGGTTGTGGTGTGTGTTGAAGTGATGACAGATGTTGAAACAACTGAAGTACCAGCAGTAGTTGATACAACAGGAGTTACAACAGCTGTTTGGGTGGAGGTTTGATGCTGATGGCTTTTGGATGGTGGTTTTGGAGGCTTTGGAAATCTGGATGGGATGGACTTAGGTTTCCTTTTTGTCTTAGGATTTTTAGTATCCTTTGAACCAGAACAACCCTGCGCATACAGTTCCATGAAAGCTCTTTTCTCCTCATTCCATCTTGAAATATCCTTTGCCATTCTATCCCTCTTTACACTTGCTACTCCTTCATCAAGTGCTTCTTGGGTAGCATCAACCTTTTTACTACCATCTGGCAATGGAATTTTCCTGGTCATATCATCCTTTTCAGGTTCAATGTACAGACCATCATCTATTCCTTTCTTCTTCCACTCCTGAATTTTCTCCCCCTTTTTGGCATTATCTTCTGGGAGTTGATCAATGAAAAGTACTGTTGGAGGAGCAGTGCCAGTGGTTTCCAATAAATGGGCCTTGATTGCCTTAATATCTGCTTGAGTGTTCTTGTACCTAGACTCCATAATGTTTCTCAGCTTTTGGACATGAAGTTCATGTTGCTGATCAGCCAATTCTTTTTGTTGTTGGAGAAAAGGTTGGAAGAGATTCCAGAGCTCATTTGTAGCAGATGCTTGTGGTGGAGCAGGTGCTTGAGTTGGAACAGCAGTGGATTGCATCTTTTGTGTTTTCAACACCTGCTGTAGCATATTTTTAAGATCTGCAACAGATGTATCCAACTTTTCAATTCGTTCCTTCAAATCCTGATATTTTAAATCATCACCCAATTTAATGGGATCGTCTGATTTCCCACTATCAGTGGTTTTATCAGTGGTTGAGGTAGGGAGTGTACTCCAAACACTAACCACTGATGCCCCTTTTTCTTGGTACTGGGGTCTTCTTCCTTCAACACTTGACAACCTTTTGATGTTGCCAGTAGGATAAATAAATCCGCTGGTGGTTGGCAGAGGTGCTATGTAAGGAATTGCCTCCAAGGAAGTCTTATTAATGTAACCACTGTCCAACTGTAAACCAGTGAGTTCAACAGTTGTAGTGGCTGCTTCACTTGGACTACCACCAAGAGTTACTTGTAACTCAAGGGGTGTAACCTCCTCAGGTTGTGTTGGTGGGTTAGCAAAGATTGATACATCAGACCTAGTCATTTGTTGAGGTATGTTCTCATTGATAGGTGATTGAGAAGGACTGGTTAGTGCCAGGTTCAAATCAATTGCATCCAACAGCAGTTTAGTTGGTGAGGGAATTGTGGATGTGAGATTTGGTGTAGAAATAGGATTTGCTCCAGGCAGTGAGCTGTCGATGATGAAACCAAGTGATTTCAGAGCATCATGATGTGGTGGCCCTATGTGTACAACCTGTTCTTTTTGTGAAGAAGCAGGAGGAGTATAGGTTATGGGTTGAGATATTTGCACCAACTGCTGTGAGGAAGAAGCAGCAGTGGTTTCTTGTGACTTTTGTGTTGTCACAAGCATTTGCTCTGGTATCTCATCCTCCAGAGTTGCCTTTTTTATTGGTTTGGGGGGTTTTGAACTTTTCTTTTTCTGTGGCTTTTTGGTGATTTTAGGTGTGGGTTTCAAAGCAGTTGTTCTGCTGCTTTGATCACCTTGAGCAGTGGGCTCAGCAGCAGATACCTGAGGAGCAGTGGTAGCTGCTAAAATCTGCTCAGGCACCTCTGCTTGTGTTTTGCAAGGTGTTAACATTCTTGAAAAAGTTTCAGTAGTTAAACTGTTTATTTGAATATAATCACCTTGGTTTATTACAGCAATATCATCCTTACTGAATTTCTTTTCAAAATAATAACTTAGAAACCTTGGAAACAGTAGGAATGATTTTGTTTCAACATTATTAACCAAATCATTAAAGATTTCCCGAGAATAATTAAAATTTTCTTCTTGAAGAATAGCATATCCCAGATTTTGAATCTTTAATGGTATTTCATTAAAAGAAGTGGTTTTTGTTTGAAACACACATGAGGAGGGTATGGAATAAAAACCTTGTTGCAGAAGGAAAGAAACCTTTTTGTAAGGTAGCTTTCTTCATCATTGTGTCTGCATACCCTCTCTCAATGAAGTTAATTTTCAAATCGTTTTTAGGAAAATAAATTTTACCTTGCTGATCCTCGAGTTGAAATACCTCTGAAATTGACTGTGGTGTAATCTTGACAAGTTTGCCCTTTAGAGTAGAGTTAATGGCTATTACAGCGTCTCCTTGTGTTTCAAGGGTTGCATTCTTCCAAAACTCTCTTTGGGTTGTCAAGTAAATTGGTGCATCGGCTATTAACAAAGTTTTGTACTTTGATTTAGCCATTTTGGCAATGATGGAGTCAAAAGCATCTGTGGTGCCGGGTTTTGTGAGAAGACCCAAAAGATTGTGAGATGGTTTGTGTGGGATTTCAGTGGTAATGACCTTTTGAGAGGCCGCTTTCGACGATGATTTGGAAGTGGGTTTTGCAGATGGCTTCGATTTTGTCATTTTGGAGATGAAGATCGAAGAAATTTGTGAAGGAATGAGAAGAAGAACTGCTTTGAGAAAAGAATTTTTGAGAATTCAATTCGACAGTAAAACCCTGTTTTTGGTGTGAAGTGGGGGTTTTATAGAGGAAAAAGTGAAGGCTGACGTGGCAGCGGTTACAAAAGTACTGACCACTATGTACTGCCCACATGCCAAACTCTGAAGAAATGAAGGACAGTACTTTTATGAAAGTTACTGATGAAGACAGTGGTTTAAACGGTAAAATGGAAGCAGTGGATGATTTTCACTATCAGTGGATAGCATATCAGTGGATAAGACACTGTTTTTGAACAACAGAGTTTATCAAGGAAATGAGAGAACAGAGGATGGCTTTCAGTAGTGGACAGACTTTGAAGTAGAGCAGACTTTTGAACAAACAGTGGTTATGGCAGACTTTTAAGGATTTTAATGAAAACTTCATTTTTAGCTATTTTTAAGGATGGATTTTTGATTTTCTGAAAACATTTTAATGCTTTTATTCATAGAAAAACAAGATTTTGCTT
This sequence comes from Helianthus tuberosus, assembly GCA_030545235.1. Taxonomy (NCBI): domain Eukaryota; kingdom Viridiplantae; phylum Streptophyta; class Magnoliopsida; order Asterales; family Asteraceae; genus Helianthus; species Helianthus tuberosus. The sequence continues at coordinate 19,761,278 of CM060443.1, read as the reverse complement.
GTTATTCCATGTTTAGCATGCCAATCCTAGAGACCAAGCTTTCAAAAGTGGCTGTATCTAGTGCGTTTGTGAGCACATCTGCCAACTAGTCTTTAGTTGGAACATGATGCAGAGAAATCAAACCTTTTTCATAGCAATCCCTCACAAAGTGATGTCTGATGTCGATGTGTTTAGTGGTTGAATAAGAAACTGGATTTTTGATGATATTTACTGCTGCCTGGCTATCCAACATGAGTGGAGTCTTTAGGGCAGTGATACCAAAATCCAGCAACTGATTTTGAAGCCACAGGAGTTGGGTTGTACAGCTTGCAGCAGCAATGTATTCAGCTTCAGCAGTGGATGTTGAAACAGCTGCTTGCTTTTTGCTTTGCCAAGAAACTAAGCAATCACCTAGAAACTGGCACCATCCTGATGTGGACTTCCTTGTAGTGTTACATCCAGCAAAGTCACTGTCTGAAAAGCCTGAAAGCTTGATATTCCCATTAGCTGGATACCAGATACCAAGTGTGGGAGCACCTTTTATGTATCTGAAGATCCTTTTTACAGCTGATGGAGTGATAGAAAACCAGCAAAAAGACAAATGTTTTGGGTTTGGCTTCTTGTGAGCACCCCTTCATTGATGTTGCCAATGATTTGATCAGGTGGATGAGATCTCAAGAAGATTAAATCTCCTTGGTATGGAATGATGGCATTTGTTGGTGAAGGCTGCAAATGTGTATCATCTGAGCTAACCACTGCTGGGGACTTTGGTGATCCAGCAGTTGCTTCAAAAGGTGGTGGAATGGGAGGTAATGAAGTGGACACATGCTGACTTTTATCCACTGTTTGGAGACTTTTGTCAGCAGTGTTTGAGGATGTGGAAGCAGTGGTTGATGGGCTACTTTGGTTAACAACTGTTGAGGTAGCAGTGGTTGAGATTTGACAGCTGTTTTGAACATCTGATGTTCTTCCCATTTTGACAGACCTTTGAGGGATGATGATTTCATACCCATAGTCTGGTGTTGAATCCTCTGATGGACCTGCACTGTTAGTCTTGACAGCAGTATTTTCAAAAGTAAAATTTTCAAGATCAAACAGATCTGCAGGATTTGCTGGGATTTTCATTGATGAAAGTTCATTGAAATTTACATTCAAAGTCTCCTCCACTGCCTTGGTCCGTGTATTAAACACTTTGTAGGCCTTGGGCAGCCAAACCCAGATGATAACCATAATCAATTTTGGCTGCAAATTTTGAAATGGAATCTTTTAGGTTCAAAATAAAGCATGGGCAGCCAAACACCTTGAAATATGAGATCAGTGGTTTGATTTTATACAGAATTTCATAAGCAGTCTTTTTGTGCCTGGGGTTTATTAAAACTCTGTTCTGGACATAGTAAGCAGTGTTTACTGCCTCTGCCCAGAAAGTTAATGGCAAACCTGAATCAGCAAGCATGGTTCTGGCAGCCTAAATCAAAGTTCTGTTCTTTCTTTCAACAACCCCATTTTGCTCTGGTGTTCTAGGGATGCTGTACTGCCTTACAATCCCTTTCTTCACACAGAAGGCATCCAACTCCTTATTTTTGAATTATGTGCCATTGTCACTCCTGAAGACTTTTACTGGAAGGTCAAATTGCTTTTCAACCTGTATCACAAAGTCTTGCAAAATGCCTGCAGTCTCATCTTTTGAGTGTAAAAAGAAAGTCCGTGTAAACCTAGAAAAGTCATCAACAATAACCAAACAACATCTTTTCTTCTTGAGGCTCATGACTTGAACTGGGCCAAACAAATCCATGTGTAGCATTTGCAAACACTGGGTTGTTTTGGACTCTTCAATGGACTTATAAGAACTTTTATGCTGTTTTCCTTTTAAACAGGAAACGCAATGTTCAGGACATGAAAACAATTTTTATGGTAGGTCTCTCACCAAACCATTTTTTGAAATTTCAGTGATTGTCTTAAGATTTGTGTGCCCCAGCCTTCTGTGCCAAAGTTATGTCTCTTTGTTAGAGGCAGCTGAGAACAGACAGGCATCAGCTCTGGGACATTCTTTAGACATATCAACAACATAAACATTGCCACTTCTCTGAGCAACAAGTTTAGTTTGACCAGTTTTGATTATTGCATCAATCTTTTTGACCATTTCTGGTCCAACAATCCTACAACAATCTTTTGTGAAGAATGACCCAAACCCTTTGTCACTCATTTGAGATACACTCAGAAGGTTGAATTTTAGATTGTCTATCAGATTGACATTTTCAAATTTTACATTTCCAGACTGTACTGTACCAGACCCCAGAACTTTTCCTTTACTATTATTCCCAAAGGATATATCACCCCCTCCATGGATTTTAAAGTCTTTGAGGAGGGCTTTACATCCTGTCATGTGCCTGGAGCCTCCACTATCTACATACCAAAGACTATCAAAGCATGCAGAAGCTCCCTGCACATGAAGTAAAAGGATTAGTTCATTAGGGTCTCCAAATCCAACAGGGCTTTGGATGGGGTCTCAACAATGTCTGGGATGGATGCAGATGAATGGACAGTGGTTAGGTCAGGGGTTTGGACAGTTTTAGTACTGTTTCTTGCTAACCACTGTTGGGGGTCTTGACCAATCACCTGTTGGTACCCAAAAGGATGCCTGTTCACTTTAGGTTTAGAGGGCCTTTTGTAGGCCTCATAAACGTGTGGAATCCTTTGCTAAGACTATTTTTCCTTGCCTTTTCTGAACTGATTGGCAGGGGGTGCATCAGTAACCTGAACATCTCTTTTGACAGATGTTTGGTTCAGTTGTTTTGTGACAGCTGTTTGAACTGGCACAAACAGTGGTTGGTTCTTGGTGAATTTGACAGATGATGTTGATGGACTCAAGGATGTTTTAGCAGTGTACTCATTCTTTTTCACATCAAAGTTTTTGAGATACACACATGCTTGAGTTTTGTGGTTTGTTTTTCCACAAACAATGCAGCTTTCAGCTGAAACAATGACACTTGTTTTGTTCAAATCATAAGCTTTTAAATGGAAACAATCTTTTGTTAGATGATTCCTTTTCTCACAGAATTCACAAAACAAGTTATTGATCTTTTCTTTCTTCTTTTTCTTTTCGGACTCCTTTGCAGCAGAGGTTTTAACATCTGTTGGGATGTCCTTGAGAGGTATGACTTTAGCTTTTGGAGCTTTAACACCATCAGTTGATGTAAAGTCCATGGGCTTGAAGTTTTCAAGAATATCACACTCATCAGACCATTTTGGTTTAAACTGATAATCTTCAAGCTCCTCAAAAGTAGAGGATCCCATTGGTCTGTCAAGTGTGATTTTGTTACCAAGTTTATCAGTGATTTTCACTTCTTGGCCTTTCTTGTTTGTTGGAGTAAACTCAGTGGTTACATCAGTGGTTTGAACAGATTTTCCAAAAGCAGTGTTTTCATCATCATGTTTTCTATAATCAACACCAAATTTCACATTGCTTTTTATCTGTTTTTCAACACAAACGAACAAACTATCGATATCAACGATTTTGAGCTGAACTATTTATGTCAAAATGATTGTTAAATCAAATTTGACTGTCCTAGCTCTGATACCAATTGTTGGATCTGAGTTTGGTTTTGATTGTATTTTCTGTTTGAATTAAAATGGAAATGGATGAGTTGTGCAGCGGAATTAATATGGAAACAAACTTTGCATACAATCAAACAAGAGTATTGCTTTGATCAAGACATTTTCAACAAAGAACCGAATGATTGAATTTAATTTCAACAATGATTACAAAGTAATGCTTGAATACAAACTCCCCCTCAGCCAGAGCTTAGTGTTTGTTCGTGCAAAGAAGACGGTGTTGCAAAGAGCTAATAGAACAGTACAGAGCACTGTTCTATTTATAGGCACTAGCAAACCATTGAGCATCTTAGCTGACGTCACCAAGAAAGTGACATCTAACCTCCTAACAAACTCTAACCTCTGATCTATACAAACACTGCTATACTAACTACTGCTATTATATTTCATTACATAAAAGACACTTAAACAGCTGCTGCATCCTTCCACTGCTGTGAACCCAGCAGTGCTTGTCCGGATCAGCAGTACTTGACTCAAGGCAGTAGATTGAGCAGCAGAGCTTTAGTCTTCCATCAGTATTTACTAGAACAGCAGATTGACGGTCAGTGGCTTGTACGATCAGTAGATAGGAGGTCAGCAGATGTTGAAACCACTTTCAAGGGGAGAGACTTGTATGTAACATCTGCTTATTCTGGATCCACTGCTTTGACCCAGTTTCGGCTCTAATTATTTGTTCCTCTGGTAGGGTTCAATCCCAACAATAATAATGAGATTAAATGTGATAATCAATCAATCAAACCGGTAAAACTCATGTTTTGCTTATTAAATGAAAATAAAAATAAATCAAAATCAAGTTGAGATAAACGTAGTTTTTTCATGTTTTTCAACATATTATAATTATATTATATTATATATTAAAATACATCGTGTTAACTACAGTAAACTTACTTCCTTTTTATTTTAGTGATCAAAAGTTTTTGATTTTCAATTTAGCCACAGAACACGTAGGTCATATTTTCTTTTATTTTTATAAATCAAATACAAAATATAAATAACTATAATTATATACCTAAATACTTTTTTTAAATATGCTACAAATTGTGTTATCTTTTCCATAGTCTTTTTTTTACTTTTTTGAATATTTATAATCTGGTTTTACTAATTCTAACTATATTATATTATGTTATATTATATTATATTAAAGCGTATCAAGTTCTAGAGTACCCAATGTCCCCTCTATTTTTTCTTTAAATTACAAGAATGTCATCTACACTCGGATATTCACTTTTCTTTTTTTTATGACATTTATGTAATTAATGACAATTTTAACTCTCTCACAAATTTCTTTTATCATTTTTTCTTTTATTTTATATTTTGACAACCAATGTTTTGGTTCTTATACTTTTGCCATCTCAACTTTTGTTGGTTTTTTTAAACCATCTCATAAGATTATATATATATATATAGACCACCAAGATTTTGGTTCTTACACTTTTGGCAGCTATATTTCTTTTTTTCTTTTGTTCCTTTTTTTAAGTTTCAAATTAGCCATGTACATTATATTATAATAAATTACGTTTTAAGTCAATAATTTTATAGTTTTATTTTCTTTTTATAACATTCATTCGTTAGTTTTTTTACAAAAAAAAACTAAATACACGATATAATTTTTTTTTGAAACGGCTCAACACCACGTCACCACCACCATTTTTCCCGTTCGTTTTTTCGGGTCGTAACACCACGTCATAGTACCATGTCACCATTTTTTCTTCCATTTGTTACATTTTATTTCAATTTTAGATTTTACGCATTTATATTTTGCATATTCATATCGGTCTTTATCGTTTAGTTCGTACGCGGATTCCCCGTCGCAACGCGCGGTGGGGAAATCCTAGTATATTAATAAACGAAGCTAATGAATAGTAATTTTATTATTATAATAATATATATAGTTTTTTTAACACTTTTATTATTTTAATATTGACATTAATTATTTTCTTTATTATTTTTCTTAACTTTGATGATTTTTTTTTATCACAGGTTGGGATAAATGCTATCCGGTACCATTTGATCATCCCTATTCACGGGTACCATACGAACAACGGTATCGTACAATTTTTTTTGTTAATTTTCTTCAACTTTTAATGATTTTTTTTAGTTTCAGGGGTAGGTATGAACTCGCTGCCAACCGATACCGAATCGGTACTGATACCGAAATACCAGTTAAGGTACCGGTATATGAAAGTAAAAACCGGTACCAGGAACGCCAAAAGTCGGTACTGAATAGGTACGTAAGATCTTTCGGTTCAAGAAATTGGTATCAGTACCAGTACCATTTGCTCAGAGATATCTCTGACCATGGGTTTCGTACGAATAGCATCATTACCATACAACTTTTTAATTGATTTTCTTTCGGTTAGTGTTTTTTTCTACATTTTTTTTTATTCTTGTCAGCGGTTTCGTGAGCAACACGCTCGTAGTGATTTCAAAACACATGTAAACGCAAACTAAATAACCAAAGAAGTTCGCCGCAACACGATGACGATGATAAACCTAGTTCTTGTTTATCTGTATATAGGAGTATAAGAATTCAATAATTGGGCTAACTTTACAAGGTTAGAACAAATAAAATGTGAGAAGGGTAAGAGAAATATGTTCCAATAGTTTTAAATATGGAGGGCTAAGTTCAGTTTGAAGGACATGCAACTCACGATTCACAAAGCAAGGAAAAGTATAAAAGGAAGAGTCTATATTGTTTTGTTGACTTTCGTTTTCCACATGCAGGGTACGTGCATATTCCAATATCCTTTTTAAACGTTCATAACTTTTTTACGGGATATTATTTTTTTAAAATCACCATAGTAACCGGCGTTTTATATCTTTCCAACTAGTATAATATTGCTTTATAAAAGTTTTAAAAAAATAAGTTTATACTAGGTTTTATTAGCATTGATTTTTTGGTTCATCCATCGTGTTATTGGTATGTACATTGTTTTGTTAGTTTGAATATGATGTTACTTGGTTTTTGTCCATTGTGTTTTTAGTTTGTACATGTTTTTAACTCTGTCAATGTGTTTTAAAATGGTCTTCAACTCGCACAGTTTGAGTGGAATAACTGGATTCCATCTAAAGTTAATTTCCTTGCTTGGAGGATATCAATGGGCAAGGTACCGACTATGGTTGCTCTCACCCACCCGTTGGAATGTTTCGACGAGCTCAACTCGGTACAGAATTTGTGACCACGCAGAGGAGGATGTAGACCGCTTGTCTGTTAACTGTGGTGTGACGTGATGTCGTGGTCACAATCAAATTTAATCCAATTACTACTAAATAGATAGCGGTAAGTGGGTATCGAACACAGGGAGTTTGTGGAATATGTGTTATTTGAAGTATTTCTCTAAGTTAACTAAAATTAAACTAACTGCAATAAAAGTAAATTTCAAGAGTTGGTTTGATTGATTTGATTTTTAAAACTAAGTTTACTATTCTAATTGCATAATTGAAAGTTTGGTTTGTAAACAATTTAGAGACAAATGACTATCTTAAGTTTCCGGTTTGCTTCGACATTCGTGCTAACATTCAACTAGAAAGAATCACATAGACATGATTCATGTATGATTACTTGTTATGATGAAAGGGAACTAAGTACTCGGATTCCTAGAACGCGAGGTTGTTACCCGATGACCAATTAACCAATACCCGATCCTAATTCTACCTATGATATATCGATTGCCAACGGCGCCAAGAACGTATAGTTTCAAGCAAGATTAGCACACTAATTAACAATTTACAAACAAGCAATCACACACCATAACAAACAAATCATTAAGAAAAGTTCATTATTCTAGAAATATAGAATCAAAGCACAAATTCTTACACAAACCTTCAACTCAAGATAATCATCAAAAGTTTAGCCACACATGGCTTTGACAATCATCTTCACAATTAGTTCAATGTTCATACGGATTCAAAAAACAAAAAAACCAAATGATTAGAATTGTTCCAAGCTCACAAGAACTCTCCAAGTGCAGCCAAATTCGTGTCTCCAATGTTGTGTATGCTCCATTGATTTTAATTGCCCACAAAAATCCAAGTCTGCGTCATAATGCTGTCATCGGTATGCATGAAAGAAGGCTGCCCCCTAATTAATAATGATGATTATTTCATGTTGTTGACTTTGTTTCTTTTGTCTCACCAATGGCTGCGTACAAGTCCCAAGTCCCATGTGCTCACATGTGCAAGTGATGGGTTGAAAACCTTTTTTCCTTAAACAAAACAAACCGGCTGACTTCATATTCTAACCGTAAGCAATGGGTTGAGACTGTAGCTTATGTTCTGGATCTACTGTTTCTTTTTATTTCAGTATTGTACGGACCGTAGGCTACGTCATTGGTTCTGTAACCTACACCAAAGACCATTGCTTCATATATTGGTTGATTTCAACTTTCAGCTAATAACATCCAGTCCCCTGAACTTTAATGTTTCTTGTTTCTTGTGTTTTTGAGCCATCTTTCGTGAACAAGTTTCGTTTAACATGATATTTCTTTACTAATCGTCCATGTTTGTTCCGTTTCATCATTAAACTCTCTAACTTCGCCGTATTACACGGTTACCTATAAAACCACAAGAACTCGTAGTTATCACATTCGAAATATATAACCACCTAAAATGCACTAAAACACATGATTTAAATACTTTAACCTCTAGGTTTCACACCCTCCATCATGGTGCAGCACAGTTGATGTGGGGTTATGTCTCGCAATGGTGTAAAATATCCCATATATATGTGTTTAGTGTGAAAGACTTGATTGGTTGGCACAAGCGTATTCGTGGGATTGTAAAGTGGAAAAAGTTGGTGTATGTTGTGATGCAAACTGCAGTTTGTGTGATATGGAAAAACATAAATGATTTGATCTTCATCCGCAAGTCTGTGAACATGACCCGGATGAAGGAAGAAATCAAGAATTTGGGTTTCCTTTGGATCAAGAGTTGCTCAACTCCAAAGGAAATGACATGGGAAGAATGGATAATGCAAATAGACGTGGTTAATCTGTTGTAAATGGTGGCATTGTAATGCATCTTGGTGTGGGCTAACTTGTTGTTAGTAGGGTTATCACGAGCCGAGCCGAGCCGAGCCGAACCGAGCGGACCTTTGCTCGTGCTTGGCTCATTTACAGCCGAGCGAAATCCGAAAGAGCATACTCGGGCGCGCAATTTCCAGAGTGAGTGGTGAGTGAGAAGCGAGTGACGAGTGATTTGGACAACCATAGATTTAGAATGTTCCTTCGATGTCTCATCTATCGGATCATGAGTAATGTCCACCTGTCTGAGCATGACATTAAGACTGAGGTCGGACCGTCCGAGGATGAGGCTCTGGTTAAGGTAGGTGAGGCGATGAATATACAACAAAGAACAATTGTCGCATTGTGGCGTATGGTGAGAGCCATAGATGATTGACGACTAATGAGAGAAAGAACTCAAATAGTGTTGCATCACGACTTAGAGTTTTAGTTTTAAATTTAGTGTTAAAAATTTTTATTGGTTTAATTAGGCTAGTACGTATAAATATAATTTTTATTTGCATATAGTGGGCCAAATCTAAAAGATCGATATTTATAAAATATGAATATGCATGCAATTTGTGTGTGCGTATATATATAGGGTCGGGATTTGGAGAAAATGGTAGAAAGTGTGAGAACGCTTATTGATCGTCCGATTAAAACAATCTATGGACTAGATTGGTGCGGTGGCGTTTTCGTAAATAACATCAATTTTATGTCACACCCCGATATTTCCACGTGTTACCGGTGGGCCCAGTGGGGAGTATAGTGACGTAGTTGATATCATCATAGTCAATAATCACAGTTTAAATGCACAGCGGAAGTCTAAAGTAATTTATACAAACCGATTCGAAAGTAACATAAAATATTACATAACGGGTTGTAAGAGGATCCACAGGCGGATCAAAATAAAAGAAGTAATGTTCAACAGACTTAAAGTGATAATAGCTTGCAAGACTCTTTATTTAATCACTCATGAGTTCCAGCCCATTACGCTTAGTACCTGCACTTAACCTTTTTGAAAAATACGTCAGTTTACACTGGTAAATACAATTAACTGACTCTTTTGAAAACATTTTAGAAAATTGATTTAAATGCACAAGGCACAAATATTCTTTTATAACTTGAGACAATTATTTAAAATAATCTTGTATACAGTTTTACATGTTTGTCATCCATTTGGGACCTGGTTAGAAGAGCCGGATTAGATTAATAGACACGCCACAAGTATATGCCCACAAGAGAGTGAGATACCGTTTAGACATACGCAACTGTCAGGTGTATGCCTACACCCCGTGCTTAAGTCGTGGCCATTTCTAGTAAATGAGCCGAGGATATCCAGGACATGGTCAATAACCCCCCAAAGGAATTGCATCAAACAAAACAGATTAAAACGGGTTATGTAAATGTATTAATCACAATCCGATTTAAATAACTACATACCCGACCAAGTGGTATTATTATAATACCGTATCCCAAGGCCGTATAACGGAAAATAAGTTAAAAGTATTTACCTGAGCAAAATATAATTTTAATCTCAGCCGTATAACAATCAGCAAGTGCAAATAGCTTTTACTGGGCTCCTAAATCTAGAACGAAGGTTTTAATAACCTATTAGATTCCTAACGGGTCTTACTTAAGTTAAAACTTAGACCGGTTAGTTTTAATAAAAGGCTTACGGTTCAAAATGCATGATTAAGCGAAGACCGGATTAGAATGTGATTTAGACCTGACAAGTATGAAGACTTGTATAATATGGGTAAACTAAACACATTATGTATTTTGAAGTAAAAATGATAAGGTTTGACCCGTTTCGGTTAATTTATGCAAATTAGTTAAATAAATCGTACCGTACGCGAATATGCATAATGGATAACCAAATGAGTCATGTACAGGTTCCACAAGTTAATATGCTTAAAATGTGTTATGATATCAGTAGGATATCTTCCATTATGCCCAAAACGAATTTAAAACCAATTTAAGCCCCGTAAGGGTATTTTGGTCATTTTAAAGTTTATAAAAGAGGTTAAATAGCAATATGAGGTTCTGGTCTAAAATAATCAGTAAAAATATTTATTTTATTAAGTTATATCAGTAAGATATTATATATATGTGAAATTTATCATTTATGACCAAACTATGCACCGTAAGGGCATTTTGGTCATTTCACATATGCTTTAAGGGTCAAATTTTGAAATCTGAGTTCAAAACTTTTACTTACTATTTAATTATAAAAAATTATTCATAACATCAGTAGGTAACAAGTCTTAGGTGCTAAATATGGTTTTAAACCATACTATGCGCCTAAATCGCATAAAAGTCGGTATTTGACGATATTTTGGTTAAATAAGGAAATCTGAGATTTTGATCAGCCTCTACTGTTTAAAATAATTTATTTGATGTATAAAATCAGTAGAAAAAGATTTGATATGTAAAGGATGTGCAAAACTCATTTTATTAGCTAAAAGGGCATTATCGTCAATTACCGAGCCTATGCAAGAACCCTATGTTATGATCAGTTTAAAATTTAACAAAAATTTCCAAAAATTTCTAAATATTATATCTTAACAGTAGGTGGCAAGTTTGGTGTCAAAAGTTGGGTTTAAATATGATTTATGCCAAAAATGCCTTTTAATTAATAAAAAAGCTTTCATTTTACGATATCGTGCATAACTTCTAATTTAGGCCATAATCTGATGTCAATTTTTTAGGACATGCTTATAAATCAGTAATAAAGGTTTTTGTCCTCTCACATTTTCAAAAATCTCGTTTTAATATCAAAAGGGCTTAATGGTCAACTTTTAAGCATTTAACGGAAACATGCAATGAACTAGGATTTCTATGGAAACAAGTTGTATAACCTCAGAGGGTTATACTAACCTATAATATGGTCTTAAAGGAACCATAAGGCATATCTAAACTAAGCTAAATCGGGTCAGAATTGAAAGTCAAAGCAAAAGTCTACTTTTGCGACCTTCGCTTCCGAACCGAGCCTAAACTCAGAATTGTCGGGTTGAACATGTCTAAACATATTCTTATATTATTTACCAAGTTATTTTAGTGTTAAAACATTTTCCATAACCTCTACATTATCAGTTATGAATTAATTTGTAAAAACTGACTCGTTTGACTTTTTATTAATAAGTTTGACCCGACAATTGACTAAGTAAAAGTGATAATCAGTAGGTGCCCTTTTAAGGGTTTATTACCTACATAATTACCAACTCATAGCCACTTTTAATTCGAATAATGGCTGGACCGTTTGTGATTCATCACAAAGTCAAAGCTTAATTACGATAAATTTGACTTTCGGTCATTAAGCTAATAAAACTTAAACTTAGGAAGCTAAGAACACTTACTATAGTACTTAGCACGAATATTGAACTGAGGAAAGCTTCCTAGAGCTCCAAGAGACTTCAGATAGAGAGTTGTGAAGTAAAACTTCAAGTGTGCAAATGAACAAGAACAAAAACAAGGCCTTATATAGGAAATTTGAGTCTCCAAGATCAATCCATATGTCCCTATGTTGTTACCAGATGTCCCCATGTGTCCCTAGTGCTTGAAAAACCATTTGCTCAGTCCCTGGTATCGAAAACAAGCATGCAAAGGCGGTGGAACTGACTGAACCTGCAGCTGTGCAGGTTTTCTGTTACTGGCAATCTTACGCGGGCCGCGTAAGACTCATAAGGAGTCTACGCGGGCCGCGACAATGGGAGAATCCGGTAAACAATTTCCAAACTTTTCAATTTCAGTCCCTGGTCCATTTTAAGTTTAAATAACTATCTTTTATTGCACTTATGACCCCCATAGTTAACTATCAAGGACCTTGGGTCATTATTTAACTCCGTTAAGCTCCCGGTTAGATGTAAGGTCACCCGAAAAAGTCTTGTTTTCATCGAAACTCCACAAAATTACTATCAATTATTCTTGAGAGCGAAATATACAATTATTACAATGTTTTTGGGATTGTTAAAAGGTCACTCAGAGGTAACATTTAACATGTTGACACTTTTAACCCCTATATTTCGTAAGATCCTTAATTTAAACACAAACGACTTTCTATGTTCGACAAATTACTCATTAGAGAATACGAACGTGGTATGAGGTCAATCAGAGGCACAAGAATGGCATGTTGACACTTTGGATCCTTTTACTAACATATTTACATTGTTTGACAATTTTAGTCCCTCCAGATCAATCCATTACACGTTTAAAGCCCATGACACGTGTCTTTATTATATTGGGCATGATTTTGCGAGGTGTTACATCCTCACCCCCTTAAAAGAAATCTCGACCTTGAGATTTACTTAAATAAATGAGGGTACTTCTGTTTCATTGTGGATTCAACCTCCCACTGTATTCTATTCTGGGCCTCTTTGGGCATCCCATTTTACCATCATGATTGGCACATGCTTTCTTCGAAGTTTCTTAACCTGTCGATCCTCGATCGACAAGGGTTTTTCGACGAACTTCAAGCTTTCATCAATCTGCACGTCCTTATGCGACATTGCTAGCGACTCATCGGCTAGACATTTCTTTAAGTTGGAGATGTGGAATACATTATGAATTCCACTAAGCTCTTCTGGCAGATTTAGCTTGTAAGCTACAGTTCTGACACATTCGATGATCTCGAATGGTCCTATGTATTTTGGGCTTAACTTGCCCTTTTTGCCAAAACGCATCACCCATTTCCAGGGTGACACCTTGAGTAATACCTTGTCGCCTACCTCGAATTTTAGAAGTTTATGCCTTTTGTCCACATAGCTTTTCTGCCTATCCCTGGCAGCCTTGAGACGATCACGGATCTGCACGATTTTATCTGTCGTCTCCAGGACTATATCGGGTCCTGACAGTTGGACATCTCCAACTTCCGCCCAGCAAACTGGCGTTCTACACTTTCTTCGGTACAAAGCTTCGAAAGGCGCTGTTCGAATACTCGAATGATAGCTATTATTGTATGAAAATTCAATCAACGAAAGATGGTCATCCCAACTCCCTCCTAAATCAATAACACAAGCTCGTAGCATATCCTCGAGTGTTTGTATCGTATGCTCGCTTTGGCCATCCGTCTAAGGATGATAAGCAGTGCTGAAGTTTAATTGAGTGCCTAACGATTGCTGAAAGCTTTTCCAAAAATGCGATGTGTATCTTGTATCCCTATCTGAGAAAATAGACACTAGCACTCCGTGAAGAGATACAATCTCATCCACGTACAGCGGAGCTAGCTTGTCGGAGCTGTGAGTTTCTTTAATCGGCAAGAAGTGGGCTGACTTGGTCAATTTGTTGACTATAACCCAAATAGTATCATTTCCGTGCTTTGTCTTTGGTAACTTTGTGATAAAATCCATGGTTACTGTTTTGGTCAAAAATTACCGAAGCAATTAAGTGATCAAATTAGTTAAGTGAGGTAGTGTGCTAAGAATGTGTGTTAAAAATATGTTGGTTCAATTGTTTACAAAAAACAGTTTTAAGGATACGGCTCAGGATATTGAGCTGTATCTATGATCAAACAATGAGCAAAAATGAAAAGGGTGACACAGGATATACGAGGAAAGCCCTTGATCAATCTAGATCGCCGGCACAAAACCTCAGGAGCTGACAATCGCAGCTGCCTTGTTCTTCTATTACTTCGAATATCAGGATACAGTACAGGATGTGATGCAGATCAACTAGGTGTTACAATGTAATTCGAGTACAAGTGTTTGTGTGTAGAGATTGCTAGTAGCTAGAGAAAAAGAGTATCAGTGAAAATTGTGTGCCTTAATCTGATCCGATCCATCTATTTATAGTAAAAGAAATTTAACAAACTACCCTATTAAACCGTGATTCGGCGGATATTCCCCATTCGAACGTTGTAGACCTGGTCTTTCGGGTTCAACGTCTCTCATATAACTGGTTTTCCCGAGTCTTAAGGAGAAGAGGTCCACTTGACCGTTAGTGACCCACAGTTTCTATCCTGCACGTGGTTAATTTAGTTAATACCAGGATATCGCACCAGGATGTTACCAATATCCTGATCCGATATCCTGATCACAAGTAAACAATCAAAAGCAGAATATTAGTCAGGATATATATGCTCAGAAAATGACCCATAACAATTGTCCCCAAAATATATCTGTTGGAATTCTGAATTCAAACAGATATATTTTAAACTTTTTCACCTGGATCGAGGCAATCAATACTACGAGACTTTTGAAATGACAACGTGCAACTTCCAAGGCATTATTTACTCTTTACCCCTATCCTTTAGCCTATAATTAGCCAAAATACTTTGCATTATGATCATCTCTATCTTCAAGCGAATTTCAGGTACTTTTTCTCTCTATCTCTTCCCTATTTTCCCTGTTTAAATCCGCTACTCTCCGGTTGTAATCCTCCATGGCTACCCGCACTAGATCCCAAACGGCGGACTCCACTCCCCCTTTTCATAGACAAAACCTGCTTAAGGAACCTTCGAAAGAGGTATGTTCTTTCGATAATGCCGATATTGCAGCTTTACAAGCTTCCGGCGCCTTTCCCGCCGGTACAATTTTCCGTCCCTTCGACCGAGAGGTCCGATCGGATTTTTGTTCTGACGAGTGGGTATGCTTCTTCGCTTATCCTTTCTCCATAGGGCTGCAGTATCCATTTTCCCCTTTTATTTCTCGTTTCTTCGAGCTCACAGGCCTTAGCTTAGCCCAAATCATGCCCATGGTTTGGCGCATGTTAGTCACCTTGGAGCGGATTAAGGCTCGTCATATGCCCAACCTTTGCATCGAAGATCTGCCGATGGCCTATCGCTTAAGATCTCATGGATCCAGCCGGTTCCTTCTATTTTCTATCTCCAAAGATCCTCTTATTCTTAAGGCTACCAAGAACAAGGATAAATGGACAAGAAAATTCTTCTATGTAAAAAGGGATTCCATTGATAGGGGTTTTGACCTTCCTAAGAGATGGTTGACTTCTGGTAGGATTTAGGGTTTTAGGAATATCCCCAATTATATCCCGAGACTATATCTTGAACTGGTATCCTGATATGTTTACTCCTTTTTTGCAGCAAACTTCAAGGAATTAGCTCCCCCAAGTGCCGAATCGGAAGGGAGGATAAAAGAAATCTACAAGCTTCCGGAAAGTGAAAGGTCCTTTACCCTGCTACTCATAAGTCAAAGTCAAAGATCAAGTTCCAACATGTCTGCTAAGCATATTCTCAGTAATTATCTTTATTCATTAAACCGATTATCTTTCAGAGGTATGATGAGTTTAAAAATATCTTCCCTCGTACAGTGCCAGTTGTCAATCTTGAAGGCTTCCAACTTGACGAGTTGGATAGTTACTCCAGCCTTGTACCTGTCAAGCAAGAATCTAAGCCGAAGTCGTCTGCCACACCGAAGCCTACCAGTTCAAAGACTACTACTGCTCCCAAAGCTCCTCCAGCATCCAGGACCCGGGCCTCTAGCTCCCGGAAGAGAAAAGAAATGGACTCTCCAGCTGCCTCCGAGACATTCTCTCTCGAGAACCATGGATTTAGTGAAGCCACTTTATTCCTCAAGCATGTGAAAATTCCCATCCGATATCCTGAGCATGCATGTTAACCATTATCCTGCACATTTTATATTGATACATGTGTCTTTAACTACAGGGCTTGGAACGTCTCATGCACTTGTATGAAGATGCCTGCGGGCTTAATAAGATGCTAGAGATCAGGCTCGAAAAAGCTGAAGCCAGTATAGCTGATCAAGGAGCGATTGCGGCCACCAAGTCCCAGCATTATGAAGATAAATTCAAGGCGATAACCCAGGAGCACCAAGCTGCCCTTCACAAAGCCAAGGAGGATGCTCAAGCCAAGCTAGATGCCGCCCTTCTTCAATACCAACAGGATATGAGTTCCTATCGGGACAGCCTCAAAGGATCCGTTGTTATTTCCCTTCTCCAAGCCAGGTTAAGGATGGCTTATGAGGCCAAAGCCTTGGGCTTCGAATGCCCTTCCTGGAACATCAAGGCTTGGGAAGCGAAATTACAGGATCTTGGAGGTCATCCTGTTGCACATCCCGCAAAGCACGCTGGTGAAGAGCCTTTTAAGGTGGCAGAGGAGGTGGCCAATGCTGGTGATGATGCTGAGAAGAATCCTGAGGGTGATGCTGGTGCAGATGCTGGGAAAGAGGTTGCTGGTCAAGAAGGTGCTGCCCTTTAGGCAGCGAAGTGGGCGATGATGGATATACGTGCCAAGGCCGGAGCCCACTTTTTTAAATTCAATGGTCTACATTTCCTGTCTTTGAACAATTTATATTTCCTACATTAGTACAATACGATGACCAAAGGTGGATGGGTCCTGGGTTTTAGGACGAAGCCCTTGGTCATCGGTTAGTATAACCTGTTTTGAATGACGTAACGGTTGGAGGTGGACAGGTCCCGTTTTGAGATAAAATCTTCAACCGTTATGTAAGTATGGTAAAAACTAATCGTGCTTTTGGCGGATGGGCCTCGGTTTGAGGTGAAACCAAAAGCACAACTTTTGACATGTTAATAATATAACCTCCTTTTGACTTGTTTGTTGTTGCCTTCTAATTTCTGTCATGCACTTCTTAGTTTAGATTTTATCTTTGCAAAATTTGTGCAACTATCTTTTGAAAATATCTTGATCAATATACTCAGTGATATCTTATGAAGACCTTTACCAAATAGAATTTCTCAAAATCCAAACAATTTCAGACAAAATTTCTAAAGAATAAAAAATAGTCTATTTTCCAAAACCTGTTTTGATAATACTTGTTTGATCAGAGTATTAATTTTCAATCCAAGTATCATCTCCCAAATATTCCAATCAAATATCCCGAAACGTATCCCCAAAAACACATTTTAAAGACATATCCTAACGATATATCCTTACCAGGATATTTTGAGCCTTAAACAGAGTTAAACAATTCATGTGAGGTTCACAAAGGAAAGATCATACCAGGAATTGATTGTAACCCCTTTTGCAACTTCTCCCACTAAGATGTCCCCAGTCCGAGACACTTAGCCCAATTTTGATTTTTTGAGCTTCACACAATTGCTTTAGAAGGAATGTCCCCTGTGCATGAAGTCTATAAACACTTAGAAAATTTTTTAATATCAATTCCAACTGTTTAGACAATTCTCGTGTTACAGGGGTAAAACCCAAAAATATACTGGAGATAAATCCTTAGTATCCTGGGGAAAATCCCAAATTTTCATGCGCTACAGGCGGGAGTGTATAAACTCCAAGACTTAGAAAGGTGATAACCTTTAAACCTTAGAGAGTATGAAAATACCCTTTCGTGAGAGACGGTGATCAATCTTCATATACCTTTAGGATTTAGGATATAGCCAATAGTAACGAAATTGTCAGCCACTTTTACATGAACTGGTCCCGCCACCTTGAACTATTCCCGAATAACTTGCGCTCCAGGCGGGGTGTTTAAACCCAATTCGGAAGAAAGGTGAATACCTTTAAACCTGTGAAGGGATTAGGATCCCTTAGACGTGAGAGAGGGGGCCAATCCTCTAATCTTCTGAAGTATCCTGAATGTATATCCTGGAGCTATATCTCGAAGCATATACTGCAAAACAACTGTAAGCTAAGGTGGGTGTTAGCCTGGCTAACACCCCTCCGATGCTTAAGTGAGTAATGGGTTCAAAACAGTAAATAATATTAAAATTTAATAAAAGAGACAGAATCCATACCATCCTGAGTTAGAATCTAAATTCCATACTCACTTGAAATAGAGTTTTAGATGTATAGCATTCCAGGATCTCGGTAGCATATCCCCCTCCATTTTCTTGAGTCGGTATGCTCCTTTTCCTGATTCTGATTCAACCTCATAGGGTCCTTCCCATTTTGGAGCCAACTTTCCATCAGCAGGATTAGTAGTATTCTGAAAAGCCTTTCTCAATACCCAATCTCCAACTTGAAATCTTCTAGTCCTTATATTCTTGTTATATGCTTTAGATATCCTCTGTTGATATGCTGCCATCCTTAGCCTTGCTGCATCTCTTGTCTCATCAATAGTATCCAGTTCCTGGCATAGGACTTCAGGATTCTGCTCAGGATCCCGGAGGTTGGATCTCGTTGTAGGTATCACCATTTCTGTCGGGATCACCGCTTCTGCTCCAAACACCAAGGAAAACGGGGTTTGGCCAGTTGCACTTTTCACTGTCGTCCTATCAGCCCACAAAACAAAGGGTAATTCTTCTGCCCATCTTCCTTTCTTAGCCCCTAGTCTCTTTTTCAAGTTGTTGACAATTATCTTGTTTGAGGATTCTGCTTGTCCATTTGCTTGAGGATGCACTGGAGTAGATGTGATCATTTTGATTCCCCAACTCTTGCAAAAATCAGTAGTCCTCTTGCTTATAAACTGAGAGCCGTTGTCACAAATTATTTCAGCTGGTACCCCAAACCTGGTCAGGATATTCCTCTTTATGAAGGACACTACTTCTTGGTCTCTAACTTGGACAAATGCTTCAGCTTCAACCCATTTAGAAAAATAGTCAGTCATTGCCAGCATAAAGACTTTTCCTCCCGGAGCCTTTGGTAATTTTCCTACTATATCCATTCCCCACTTCATGAATGGCCAAGGAGAAACAATAGGATACAGTGGTTCAGCAGGCTAATGTAATATATTACTGTGCCTTTGACATGCATCACATCTTCGAGCATATTCTGCAGCATCTTTTCTCATCGTCGGACAATAATATCATGTTCTTAATACCTTTGAGAATAACGACATGCCCCCAGTATGGTTACCACAATCCCCTTCGTGTATATCCTGAAGCACTTCCTTAGTTCCGGGATCGTCTAAGCACCTCAGATATGGTCCTGCAAGAGATTTCTTATACAAGACATTATTTATAATAGTGAATCGTGATACCTTCATTCTAAAGGCCTTAGGATTCTCATCCTTTGGGACGTGTCCTTCCTTGAGATATCTTATAATTGGAACCATCCAGGACTTGGGATCCTTCTTAGGATACTCATCAGGATCCTGAATACTTAGTACTTCCTTATCCTGAGGATTCATCGCAGGATATAAGATATGTAACATTGGTATTCGGGTTCCTTCCGGTATCCTGACTGATGATCCTAGATTCGCCAAGGCATCAGCTTCAGCATTATCCTCTCTTGGTACCTGTTCAAGTGTGAAAATATCAAAATATCCTGCTAATTTTTTGAGAATTTCGAGATACTCGATTAACTTCTCACCTTTAACTGCATAGGATCCATTAAAATGATTAGTGATTAACAAGGAGTCAACATATACTTGCAAATTCTTGATACTCATATTTTTAGCCAACTCTAATCCTGCAATTAAAGCCTCATATTCTGCTTCATTATTAGTAGCAGGAAATTCACACCTAACAGCCTGGGGTAATATGTCCCCCTGTGGCGATTTTAGTAGTATACCTAAACCTACACCTCTTACATTAGATGCACCATCAGTATATAATGTCCAGGATTCTAAGTTTTCTCCCAGCTGCTGTACTTCTAAGTCTACTTCATTTTGAATGTCACTACTGAAATCAGCCACAAAGTCAGCTAAAGCCTGAGACTTTATGGCATTTCTAGGCTCATAAACTAAATCATAGGCACTTAATTTTACTGACCACTTAGCCATC
Organism: Helianthus tuberosus; assembly: GCA_030545235.1. NCBI lineage: Eukaryota > Viridiplantae > Streptophyta > Magnoliopsida > Asterales > Asteraceae > Helianthus > Helianthus tuberosus. The sequence continues at coordinate 19,741,077 of CM060443.1, read as the reverse complement.
CTACCCGACATCTCAGGTTTCCTAAACACGTTCTTAACAGGATAATTAGTTTTAACATAAATCCTATGTGTTTCAAAGTAATGTCTAAGTTTAGTCGATGCCATAACTAAAGCTAATATCAATTTTTCTAGATGAGAATATCTAGTTTCAGCATCTAATAAACTTTTACTAACATAATAAACAGGATATTGCTGACCTTCATGGTCCTTTATAAGAACGGCACTTACAGCATTCCCTGATACTGCGAGGTACAGGGACAGTGGTTCACCATTTTCAGGCTTCATCAATAGAGGTGCAGTTGAGAGATACTGCTTCAAATCCTGCAGGGCTGCTTCATGCTTCTCTTTCCATTCGAACTTCTTGTTTTTCTTCAGGATATCATAAAATTCCTTGCATTTCTCGGAGGATCTTGAGATAAATCTGTTCAATGCTGCTACTCGCCCTGTTAACCGTTAAACATCCTTCATATTTGAAGGTGATTTGATATCCAAGATAGCTTTAATCTGCTCCGGGCTTGCCTCTATTCCTCTTTTAGTCACCATATATCCTAGAAACTTTCCTGTCCCCACTCCAAAATGGCACTTAGCAGGATTTAATTTCATGTTATACTGATCCAGGATATCGAAAGCTCCCTTAATATCATGGAGGTGATCTTCAGCGTTTTTAGATTTTACTACCATGTCATTGATGTACACCTCCATAGTGTCCCCCAGCTTGTCTTTGAACATCATGTTTACCAATCTTTGGTATGTTGCACCTGCGTTTTTTAAACCAAAGGGCATAGCAGTGTAACAATAAATACCTGTCGGTGTCATGAAGGCAGTATCCTCTTGGTCTGAAGGTTCCATTTGGATCTGCTGAAATCCTGAGGATGCATCCATGAAGGTTAACATTTCATGGCCGGCAGTAGCATCCACCATTGAATCAATATGAGGAAGAGGAAATGGGTCTTTGGGACAAGCTTTATTCAGGTCCGTGTAATCTACACAAACTCTCCATTTCCCATTTTTCTTCTGTACCAGGACTACATTTGCTAGCCACTTGGGAAATTTGACTTCCCTGATCATCTTGGACTTCAGTAGTCTTTCGACTTCTTCTTGAATAATTATGTTTCGTTCTGGAGCAAACTTCCTTCTCTTTTACTGCATAGGCTTGAAAGACCTGTCAATTCCAAGCTTGTGAGTTATAATATCCATAGAAATACCTGTCATATCCTCGTGTTTCCACGCGAACGTCGACATCCTGCATTTTAGAAAATTAGTCAATTAATTTTCAATATCCTGAGGGATATTGGTTCCTACGAGCACCGAGATATCCGGATTATCCTGATCCAGGAAAATTTTCTTTACATCCTGCTCCGAAGCCTCCATGATATCCTGGGCCCGCATCTTTAATTGCTATGCTGCATTAGGCTTGGTGGAAGATTTCATTGAGGATGAGTAACATTCCTTCGCCTCCTGTTGATCACTATTAACCTTGACAACCCCCCAAGGGGTAGGGATCTTGATGCACTGATGGTAAGTCGATGGCACAGCCTTCATATCATGGATCCATGGCCTGCCTAGTATGATGTTATAGCAGGATAGGGAGTCCATCACACAGAAATGTTGTATTGAATTTGTTGGATCGTCGTGTGACCCTAACGAGTCAATCTGAGTAGTTCATCATCAAAAACAAAGGCGGAATCAATGTAAATGATGTCAACACAGCTTGTTCCTTTTCAATCTTTATCTATTACTGATTTCCTGAGCTTTTACAATACAATTCTGACAAAATTTTGGCAGCACCTCAGCTCTCTCAAACTAATTCTGTATGAAATGAGACCACACAACCCCTATATATAGTTGAACTAATTTCGTTTGAAAGTGGCAAGGCCCATTTCAAACGAAATTACCTTTTTTAATTTCGTTTGAACTGTACCTTGTCACCTTCAAACGAAATCACCCATTTAAACATGATCAAACCCTAAATTCTATCCTGTTGTGTGCTCGTTTATCCTATCTAGACATAAGACTCGATTAAGACAAAGTTAACAGACACTAGATGCACCAACAGACTCCCCCTTGGATGTTGACGAAGTCTTCAGCGTCGAGTCTTTAGTCTTTGTCTCTCTCCAAATTGTCTTGACATTGTAAAGCTCCCTTCAATTCTTCCATCAACAGCTAGCATAAATCACAGAATCTGAATCTTTAATATCTTCAAGCTCCCCCTTGAATGTAGATTCAGGAACTGTATCTGACTTTCAGTCTTCAGACTCCCCCTATCAGTAGCCTGGGATCTTGCTAAGTTGCTTTTAATCACAAACCTGTTACCTGCACAATCTCTACCTAAATATAAGATATATGACAATAATAGTTTCAGTTCAAACTTACCGTTAACCTCAATTGATAGAATTATCAGTATATAAAAATCCACTTAAGGATTCAGGTCCAAATTAATGACCCTGATTACTCAATTTGTCTACCAAGTCCAACTTAATGACCTTGGTTGATCTGAGATAAATCACACTGACATTTTGTACAAAACTTTTTCAAACAAATTTCTGAAATTTTACAAGTTTCAAATTAATGAACTTGCTTTAACTTTTCATTTTCACAAACTTATTATGATTAGCTCCAAACTCATCCTCCAGCCCAGAAACTTCCTGCATCTGCTTCAATTCGAATCTGAAGATCAGCTTTTCACTTTGGTTTGTCGGAAAAAAAAACAGAAATGTAAAATCTTTTTGAATTTTTTTTAATAAAGTTTCTAAACTAGAAATGAAATACAAAAATATAATGCAGTAAAAGTAAACTATTTACAAACATATTTTTGGTGAGCGTGTTAGGGAATCATATCAGCTATTCGAAAAGTCACAAGTACCATTAAGCTTTAATTACATATTCAGAATTAAACAATTCACTTAGATTGTCGATATACTGATCCACTTAAATTTTCACACACATTTCAATCTGTCCAGGATACGGATTAAGTGTTTTATTGACTTAAACTTATTCATGTGTCCCATCTCTTGAATATACTCCCGTATCCAAATCCCAATATTCAGTCTTACAGGTGAGTATACCACAGATGATATCTGTAAGGGGTTAAATTGCTAAACCATGAAAGCTCAGGTCAGAACTTCCGTTCAGCAGAGAGATGACGGTTCGACTTTAGTGGGTCCCCTTTAGAGGATCTTTTTTACAACAGCATTTATTAGCAATTTTATTGTCTCATCATTTTATGCTGAGGGCGGCGCTATTTTTCAAGCAAGCAGTAAAGTATTCTCCGGGGACTAGGCCATTGCTTCCGCAAAATCAGAGATCCCGGGATAATACTCCAGATATCACTGAGTATAAAGACCTAGTATCTCAGAAAGAGGGATCTTTCAAACAAGATTTCAGGGGTTACCTATATATCCAAGTAGTGTTCCCCACGAAATAAGTAAGTAAAGATTTAGGTTTATATCCCGAACAACCCTACTAAATGTGTAAAAACCTATCGGCACATCATCAGCGAGACTGTTTAAGACTTTTTAGACTTTACATATCTTTAGCATACCGTAACTGTCAAGCCGATGTACTATCATTTTCCCTTTTTACACAAGCTCTTTTCTGATTTTCTATTGTTTTTGTATTTTGAAAATATCTCATAACAAGCTCTTTTCTGATTTTCTATTGTTTTTGTATTTTGAAAATATCTCATGTTTTTTTATTTTTGAAATTTTTACTGTTTTTGTATTTTCTGAAAATATTACCCTACTCTCCCCCTAAATACCAAAACAGGTAAAAAATCGATAAACCATTGCAGATTGCTTCTCAACATCATCTACAATGTCTCCTTCATCAATGCCAAGGATCTCCTCCAACACCGATAAAAGCTTCATACCATTCAATTTTAACAAGTATTGAAAACGATTTTTATCAAACGCTTTGGTATGTAAATCAGCTTTTTGCTCGTTAGTGTGGATTTTCTCAATTCGTATCAACTTCTTCTCGAAGCAATCGCGAATGAAGTGATGACGAATTTCTATGTGTTTCGTTTTAGCGTGATGTACTGGATTTTTAGTTATGTTTATCGCTGCCTCATTATCAACAAAGATAGGGGTGTTTAGAAATTGCAAACCGTAGTCGCGCATCTGTTGCTGGATCCACAAGATCTGAGAACAACAACTGCTCACAGATACATATTCAGCTTCACATGTGGATAAAGCTACAGAGGTCTGCTTCTTGCATTGCCAGGTAACCAATCTTGGTCCAAAGAACTGGCACCCCGCTGTTGTTGATTTAGCGTTAACTTTGCAGCATCCGAAATCAGAATCGGAATACCCTTCGAGCGTGAAATCGCCTTCTCTTGGATACCACAACCCCCATGATGGAGTTCCCTTCAGGTAGCGTAATATCCTTTTCACAATCACCATATGCGAAGCTCTCGGGTTAGATTGAAATCTTGCTGCGAGGCAGGTTGGATACATAATATCGGGTCTTGAAGCTGTCAAATACATTAACGAACCGATTATAGAACGATACAACATTTCATCTACCTTCTCTCCGGTGAGATCAGGGTTTATCCCATGGTTCGTCGCTAATGGGGTGGAAGCTGGAGTAGAACCTGACATCCCAAATTTCTCTAAGATATCAAGAACATAATTCGTCTGATGTATGAAAATTCCTTTGGGTAGTTGATCAACCTGCAGTCCCAAAAAGAATTTCATCTCACCCATCGATGACATTTCAAATTTCTGCTTCATCACTCGTTCGAAATCTTTGCACAGATTTTCATTTGTTGACCCAAATATGATGTCGTCCACGTATATTTGAACTATTAGAAGATGTCCGTCGACCTCTTTGGTGAAGAGAGTTGCATCCACTTTTCCACGAATGAAGCTGTTGGCTAGTAGGTGTTGAGACAATGTCTCGTACCAAGCTCTCGGGGCCTGGTGTAAACCATACAGCGCTTTATCCAGCAAATAGACCTTGTCTTTGTGGATTGGATCGGTGAAGCCCGGTGGCTGACCGACATATACCTCTTCTTTTACCTTCCCGTAGAGAAACGCCGATTTCACATCTAGCTTATAAACTTTGAAATTTTTCCAAGATGCAAATGCTAGGAAGATTCTGATCGCTTCTAGTCTAGCAACCGGAGCATACACTTCGGTGAAATCTATACCCTCCTGCTGACTAAAGCCCTGGACTACGAGTTGAGCTTTGTTACGAACAACAACCCTTCTATCATCCCTCTTGCACTTGAACACCCACTTGGTGTTTATCTTCCTCTGACCATCAGGCAAGTCTACTAATTTCCACACACCTAACTTCTCAAAATGACTCAACTCTTCTTGCATGGCATTGACCCAAGAATCTTCAGTTAGCGCCTCCTTATATGTTCGTGGTTCAATCTGCGAAATAAAACAACTAAGTGAAAACTCAGTTTGTAAAGGAGCAACTGTAGAATAAAAACAAGTAAGCCCTTGGTCAATTTGACGTCTTGTGCGAACGCCTGATTGCAATTCTCCAATTATCAATTCCTCTGGATGGTATGAAAGAGTTCTCGGCAACACCTCGCCTGGAACATCTACCTCGCCTTCCAAATTTGTGACATTCTGATTTGCACCTTGTTCACTGACTGGGTTTGTTTGACTTGAAATCTGGATCTGCTCCCCCTCAGAATCTGAATCACTATGATCAAAGACTGGTCTATCATCAGATTCTTGATTATCGTTGACTACCGTCTGATTGTCAAGAGATTCCTGAATATCATCATGTTCACCAGCATTGCTTGGACCTGCTTCATCATCATTCAAAGCTTGTCGTTGACGACCAAAAGTTTCTGCTGGGAATCTTTCCTGTGATTCTTCATACTCTCTCAAAATATCCAACTCGTCAAAGAAATCATGTTCTTCTTCCTTTTCTTCTTCCATGTCAAACGAATCCCATAAAGTATCGTAATTAAAACGCCATGAGTCACCGGGATTCTGAGGCGGCATAGTATACCCCTGACACTCAACATGTTGTGCTTCGATGATCTGCTTCAAGCTTGGAACAAAGACTCGTTTCAATGGACTAGCATAACCCACGAAAATTCCTTCAATGCTCTTTGCACCAAATTTACCAAAAGGCTCTAGAACTGTACAGGGAGACCCAAACGGTTCTAAATACTTCAGGTTCGGTTTACGGTTGTTGATCAGCTCGAAACATGTCTTGTTGAATTTCTTCACTGTGAGAACCCGGTTGAGTGTATAGCACGCAGCTGAGACAGCTTCTGCCCAAAAATTTACAGGTAGTTTGGAATCAGCAAGCATCGTCCTGGCCGTTTCGATTAGTGTCCTGTTGTTTCTTTCAGCTACTCCATTCTGCTACGGAGTGTAAGGAGCACTAAATTCATGCAATATACCTCTCTCATCACAATATTCTTCCATCTTGTTGTTCTTGAACTCAGTACCATTATCACTTCTGATTCTTCTGATACGCCTTTGGTACAAATTTTCAATTTTTCTGAACAACGCCATTAAGCTTTCGAAAGTTTCATCCTTTGTCTTCAGAAAAGAAACCCATGAATATCTCAAGTAATCATCTGTTACTACTAGACAGTAGAGATCCCCGGTAATAATTTTAAAGTTCACTGGACCAAACAGATCCATATGGAGCCTCTCTAACGGTCTTGAGACTGAGTTGACTTTCTTTTTAGGATGTGATTTCTTCTTTTGCTTTCCTTTGACGCAACTTATACACTCTCCTTCCAGATGAAAACCTTTCACATGAACACCAGTTACTAAGTCGTTATGTACCAGGTGATTCATTTTTCAGAGATGAATATGGCCCATCTTTCGATGCCATAACTTTGACTATTTTCCGTTGCTCTTGACACAAAACAGTGAGCTTGACCCGTGGTTGTAGTAGCTACGCTCATGTCCACCACGTACAGATCATTCACTCTAGGTGCCCTCATGATAATCCATTCTTCGGGAACAACAAATCCTGGTTTCAAGATCAAACATTCTTTGTCTGTAAAGTGCGTCGTATACATGCGATGTAATTCACTCTTTCAAACGTTACAATGCCATTCGATAAAGTTCCTTCTCCAACTATTCGACCACCCTGATTTCCTGCGAATCCCACGTAACCTCCATTAAACCCTCTAACATCATACAGTAGGGTTTTCTTCCCTGTCATGTGCCGAGAAGCTCCACTATCCATAATCCAACGTGAAATGGATCTTGGAAGCTCCTGCGCATTTCAAAAACATTTAGTGAGATTTTGATGCCACCCAAGCCTCTTTTAACTCGGGTAACTTGACATTGATGTGAGATTTTGCAATGTAAAGTGGCGGAAAATTTTTGTCATTCATCTTCAAGCTATCTTCAGATCCAACCTTAACCTTTTTGTATAAGAAGAACTCATCTTTCTTAGATTGACCAGTTGATTGATTTTTCTTTTGAACATTCTTCTTCTCTGGTAGAGTAGAAGATTGTTTCTCCAATTGTTCATAATAATCCAAAGGAACATCCATCTTTACCGGAGTGGTAGAAGACGATTGTTTTTCTGACTCTGAAACCTTTGGTTTTGGAGAACTTTTTGGCTTCCATGTTTGTTGAGACGATGCAACCCGTTTGTAAAACTTGTCAATTTTAGGTACCATATTCTTAACAGGTTCAGTTTTGATCTTGTTGTGGTCATTTTTCAAAACCTTTTTCCCAACAACCAATGGAGCTTTTCCTTTTGTATCAACCTTCTTTTTCGAACTCTCAGCAACTTCAGACTTAGGCTTAAAGTTGGTACACTTTCGTGCAATATGCCCAACTTTGTTACACTTGAAGCATGTACGAGTATCAACTACTCGACTTGTGCCTTCAGTCTGAGGCTGTGAGGCCTTTTCCTCAAAGAACTCTTCATTCGACTTTGAAAAAATCTCAGACACCTGCTCGGAAGGAGAACTCGAGCTCTTTACAAACACCTTTTTCTCAGCAAACTTCTTGTTTTGAAAATTCTTTCTCTGATAATTCTTACCACCCTGATATCCACCCGACCATCTGTTTTGATTTTTGTTATAAAAACGCGGTGGAACAAATGGTTTCTTATAGTAAGTTTTATCTTTTTCAAAATTCATTTGCCTCTTTGTCTGATTCAAACCTTCTACTTCAGACAAATCAATTTCAACCAGTTTGAAAACATTTTTCAACTTGTCCATATTATCATTCTCCAGAGGAAACTCATAATCCGAATACAACTTATCCGATCCCGACATCTTGTACATGACAAGAGTAGGTTCTTCATTTAAGTTGTTTTTGGACTTTGGTTTCGTAATGTAATTGTTCAGAAAAAACTCTTCATCCTCAACTGTATCACTATTAGATTTCAAAACACTTTCAGCCATACCTTTCACAATCTCAGTTTGAACACTATCATCAGATGAAGAAAATGTAACATCAATTGACTCAGGAAGTTTTATTTCATTTGTTTCATCTTCATCATTAACCAACCCAGATGTTTTCTTTGAAAATTGTTTAACACTGGAGGTGGAACCTGATGATACCCAACCCCAGTTCCATCCGAGTAAACATCTTCGCCTGCTTTGTTTTTCCCAATAGGTTTAGGAACAATGTGTTGTAAAACAAAGCTTGCGGAGTTGTAACTGGTTAATTTTAGATTGATACGCTCATTCTCAATCTTAGCTTCTTCAAACTGAAGCTTCAATTTAGCAATCTCATCCAGTTGTTGGTTGATTTGCTCTTCTTTGTATCTAAGAACCACAGTTAAATGCTCATTTTCTTTATTGGTTTTACCGTTTCTTTCATCAGAATCTTTTACCGTTCGTTTTAGTTTGTCAAAATTTTCTGAGAGTTTACGATTTTCAAGAATTAGCTTTTCATTCTCTTTCCTAATTCTTTCTACTTCAATTTTATCATTTTCAATTTTCTCAGTTAAATTTTTAGCTCGATCATTTGAAGCTTTTAACATTTTATCACGGTCTAGAATCTGATCTTCAACCTTTCTGACTCTTGTTGTCAGTTCTTCAACCTTTGTATCACTAAGGTAATTGAATGTACTACGAAACTTGCAGTTTTTCATGCAACTTTTGCAGTCACTATCACCTTTGACTTTCTTACCTGACTCTTTTGTTGAAATATTTGGACTGGCCTTGCTTTTAGACTCAGATTCAGACTTAGAGTCTACCTCAAGTTCCTTTGCAGCAAGCACTTTGTCAGCCATCTTCCCCAAGTTTTCAGCGGTGAATTCTTGTGAAGTATCAATAATCCCACCATCAATCTTCTGAGACTGCGACTCATTCTCTTTCTCTTTCTCTTTTTCTTTTTCTTTCTCTTCTCCACCTCTCCACCATTCTCTCTGTAAGGTTTCTTCTTTTTCAGCAAATTCCTCAATGAAAGCTTCTATACTAAGAGTTTTCGTATCAATAGCAATGTTTCCTTGAGGATCAAGGTAACATTCTCTATCAGCATCCCATCTCTTTGCTCTCCTGGCTTCACTGAACACCTTAGATAATCTCATCATCTTGAATTCTGCTCTCTGCTTTCTACTTTGGTATTTTTGTTCTTCATTTCTGGTGTCTTTGTAAGGAATAATCTTTTCTGCTACGAAAGCGTATCCTACTGCATCTTCCTCTGGTAGCTCACTCCAATCAAAACCTTCGTCAACATGAATAACAGCTAGAGCTCTTGATTTTTCTTTGGGGGCATCCTCAATCTGCTTCATTCTGGGTGGTTCTGATTTATTTTGATGATATATCGCTCTTTTGTAGTAATCCTCACGGAATGGATTTGCAGTATCATCAGCAGAAGCATTACGACATTCACGTTTGAAATGTCCTTTTTGTTTACACCTGAAGCACGTGACTTTTGATTTGTCAAAGCCAAGTTTTGTGGACGGCCCTCCGATAGAATGTCTCCCAGTAATCTCCATGAATCGTTGCGCTCTCCGGACTGCACTGGCCATACACCACCTAATATCGATCAGTTCCATCTCTTCAGGATCTATTTGATCATAGTCCTCCTTAGTCAGGTTGGTGTTTCCAATCTTGCCCGCCACGAGGCTCTCGTACGATTCTAACACCGATGCTAAGAACACCATTTGTTGTTTTGCTGACTCTTCACTAAAATTTTGAGCGTTCTTCAGATCCACAACAATATTACATTGGAACAGATTCTTTGATGCAGATTGGCTTGGAGTTGTTGAAGAAGATCCACTATGAAAACCACTGTAAGGAGTTTCTTGATTCACATTATTTGAACTCTCTGCAGAAAATGTTGTTCTTGGAGAACCAGTCTAAGGTAGATTTCCTCTGTAGTACAGCTCCACATTCTCCTGATATGATGAGTTGTTGACTTTGCTAGATTTCTTGATCTCCAACTCGTGACTCTCCAGTCTTTCGATAAGCCGATCCACTGTCAACTCTTCAGACTTGATTGTATTCTTCAGCATTAAAGCAAAGTACTGCCAATCTTGTTCATTCGGCAGCGAGTCGAACAGTTTGTCAACCAACTCTTCTTGAGTATATACAATTTTGTGTCTTGCCAGCTCCAATTTCAGATGCCCGAATCTCTCAATCATCTTGGAAACAGACTCGTTCTTTAAACAACCAAATAAATCAAACTCTTTTCTTAACAGTTTCTTTTTGTTTTTGACTATCTCAGCACTACCTACACATTTTACCCTCAGTTTCTCCCAAAGATCTTTTGAATTTTCATATTCAATCAATGAAATTATATCATCTCTCACAGACTGATGAATCAAAGTGATGCATTTTGGTTCAGCAACATATCTTTCAATCTCATCAGTATCTGTCAAACTTTCACCAAACCATCCTCTAACATAACCATTCTTTAAACTTTTCCAGCTTGGATATGCAAAATCTTGAAGCCACTCGTCAAATCTTGTAGCCCACCTATTATAATCTTCAATCGCTAACAGTTTTGGAGGTTTGTTGTATGTCCCATAAGAACTCTCTACACTCAAAGCATCATTGAGAGTTTTCTTTGCACTTTATGTCGGTGTAGTTTCATTCGTGTTATTTGTTGTGCCATCTCCCAAACCAGTGGTATAAGCAAACACATCACAGAAAGGATTCATGAAATCATCCATCTTTCAAGTACCTGAAACGATCAACAAACACTTAGAAAAATTTTTGGATTTTTGAACAAAAGTAGTTTCAAACAGAATTAGTTTGAATGGAATTGCTCAAACGGTATAAGTCCTTCAAACGGAATAATGCTATCTCAAACGAAATCTCTAATTTCGTTTGAGATTTCAAACGAAATCACCTAACAAGTATGAGCTTCAAACAAAATTATGCTATCTCAAACGAAATCTCTAATTTTGTTTGAGATTTCAAACGGAATTACCAAGTAGAATCTAATAACCACTTTCAAATGAAATCTCTAATTTCGTTTGAGACAACACCTCATTAAAATGGAATTACTGATCTAGTATGAACTTTCAAACGAAATTACAATAAGGTGCACTCTCAAGCAAAATCAACCAGACATTTCAAGCGAGATACTCGTTTCAAACAGAATTAACCACACTCTTCAAACGAAATCAGATATAATGTGCATTTTCAAACAAGATTACCAGGATATTTCAAACGAAATTATCTATGACGTCATCATTTTTCGATATGTTTCAAACAAAATTATGTATTTGATCAAGTTTTAAGCTGATTTTAGGTCCAAATCTTTCACGGATTAGTTAAAACTATGTTTCGCCTGATATATGTGAGTTTTAAGCCATTTCAACCTTTAAATCTTGTTCAAATCAAAAAAGAAAGAGTAGAAGTCAGAGAATCCGATGAAATCAAGCTGAATTGGTATGAACTCCTCGTCCTGAGCTCAGATACCACTTGTTGGATCATCGTGTGACCCTAACGAGTCAATCTGAGTAGTTCATCATCAAAAACAAAGGCGGAATCAATGTAAATGATGTCAACACAGCCTGTTCCTTTTCAATCTTTATCTATTACTGATTTCCTGAGCTTTTACAATACAATTCTGACAAAATTTTGGCAGCACCTCAGCTCTCTCAAACTAATTCTGTATGAAATGAGACCACACAACCCCTATATATAGTTGAAATAATTTCGTTTGAAAGTGGCAAGGACCATTTCAAACGAAATTACCTTTGTTAATTTCGTTTGAACGGTACCTTGCCACCTTCAAACGAAATCACCCATTTAAACATGATCAAAACCTAAATTCTATCCTGTTGTGTGCTCGTTTATCCTATCTAGACATAAGACTCGATTAAGACGAAGTTAACAGACACTAGATGTTATGGGTGAAATTCTGAGCCCATATCCTGGAAAATATCTTGATTTATATCTTGGTTATATAGTATCTGTTTACATCCGGGATGCTGATTCAGGATATTGGTAACATCCTGAATGGTATCCTCAGGATTACTAACGGATTATGTGCAGGTACGTGGGTTAGAAGCTATCAACGTTCACGAAGACTCATTCCGCGGAAGACTCGGTCCAAGTTGTTCAAAGAAAGACGTTAAGCCCGCTTTATTTGGCTCCAAACGGCTACTTATGGAATATTCGGGAGCATCCCATATTTATAGGAATTTTAGTTTCTAATTTGTAACTATAAATAGGTGGGTATACCAGATCGAATAGGACATCACATTCACACTCGCTACACTCTAACACTCGCTCTCAAACAATTCTCACTTTCATACAAAATCATTGTAACACTTAGCGATCTGGTCTATATCCTGCACTGTATCATGACGTTTGAAGTAATAAGAAGAACAAGGCAGCTGCGATTGTCAGCTCCCGAGGTTTTATGCCGGCGATCTAGATTGATCAAGGGCTTTCCTCGTACATCTCGTGTCGTTTACTTTACTTTTGCTCATAGTTTGATCATAGATACAGCTCAATATCCTGAGCCGTATCCTGAATATTGATTTTCTAAATAACTTAACAAGCATATTTTCAATACACTTTCTAGCACACTACCTCACTTTACTAATTTGATCACTTAATTGCTTCGGTAATTTTTTACCAAAACAATTTGGCGCCCACCGTGGGGCAAGTGGTGCTCTCTTTACTAAAAATTTTTTGTGAAATCGCTAATCGGCTTTCTATTTTCAAAATTTTTTGCCACATTGTCCATAATGGCCTCAAGATCAAACATGAGCTCCTCCACTGTGTCTGCTATGACTTCTGCTACTACCGGTTCGGTGCTTCCACCACCTCCTCCAAGGATGCCAGCCTCTTCACGACCTCAGGATATTATCCCTACCCGCAGTGTTCAGGAATCTGCTCCTGTTTTAGCTTCTAACGATGAAATTTTAACCTTATTTGGAAGTGTGCAGGAACAAATGAGGCAGCAACTGGAAACAAACCAAATGCTTTTAAGGGAAATACAACTCCTGAAGTCTGGCTCGAGCAGATCTGCTGAGGATATTGTCACTCCATTACATCCCAGAATGTTGAACTTCAGTTCAGCTGTGTATACTGAGGATAACAGGGGGGAATATTGTGCCCAGCCTTCCTCAGAATCATACTCCTGAAATACCCTCCTCGGTCAGGATGTCAACCATGAGGAGCTCAGGATATGCTTCAGGATATGGGCAAAATCCTCCAACGGGTAACGTGTCAAATAATAATAATACTCATGCTACTAATAGTGGATCTTTGCAGGATACAGGTGTAACATCGGCACTTACTAGGGAACTTCAGAAGTTGAAGGACATGATATCCAGTGTACCTGGGGTGGTCCAGCCGATCCCGGAAGTGTCCCAAGACAGCCATAAGATATCTCGTTTTGCATATCCTATCTGTGACGCTGAGATCCCAAAGAGATTTCAAACCCCCAACATGAAGCTTTACGACGGAACTACGGATCCTGAGGAGCATATTGCTCAGTATAGGGAAAGAATGGAGATTAACCCTATCCCTCCGGATCTCAAGGAAGCATGCTTGTGCAAGGGTTTTGGTTCAACCATAACAGGATCAGCCTTGAAATGGCTCTTGAATGTTCCTCCGCATTCGATTACATATTTTGCTCACTTAGTAAATTTATTTAATAGTCAGTTTTCTTGTAGTAGAAGCTTTGAAAAATTAACAAGTGATCTCTACAGGATAACACAGGGACCTCAAGAATCCCTTAGGGATTATGTGAACAAGTTCAGCCGGGAATCCCTGGACATTCCTCACCTTGATGTTGCAACAGCTGTGCAAGCTTTCAAGATGGGGCTGCAAAAAGATTCTCAATTTTATCAAGATCTTGTAATGAACCCATGCAGGAACTTGGATGAAGCTCGAAACAGGTCCCTAAGATATATTCGGTTGGAGGATGATAGGAAGATGCAAGAGAGAATGAACTCATCCAACACCTATGAGTCGACCAACAGGAAGTCTGAATCCTCATTCAAGCCATATCGGCCTAAGCCATATGGTAGAAATGAAAATAAGAGAGTAAATGTTGTCGAATATGAGGATCCTGAAGAGTATCCTGAGTTGTCTGAATATTGCTTTTCTGTTAACATTCCTGAATTGATGTATGCCATGCAGGGTCTAGGAGACAAGGCTAGGTGGCCTCGAAAGAGTCAACAGAAAGCTGACTGGAAAGATAAGTCAAAATGGTGTGCTTTCCATGAAGATTTCGGACATATGACTGAGGATTGCATTGCTCTAAGGAAAGAAATAAGCTATCTTCTAAGCAAGGGATATCTGAAAGATCTCTTAGGAAGAAAGAAGAATAAGGGTCAGGATCCTGAGAAGGATCCTGAGCGAGCAGCATCACCTCCTGCGGATGCCAAGATAATCAACTTCATTTCGGGAGGATCCGACATTTGTGGGACTTCGTATTCGGCGGCAAAGAGACATGCAAAGGAAGCTAAGGCCGAAAGGGGAGACAAACCTGTCAGGATGACTACCCTCACAACTGACAAAGTGATCACTTTTGATGCTGATGACAGGGATACTGTCCAGGATCCTCACCATGATGCTCTGGTAATAACGTTATATGTGGCTAACCATTTTGTACGCAGGATATTGGTTGATAATGGCAGATCCGTTAACATAATCCAACTAGAGACTCTAAAGAGAATGAATGTATCTCCAATAGATATCACTTCAAAGTCTACCGTGCTTGTTGGGTTCAGTGGAGAGGCTAGAAACACAGTGGGAGAGATAAAGTTGCCAGTATACGTTGAAGGAGTCAACTCGATACAACGTTTCTGTGTGATGGATTCTCTATCCTGCTATAACATCATACTGGGAAGACCGTGGATTCACGATATGAAGGCTGTGCCATCAACATATCACCAATGCATCAAGATCCCTACCCCTTGGGGAGTTGTCAAAGTTGATAGTGATCAGCAGGAGGCGAAAGAATGCTACTCATCCTCGATGAAATCCTCAACCAAACCTAGTGCAGCATAGCAATTAAAGACGCGGGCCCAGGATATCGTGGAGGATCCGGAGCAGGATGTGAAGAAAATTATCCTGGACCAGGATAATCCTGATATTTCGGTGCTCGTAGGGACCAATATCCCTCAAGATATTGAAGAACAATTAATTAACTTTTTGAAATGCAGGATGTCAACGTTTGCATGGAAGCATGAGGATATGACAGGCATATCCAAAGACATTATCACTCACAAGCTTGGAATTGATAAATCATTCAAGCCTGTTCAGCAAAAAAGGAGGAAGTTTACTCCTGAGCGGAATACGATTATCCAAGAGGAAGTTGAGAGATTATTGAAGTCCAGGATGATCAGAGAGGTTAAGTTCCCAAGGTGGCTAGCAAACGTGGTTGTGGTACAGAAGAAAAATGGGAAATGGAGAGTTTGTGTAGACTACACAGACTTGAACAAAGCTTGTCCTAAAGACCCATTTCCTCTTCCCCACATTGATGCAATGGTAGATGCCACTTCCGGGCATGAAATGCTGACCTTCATGGACGCATCCTCAGGATTTCAACAGATCCAAATGGAGCCTTCAGACCAGGAGGATACTGCCTTCATGACACCAATAGGTATTTATTGTTATACAGCTATGCCTTTTGGTTTGAAAAATGCAGGTGCAACATACCAAAGATTGGTAAACATGATGTTCAAAGACAAACTGGGGGACACCATGGAGGTGTACATCGACGATATGGTGGTAAAATCAAAGAAAGCTCAGGATCACCTCCAGGATATTAAAGGAGCGTTTGATATCCTGGATCAGTATAACATGAAGCTGAATCCTGCTAAGTGCCATTTTGGAGTGGGGGCAGGAAAATTTCTAGGATATATGGTGACCAAAAGAGGAATAGAAGCGAGCCCGGAGCAGATTAAAGCCATCTTGGATATTAAATCGCCCTCAAATATGAAGGATGTTCAACGATTAACAGGGCGAGTGGCAGCATTAAACAGGTTTATCTCAAGATCCTCGGAGAAATGCAAAGATTTTTATGATATCCTGAAGAAGAACAAAAGATTCGAATGGGGTGAGAAGCATGAAGCGGCCCTACGGGATTTAAAGCAATACCTTTCAACCGCACCTCTACTGATGAAGGCTGAGAATGGTGAACCATTATCCCTATACCTCGCGGTATCAGGGAATGCTGTAAGTGCCGTTAAAACAAATTATCCTGTTAAAAATGTACTTAGGAAACCAGAAATGTCAGGCAGAATGGCTAAGTGGTCGGTAAAGCTGAGTGCTTATGATTTAGTATATGAACCTAGAAATGCCATAAAGTCTCAGGCTTTAGCTGACTTTGTGGCTGATTTTAGTAGTGACATTCAGGACGAGGTAGACCTAGAAGTTCAGCAGTTAGGAGAATCCTCAGGATCCTGGACATTATATACTGATGGTGCATCTAATGTAAGAGGAGTAGGATTAGGAATACTACTAAAATCGCCACAGGGGGACATATTACCCCAGGCTATTAGGTGTGAATTTCCTGCTACTAATAATGAAGCAGAGTATGAGGCTTTAATTGCAGGATTAGAGTTGGCTAAGAGCATGAGTATCAAAAATTTGCAAGTATATGTTGACTCTTTGTTAATTACTAACCATTTTAATGGATCCTATGCAGTTAAGGGTGAGAAATTAATCGAATATCTCGATATTCTCAAAAAATTAGCAGGATATTTCGATGTTTTTATACTTGAACAGGTACCAAGGGAGGATAATGCTGAAGCGGATGCCTTAGCAAATTTGGGATCATCGATCAGGATACCTGAAGGGACCCAAATACCAATATTACATGTCTTATATCCTGCAACGAATCCTCAGGATAAAGAAGTAGCGGGTATTCGGGATCCTGGAGCGGAATATCCTGAACAGGATCCTAAATCCTGGACGGCTCCAATTGTGAGATATCTTAAAGAGGGACACATCCCCGGAAATGAAAATCCTAAGGCATTTAGGATGAAGGTATCACGATTCACTATTATAAATAATGTTTTATACAAGAAATCTCTTGCAGGACCGTATTTGAGGTGCTTGGAGGATCCTGAAGCCAAAGAAGTACTTCAGGATATACATGAAGGGGATTGTGGTAGTCACACTGGGGGCAGATCATTGTTCTCGAAAGTATTAAGGACAGGATATTATTGGCCAACGATGAGAAAAGATGCTGCAGAATATGCTCGAAGATGTGATGCATGCCAAAGGCATAGTAACATACTACATCAACCAGCTGAACCACTATATCCTGTAGTTTCCCCTTGGCCATTCATGAAATGGGGGATGGATATAGTAGGGAAGTTACCAAAAGCTCCGGGAGGAAAAGTCTTTATGTTAGCAATGACGGATTATTTCTCCAAGTGGGTTGAGGCTGAAGCATTTGTCCAAGTTAGAGACCAAGAAGTAGTATCCTTCATAAAGAGGAATATACTGACTAGGTTTGGGGTACCAGCTGAGATCATTTGTGATAATGGGTCCCAGTTTATAAGCAAAAGGACTACTGACTTTTGCAAGAGTTGGGGAATCAAAATGATCACGTCTACTCCGGTACATCCTCAAGCGAATGGGCAAGCTGAATCCTCAAACAAGATAATAGTCAATAACTTAAAGAAGAGGCTTGGAGCCAAAAAAGGAAGATGGGTGGAAGAGTTACCCTTTGTTTTGTGGGCCGATAGGACAACGATAAAGAATGCAACCGGCCAAACCCCGTTTTCCTTGGTATTTGGAGCGGAAGCAGTGATTCCAACAGAGATGACGATACCTACTGCAAGATCTATCTTACAGGATCCTGAACAGAATCCTGAAGTCTTATGTCAAGATTTGGATACTATAGATGAAAAAAGAGACGCAGCAAGACTAAGGATAGCAGCATATCAACAAAGAAAATCCAGAGCATATAATAAGAGCATAAGGACTAGAAGATTTCGAGTTGGTGATTGGGTGCTAAGAAAGGCTTTTCAAAATACCACTAATCCTGCCGATGGCAAGCTAGCTCCGAAATGGGAAGGACCTTATGAAGTCGAGTCAGAAGCAGGGAAAGGAGCATATCGACTCAAGAATATGGAAGGGGATATGCTACCAAGATCCTGGAATGCAATACATTTAAAGCTCTATTTCAAGTAAGAGTAGAATTTATTTTCTATCTCGGAATGGTATGTATTCTATTTTAAATATATTTGTTTATCATCTTGAACCCAATACTGACTTAAGCATCGGAGGGGTGTTAGCCAAGCTAACACCCACCTTAGTTTACAATTGTTTTGCATGATATGTTTTAGGATATAGCTCCAGGATATATACTCAGGATAAGTCGAAAGATTAGAGGATTGGCCCCCTCTCTCACGTTTAAGGGATCCTGGTCCCTTCAAAGGTTTAAAGGTATTCACCTTTCTTACGAATTGGGTTTAAACACCTCACCTGGAGCGCAACTTATCTAGGTATAGTTCAAGGTAGTGGGACCAGTTCATGTAAAAGTGGCTGACAATTTCGTTACTGTTGGCTATATCCTGGATCCTGAAGGTATATGAGGATTGATCACCCTCTCTCACGAAAGAGTATTTTCATACTCTCTAAGGTTTAAAGGTTTTCACCTTTCTAAGAATTGGAGTTTATACACTCTCGCCTGTAGCGCATGAAATTTAGGGTTTATCCCCAGATATCAGGGTTTATCCCCAGGATATTAAGGGTTTATCCCAAGTATGCTAAGGATTCATTTCAGGATATCATGGGTTTTGCCCCGGGGTATTCGGAATTTATTTGAGTCAAAATATAAATACATTTGCGTTTCTGTGTCGAACACAGGGGACATACATTATACTATTCAAAGGATGGATCCAAGTTTATAAGTGTGCACTGGGGACAAACTTATAATGGAGGATTGAAATTGATTCTCTAATAATCTATGGTATGATCTCTCCTTTTTATTTGAACAATTTATAGGTTGTATTTCAATATCCTGATCAAGATATCTTTTAGGATATCTTCTAGGATATGTTTATGATAAATTCTTAAGAATGTTCAAACCAAACACTTTTCACAAGTAAAATTTGTGTATCAATGACAACAGTAATAAAGTCAAAAGAGAAGTTATATTATTAACATACCAAAAGATGTGCTCTTAGTTTCACCTCAAAACAAGGCCCATCCACTAAGCGCACTATAGTTCATTACCATATTTACCCAACAGTTGAAGGTTTCATCTCAAACCGAGACCCATCCACCTTCAACTGTTGTATTGTTCAAAAAGCATGCAGGAAATGTAAATTGTTCAGGTGCAGGAAAGTAAAGTGCAGAAAAGTAAATTTTTTAAGGGACTACAGACCAACATTCAAATTTAAAAAGGTGGGCTCTGGCCTTGGCACGTATATCCATCATCGCCCACCTAAATGCCCTCACACAGCGGCATCTCCTCCAACCTTCTCAGACTTCTCAGCACCAGCATCCTGACCAGCATCCTGAGTAGCATCCTCGCCAATGTCCATCCCAGCATCAGCACCAGCATCCTTCTTATCTCCAGCCTGGATCACCACCTCTGCTGACTTAGAAGATTCACCAGCTTCAACAGGAAGTGGCACAGCTTTGCCTCCGAGCTCCTTTAGTTTGGCCACCCAGGATTCAACTGGCCAAGATGGACACACAAGGCCCGTCTCCTTGGCCTCGTAGGCCATTTTGATGCGTGCTTGTAACAAGGAGACGGTAGCGGAAGCCTTGATTCCCTCCCGGAAATTGATCAAGGCTTGATCATGATCCATTTGGATGGTGGCAAGTTTGACCTCAGCGTCTTGGGTGACCTTCTTCAGCAGGCTTTCATAGTGCCGGGTCTTCGCTTCGGCAATAGCACCTTGGTCAGCGACGGTGCTTTCAAGCTGTTTGATCCTGGCTTCATGGAGTGCAACAGTACCACAGGCATCATTATACAAGTGGAGCAAATGCTGGAGGCCCTGCACATCAATTTCAGGTATGAGTTAGAATATATTGACCAGGATATCCTGTCAGGATATCCTATCAGGATATATGTGCAGGATATATGTACAGGATGTGTGTCAGGATATTACCTTGTTGAGGAAGGATGTCATTGGCTCTAAGGAATCAGAGAAACTGAGTTCATCATAGGAGAACCCTTCCGAACCTGGAGCGCTGACTTCAAGACCTTTCCTCTTTTTTGCCGTGGAAGCACGAGTCCTTGGATTGGCCTTGGGAGCCGGGAGTGGCTTGGAGTTAGTTGCAGCAGGAGTTTCTTTCTTGACTGTGGCTGGGGTTGGATAGCTGTCAAGTTCATCAAGGTCTAGATAGACTGGAACTTTGCTGGAATCTGCACACAGGGAGTAAAATTCTAAATCTCTCCTAAAAATATCAAATAAAAACATGTATGTACAGGATATCTTGCAGGATCCTTACCAGACATGTTTGCGCTTGAAAGAGGGCTTGGAGTTGGTGGAGATGGGTTGAAGCTTCTCTCTGCCTCTGAAAGGAGTCTGATGGCGTCTATTCTTTTTTGAGAATCAGCAAGGGGAGGTGCAATCTTCCTGAAATCAGCTGCATACACAACAGAGAAAATAAAATTGGTCAGTTCAGGATATAAAGCAGGATAAGAGGCAGGATCATCTTTAAACCCTAAATCCTACCCTTCTTCAACCATCTCATCGGATAATCCGTTCCACCAGGGATTGAGTCCCTTTTTACAAAGAAAAACTTGGATTGCCAACCATCCTCGTTCCTGGTGGCACGAAGTATCAGTGGATCACTGGAAGTAGAGTAAAACAGAAATCTACATGATCCATGGCATCTAATTTTGTAAGCTAGGGGCAGATCATGGACGGAAAGATCAGGAATGTGGTTTCTCTTGATTTGGTCAAGAACAGACAAAATACGCCAGAGCATTGGCATGGTTTGGCTGAAAGAGATTTTGGTGATATTAAAGAATTCGGTGATGAAGTCCGGAAAGGGGAATTGTAGCCCTAGGGTAAAAGGGAAAGCACTAAAGCATATCCACTCGCTGGAGACCATATCCGACCGGATTTCCCGGTCAAACGGTCTAAACACAGTCCCTTCCGGGAAGATGCCGGAGGATTTCAAGGCTGACAGGTGGGCACTATCGAAGGTACATGCTTCCTTCTTCGGTTCTTGGAGAAGGTTCTGTTGGATGAATGTGGGAGCCGAGTCACCTGAACTGGACCTTGTTTGCCTGGGCATTTGGTCGCCTGAATTTTTCGCCGGAGAAAGATGATAAAGATGAATAAGAAGATGAGGGAGAGAATATTACCTTTTTCCTTGTCGATTATGATTAAAAAAGAGATGAGGATGAGAAGATATAGGGCATGATGAGTAAATATAGGCTGGGTAGTTGAAAACGGTCACATCATTAGTCTTATCTATTAATTACCTCGGCCACCGTGAAAAATGTAACCGTTAGTGCAGGATATCAAACGGTAACATTTTTGGGGACAATTATTATGGGTGAAATTCTGAGCCCATATCCTGGAAAATATCTTGATTTATATCTTGGTCATATAGTATCTGTTTACATCCGGGATGCTGATTCAGGATATTGGTAACATCCTGAATGGTATCCTCAGGATTACTAACGGATTATGTGCAGGTACGTGGGTTAGAAGCTATCAACGTTTACGAAGACTCATTCCGCGGAAGACTCGGTCCAAGTTGTTCGAAGAAAGACGTTAAGCGCGCTTTATTTGGCTCCAAACGGCTACTTATGGAATATTCGGGAGCATCCCATATTTATAGGAATTTTAGTTTCTAATTTGTAACTATAAATAGGTGGGTATACCAGATCGAATAGGACATCACATTCACACTCGCTACACTCTAACACTCGCTCTCAAACAATTCTCACTTTCATACAAAATCATTGTAACACTTAGCGATCTGGTCTATATCCTGCACTGTATCCTGGCGTTTGAAGTAATAAGAAGAACAAGGCAGCTGCGATTGTCAGCTCCCGAGGTTTTATGCCGGCGATCTAGATTGATCAAGGGCTTTCCTCGTACATCTCGTGTCGTTTACTTTACTTTTGCTCATAGTTTAATCATAGATACAGCTCAATATCCTGAGCCGTATCCTGAATACTGATTTTCTAAATAACTTAACAAGCATATTTTCAATACACTTTCTAGCACACTACCTCACTTTACTAATTTGATCACTTAATTGCTTCGGTAATTTTTGACCAAAACACTAGATGCACCAACAGAATTGACCCCTTCAACATATACTGGTAACTTATCTCTCCCACTGTGTTCCTGGCCTCTCCACTGAACCCAACAAGCACGGTGGACTTTGAAGTAATATCCATTGGAAATACATTCATTCTTTTCAAAGTTTCTAGTTGGATTATGTTGACGGAGCTGCCATTATCCACCAATATCCTGCGTACAAAATGGTTAGCCACGTATAATGTTATTACGAGAGCATCATGGTGAGGATCCTGGACAGTATCCCTGTCATCATTGTCGAAAGTGATCACTTTATCAGTTGTGAGGGTAGTCATCCTGGCTGGTTTATCTCCCCTCTCGGCCTTAGCTTCCTTTGCATGTCTCTTGGCCGCAGAATACGAAGTCCCACAAATGTCGGATCCTCCTGAAATAAAGTTGATTATCTTGGCATCCGCAGGAGGTGATGCTGCTCGTTCAGGATCCTTCTCAGTATCCTGACCCTTATTATTCTTTCTTCCTAGGAGATCCTTCAGATATCCCTTGCTTAGAAGATAACTTATTTCCTTTCTTAGAGCAATGCAATACTCAGTTACATGTCCGAAATCTTCATGGAAGGCACACCATTTGGATTTATCCTTCCAATCAGCTTTTTGTTGATTCTTTCGATGCCACTTAGCTTTGTCTCCTAAACCCTGCATAGCATACATTAACTCAGGTATGTTAACAGAAAAGAAATATTCAGATAATTCAGGATATTCTTCAGGATCCTCGTCTTCAACAGCATTCACTTTCTTGTTGTCAATTCTGCCATACGGCTTAGAGCGATATGGTTTATACGAGGATTCTGGTGTCCTATTGGTTGATTCGTAGTTTGAGGTGGAATTCATCCTCTCTTGCATCTTTTTATCATCCTCTAGGAGAATGTATCTCAAAGCCCTGTTACGAGCTTCGTCCAGATTCCTACAGGGATTCATTACAAGATCCTGGTAAAATTGAGAATCTTTCTGCAACCCCATCTTGAATGCTTGCACGACCGTTGCAACATCAAGATGCGGGATATCCAAGGGTTCCCGACTAAACTTGTTCACATAATCCCTCAAGGATTCCTGAGGTCCTTGAGTTATCCTGTAAAGGTCACTGGTTAATTTCTCAAAACTCCGGCTGCAAGAAAATTGACTATTAAATAAATTAACTAAATGAGCAAAAGAAGTCATCGAGTGAGGAGGAACGTTTAACAGCCATTTTAAGGCTGATCCTGTTAAGGTAGAACCGAAACCCTTGCACAAGCATGCTTCTTTGAGGTCTGGAGGGATAGGGTTGATTTCCATCCTTTCCCTATATAGGGCAATATGCTCCTCAGGATCCGTAGTTCCGTCATAGAGCTTCATGTTGGGGGTTTGAAATCTTTTTGGGATTTCAACATCACAAATAGGATATGCAAACCGGGATATCCTGTGGCTGTCCTGGGATACTTCAGGAATTGGCTGAACCACCCTAGGTACACTGGATATCATGTCCTTCAGTTTTTTAAGCTCCCTGGAAAATGTTGATGTCATACCTGCATCCTGCATAGATCCAACACCATTAGTAGCAAGAGTATTATTATTAGATACATTACCAGCTTGGGGGTTCTGGCCATATCCTGAAGCATATCCTGAGCTCCTCACAGTTGATACTCTTACTGAAGAAGGTATCTCAGGAGTATGATTCTGGGAATGGCTTGGCACGATATTCCCCCGGTTATCCTCAATGTAAACTGCAGAACTGAAGTTCAAAGCCCTGGGTTGCAAAGGAGTGACAGTTTCTTCAGCCGGCCTACTTGGGCCGGATTTCAAGAGTTGTATCTCTCTCATCAGCATCCGATTAGTTTCCTGCTGCTGCCTCATCTGTTCCTGTACACTACCAAACAAATTCAAAATTTTGTCATTAGAAGCCAAAAGAGGACCAGATCCCTGGGCACTGGGAGCGGGGATAACATCCCGAGCCACATGACTCTCAGTTCACTGTGAAGAGGCTTGCATTCTTGGAGGAGGAGGTGGAAGCACCGAACCAATTGTTGCAGAGGTTGTAGCAGACATGGTGGAAGAGCTCATGTTTGATCTCGAGGCCACTAAAAACAATGTAGCAAAAATTTTTGACAATAGAAAACCGAGTAACGATTTTACTAATTTTTTTAGTAAAAATAGCACCACTTGCCCCACGGTGGGAGCCAAATTGTTTTGGTCAAAAACTACCGAAGCAATTAAGTGATCAAATTAGTTAAGTGAGGTAGTGTGCTAAGAATGTGTGTTAAAAATATGTTGGTTCAATTGTTTACAAAAAACAGTTTTAATGATACGGCTCAGGATATTGAGCTGTATCTATGATCAAACAATGAGCAAAAATGAAAAGGGTGACACAGGATATACGAGGAAAGCCCTTGATCAATCTAGATCGCCGGCACAAAACCTCGGGAGCTGACAATCGCAGCTGCCTTGTTCTTCTATTACTTCGAATATCAGGATACAGTGAAGGATGTGATGCGGATCAACTAGGTGTTACAATGTAATTCGAGTACAAGTGTTTGTCTGTAGAGATTGCTAGTAGCTAGAGAAAAAGAGTATCAGTGAAAATTGTGTGCCTTAATCTGATCCGATCCATCTATTTATAGTAAAAGAAATTTAACAAACTACCCTATTAAACCGTGATTCGGCGGATATTCCCAATTCGAAAGTTGTAGACCTGGTCTTTCGGGTTCAACGTCTCTCATATAACTGGTTTGCTCAGTCTTAAGGAGAAGAGGTCCACTTGACCGTTAGTGACCCACAGTTTCTATCCTGCACGTGGTTAATTTAGTTAATACCAGGATATCACACCAGGATGTTACCAATATCCTGATCCGATATCCTGATCACAAGTAAACAATCAAAAGCAGAATATTAGTCAGGATATATATGCTCAGAAAATGACCCATAACAGTTACCATTTCCCATTTCCATGTGGGAAGTTCAGGCTGTTATAGCAAACCTGACGGCTTTTGATGTTCTGCCTTAACTTGTGCGCACGTCAGACATTTAGCGACATAAGTGGCTATAGATTTCTTCAAACCTATCCACCAATAATTTGCCTTTAAATCCTAGTACATCTTATCACTGCCAGGATGAACTGAATATTTGGAGCTATAAGCTTCTTGAAGAATTACATCTCGAAGTCCTCCATAAATTGGAACCCAGATTCGTCCATTCAATCTTTGGATTCCATCCTTGCCATATGATAATTGTTTGGCAGTTACGCCCAACTTCTCATTCGGATAGTTAGCTTCTAATACAGCTTCCTTTTGAGCGGCTAACAACCTTTCATTCAAGCTGTTCTTCAGTTCAATGCTTTTGGCGTTGATCCTAATGGGCTTAACCCTTTCTTTCCTGCTCAAGGCATCAGCGACTACATTCGCTTTACCTGGATGATATCGGATTTCACAATCATAATCATTCAGTGTCTCCATCCATCGACGTTGTCTCATGAGATCCTTTTGGTTAAATAGGTGCTGAAGGCTCTTATGATCAGAATAGATCACGCACTTAGTCCCATAAAGATAATACCTCCATAGCTTCAGTGCAAATACAACGGCACCCAACTCCAAATCGTGGGTGGTGTAATTCTTCTCATGCACCTTTAATTGACGTGAAGCATAGGCAATAACCTTGCATTTCTGCATAAGCACACATCCCATACCTGTGTGCGATGCGTCGCAATAAACCACAAATTCTTTAATTCCTTCTGGAAATGTTAACACAGGTGCATTGCTTAACTTCTGCTTAAGAATATCAAAGGATTCTTGCTGCTTGGGACCCTAGTCAAACTTGACATTCTTGCGGGTCAGCGATGTCAGAGGTGCAGCAATCCTTGAGAAATTTTCGATGAAGCGTCTATAGTAACCTGCTAGACCCAAGAAACTGCGTATCTCTATAGGAGTCTTAGGCTCTTGCCATTTCATAATCCCTTCAATCTTAGCGGGATCCACCTGGATACCACGCTCGCTCACCACGTGTCCAAGAAATTGGACTTCACGAAGCTAAAACTCGCATTTCGAAAACTTGGCGTAGAGTTTCTCTTGCTGTAGTAGTTAAAGGATGCACCGGGGGTGTTTTTCATGATCGGCTTGATTCTTCGAGTAAATAAGAATGTCATCAATGAAGACAATGACAAACTTGTCCAAGTACGGCTTGCAAACGCGATTCATGAGATCCATGAATGTTGCTGGTGCATTAGTGAGCCCCAAAAGGCATCACTAAGAACTCATAGTGACCATAACGAGTTCTGAATGCAGTCTTATGCACATCTTCATATCTGACTTTCAGTTGATGGTGTAACACCCCGTGTTTCGAAAGTCAAAGTCAAAGTCAAGATTGAAGTCAAAGGAAGAAAAGATTGCTAATTGCGATCTGTCCCTCCTTGCTCAACTCTTGTTTTGACTTCTTTGACTTATAGCTAATCTATTTATGCTATCGCTTTAGTTGTATTATGTGGAGTATCTATAAATAATCGAAGTTTAATCGCATATTTAATCGATTTATCGCTTATCGCTATCGCGCCCGCAACTCGAATTATGTGTTCTGGATATTGTTTTACGTGTGTGTGTTATTTATGTGTTACTTGTGCATGTTATGTTTATGTTGAGGTGTTAATCGCAAATCGCAAACCAATCGCATCGCCATCGAATCGAAAATGCTAAACGCAAGTTAATTATAGTGATTGTATGTTAGATATAGTAGTTGGGATTAAAAGTAATTTAATGGGTAGTTCTATCGCATCGCTCTCTCGACTCGCATCGCGACGCTCAACGCTCGAATCGAAACGACAAAACTCATCGCACTTGACAAGTGGATCGAGTGGCCAACCGACAGAGTGGCCATCCGATTGGATTGCCATCCGCTCGGGTTGTCACCCGATCGAGTTTCCACCCGATCGGGTTGCCACCCGATCGGACTGCCACCCGATCGACCAGCCTTTTCCCCAATTTCCTTTTTAGGAAACCCTATAAATACCCTTCATATGTCACATCACTTGATGTGATAGCTCTCAGTTGACTCAGCTCGCTCCAGCCGCTCTTTCTCTCGATTTCTCTCGATTCTTGTAAGTTTCCAACCTAAATCTTGTATTTTCTTGATCTACACGCACTCCTATACCTTTCTATCTTTTGAATCTTAACTTTTAACCGTGAAATCACCAGATTTGAGGTGTTCTAGGGTGATGTCATCATGGAGTTCTTATGAACTTCAATGTTTGGCTTCATTCCACCAAGAACAACTTAGATCTGAAGGATTTCCACGACATTTAACAATGAATTCACTTAGATCTACACGAATTCCTGGATAAAAGGATTGAGAGAAGGTTTTCCAACTTTCTTTCAACTCTTTTACACTCAATGCACTCAAACCCGATAGAATCGGAGCTCGTTCTGATCTTCTACCCATTCTTTATGATGTATTAGTTCCAGATCTGAATTCTGTCCGAGAGATACTGATTTCGGGTTTGAACATGAACTACCACTTCGAACCGTGAACCGGTCGGAATAGGGTGATTCCTGTTCGGTCGGGTCACTTGGGCTGAGATAGGATTTCTGTTGTTCAAGCAAGATATCAAAACATCTCGTTCAAAGCTTCAAAACTTCAAACGAATTGAGTGTCAAGACAAATGGATCGTCGGGACGGATTGCCGTCCGATCGGATTGCCACCCGATCTGATTGCCACCCGATCGACCGGCCATCCGATCGGGTTGCACTTGGTTCAATACTTAAACTATTTTGCAAACTATTCAAGGATCTGAACGTTGAAAC
This sequence comes from Helianthus tuberosus, assembly GCA_030545235.1. Classification (NCBI taxonomy): domain Eukaryota; kingdom Viridiplantae; phylum Streptophyta; class Magnoliopsida; order Asterales; family Asteraceae; genus Helianthus; species Helianthus tuberosus. The sequence goes on along the minus strand of CM060443.1, from coordinate 19,712,690 downwards.
GGATTACCACCCGATCGGATTGCCATCCGATCGAGTGCCCCAATCGGGTTGTGAAGCAGCAGCCCCAGCAACAGCAGCAGCCCCAGCAACAGCAGCAGCAGCCTCAGCAACAATAGCAACAAGTTGCTCGTGCTCGAACTTTCAACATTAATGTGCGCCAGGCTCAGGCTGACAACAACGTGGTCAATGGTACGTTCCTTGTGAATGGTATTTATGCTTCGTGTTTGTTTGATACTAGAGCCGATAACTGTTTTGTATCGTTTGAGTTCGAAAAGCTTCTTAGTCGTAAGCGCGCCCATCTCACCTTGACGTTCGATGTTGAAGTTGCCACCAGAAGAACCGTCGCCGTCAACTCCGTTCTTCGTGATTGTACTCTCGAACTCAACAATCACATCTTCCCCATCGATCTTATTTCGATGCAACTTAGAAGTGTTGAGGTCATAGTAGGCATGGACTTTCTTCGTGAAAATCATGCTGAAGTTGTTTGCTTCGATAAGATGATTCGATTCTCGCTCGCTAATGGTGATCAGTTATGTGTTTATGGTGAATTCGCGTCGAAGAAACTCCAACTCATGTCATGTGTCCAGGCTAGCAAGTATCTCTGCAAGGAATACCAAGCTTTCTTGGCACACATTGTAGTAGCGGAGAAAAAGGAAGTTAAAGAGGTGAAAGATGTCCCCGTTGTTTGCGAATTTCCTAACGTTTTTCCTGAAGATCTTCCAGGTTTACCTCCGAGTCGTGATATCGACTTTCTCATCGACCTCATTCCTGGAGCAAATCCCGTTGCCAGAGCTCCTTATCGACTCGCTCCGTCCAAAATGCGCGAACTCTCGAGTCAGCTCCAGGAATTGCTTGACAAAGGCTTTATTCGCCCTAGCACCTCTCCATGGGGCGTTCCAGTCCTTTTCATCAAAAAGAAGGATGGGTCGTTCTGGATGTGCATCGACTATCGTGAATTGAATAAGCTGATAATCAAGAATCGTTACCCTCTGCCTCGCATTGATGATTTGTTTGACCAGTTACAAGGCGCTACGTGTTTTTCCAAGATCGATCTACGCTCAGGCTACCACCAATTACGTATACAAGAAGAGGATATTCCCAAAACCGCTTTTCGCAGTCGATACGGCCACTACGAGTTCGTTGTTATGCCTTTTGGTTTAACCAACGCACCCGTGGTTTTTATGGATCTGATGAATCGCGTGTGTAAACCTTTCCTCGACCGCTTCGTCATCGTGTTCATCGATGATATCCTGATCTATTCCAAGTCGAAAGCCGAACACGCGCAACATCTACGTTTGGTTCTCAAGCTACTCCGGGGGAATCGACTCTATGCCAAGTTCTCCAAGTGAAAATTCTGGCTGGAGGAGCTTCAATTCCTCGGTCACATTGTCAATAATCAAGGTATTCACGTCGATCCCACGAAGATCGAAGCTGTCAAGAGTTGTCACACCTAAGAACCCATCTGAAGTCCGTTCTTTTCTCGGACTAGCGGGCTATTATCGCCGATTTATTAAAGGATTCTCTAAAATCGCTGTGCCGCTCACATCTCTCACTAAAAAAGACAAGCCTTTTGTTTGGGGAACTGCACAAGAGACTGCCTTTCAAACCCTCAAGTACAAGCTTTGCAATGCTCCTGTTCTCACTTTACCCGATGGAAACGATGACTTCATAGTCTATTGTGATGCCTCGAACCTTGGCCTTGGTTGTGTTCTCATGCAACGAGACAAGGTTATCGCTTACGCATCTCGACAGCTCAAGATCCACGAGAAGAACTATACAACCCACAACCTCGAGTTAGGCGCGGTTGTTTTTGCGTTAAAGATCTGGCGACACTACCTTTATGGTACCAAGTGTACGATCTTCACCGATCACAGGAGCCTACAACATATCTTTAACCAGAAAGAACTAAATATGCGTCAACGCCGGTGGGTGGAACTTCTCAACGATTATGACTATGAGATTCGTTATCATCCGGGCAAAGCAAATGTCATTGCCGACGCTCTCAACAGACGGAGTTATTTGCACAGCGCCCGTAATATTCAAGCCTAGTATGATCTCGAAACCCTCATCCGCGAAGCCCAGCATGCCTTCTTTAATGAGCGCACTTTGAAGAAGGAAAGGATTCTCAACAATGGAGCCTAGCTAGAGAATATGTCGAATGGGATATTCCATTATCTGGATCGAATCTGGATCCCTAAACGGACCAATTTACGACAGATTTTGAAGGATGAAGCCCACAAATCCCGATATTCTATTCATCCTGGTGCCGACAAGATGTACCAGGACCTGCGCTACAAGTACTGGTGGCCGGGCATGAAGAGGGATATCGCCCTCTATGTTTCTAAATGCCTGACTTGCTCAAAAGTCAAGGCTGAGCACCAAAGACCCTCTGGCTTACTCATTCAACCCGAGATCACTATGTGGAAGTGGGAGAGTATAGCTATGGATTTCGTAACAAAACTTCCGCGCACGCCCTCAGGTCACGACAGCATCTGGGTTTTCGTTGACCATTTGACTAAATCTGCTCACTTTCTACTGATACAGGAAGACTATAAAGTAGAAAAATTAGCCCGAATCTACACCAAAGAGATCATTTGTTGACATGGGACGTCTCGCGACATCATTTTTGACCGCGATGCTCAGTTTACTTCGCGTCTTTGGGTGACACTCAATCTTCTCTCGGTACTGCGCTTAATCCAAGTACCGTTTTCCATCCCCAAACCGATGGTTAGACTGAAAGAACGATTCGTACCCTTGAAGACATGCTCCGTTCATGTGTCATAGATTTCGGTGGTAATTGGGATGCATACTTACCTTTAGTCGAATTCTCGTACAATAACAGTTATCATTCCAGCATTCAAATGGCACCATTTGAGGCATTGTATGGAAGAAGATGTCGATCGCCTATTGTATGGCACGAGATCGGGCACTCGCAACTAACCGGTCCTGAGCTATTGCAAGAAACGACTGACAAAATCCTCCAAATTCGAGACAATCTGCTGAAAGCTCGGAGTCGTCAGAAAAGTTACGCCGATAGACGATGCAAGCCCCTCGAATTTGACGTTGGCGACCATGTTCTCCTTAAGGTATCACCTTGGAAGGGTGTGGTCAGATTCGGTAAGAGAGGAAAGCTCGCGCCTCGATATGTTGGACCCTTTAAGATTCTGGAAAGGATCGGAAAGGTGGCTTACAGACTCGAACTACCGGAGGAACTTAACAACGCCCACCCGACTTTCCACATTTCGAACCTCAGAAAGTGCCTGGCTGAGCATGATTTACATGTACCACTCGAGGATCTTCAAGTAAACGAAACACTACACTTCGTGGAGAAGCCTGTCGAAATCATGGACCGACAAACCAAGCAGCTCAGGCGCTCACGCATTCCCATTGTGAAAGTTCGATGGGAAGGCAAACGAGGTGCAAAGTTCACTTGGGAACTCGAAAGCGACATGAAGGCGAAGTACCCGGAGTTGTTTGTTACGGCTTCGGCCTAATTTCGGGACAAAATTCCCTTAAGAAGGGGAGGCTGTAACACCCCGTGTTTCGAAAGTCAAAGTCAAAGTCAAGATTGAAGTCAAAGGAAGAAAAGATTGCTAATTGCGATTTGTCCCTCCTTGCTCAACTCCTATTTTGACTTCTTTGACTTATAGCTAATCTATTTATGTCATCGCTTTAGTTGTATTATGTGGAGTATCTATAAATAATCGAAGTTTAATCGCATATTAATCGCATATTTAATCGATTTATCGCTTATCGCTATCGCGCCCGCAACTCGAATTATGTGTTCTGGATATTGTTTTACGAGTGTGTGCTATTTATGTGTTACTTGTGCATGTTATGTTTATGTTGAGGTTTTAATCACAAATCATAAACCAATCGCATCGCCATCGAATCGAAAACGCTAAACGCAAGTTAATTATAGTGATTGCATGTTAGATATAGTACTTGGGATTAAAAGTAATTTAATGGGTAATTCTATCACATCGCTCTCTTGACTCGCATCGCAACGCTCAACGCTCGAATTGAAATGACAAAACTCGTCGCACTGGACAAGTGGATCGAGTGGCCAACCGACCGAGTGGCCATCTGATCGGATTGCCATCCGATCGGGTTGTCACCCGATCGAGTTGCCACCCGATCGGACTGCCACTCGATCGACCAGCCTTTTCCCCACTTTCCTTTTTAGGAAACCCTATAAATACCCTTCATATGTCAGATCACTTGATGTGACAGCTCTCACTCGACTCAGCTCGCTCCAGCCGCTCTTTCTCTCGATTTCTCTCGATTCTTGTAAGTTTCCAACCTAAATCTTGTATTTTCTTGATCTACACGCACTCCTATACATTTCTATCTTTTGAATCTTAACTTTTAACCGTGAAATCACTGGATTTGAGGTGTTCTAGGGTGATGTCATCATGGAGTTCTTATGAACTTCAATGTTTGGCTTCATTCCACCAAGAACAACTTAGATCTGAAGGATTTCCACGACATTTAACAATGAATTCAGTTAGATCTACACGAATTCGTGGATAAAAGGATTGAGAGAAGGTTTTCCAACTTTCTTTCAACTCTTTTACACTCAATGAAATCAAACCCGATGGAATCGGAGCTCATTCTGATCTTCTACCCATTCTTGGTGATGTATTAGTTCAAGATCTGAATTCTATCCGAGAGATACTGATTTCGGGTTTGAACATGAACTACCGACTCGAACCGTGAACCAGTCGGAATAGGGCGATTCCTGTTCGATCGGGTCACTTGGGCCAAGATAGGATTTCTGTTGTTCAAGCAAGATATCAAAACATCTCGTTCTAAGCTTTAAAACTTCAAACGAATTGAGTGTCAAGACGAATGGATCGTCGGAACGGATTGCCGTCCGATCAGATTGCCACCCGATTGACCGGCCATCCAATCGGGTTGCACTTGGTTCAATAGTTAAACTATTTTGAAAACTATTCAAGGATCTAAACGTTGAAACGGATTACCACCCGATCGGATTGCTATCTGATCGAGTGACTGTCCGATCGTGTGACGTTTGGGACTTGGATACTTAAACAATTTTCAACATGTCCAGTATGTACGGATTACCACCCGATCGGATAGCCATCCGATCGAGTGACCATCCTGCTGTGAACTTTCAAAACTGAGAAGTCTCGCCAATCGGATTGTTGTCCAATCGAACGACCGTTCGATCGACCAACCTGAAAGGTAGAGATACTTCTCTATTTTTAAAATGCTACAACGAAAACTTCAAAGTACAAACCATCATACACAAACACATCCTCACCAAACGAGGTAACAATCCAATCGAATGGCCATCCGATCGGATTGCCATCCGATCGAATTACCATCCGATCCTTGGTACACCTACACCATTTTACGCGCCGACTTTTGCTTATGTTATCGTCAACTGTTCAGGCTAATTCCGCTCTAGCGCTCCCTTCAATCCATTAACTCTACCGCTGTGAGTATACTCGAACCCTTTTTGCTTTATGCACTTTTGGGTGTTACATACGTTAGTTATTCTAAATCACATCAAACACACTACGTAATACTTTAACGCTAACCGTTACTGCATGTTATACGTGACTCGATGAATACTTGTTTGTTATGTTTACACATAGATTGCCGTCTACCTGCCTTAGCAACGATGGTACTATTTGTTTGAACTCAGCACATGTTCACTCAGGGGTTGTTAAGGACTATTAATCACATGATTCGCAGTGGTGAATGTGTTACGAACTGCCTTGGGCAGTCAACCCGCAGTCATTGGTATTGATAGGATCATGTCGATAACTTACATGCTTCACATTATACGTTATTCATGCTGGTTATGCGTAAACGATTTCGAACTCTATTATGCTATTATCAAACTTGTATGCTCACCTTTACACTATGTGTATTGACCTATATTTTAACGTATGTGATAGGTGCTTAAGATGTTAGGACGTTGTGCTCTTGCTTTTGTGGAATTAAGTAGGAGAGAGTCTAGAAACAAAGACAATTTATATTTTATTTGAAATCTGAGTTGTCGGAACAAGATGTGTTTTGAGAATATTGTTGTCTGTAATAATTAGATTACTTAATGGGTTATGGTATGGGACATAATATTAACTATTTGGTAATTTAGTCGTTATGGAATTTCTCTTGACAATCTGTTTCGCTCAGTGCCGCGCCCCGATGTTTCCGCCATCGGTTGGGGTTTGACAGATGGTAACCTGACCTTAAATCAATCTTGGAGAAATAACTTTCCCCCTTGCAGTTGATCGAATTGATCATCGATCCTGGGTAACAGATACCTGTTCTTGATCGTTACTTTATTCAGCTCGCGATAATCGATGCATAGGCGTATCGAGCCATCCTTTTTCTTCACAAACAGAATCGGAGCTCCCCAAGGGGATGAGCTAGGTCGAATAAAACCCTTGCCAACAATTCATCCAACTGAGTCCTTAACTCTTTCATCTCAGTTGGTGCTAACCGATAAGTTGCTCTTGCAATTAGTGCTGCTCCAGGAATAATATTGATTCTGAATTCCACTTGCCTATCTGGGGGTAAACCAGGTAGTTCTTCAGGAAAGACGTCTAGATATTTAGAAATAACGGGGATGTCTTCAATCTTGGGCTTTGGTTCATCAATGGTTACATGTGCCATGTAAATGACACAACCTTTCTTCATACACCTCGACGCCTTAAGCATGGACACTTGCTTAGGTAACCCGTACTGTGTATCTCCTTGTATTGTTAACAGCTCACCATAGGGAGTCTTGATAACCACTTGTTTCTTATCACATACGATTTGGGCTTGGTTATGAGATAACCAATCCATACCTATCACTATGTCAAATCCTGCTAATTTCAACGGAAGCAAGGACAACAGAAAAGAGTGACTCCTAATGGATATAAAACATCCATCTAGAACTGTTGAGGCAGTCTCTATAGTACCATCGGCCAATTCTACTTCATACGTTTTGCTTAGAGTCTTAACAGGCAGATTTAATAACTTACAAAATTTATTGTCCACAAAAGACTTGTCTGCACCCGAATCAAACAATACTCTAGCATAAACATCATTGATAAGAAAGGTACCTGTTATCACATTGTCATTCGGAATGGCCTCTTGAGCATTCATCTGAAAGACCCTTGCAGTGGTCTTTTTAGCCTCTTCAGGCTTCTTTGCAAACTTGGGGCAATTGGTCTTAATGTGCCCCTTCTCGTTGCAACCGTAACAGGTTGCGTCCTTCATCTTTTTGCAATCCAATGTCTTATGCTCCTTGGACTTGCAGATCCCACACGCGATAGGCTTTGACTGTGACTGCGATCTTGACTCGAGTCTACATTTCCCGTAATGATGTTTCTGGCAGGTCTTGCATTTGGGTTTCTCACCCGACTGTTGGTTATCCTTTTTAAACCCGGAACTCTTCTTATGATCTGAGTTCCCTTTATGTTTCTTATCAGAACGGCGTGAGTTTTCATCCTCACGTTTCCTCTTTCCCTCATCCGAATTCTTAAGCAATCTCTGACTGGCCGCATCGAGAGTAAGAGATAACGATAGATCAACCACTGACCTAAAGGTGGTAGGTCTAGATGCTTTCACACTTGCCTTGATTTCCGGAGCTAGACCTCCAATAAAACGAGCTATGCGTTTTGGTTCCGACGTGACCAAGTAGGGAACCAATCGGGACATGGTGTTGAAACTTGTAAGGTATGCTTGACAATCCAAGTTCTTCATGACCAAGGTCAAGAAGTCGATTTCAATCCTTTCCACCTCATGCTGAGGACAGAAATTTTCCTTGATCAACGCAACAAACTGATCCCAAGTCAGATTATACAATGGAACCTTTCCTGTAGCTTGGATTAGGGACCTCCACCAAGCTAAAGCTTCGCCTTTAAAAGATTGTGAAATAAACTTTACAATGTCCTGTTCTGCATAACCACTAATGTCAACCACTGTATCCATCTCACCGAGCCAAGTCATGCAATCAATGGCTCCTTTTCTCACCTTGAAGTCCCTGCTCTTGCAGGAGATGAAATATTTATAAGAACAGGTCTTAACACGTGGCTCATGACTGAGCACAATCTTCTTAGACGGTACACTCCTTTGGTTTGATGAGTGATGAGAATCGTCTTTGTGTGATGCGTGTGACTTAGATGGTGGTTTTGAATGAGCTAGAGATAAGGTCCTGCTACGAGTACCACTAGATTCTTTGAACTGTCTGTCCAAGGCTCGAGTGACAGCATTATCTATCATTGCCTGTAAATCTGCACTGGCTACATTAACCTTGGTGGTATCATTCCTTTCCCTGGGGTGACTGTTAACCTCGTCTGATTCAGCCATGTAGCTTGATTGCTACATAAAACAATTGACAATATTTTATTCAGAGGTTGTTTATGTAATCATCATTTTTGATGGTTTATCAACCATGGTAACTAATAACCATATTGGTTAATTTATTTAGGATTTTCTTTATAATTTAACCCTAGTTATAAATCACTAAAGATATTAGAGTGGCACAAAAGGCCTAGTCACAAGGACAGTTTTAAAATGTAATAGCCATGATTTTATAAAATCAAGGCATTAAGGTTTGAACATAGTTCATACCCTTTTCTTGACAGGGAGTCGTAGACTACAACTGCCTTTTGTCTTACAGGACAATAAGTATGGCCCGCAGGCACATCATCACTAATGGATGTTTAAATTAAATGGAGAAAAGGATTTGGAAGAATCCAATATAAGTATGACTTATGTGATTTTATCGAATCACATTTTCCAGGAGTGCTAACATGTTTTCAGATGTTAACAAGGATTTGAATCTTAAAAATGTTTTACCATCTGGGCCATGTCTAAAATGACATATAGGCTAGGTTATACCTTCAAGATCTCCTTTCAATATTTATTGGCAGATTAATTATAAAAGGAATGATATTTTGATTTATTTCATATAATATATTCTTACATATAACGACAAATGAAATTTAAATTTAAAACATTCCATAAATAAATGAAAATAAGTACATATTTGCCCTAAACGGAACTTTTAAACAAATAACACTGTCCTCGCAGGGACAGAAATAGGAAGACAAGTCCACGCAGGGACCAAGTACATAAATAAAATGTCCACGCAGGGACTTGATTGAAAATAAAAATTACAACACAAATAAATAAGGAATTTTCAAAAATCCCTCTTCTTCTTCCCCTTGATCAGATTCGCCAAACCCTTAAGCAGACCCCGGCGGCTCCTACGCTCCTCCTGGACCTGTTGCTCCACCTCGTGCAACCGTTGAAGGATTTCCTGCTGCTGCGGTGGCTGGATCAGTGGTGGCTGCGGCGGCTATTGCTGCAGAGGTTAAGGAGGTGGTGGGTATTGATACCCATATGCTTGGTACCCAAATTGGTACGAAGCTGCGTAGGGCCCTTCAGGGTGGAGAGCATTGTAGTTGGCCGCCTCGAGGTACGGGTCGAAAGCAGGGGCATTGTAATAATTGTAACCCGGGTAAGCTGGCTGCTCAAACGGCAGTGGCGGATCTAGGATTCCGACCAAGGGGTAACCTTTGGATCTAGGATTCCGACCAAGGGGTAACCTTATATAAATAAGCCATAACGAAATCGAAAAAACGTCAAATTTTTCCAAAATTTACACTAATTTTTCCAAATTTTTTCCGACCAAGGGGTAACCCCGGTTACCCCTACCTCTATGGTAGATCCGCCCCTGTCAAACGGGTTATATGCCGCTGCACCGGCATATGAAGGAATTGGGTTATCATAACCCATTGGTGGTGGTGGTGCGACTGGAGCCGAGTCGACTTCAGATACTTGGTTTGAAGGCCCACCCATTTGCGGGTCTTCATACAGTGGCGGGTAGTGACTGCCACTGGAGTGTTGGGGGTGCTGAAGTGGAAACCCCCTCGCACGGACATCCGTGCACCTGATCTTCTTCGCCTCGGTGGTTCTGGAGGCGGCTGCTGCTCTGGCGGCGGCGATGGTGGTGGCATAACCGCCTGGAAACGCGAATCCTCAGAGGGATCCTGCTGCTGTTGAGGTGGGTTAAAAGGGGGAATAACAAGTATAAAAAACTATTCATAACATCAATAGGTAACAAGTCTTAGGTGCTAAATATGGTTTTAAACCATACTATGCGCCTAAATCGCATAAAAGTCATTATTTGACGATATTCGGGTTAATTAAGGAAATCTGAGATTTTGATCAGCCTCTACTGTTTAAAATAATTTATTTGATGTATAAAATCAGTAGAAAAAGATTTGATATGTAAAGGATGTGCAAAACTCATTTTATTAGCTAAAAGGGCATTATCGTCAATTACCGAGCCTATGCAAGAACCCTATGTTATGATCAGTTTAAAATTTAACAAAAATTTCCAAAAATCTCTAAATATTATATTTTAATAGTAGGTAGCAAGTTTGGTGTCAAAATTTGGGTTTAAATATAATTTATGCCAAAAATGCCTTTTAATTAATAAAAAAGCTTTCATTTTACGATATCGTGCATAACTTCTAATTTAGACCATAATCTGATGTCAAATTTTTAGGACATGCTTATAAATCAGTAAAAAAGGTTTTTGTCCTCTCACATTTTCAAAAATCTCGTCTTAATATCAAAAGGGCATAATTGTCAACTTTTAAGCATTTACCGGAAACATGCAATGAACTAGGATTTCTATGGAACCAAGTTGTATAACCTCAGAGGGTTATACTAACCTATAATATGATCCTAAAGGAACCCTAAGGCATATCTAAATTAAGCTAAATCGGGTCAGAACTGAAAGTCAAAGCAAAAGTCTACTTTTGTGACCTTCGGTTCCGAACCGAGCCTAAACTCAGAATTGTCGGGTTGAACATGTCTAAACATGTTCTTATATTATCTACATTATCGGTTATGAATTAATTTGTAAAAACTGACCCGTTTAACTTTTTATTAATAAGTTTGACCCGACAATTGACCATGTAAAAGTGATAATCAGTAGGTGCCCTTTTAAGGGTTTATTACCTACATAATTACCAGCTCATAGCCACTTTTAATTCGAATAATGGCTGGACCGTTTGTGATTCATCACAAAGTCAAAGCTTAATTACGATAACTTTGACTTTCGGTCATTAAGCTAATAAAACTTAAACTTAGGAAGCTAAGAACACTTACTATAGTACTTAGCACGAATATTGAACTAAGGAAAGCTTCCTAGAGCTCCAAGAGACTTCAGATAGAGAGTTGTGAAGTAAAACTTCAAGTGTGCAAATGAACAAGAACAAAAACAAGGCCTTATATAGGAAATTTGAGTCTCCAAGATCAATCCATATGTCCCTATGTTGTTACCAGATGTCCCCATGTGTCCCTAGTGCATGAAAAACCATTTGCTCAGTCCCTGGTATCGAAAACAAGCATGCAAAGGCGGTGGAACTGACTGAACCTGCAGCTGTGCAAGTTTTCTGTTACTGGCACTCTTACGCGGGCCGCGTAAGACTCATAAGGAGTCTACGCGGGCCGCGACAATGGGAGAATCCGGTAAACAATTTCCAAACTTTTCAATTTCAGTCCCTGATCCATTTTAATTTTAAATAACTATCTTTTATTGCATTTATGACCCCCATAGTTAACTATCAAGGACCTTGGGTCATTATTTAACTCCGTTAAGCTCCCGGTTAGATGTAAGGTCACCCGACAAAGTCTTGTTTTCATCGAAACTCCACAAAATTACTATCAATTATTCTTGAGAGCGAAATATACAATTATTACAATGTTTTTGGGATTGTTAAAAGGTCACTCAGAGGTAACATTTAACATGTTGACACTTTTAACCCTTATGTTTCGTAAGATCCTTAATTTAAACACAAACGACTTTCTATGTTCGACAAATTGTTCATTAGAGAATACGAACGTCGTGTGAGGTCAATCAGAGGCACAAGAATGGCATGTTGACACTTTGGATCCTTTTACTAACATATTTACATTGTTTGACAATTTTGGTCCCTCCAGATCAATCCATTACACGTTTAAAGTCCATGACACGTGTCTTTATTATATAGGACATGATTTTGCGAGGTGTTACATTTTATTACGTGGACGCGCCTCATTAAGTGTAAAAGCGTCTTTACACCTCTATACCAAAATGCCATACTGATGAATAAAACGCCATTACGGACCAAAACACATCGCTATATAAACAAAAACATCCCAAACATAATAACACACCCCCAGAACCTGAAACGCCATATTTTCTACTATATACCATTCAACTTACAAACGCCAAAATCCCTAAAACATCAAACACAACTACTCAAAAAACGCCATATTTTCTACTATATACCATTCATCTTAGAAAACGCAAAAACACTCAAACATTAAAGATTCCAAAAAAATCGACGGTTCTTTCAGATACACTATTTCCTCAGTAAAATGCCAAAAATGCCAAATATCGTTTCTTGTATATTCAAATATTGTTCTACGCCAAAGTTTCGGATAATGCATTCTGCCCTGAGGTGCTATGACTCAAATAACATTTTGCTGCATGAGATGGACAAATCATAAACAAAAAGATGCTGGGGTCAGACTTATGTCATTTTCTGTGTTTTGTTCTTGATGAATATTTTAATGGCATGAAAAGACCAATGACACTAATGAGTTGTTTGAAGATACATATTCAAAAAAAAACTCATGTCATTTTGTCTTTCCAAACGGCCACAAAAACACAAGCATGGCTAAGCCAAACCACCAGCGAACATGATTCAAAGAAGAAAGAGACTGATGACAGTGAAGATTTGGAAGATGAATTGTTTTTATTTTTATTTTTTTAATTTTCTTTTTCTATTGTTTGCTATGTATTTTTCAACTTAGAATAAAAAAATACATTATCTTAATAAAATGTCAAACAGTCATAATGCATATGAAACGCCATAAATGGGGTAAAAACGCCAAAAAATCCCAAAATATAATGAAAGTAATTTGCAGAAGTATTAATTAATAAAAGCTAAAAATGGAAAAAACGCCAAAAACTAATTAAACCCATTCAAAAACGCCAAACTTGGGAGATGGAAAGTCTATGACCCTAAAAACTCATAAAAAGCTGAACAAAAACAGTAAATAATACACAGTAACTGAAAAGACGGCTACTTTATTAATATCATTTATTATAAATAAAATCCCGCCTAAACTACGCGCCAAAAACATCCTATAAAGAGAGACTTCTCTGCACAAACAACTTATCACAAAACCAGAAACAAACGCCATATTTCCTAGAAACCATTCACTTTAAAAATGCCAAAAAAATACTTAAAAAAGCCACAGATACAGAACCTCGATTCTGCTATATTGAGTATTGATCTGAATGAAGTTTCACTGAATTGATTCTTCTCTGAGTTAGGTATCTCTATAATCTTTTCCTGAATGACATGGACAAATATTCAAGATAAAGAGACTGATGACACTGATATGACATCATGTCACTTAGTTCTTGATGGATATATTGATGGCATGAAGGGATCAATACATTAGAGCAGGTGTTGGTCTTCAACATGTCATCAAACAAGTATATATCCACCCACCATAAAGGATGCCACAAAAAATAAGCATCTTCTAAAGACGGCCGGTATGTAGGAAAATAAGGATCTACATAAGGCATTCAAAAACAGGTTCAAAACGCCAAAAAGGTTAAAGTAGAAGAGGCTGATGGCAGTGAAGATTTGAATGAGAAATTAGATTATAATTTTTAATTTTTTTTTTCATTTTCTATTGTTTGTTATGTAATTCTCTGTTGTTTATCATCTAATTCTCTACTATTTTAAAAAAATTGAGTATAAAACGCCAAAAACTACAAACACCAAAACGCCTGATAGTTTGAAAACTGTGAGAACGAATGCTAGAAAAATACGAGGTTGCTATATAAAACGCCAAAAACGCAAACAAAGTATTACTGGAAAAATCAACACTAATTGACAGATGAAAATTGAAAGAAACAGTAAAATAAAGAGACGGTATCATTATTGCGAAAACATTATAGTTATATTAATGCCACTACATGGAAAATTGAAATTTATTTATCTTTTCAAAACGTCATACATTATAGGCCTGTATCCTAAATGGCAAAACACTTGATATAATAAAATCAAGAAAATTTCTGATGTTTTTTACATTAAAAGCCTGCATCCTGATCTAAAAAACAATAAAAATGCCAAACAATACTTAAAACGCCAAAATATTTACTACGATTCTGATCTAAAAACAACAAAAACGCCGCGTACTTATTAAACGCCAAAAAAATGGAAAGATGAAGTGACAAGTTAAAAAAAGAAATATGAAAGGACAAAAAAGCCCCTCTGCCTTTCTCTAAGCGGCGTGACACGTGTTAGGCCAGGAAGCGTTCTCACCGTTCTCACACTTTTGAGTGTTTTCTCCTGATCCCGTTTCTATATGTATATATATATATATAAATAAAATTAATTCGAGCCGAACTGAGCCGAGCGGACCTTTGCTCGTGCTTGGCTCGTTTGCAAACTGAACCAAACTGAGCGAGCATATTTCGAACGAGTGGCGAGCGAGAACAAGCGATTTGAACAACCCTAGTTGTTAGCCTATGTTTTTAATAAATATGTTTTTAATAAAATTTTCCTTTGTTGACAATTCAAAAAAAATGGTGTTAAGTAGGTAGAAAAAACCAGACATTTTTTTATTATTATCATAATATGGGTAATTTTGTGTTTTTTATACTTTGATTTAATAATCATTCATGAAATTGTTGAAACAGATAATAATATTATATGACTAGTTTATAAGCCCGCGTATTATATGAGTTGAATAATGGAAATATCTCACGTAAGTAAAAAATGTATATATGACATAAATATTGCTTAAAGCAACCCATAACCTGGAAAATGTCAATTTCTTTCTTTTAAATTTTAAAAGACAACATAATTTTAAAATAAATTTTAAATTTACACAATTTAAAAGGCCAATTTATCATAGAGAATTATTGCTAATTATCAATAAATACATAAAGTTAAGATTTACCATTTACACAACTTGAATTTGATAATTTGAAATGAAAAGATACACATGGGAAATCTTCTATTGCTAAATTTTAAACATTATGTTCAAACCGTATAAACCAATTCGTTCAACCCGTAGACATCTGGCCTGTTTACATGAAACCGACCATTTAAACCAGACTAACCGTGTACAAGAAAGAAAATACATTTTATACATTATTTTCATGAAAGAATAAAATAACCAAGGAAAATTTAATCGGTCTAATTAAATACAATTCATGCAACTTGAGACCACATACGATCATAGTTACCAAGGAAAATTGATCATTATTTTTAAAAGAGTTAATTACATAGTTAGTCCCTGTGATTTGCACAAAGTAACATACTTAGGTACTAATAGTTTAAAATAACATTCTAGGGTATTAACTTTTCATTTTGTAACGTTTGGGGGTATTAAGCTTATTTGTAGGCTTAAAATCACATTCTGTTAGTACCTAAGTATGTTATTTTGTGCAAACCACAGGGACTACCTATGTTACTACCTTAGAAGTTAATACCTCCAAACGTTACAAAATGAAAAGTTAATACCCTAGAAGGTGATTTTAAACTATTAGTACCTAAGTATGTTATTTTGTGCAAACCACAGGGACTAACTATGTAATTAACTCTTTTTAAAAATATAATCTAGTATTTATTTAATGAGTTAATTACATAGTTAGTCCTTGTGGTTTGCACAAAGTAACATACTTAGGTACTAATAGTTTTTAATAACATTCTAGGGTATTAACTTTTCATTTTGTAACGTTTGGGGGTATTAAGCTTATTTGTAGGCTTAAAATCACATTCTGTTAGTACCTAAGTATGTTATTTTGTGCAAACTACAGGGACTACCTATGTTACTACCTTAGAAGTTAATACCTCCAAACGTTACAAAATGAAAAGTTAATACCCTAGAAGGTGATTTTAAACTATTAGTACCTAAGTATGTTATTTTGTGCAAACCACAGGGACTAACTATGTAATTAACTCTTATTTAATATTATTTTGTAGTATGACATAATATTATTAATTCGAATTTGATTTATTACTAACATATGATGATGAATATATCTAAAGTTCTAAATAAACATATTTATATAGAGTAAATTACAAAAATCGTCATTTATGTATGTCATTTATTGCAAACTGTGTCCTTTGTCTCCAATAATTACAGAAAACGTACTCGATGTTTGCAAACCCTTGCAAGTTATGTCCTTTATCCCTAACTCAGTTAATTTTTGTGGTTAAATCTGACCAAATGGACTCCACGTGAGGGTATTTTTGTGGTTAAATCTGACCAAGTGGACCTAACATGAGAGTAAAATGACCAAAATACCCTCATGTGGGGTCCATTTGGTCAGATTTAACCATAAAAAATTAACTGGTTAGGGCTAAAGGACATAACTTGCAAGGGTTTGCAAACATCGAGTACGTTTTCGGTAATTATTGAAGACAAAGGACACAGTTTACAATAAGCGACATACATAAAGGACGAACTTTGTAATTTACTCTATTTATATATTAGATACTAATAAGTACATATTAATTTATATTTATATTTATTTATTATTATATGTTTAAAAACATTAGATTAGATATTAATAATCTCTACTATATAATAAAAGAAACCATTTATGGGACACTTGTCATCATATTAGGTCATGTCTTATGGATAATTATTATTTTAGTTTAATCTCTTCTAATTAATTATAGATAACCCTCCTAATAAATATTATTTAGTTTAGTATCTTATAGATAATTATTATTTAGTTTAGAGTAAATTGCCAAAATCGCCCCTGAGGTTTGGGTATGTTTGTTATTTTCATCAAAACAACTTTTTTTATCATATAGTCCTTCACTTTTGGGATTTTTTTCTGTTTTCATCCAAATGTCTGACTTTTTTAACAAAATCATCCCTGAGATTTGAGATTTTTTTTTTTCCATTTTCATCCAAATGTTTGATAGAAAAAATAAAGCAAATTAGATATTTGGATGAAAATGACAAAAATCTCAAAAGTGAATGACTATATAGTACAAAAAAGTTGTTTTGGATGAAATGACAAACATGTCCAAACCTCATGGACGATTTTGACAATTTACCCTTTAGTTTAATCTCTTCTAATTAATTATAGATAACTCTCATGCTAAATATTATTTTGTTTAATCTTTTCAACTTAACTATAGATAATTATTATTTAGTTTAAATTTAATGTATACTTCTCATTATAATATTAATTTTACTTTATATATAAAACTAGATTTATTACGGATTTTTTAAATATAATTTATATTTTAACACTCAAATGGCTGCTTATTTACTTCTCGAGTAACATGTTTGACCACTGTATTGTCTTTTCAATAATCATCTACGCAATCACCATATCTATCACGTACCTAGTATATCCATTAATTTTTTAATATAACCGTCTTATTATTTGGTATATAAAAGCAGGTAGAGGATCCTGTACATTAATTCAGAAGTGTGAGAAGTGTATTATAACACTGTATATAACACCATATAAATACAGTATAACACTATGTACCACCATATAACACTATGTAACACTATATAACACTATATTTTGTCTGATAGCATGTCTATGATAGATGTATAGTGTTATATATTGTTATATAGGGTTACATAGTGTTATATGGTATTATATGGTGTTACATAGTGTTATACGGTGTTTATATGGTATTATATAGTGTTATAATACACTTCTCACACTTCTGAATTAATGTTCAATATCCCTACCCTATAAAAGCATATTTATTCAAGTCGTGTAATACACGAGTGTTTTTTAAGATATAACATTTTTATCATTTTGTAAACAATATTACATTTATTCAACCCGTGCACGTGGTTTCAAAAATATAACTTTATTATTATTTGGTATATAAAATTTCATTTATTCAACCCGTACAATATGGTTCTTATAGATATAACTTTTTATTATTTAATATATAAAATTACATTTGTTTAACCTGTGCAATAAATGAGGTTTTTAAAGATATAGTGTTTTATTATTTAGTATATAAAATTCATTTATTCAACCCGTGTAATACACGTGGTTATATCCTAGTATTATTATTAAAAAAACACCATTTAAAAAAAACATTATTATTAAATTGATGAAGAAAATATCATATGGAATTAGATGAAATTTTTTTAGATTAGATGCAATGTAACATTAGATTTACTCTTTTATTACAATTAGCTGTTCGTATGATTAAAAAGTTACTATTTTTACACTGAATTAGAACTGGATTAAAGAAAATTATATCACATGAGTCATGAAGAATAAAAAGGTGGGTGGCCACTATGGAATGTCGTTCGTCTGGTTCGAAGACACAGACCAAAACAGTCTTTTCTTGGATCCTTTATGTTTTTTCTCCAACAATTTTATTGGTGTTATCAAATCAATTATATTAATTATGTATATTTTTTTTTTGTTTTAAGATACGATACATATGGATTTTTTAACGAGATATCGATGGTTGTTCAAGGTATGGAATGATTGTTTTAAACATAACACGGGTTATACATGAGATTAGTTTTATAATATCATCTTGAAAAAAAATAATAATAAGAGGAATAAGGTATTCAACTTAATTTATTTAGGATAAATTGTTTTTGACATCCTTTAAGTTTAGCAAAATTTCAAACGCTGTCATTTAACTAACAAAATTACAACGGATGTCATTTATGTTTTGATTTTTTATGGTAGATGTCCTTTATCTTTTAATTTATTTACAGCGGACATCATTTATTTTTGTAGTCCTTTTAGGGAGAAAGGACAGCGCTTGTAAAGAAATTATAACATAAATGACATCCGCTGTAATTTCGTTAGTTAAATAACGACGGTTGAAATTTTGATGAAACATGAAGGACGTAAAATGCAATTTACCCGTTTATTTATAAAGGAAACGCATATTAAAAAGACATTTTTCTTTAAAAAAAACATATGTATTATCCACTAGTACATTCACAAGAGTCGGCACCGACCAGCCAATAGTTCTGGCCCCTTATTGGGCTAAATGGGCGGCACCTTCAATAGTGTCAGGCAGCTGCCTGGCACTCCCCTATTGGCCCAACAAATTTACGATTTTATCCCCCCTTTAAAATTACGCTTTTGCCATCAGTTAAAAATTATGTTTTTGCCCTCACTTAAAATAAATTTACGCTTATTCTCCCAGCTAAATATTTCAATTTTGCCCCCGGTTAAAAATTACAATTTTGCCCCGTTTCAATTTACAGTTTTGCCATTAGTTTTTTTCCCTTAAAAATACGATTTTCCCATCAGTTCAAAATTATGTTTTTACCCCCACTTAAAAATAAATTTACGCTTTTGCTCCCAGCTAAAAATTCCAATTTTGCCCTCGGTTCAAAAATTACGATTTTGCCCCGTATAAATTTATAGTTTTGCCATTAGTTTTTTTTTTCACAGCCAAGTTACGATTTTGCCCTCAACTTAAATTTACATTTTCCCCATCGTTTTTGTTTGTTTTCCTGGTGACATTACAAGTTTGCCCCCAGTGTAAAATTACAGTCGTGCCGGCAACTTTCTGGCACTCCCCCGTTGGTCCATTTAGTTTACGATTTATCCCAGAATTAAAATTATTATTTGGCCCTCAGTTAAAAATTACGTTTTTCCTATCGTTTTAGTTTTTTTACCAAAACTATAAAGGTTTTTTGTTTTAATTGGTTTACTCGATTTAATTTTTTTCGCATCAAGGAGTAGCCTAACACTAGCTCATTAGTTCTGAAAAATTACAGTTTTGCCCTGAGCCCAAAATTACGGTCTTATCATCGTTTTTGTTTTTTTTTTCCTACCAAAATTATAATAGTCTTTTTTAATTGATTGAGAATTATTCAGTCATCGCCCCGCAACGCGGGCGGGGCATCTACTAGTTATGTATACATATACGTGCAAATACATGTAAATATAGTGATAGTGAATATGGATTCATTATTCAGATGTTACAAAAATCAGTAGTATTCTTGTTAGCTAAAGTTTTCTGTATTGTTTCTCGGGTTTTACAGCAAACATTAGCCCTGTTCTATATTCATCAAATTCCACCGTTCAAAAAAAAATCTGAGTATCATATGATTTTCTATTTGATAGTCTACAATATGTTTGCTAAAGTACTTTTTTCTCATAGCTAAAGTTTGCCATATATAACATCATTCAGCTTAATTAATCACTTATTGCTAGGGCTGTAAACGAACCGAACAAACACGAACAAGGCCCTGTTCGTGTTCGTTCGTTAAGAAAATAAATGTGTTCACGAACGGTTCATGAACACTTACCGAACGGTATTTTATGTTCGTGTTCGTTCATTAAGGAAACGAGCGTGTTCACGAACACAAACGAACACAAATAAATTTGGCGAACGCGACGAAGGATAAAGATAAATGGCCCTGAGAGTGGCACTCGAACTTGAATCTCTTATTGTGGAACGGATGTCGATCGTTTTCGCCGATGTAAATAATGAGAAATGAAAGGGAAATGATGCATAAATAAGGTGAAAGTGGATTTCCTAGTTTAATTGTAAGGGTAATAAAATAAATAAAATTTTAATAATATAAAAAGTACAAATAAAATATAAGAAAGTACAAAGATCTTCAATTAAAACACAAACATACAAATATAAACGAATGCAAATCAACGAATGTTCACGAACACCTTACCGAACGTTCACGAACACAATCGAACGAACGAGACCTCTGTTCATGTTCGTTCATTTAACTAATCGAACGAAATTTCTTGTTCATGTTCGTTCGTTTATTAAACGAACGAACATAAACGAACTTCCCGCCGAACGGTTCACGAACTTTTCGCTGAACGTTCGGTTCGTTTACAGCCCTACCTATTGCTGATGCTCTAAATGCTTTCAATAAGCCGCGACCTGGGCTTAAGCGTTATCCTGGGCTTAAGCGTTAACCTTGATGAGTAAAATATACGCCATCGGGGTTTCGTATAACTTTAATTTTTGAATTTATTTAATTAACTCTTATTATTCGAATTTATATAGAAACTGGTTAATCTGTCAGATCGTTGTTGGTATGTTTTGGTGAGTAACCAGCAACAAGCAGACCAAAAGCATGAAATCCTCATCATCACCCTCCACTTTTGTTTTATCAAAGACACACCCTTCAATCATTATTGGTTTCGTCTTGCGAAATCATTGTATCGTGTTTCTTTTTTCAAAAAGTAAATAAAGGGTCAAGTCTTAGATTTATTAGATTTTAATAAGAAATAAATTTACCATCAAATATTATTAAATATTATTTATATTTATATGTATTGAGTGGGACTGTGACACCCAAAATACCTTAGGGCAGAAGAATATTCTTCCATTATATTGCATGGTGTGCTCCAAGCCTCCAACCAACAAGCGACTCCTTCAATTGCATATTGTTATATAATGTTATATGGTGTTACATAGTGTTATATGGTATTATATGGTCTTACATATTGTTATACGGTGTTTATATGGTGTTATATAGTATTATATATAGTGTTATAATACACTTCTCACACTTTAGGCCCTTTTACACTATCATTACCCTGTACTTATATTAGATACTTATTATAATCAACCAATATAATTAAATAATAATTCGTATGACATCTAACCCAAAGAGACGTACTAATAAAATTGTTTATTCATTCATTTATTATTATACCTTCTCATTAGCATTGAAGAAATATAGAATTAGTTATCATAAGATTCATTCGATTATCCAAACCATGAGTAATACATAAATAAATAGATATTGTTTTCATAACTAGACTGGTTTTTTTAATTGAACGGCAACTAGACCGGTTAATTAATATTAAACCGCTCTTTTTATCGAGGCACTATAGCCACTAGTGGATCTTGAACTTAGTTTTCGATAAAATCAGAGGGCGGGCTTTCAAAATTTGATATTTTTACTCTGAAAAATCAATTTCATTTTTTTTTTTTTTTTGTAAAATTAACACTATGAAACGAAAAAACATAGACTGTCAGAGATCCCCTGACCCATGAAAAAGACCCGCCAGTGACTAATGCTAGCTGGACCGGTTTTAAAAACTAGACGGTTTTTTAACATTCCCAACATATACACGTATAGAGCATGACATATAAAAAGATGTACTTTTCAATAATCATAAAGAGAAAGAAAGTTGGTAACGTATACTGTATACATGAATTGTGGATGTAAACTATATCGTATGAGAAAGAACATTTCATTATTTGTTGTGAAACTAGCCTAATAGCAACCAATAGAAGGAGAAAGAATAATAGAGGGAGAAAGGATTTGGTATTTTATTAATTGAGGTATATTTACAATGAGATACAATAGGGGTATAAATAGGAGTACAAAACTTGGAGAGGAAGCTAATCTATTTAAGAACTTGATAACCACATAATATAATATATTTATAACACTCCCCCTTGGTTATCAATTGTATACGCTTTGAGATACTGCCTCGTTAAAAACCTTGCTAGGAAAACCTAGTGGGACAAAACCTCAGCTAAGGGGAAAAGAGTGCAGTGCGTATTGTCTCCCCCTGATACGTCTGGATCAGGTACGTTGCCTCATTAAAAACCTTACTAAGAAAACCCAATGGGACAAAACTTAGTTAAGGGAAAAAGAGTGCAACTTGAATAAATCTCCCCCTCATTAAAATACGTATCCTTTAAGTGACGCGTGTCGATCTTCCTTGAAAGTTGATCAAAGCTTTTGTAACCAATGATTTGTTGCTTGATCCCTTAATCCCTTAATGTGCAATCCTTTATGTTAAGCAATGTTGTATAATCTTCTAACGAGACTGTAGGTCCCTCCTTTCAAAAAATAACATATATCCACAACTGTGTTTTGGTACATTCCTGCATCTACAAGACTAGCCAAACTTGTTTTGATGGGTTAGTAAAATATAATCAAATATCGTTTATACCTGAAATATTTCTTTGAACTCGTTCCAATGTCTCTTCGCTTGACAAAGGCTATATCATGACAATAAGCTCAAGTGAAAGATATTATAACCATACATAGCTAGCAAACATATGAATGCACATATGCATCTAACATGGTACTTCTAGAATGAGAATCTCTAATTTGGTAGGAAATGATAATAATCATTTCTTATAAAAAGTGTCTGAACAACCTTTAACATACTATAAGGTTGAGCTCTCTACATACTAAAATGTCCCACCAACATCTTCTAGATGTAGTTTGATAGATGAATAAAAGTATGATTACAAATATACTCGAACTGCAAGTCGAGTAATAATTAGATTGTGCTAGGGGCATTAAAAAAATTCCCCTACTAAAAGTTCGCCAGTTTCTCTTCATGATGCTCAGACATCATCATTGTAAATTGCAATTATAGTGAACTTTTAAGAAAGAACATTTGATAAAGATGGATAATATTATCAAACTTATATTGCTCTTTATCAGAATATATCATGAGTTGTACAACACTCAACTTGACTATTTTAGTTCATACTATCTTTAACTTTATAAAGATACATTCTTGAGGACTTAAAATCAATGCTTCAGGCATTTGCAATCATATGCATACTTTTTTCAACTTTGAAAAATAATGTATGTGCATTCACTCTTTAGGAGTTCTATTACATATACATCCTCATTAATTTCTATATCATATGCAAGGATGTCTTGAATATTTAATCCATATTGTACCATGCTTATACATTGTACATTAAGATGCCATAGTAACCAGGTACAAGTTTTCTATGTATAGTTAATGGTGCACAAGAATTACATCCTTAAGATGTTTCAACTAACCTTATAAGAACTTAAATGCTTTACGATACTCATCAGGAGTTCCAGTTATATTCAACGTATTCAAATATGAATTTGTATACAACGATCATATCGTTCTCGAGAACTCATTTTACATATTTTTGATAATTCAAATCCTTGAGGGACTTTCATGTAAACTTTTAGTATAAAGTGATACATAACATTCATAAGACGCATATCAATTCTCTCTTTATATTACCAGACTAATAAAATATTGGAAAGTCATTACATCCACCACTAGAGAATGTGTCTCATTATAATCAATCATGGGTTTTTGCGAAAATCCTTGTGCACCATATTTGCCTTATCTCATTTAATTTGATTTTCACATGATTCGCATAAAAGCCCCATTAATATCCAACATACTTTACAAATTCAGTTGTATGGATTGTTGGTCCGAAAACTTTCCATTTCATTAGAGAATTTAAATCTGCCATACTTTGCGTCTTTCCATTTTGGCCAATCATTTTTGTATTTTCATTCATAGGCAGGTCTTAAATCTTGATCCTCGTCATTTCATCATTTCAAGCGCTACATTATATACAAAAGTATAACGACGTCGATTTTTATTTCGATTCCATACATATCTTAGACATAATACAACTTATCGAGATCTCTTTATTTTCAGGTACCTGGGGTTCTTTTTGAACCATCATGTCTACTGTCTCTTCATGAGATCTTATTACTATAACCTCGACTTGACCATCTTAATTACTTGCTCCAATTTCGAGGAATTTTATTATTGGAATCAAGTAGTCTACCACGCATTAGGCGTGCAATAAACTCATTACAAAATATGTGGTTGTCCTCTTGGGACACAAATATGACTGGAGCATAAGCAGTTGATTCTATTTAGGTCAGTAAACTTGTCTGGTAATTTGTTCTTTAATATTGGTAAATGAATTATCCTTTGAACTTTTGGTTCACCGTTTATAGTTTGAGGATCAAGATGACATGATAATTCATTCCATATTTCACTTTCCAACTGCTTGTTATCTCCCCCTAATGTTGGGAACATTCATTCACTAAAGTGAAAACCAATGAGCCATAAACAAATTTCTCACTAATGGCTTTAAGTATTCAATCATGGATTATTTATACCCAACATATTCTCAAACTTTTTAGAAGTCCCACTTTGTGCGGTGTGGTGTATGAGTTTCAATATATGTCGCACAAAGAAAACCTTTGATGATACATCTTTGGTTCCTGACCAAAAACCAACTATATGGGGAGAACGATAACTTATTGTCTTGATGTGAATTAATGGTACTATATGTAAAATTACATGTACCTAAATGAACTTTTGCTCCTCTCATGATCATTGGCTTTGTAATCAATAGTAGACGTTTAGTGAACATCTCAACAATAACACTTATTCCAATGATCTTTATTAACTTGGGAATCAAATTCATTATTACCAAATAAATAAACCAATCTGGAATGATATGTTTGCTATCTCATTAGCTAAGTCACACTTACACAAACTTTAAGTTGTGGATTTGATAACTATTTAGACGATGCATCGATTTAAAACACTAAATGGTATCATGTTGAGATATGCATATCCCTTTAGGGATTCTCGCCCTACTTTGGTTGGTAAATAATGAATTTCCATTGAGAGCAAATATTGTATGCTAATTACCAACTTGAAGAATCTTCTATTTCTTCAATACGTTTCACATCATCATTAACACGGTGTGGTCTAACCGGTCATGCCAATTAATTAAATAATCATGATCTATAAACTTCTAGTTTATGATCGTATATGTATTACTTGCTCGTATGTAATACATAACATAAGATACGAGAAAATGCATTATAACTTTAAAGTTCAAACATCATGTTATATAATCACTACATAGTTTGCCACTTTTGGTGGTCCATCTTGTTAGTAACATGATCATTGTTACAATTCTAAATTGCCTATCTCATCATTACAACTTTCTCAATTATGTCTATGATCACTACCTTTACAATAACCAATATGTAATCACATTCACTTTAGGGAATGAGATAGAATCTGAAACTTTCATTGATTTTCATTCTTTACTCAGTCACGCAAGTATGAAAATCATTTCAAACCTTTCGTACAC
The DNA here is from genome assembly GCA_030545235.1 of Helianthus tuberosus. Lineage (NCBI taxonomy): Eukaryota > Viridiplantae > Streptophyta > Magnoliopsida > Asterales > Asteraceae > Helianthus > Helianthus tuberosus. The sequence continues at coordinate 19,686,750 of CM060443.1, read as the reverse complement.
TTTTATTTTATATATCGTTACTTCATAAGCATATCTCACATCTGACAAATGGAAAATTTTTATCTAGTTTTTCCTTATAAAAATATTTCTCTTCACATCATATAAAATGAGAAATAATTACATGATCGAGTCATATAAGATTCATCGGTCGGAAATTGCATATCCTTTTTCAAACTGATAATGAGATTTATGGAGTAATGCTTTAGATGTCATATCTAAGCATATTATACTTTATCATGATAGTGATAGTGATAATAAAGCACAACTTGGCTTTAGTTATTCTAATCAATATCATTTATATAAAAAAAATGATTGCATATAAAAGACATATATAAATGCAATACTAATAATATACACGAAGTTTAACTATGCAATACATAACGTTATAGCATGTCATCATATAAAACAAATTATGCTAAAAACATTATGATATAAGATGCTTTTCTTTCATCAATTATAAACAAATACACATACATACATGCACATATATATTATATCTATACAAATACATCTCAACATGTATATAATGAATAAATGATACTATATAAAACTACATAAAATACATGATATACAGTCAAATTATATATTACATGACATTATAACACCACATTGATCAAGATGTATTAAAACTTTATAATATATAACTTTCCATCAAGTCGTTTTAATAACATATAATCAAATAAAATTTATAATAACAAATAATATCAATGTAAATCAATTTGCAATTATATCCTTTGCCACATACATGTTTCATATATTGTTTAAAATAAGTAATGATATAATGATTATGTCATAGGATATATAAATAAATAAATAAATAAATACATATTCCAATTGATAAATACATATATATCGAGGCATAGTCTGTGACATTAAAGAATATTTCAAATTCGAAATAAAAATAATCCTATCCTTAAAAACGAAATAAGCATATCATATATCGCACAAAAGATCATAGATTTAAAATCTTTTATCGGATTCATTCCTCAAATATTATTTTTCCAGATATTCATAATTTAAAAACAAGTCATTCGATTTTCCAGGATAATAACATATTCAAGTCTTGACTTTTATACGATGTTTAAATACAAAGATAACATCCACTAATCCAATCAAAGAATCTACCATATAAAAGTTTTTTTTTTTTTTATAAGAAGAGAGAATTAAATTAAAATAATTCAAAAAAAGTAATCCAAAATATGTCTTTTGTTATCTTATTAAACATTTGAGAAAAATATTTTGGAAAAGTTTAACCACTTTATTGTCATTATATTATTTACGAGATTTCTACACGGTTTAAATCCAATGTTTATTTCAAACAAAAATAACATCATTATATCATTAGATAAGATTTTTTTTTAAATATACTCACAATATTTAAATAGGTAATTTATCCATTAAAAGAATAATAAAATATATTCAGAATCAACAATTGTGTCAAATCATAAGCATATTTTATGTATTACTCTACCAGTAATTTTATTTATCATTAAAATTATAATCAACATTAAACTAAAAGAGATTATGATGTATCATAAAAAAAAAACGATTACATGTTGATATCCACACAAACTGCACAAATATAAACTGTTTATGTAGACAACCAATCATTAACAAGCATGTGGTTTTGACTTGTATGGAACTATGGATAACAGTAGGTAAGAAAACTAGAAAAGGGCTCGGCTTGCTCGGCTCGAGAAGAGTCAAAAAGAAAAAAAAATTATATTTTTATACATATTAATTTTTTTTTAAACCCACACATTGTATATATTACAATTTACGTGATACCTTTAAATTATTATATATGCATATTACAATCAATCTTGGCTTGTTTACAAACGAGCAAGCTTTTTTTTTTTTTTTTTTTTTTTTTTTTTTTTTTTTTTGAGCTAACCACAATCCAAAGTAAACAAATAAATAAATAAACTCAGTAACTTTACAAACCTGCCATTGGAGCTTTCAGACTTAATCCTCTCACGAACCATCAAAGAGGATTAAGGTTTTGGTTGGAACACTTTCGTGCTGATAACGTGTTGTGAAACTAGCCTAATAGCAACCAATAGAAGGAGAAAGAATAATAGAGGGAGAAAGGATTTGGTATTTTATTAATTGAGGTATATTTACAATGAGATACAATAGGGGTATAAATAGGAGTACAAAACTTGGAGAGGAAGCTAATCTATTTAAGAACTTGATAACCACATAATATAATATATTTATAACATTATTAATGCAATATATAGAAATTATACTTGATATTAATATATATCATTCTTATGACCACGAAATTAAAATCCACAACGATATTTAATATTTAAATATGTTAGCATTTACTCTAATTCTTTAATTTTAAAAAAAAAATTTGTACAAAAGAAATCTTTATCATATTGTCATATCATTAGTTTCTAATAGAACCAAGAAAGAATATCTTTCTTGTCTTTGGTTTTTTTCCTTACATACTAATTTTTGAAAATGATAAAATATATAAGTTATCATCTCATACCAAATAAACATACTTTAAATAACTTTTTAAAACCATACAAATTTAAATAACTTTTTAAAACCATATAAATCTACAAATTTTAATATACTTAGAGAAAGGTGGGGGGGGGGGGGGGGGGGGGGGGGGGGGGGGTTGTATATATATATATAGACTAGTGTGCTTTTCCTTGACCAACATATATCCACCATAATATATCCGATCATCTTCTCCGATCACTGGACATGGGCAACTGCCAAGCCGTCGATAACGCGAGCTTCGTCTTACAGACGCAAAGCGGCAGAGCCGAAAGGTTCTACGCACCTATCTCCGCTGCGGAGATCATGAAGCTCCACCCTGGTCACTACGTGGCACTCCTCCTTACCACAACCTTCTACTCTTCCCCTCCTTCCTCCTCCTCCTCCGGCCACCACCAACCACCACCCAACAACAACCCTACAACCACCAATCAAAATCTTCGTGTTACTCGCATTAAGCTTCTTCGACCCACTGATAATCTTGTTCTTGGCCATGCTTATAGACTCATCACCACCCATGGTACACTACTTGTTTAATTATTTATCTTTTTCTTTTTTGTTTAATTCTAAAGAATTGTGTTGGGATAGAGGTACGGTTTACCTATATGCAGGGCCAGAACCAGAGGGGGTCGGGAGGGTAGTACTGGTAGTACTGCATTCAGTGGCGGATCTTGCCCGTTGAACCTGCCAGGGCCGAAAGACACGGGCACTAAAATTAGCACTACGGCCGAAAAACTTGCCAGGGCCGAACATAGTATATATACAAAATTTCGATCGAAATGCGGAAAATTAGCACTACGGCCGAAAAACTTGCCAGGGCCGTGGCCCTGCCACGGCTCTACTAAGATCCTCCCATGACTGCATTGATCCCCGACCACGAGAAATTTTTAGATCTTTATATATAAAATCCGAGATTTTTCTAGAAAAAAACATGATTTAGACTCTCTAGTTATAAGCGGTAGAGAACAGAAACTTTATATATAAAATCCGAGATTTTTCTAAAAAATAAATATGATTTAGACTCTCTAGTTATAGGCGGTAGAGAAGAGAGTCATAAGATGACCCCGATAAAGAAGGTCTTAGTGTGTTAATTCAATAACTAGAGAAAATATGATTTAGACTTTCGGGATTTTACTGGTATGGTTGTTGCTGAGTGAGTAAGTCATGCATAATGTGTTAATTCAATAACTAATAACCTATTTCCTGTTTTGCAGAAGTGATGAAAGGATTAAATGCTAAAAAGAATAGAAAATTAAATAATTTTAAGAATTTTCAACTACCAGAATCCACAGAAAAAAGTGAAACAAAATCAAATTGTGAAACAAGATCTAATCAGCTTGGGAAAATCCACCACCAGGTTTGTGAACTTTTTTTTAATACTCTAATTGTAATTTTATTTATTTCTTGTTTTTAATTCTCTAATTGTAATTTTATTTATTTCTTGCAAAACAACTAACAGAATCATCTATTGGGTATATGCAGATGAGGAAAACAGATAAACAGGCTCCGACGAGCTCTAAATCCTCCGGAAGCAAACCGAGAGGATGGCATCCGTCGTTAAACAGTATCTCCGAAGCAACAAGCTAGTTAATTAGTTGTGTTCATATATCGACGTTTTCTTGGTAGATTTTTTTTGAAAGAAGATGGAGATTTGCACTTTGGGGGCATGATGAATGATGCAATTTCTTGAAAGAATGAGATTTTGCTTTTCATTTTCAATAATGATCTTGTTATGTACAAGAAATGATCTTTAAGTAGTTAACAGACGGTCTAATCAGTGAACCAGTAAAAACGACATAGTGTAAATCTGTAAAACATTCAAACATTGTTTATTTTCCTTCAAGAGATTGACTACATGCAATCAACTCCTAATTCCTACCTTTGTAATTATTACTTCTGTGTTATTATACCAATAATGTTATGGTAAAGTTTGTTTCATAATTCATTTTTCTTATAAGAAACAAAAAAAAATATATATTAATGCTAAAACTTTTAAATAGTAATCAAATTTTATTATACTTAAAAACGAGAATTCAAGAAAATCCAAGAAATCCTAATTTATATTAGCAATAGCTTTTAATGTATAGTTGGTGAATATACGAATAATCCTAAAAAGAGTTTAGAGCAAGTGACGTATTTTTTTGTCAAGTCAAAGTCGATGTTAAAATTGTTGTCTTGGTTAGGGTTGTCGGGGTGAGCAAGTGATAGGAGCAAGTGATGGCACACCGTCGCTAGCGTTCTATCACGCGTGATGGAGACCAAACTCGTGATGTTCATCGCGTAGTGATGGGGTGGATTGTTTGAGGAATATAGCCATTAAATTAAAAGATCATGGGGACCCACCACTAAATAAAAAAAAAAAAAAAAAAAGAAAACAATGTTTACCTATAAGACCACCCGTACTGGGGCGTCTTTTTTAAAAAAAAATGAAAAAAAACGCCTGGAAACGCCCCGAGCCCCACTACGGCCGGCGTTTTCCGGCGTTATTTTTGAAAAAAAATGCCGTTGGCGTTTTAATTAAAACGCTGGACTTGCATAGGGTGGCGAGACTTGAACGTTGGCAACGGTCAATTGTGTATTTTTTTTTTAATTCAAAAATTTACCCACTATATATATATATCACCCACTTTCTCTTATTTTTTATAAAAAACCTCTCACTTTCTCTACTACTTTCTCCTATTTTTTATACAAAAAAAACCCACTTTCTCCTATTTTTTATACAATCATGCATCCATTCCGACCCCCTTTTGGTGCCCCCACAAGACCCACGAACCCGAACACAACCCAACCGCAACACCCGTATAACCTTCAAGACATGGACCCGAGCTTTTTACCCTACGCGGCTTACTTGAGTGGCGCCACTCCGTTCGTGCCTCCCACCTTCGTCTATGGTCAAGGCGGCGGCTCGCAACCGTCACAACAACAAGCCGAATCCGAACCCGATGTCGATGTCGTGCCGGAGATGCAACCCGAACCGGTGCAAGAGAAATCGAAACGCGGCAGAAGGTCGCATAAGAAGAAGGAAAAGGACGAACCTCGACGTACAAAAACTACCATTAAATGGACGAAGGACGAGGAATTCACGTTGACTCGGGCGTGGCTCGACATTTCGGAGGACGAAGACACCAGTAACTCTTATATTTTTTTTTACTTATTTTTTACTTTTATTTTTAACATACAACTTATATTTTTATTTCTTTTTAATTTGTACCAAACTTTCAAACGGGCCCCATTTTTTGGGATAGGGTTCGTGCACTCTTTTTTAGCACGTGGGGTCAAGGCGAACATCGGGACAAAGATTCCATTTCTAGCAAATGGACCGACATCAACAACAAGTCTCACGCGTTCCAAGAAGTTTACCAACGTAACTACGATAATCGCCCGAGCGGTGAAAGTGACGTCGGGGTTTTAACGAGGACTTTGGAGGAGTTCGATAGGACGAAATGCCCTTTCACGTACTATAAGTGTTGGGAACTACTACGAAAAAGTCCAAAGTGGGCGCTAGTTAATCCAATGACGTCTAGTAGTAGACGTCGAGCTAAAAGGTCAAAAACATCATCCTCCGTTGACCCTTCAACTCCGACATCGGATGCCCGCAACGTCGATTTAAATGAGGTGGTGGACGTTGACGAGGAACTTCAAGAAGAGTTGAACCAACCGCCCGGTAGAAGAAATGATAAGCAAACCGGGAAAAAAACGGTCGAGTCGTCTTCCGATCTCGAGTTAAAGGATGATTTCGAGGAGATGAACCGTCGTCTCCAAGACATTCGCGACCTCGGCCACAAACGTTGGGAGATTATGAAAGAACGAGTGGCCGAAACCAAAAAGTTTAACGAGATGCAAGAGGCGAGGCAAATGGAAAAGGACATTGAGTTTTTGTCCAAACCGATCGACCACCTCCAAGGCGACGCGTTGATCCTTGCGCAAATGCGTCGCCAAAAAATTCGAGAAAAATATGGACTCTAGATCTTCTTTTTTTTTTTAACTTTATTTTTTTTTCGGTTTTTTTTTTCGGTTTTTTAATTTTCTGTTTTTTTTTCGGTTTTTTTTTATTTCAAGTAGTGTAATTTTTATTTTAAATTAATGAAGATTTTTATGTTTTAAATTAAAAAAAAAATTGTCAACTGATTGCATGGGCGTTATTGGAATAATGTCTCACTACACCTCTTTTGCTATAATGCCCAACGCTGACTAGGATGCCACGTGTCGGATAATGCCCCATGGTGGGGGCATTATTTTTGTTCACCACTACGGGTGGTCTAAATACACGCAATCCTTATTCATATTATACACTCCAATTCACCTCTCAACTCTAAAAATCCTCTACCATTCTATATTTTATAGTTTTAGAATAATACTTATGGGGGATATAGAGTACTTGAGTACATTTCTGTCCAACTCGTTTAGTTTGTTGAAATCTTCGGGCTGTGTTTTGAAATTTTGTATAAGATTATCTCGTAGAGCTTGAAGATACGGGACGATCAAAGAACACGTTGGTGGTTTAAATATCCAATTTTCCGATTTCGATGAAGAACACGTATTTTAAGAAAATAAAATTAGATGAAAATTATGTATATACGAAAAGCGAATGCAAGAAGAAAAAGATACGGAAGATTAGAATTGAAGTAGTAAATAGGCAAACTGTTAACTTTCATCACTGTGAGTGATAGTTTATCATAAAACCAAGTGAATGATATGTACATTGTTACATCTCTTTAGTTAGCATAGAAAAACTATAGTTGTCGTTGACCACATTGTTGTGATAAATAGTCTCGGTATTGGACCTGACTTAAACGATCAGTCTTTTCAGTTATCGGATTTTATTATGTTATTTATTATTGCGTACTAACCCGTAAAGCCCTGCACAATGTAGTTTATACTACACTAGGTTGTGGGCTTATAGAGACAACCCCGGGCTTGACCCATTGAGGTTAGGGTTGCACATGTGGTCTTCACCTCATTATTAGGGGAAGAGACATCGGGCAAACACATTTTTCCTAGCTGCAAATAGAGGATTCTTCCTCTACCGGTAGTCTCTACATCATCACTTTTCTCTCTTCTCCATTGCAGATCTAGATTCAAGAGGAAGAGCAAGGTGTGATTCTTCATCCTCTCAGAGAAAACGATTCCAATCATCCCGACGATGATTCCGTGTTTCTTCATTGGCGCCCAGTGCCCACCGTGGGCCTCGAACCCACGACCACAAGGTTAGGTGTATGTATATAAGTATTGAGGGCAGATAGTTTATTATAAAAAAGTAAAGAAAATCGTTGATATATTAAAAATAAAAAAGATATTTTTCTTGTAGAGTAAGGCTATAAGGGGTGGGGGATAGCACCGGTCCGCGCGAGGCCCGTTCCAGCTCGTCCACACCACCCCCTTGGGGCCCGCCCCATCACCCAACCGACGAAGAGGACGTTCCTCTCTCTTCTGTATCCAACACACACCTATACATACATACATCTGGTATATATTGATAGGGCTCATCATCCACACCCTAGGCCTATCTCTTGGGCACATTCCCACACCTGATGATGTAACTGTCTACGTGAAGGCCCATCTACACTCCTCCACACTGTATCGCCAAACCATCACTAGTTCTCTAGTGGTGGCTACGAGCATTTAAGTTCCACCTGTGGTGGGCTTTGGTGAGTTTTCCCCTCCAGCTCTCAAGTTCAATTCTGGGTGATATGAGTTTGAATTGGGGATCTATTGTGCGAGAGGTTCTCCAGACCTCCTAACATTCACGAATAATTCACACATTTCTAAAAAACAAAAAACAAAACGTTATAGCCTAATAAGAGGCGCGTGAGTGTGATAGAATATTTGATGATGAGGGTGAACGGGGCACCATGCGGGGAGTGGGGCGGTGACCCAAGTCCCCGAGCGGGAACACCGCCGCCATCACCGCGGGGAGGGGGATCGGGGAGGGTTCACCGCTTGAGAGAGAGGAGAGAGAGAGGGGGTGATTGGTTGTTAATGTGGGTCCACCCTTTTTCCACCAATCATATTTTTTCCTTCTTTTTTTATAAAAAAATAATTGTGTGAGTGGAGTGCCGCCATCAAATTGAAGGTGTGAGGGGAGTTTACGTGGCGCGTGTTGATTGGTCGTACGTAAGAGAGGGGACTCCCCTAAGAGGGGTCACCCTGAAGTTGATGTAATTATGACATTTGTACGTTGTAATCATAAATATTCTTTCTTTCAACTTGTGGCCCCACAAATACTTTTTTTTTTTTTTTTTTTTTGGAAAGCGACAGACTACAACAGACGGCAGAAGCCGCACCCCACGGGCCCTTACGGGCGGTGGGTCCAGATTGCCCCACTCCGGCTACACATGAGTGTCTTAACCGTGCCTCAAAGCGTGCATCAGAGTTTGACTCCGGTTTCCCCCGAGAAAATTTCCAGCCCCCTGCCAACTGACAAGAGTTGCACCCTCCGCAAGAGCTGACACTCTCCGGAGTAAATGCACTGTAATAGAAAACTCGGTCGCTCCTCAGGTTCGAACCGGCGCCAATGGCCCCAAATTCTTACCTTCATTGTTGCTGGCCCCACAAATACTTACCCTTTTTTAGCAACACTAGATTTTGCTGTATACTTTATACTGTATATTTTAGCCCAAATAATCGTATTAATAATGTTCAACAATGTTCAGCCGAGTATAGTTGAAGTTTTGGAGGAAGTTAAGTCGCTTGGCTTCCTTTAGGTTAAAAATAGGTCAAAGGAGGCGGCTTTATCATGGAAAGATTGGAGCAGATTTTCAGTTTTTGAATAATCTTGGTTCGGCTTTGGCCTTGTTGGTGTAATATTGTCTTATTTCCTTTTATCTTTGGTGCCTAACACCTTACTAGTTTGAATAAATATAATTCCTGTCGACCATTAAAAAAAAATACTCCGTAAGAAGTATAAAACTCTTGTGTAAAAAAACGGCTATTATGAGTCATTTATAAAAAAAAAGTATATATTTGAAGTTATGTAGTGAGTCAATTGTTTTACAATAATAAAATATGTCTTTAAGAGTGGTATTTTATATATTTTGTGTTTTTTGTAAAAGTAGATGCAATCAGTGGCGGATCCAGCCAGTTTTTTCACTGGGTTCCCTTTTCCAAATCATACAAGGTTTACACTACAAAAAAACGTTTTTTTCCAAATCATACAAGGTTTACACTACAAAAAAACGTTTTTTTCCGAATCGACTGGGTTCCTGGGAACCCGGTAAAACCTCCTAAATCCGCCCCTGGATGCAATGGCCTTTCAAAAGAAATATGAGTATTGAAAAAACAAAATAACTTTTTTTCTATAAGATGCAATATATCATAGGCCATAGGGACAGGGGCTTTGGGGAGAATGTAATCAAGTGTTGTTGTCTTTATGAAGAAGATAATAATGAAAATGGTGCTACACCAATAGCATGCTCCTAGGCATGTTCAAAGACCCACTTAAAAAAGAGCTTATGAAATTATTAGTTATTAAAAAAGAGCTTATGAGATTAGTTATTAAAATAATAAGAATCAGATAACTATTTGTAATAAAAAACCTGTTATATTAGATAGAGTAAATTACGTTTTTGTCCCCTGTGGTTGTATCACTTTTACTATATTAGTTCAAAATAAGAATTTTTAACATATTTGCCTTCATGGTTTCTATAACTAACTATTTTAGCCCCTAAGTCTAACCATTTTAGCCCCCATAGTCTCTATAACTAACTATTTTGGCCCCCATGATCTCTAGACTTAGGGGCCAAAATAGTTAGTTATAGAAATCATGGGGCAGATATGTTAAAAATTCTTATTTTGAGCTAATATAGTAAAAGTGATATAACCACAACAGCCAAAAATGTAATTTACTCTATTAGATATTTTTGAATGTTTTTCTTTTTATAGGAAATTATATTAGTTGTGACAGGAGTAGGTTAGGGTTAGAAGTCATTCTAAAAAGTATATGTAAATAGTTAGCTTACTCAATGATTCACAGAATTAGTTTGTTGTAAGCGCAAGGCTATGCGGTATGGTAGAGGCTCATCCTTGGAGATGATTCGTCACGTAAGCGCCACGTAGGATGGGTGTGAGGTTGGGGCAAAGGGGATGAAACTAAGGGTATACGGGGCACCATGCGGGGAGGCTAGCGGTGACCCCAGTCCCCGAGCGGGAACACCGCCGCCATCACCGCAGGGACCCAAATCGGGGAGGGGAATCGGTGTTTGTTCACCGCGTTGAAATTGCACAAGAATCGAGGAACGGTCGATTTTTTAAACGTTGCCAACGGTCAAATTTAAAAAAAATTCAATTTAAACTAATATAAATAACCAACTTCAATATTTTTTTACCACACCCACCATTCTCAAACTTTTATACTCTAAAAATCTATAAAATACAACAAAAGCCAAACCGAGCAATGGAGAACCAACCCCGCGAAGCCAAGAAAAAAACTAAGGGACGGGGCTCGCAACCGTCTCGTGGTGGTTCGAGCGGTGCAAGTGCACAACCACAACCCCCTTTCGGATATACTTCACAACCACCCCCGTTTTTTTACCAACAACCTTCACACCCCTCCTTTTACAACACCCAGCCACAACCCACTTTCGGCTATTATCAAAATTTGTTATCAATGGATCCTCCTCAATCCCCCGCCTTCGACCCGTATGGTTTTCGTTCCCCACAAGTTCCATATACACGAGAAAATGTTCGGGACAAAAAAGAAAGCCCGTTGAGGTGGACCCTTCCATACCCGATATGAACGAAGACCCCTCGCCACAAAGAACACAACGGCGAGACAAGTGTCAAGCGACATCGTCCGAGGGCTCGGCCGAGTTGGCGGCACAATTTAAAGAATACACCGCCATGAAAGAAGCGAAGCACGCTATTGAATTGGAGGCGATTGAATTGAGGAAGAAAAGAGAGTCGGAGGCTCGCGAGCTCATAACGGAACAACGCGAGACGATGAGAAACTACGCGCACGATCGAGATATGAAAACATTCCTCAAGCCGCACGACGATGTTCCGCCGGAAATGTTGCCGTTCATCCTTGCCCGAAAGCGCGAGATCGCTAACAAATACGGGTGGCCGTGCAATTTCTAAATGAAATGTAGTTTGTTTTTTTATTTTTCTAGTTTGAATGTAATTTTTATTTTTAATTTAATGAAATGTCTTTTATTAAATTTTATTAAATTTTTATTAATATTTGCTTAATTTATAAACATGCATAATTACAACAAATTAAAAAAAAAAAAAAAAAAAAGTCCCCTAAGAGGGGAGTGCCGCCATCAAATTGGGGTGTGAGGGGAGTTTAAGAGGGGAGTTGACGTGGCATAACCTGATTGGGTATGTGTAAGAGAGGGGACTCCCCTCTAAGGAAATGGTGGATGAGCCTAAAATATATATATATATATATGAGTTGTATGTGTATGTGTGTGTGAGGATGGTTTTGTCTTGTAGTTTCCGTCTCCAACGTCGGAAGGGAGACGTTCAGGACGACGCCAGTGGAGGGGGGGGGGGGGGGAATGGGGACTGGTGAGGCGACGGTAATGGACGGGCTGAGGACGACCCCCACACCCTCCAGCCTAATAACTCTAGATAAATTGTTCAAAACTAATCGTACAACTCTGAATAACTAAATTTTCATTATTGTTTTCTCTGTAGCCGAATATTAAAATAACTTTTAGTAACTCACTAATGAAAATAAATGGAACAACTTGATCTAAAACATCATCTCTAAGGCTTAGGGACCATTAGGTCCTGGGTTTGATTTCTCCAATGAGGTTTTTCTCAGATTTATTGAGTTTCCTCCTGAATTGGTGTTTATGCATTATTGCCTGGCGGAGATGGATATGATCAGGTGGTTCCGATGGTGGCACGATAATACTCCAGTGATCCGTCAGCGATCCAAATGTACCGTTAAAAAAAACATCAATTTTTTTCAATATCTTGTTTAGCTTATCAACCTATGACACGAAACTCATGAAACTTGTCTAGTCTTGGTTCGTTCTTTCTTTAGGGTAATCAATTTTCGTACTTCACCTACTAGCATATAAGTCCGATTGAAGAGGTTGATTACAATATACTTGCTTGATGTATGCCTTAATCATGTATGCAAGACTCGCATAGTTAAAAATCCTACAAGCACTTAGAAACGTTTTGTATGCATCGTTTCTAAAGTAGCCATCACAGCCTAGACCGGAATGTTTTGTATGCATCGTTTCTAATTCCATGTTTTTAGTTCATCGTTTACGTTTCGAAAATGGGATTTAACTATTCAACCAACAGTTTTGAAACTTCGAACCGGCTGCTTCATTTTGAAATATGTTGGGAAATTTTAGAAAACCGGATAATCAAAGAGGCGTAAAGTCAATCTCAGATCAAATTATTTCGGTGGTTTTCTCAAATAATTCAATCGGATACAACTCTGATTGAAAAATCGAACAACAGTATGTTTTTTGAGAATTCGTAATGAACTAGTAAAAAATGGTCAAACCCTGATTTCGAATTTGGGGATTCTTTACAGATAACTGCCATTAGATAGTTATTATTAATTTTAAATTTTGAATTAAATTGCTGCAAAACTGTCTTTATTTTTTATCCAAAAAAATATGACGAATTTTACAAAATTATTTTTTCTAAGGCATTTCCAATATAGCAATTTAATCAAAATATTTTTTTCCTAAGCTGACCCGGCCAGGGTCTCTGCCCCTTCGAATCTACTTCCAGGGGAGTTGCTAGGGGTGCAAATGAGCCGAGTCGAGCCCGAGCTCGACCAAGCTCGAGCTCGATTAACTTATGAGATCTCGAGCTCGGCTCGTTGGTATTTTCTTAAGCTCGAGCTCGGCTCGGGCTCGGCTCATTTATTATGTATTAGTTAACATATTAAATAAAAATAATATAAATAATAGACTTTTTAGGCTCGCGAACTCGATAAGTGAAGCTCAGGCTCGGGCTCGTTTACTAAATAAGCTTATTTTTAGGTTCGAGGTCAGCTTATAAACAAGTTTAAATAAGCTCGGCTCGACTCGGCTCGTTTACACTAAGGCTCGATAAGGCTCGACGAGCCTAACAAGCTTCACATGCGAGGCTCGAGCTCGAGCTCGATAAGTAAACGAGCTTTATTTTAGGCTCAAGCTCGGCTCAGGCTTGGCTTGTTTCGAGCTTTTTCTCGAGCCAATCTCGAGTAGCTCGCGAGCCGCTCGGCTCATTTTCACCCCTAGGCGTTGCCCCCTTGGAACCCCATTCGAAACTACGCCCGAACACTCGGAATTATAACCACTCGAACAAGCGTGCACTCCCGCACCTCCTAACTTGTTCGATGTATATCATAATTCCCTTTTATCACTAAGTTAATCCCGATTACACTAAATAACTAACAAAATATCACTTACCTATATTTGTTTTTTCATTTTTGAAATATCGGTTATGTATACATATGATATTCATAAACCATCTTTACCTTATAAAAAACTAATAAAAACTATGTTATGTGTATATATATATATATATATATATTTTACATATCTGTAATGTATACATATGATATTCATAAACCATCTTTGCCATTTAGAAAATAATAATAAAAACTAACCTAAAAAAACTGAAACAGCATAAACAATACTGTTTTGGCTAATCTGCCTTCTCTCCACCAAGCCAACCTAACTACTTTGGTGTGTCGTAGTTAGTTTTCGACCTAAATTTTGTCAAAACTCAAAACTAGTCGGACCGAACAATGAATATGCGTGGTCGGCTGGTCGCCTACATACTTGACATGTTGTCCATGAAACATCTCTTAAAGGCATTTCATTGAAGACCTAGCAAGCATGTAATTCTAAGTTGTGATCAAGAAGGTGAAAGTGCAACGGTTTTCAGATCCTGTACACCCACATTTTGAAACTGGGCATTATTTAAATAAGGAAAACAACAAGCACAATCTTTCAGTATTCATCCATCTGAAACCACTCATTTTGGTTGCATAAAAGGGAGTTTATTTTTCTTGAAAAAGAAAACAAAAGACTGTCTACTGATAAATTATTGCATAAAGAGAATTATAATCACCATCATCATCCACCATTTTCTGATGCTGCTACTCAGATTTGAGAGCTTTACGAGCTTCTTCTCGTGTCACAGCCCTCACATAGATCTCATAACAACATCCTGTAACAAAATGCGTAATATCAGAAGCCGGCACAGCAAATTTAGAACAAAATACGAGAGCTTATATACAAGTTATGATGGCCACTCAAAACAAGAAATTCTTTTAGCATTTAACAGTTAAAAACTAAACCTTAAACGATTAATAAAATACAACTGACATAAAGCTTTCATTTTTACAAAATACATTGGCAACTCACAAAAACATATTCAATAAACAAAATAGTTCGAAACTAAAGGTTAGAATATGACCTGCCTAAACTTCTATGGTTGTATAAACCATACAAGTGGTAAAATGAGCAGGTCAAGTAGATCAAAACAAGTAATTATAGATACAGATCGAGTAGGGTTAATATACCAGCTACAACGGCTATAGTAAGGTAATCTCCGACTCTTCTGATGCTTGCGGCACCTTTCCTATATGATTTGAACCGCTCTAGTGCTGGATCCTTAGCCAAAAGCTGCAAGATAACGAGGTTTTCGTTTTCTGTGAGATGATAATTCAGTACAAAGTTAAAGAGGATAGATCTAAGGGAATTGTAGCAAACATAAAAAACTAACAGTAACGTTAACCGCCATAGGTTAGATGAAATCATGGAAATATGGTTTTCCCTGTAAAAGAAACTGAGTAGCGGTGTATTGGTGTAATACGTTTAAAAGAATGGAGACAAGTGAAAGCTGTTAATCAAACGGTAATGTTAACTGAGTAGCAGTGCCAAAGGTGCGGCAGGTGAACGCCAATGGTGCACAGTATATCAATTCGTAAACGATTAGCAGTATGACCTTCTGTTGCTGCTCAGGCATAATGGCTTACATAAAACACACACCATTACCCCATCTAAAGTCGCTAATAAGTCGATTGATACTTGATAACAAACCCTTGTTAATATAGCAAAGCCAAAGTGCAATATCATATTGATTAAACAATTTTTCACCTTGTTCTTGACTTCTTGCTGATATTTGTCTACTATATATATGACAAACGTTATAAAACTTAGTATTTAAAGGGAAATTCTATCATTTACATCCCATATTCTTTGACATATATTATATTTACAGACAAACCAAAATATACAAAGCTAGAAATAAAACTTCATTCCTTTTCCTGCCAACCAAATGTGTTACAGTTGTTCACAAATTCCAAGTCCTTCAAAAACATCATGTAAACCAAACCAACCAAAAGGAAAACTCATATAATTATGAATCCCACAAACCAAACACCCCCTAAGATTTGAAACATGAGGCACACCTTGTACCTTAACTATTTTTTGCAAACAATTTAAAAAAAATGTAGTAAACAAAGCCCAAAAATCATCTCAAAGTAGAAATAAAAACAAAAAACCCCTCTACGAAACTCCCAAATAAGGGATTATGAATTTTTTGAGCAACTCCCTGTTCATGTTCGTTGTTTAACTAAACAAACGAAATTTCTTGTTCGTGTCCGTTCATTTATTATACGAACATACACAAACGAACTTCCCGCCAAACAGTTCATGAATTGTTTGACGAACGTTTGGTTCGTTTACAGCCCTACTCACATGAATGAAATTGTGAAGGAATGTTGGTTATATATGTTCAATCAACTCCCTTTGATAAAGGTCTTTTAACAAGTATATGAAAAATTATAAAACTAAATTAGGGCTCCTTATTCAATGGCATAAACAGTTTAAAATTCGAAAAGAGAAACACATCAAATTAGATATCAATTCGAATATTTAGCATGAATCTCCTGCTCTTAACCTATCCACATGAACATGAAATCTACAAATCAACATCAGATTTCAGACAAATAATGACTTACAGCTTTCTCTCGAGCCCCAGGTTCTACATGAAGCTGACGTCTAGGTTGCGATGGTAAACCCTAAATCAAAATCAAATGTTCAATTGAAAACACACGAGAATCGACAAACAAACGAATCGAACAAATTGAGAGAGAGTGTTACCTGAAGATGATGAGCACGAAGGGCAGAAAAGGTACTAGTTTTGAGGAAGGAAGCCATTGTTGTTTGCAGAGCTCAAGGGTAGGGCAGAGGTGAAGACGACAATTGATCCGAAGCTGGGTCTTGGTAGATCAAGTTGTAAATAAAAAGGGGTTCGATTGGCTGTTTACGGGTCTTTTAATGGTTTCGACTAGGGCCGTAAACGAACCAAACGTTCAGCGAACAGTTCGTGAACCGTTCGGCGAGAAGTTCGTTTGTGTTCGTTCGTTTATTAAACAAACGAACATGAACAATAAATTTTGTTCGTTTAGTTAAATGAACAAACATGAACAGAGGTCGCGTTCGTTCGTTTATGTTCGTGAACGTTCGGTAACGTGTTCACTTGTGTTCGATAGTTCATTAGTGTTTTTAGGTTTTATATTTATTTAAATATATCAAAATTCTGACAAATTAAATATCTAATAAGTGTCAATGTATTATATATTCTGTTCATGAACGATTGTTTGTGTTCGTTTGTTTCCATTTGTGTTCATGAACATTAGTTTGTGCTCATTTGTGTTCGTCAACGTTCGTTGCCTAAAATTAACTAACAAACACAAACGAACACAAACAAGTTAATTTCCTTAACAAACGAACACAAACATAAAATCCCGTTCGATAAGTGTTCGTGAACGGTTCGCAAACACATATATTTTTTTTAACAAACGAACACGAACAAGGTCTTGTTCGTGTTCGTGTTCGTTTGGTTCGTTTACAGCCCTAGTTTCGACATCTTACTGGTTCAGCATTTTCAGACTGTTTGTTTCGTAAGCAAATATCTAAATGGTTAAGCACTATACTGAGTCTAAATGGTTAAGACCTCTAATCGGAATTGATTAGACATTTGTCTCTAAACGGTTAAGCATTATACTGGCTCTTAATGGTTCAGACCTCTTACTGGTTCAGCACTTAACCATTCAGATGTTGTCAAACAGCCCCTTATTTGTGTACTAGAAGGGGGTGAACGCATGATCGCATTACAGTTGTATATGAACCGAGCGTTCAGCGAAAAAAATACTAGAAATATATGAAAATATGAATGGTTTGGTTTGATTTAGTTCGGTTAATTTTGATTAAACGATTGTACAAAAAAAAAAAACAATAACCGGTTTTTAGTTAATCCGATTTTCGGTTAATCACTTTTAAATTAATTCAGTTTTTGGTTGATTAAGGTTCGGTTTTAATCAACGATTCAGTTGTTGCTCACCTTTAGACATTGTTAATCACATAACATATCAATCTAAGTAGTTAATGCGGTAAAATATTGGATATCGGTCAAGGACCGATATTTGAGATATCGGTTATCGCGGTGGGATATCGATAATTTTAAGCTAAATTTATATATATAGCAATTTAACAGTAACAACTAACAATGAAGACTTAAAACACTAATAGTAGCAATAAGAAGAAAAATGAACGGTAGAAATAAGAAGAATGAAACTGATATCGGGAAAATCGGTGATTTATCGATCAAATATCGGTCCTATATAGGTCAAATATCGGACAATATCGCTGATATTATCGTTACCGATATTCTGACCAATATTTTGTACCGCTATCTCGGTAGGGGACCGATAACCGATATATCACTGATATATCGGGATATTAACTACATAGATATCATTTTTTTTAATAAAAAATAACTATAGCAATGTTATACTCAAGTTAAATAGAATAAAATACTCGTTTCTATTGTGTACTTTATAAAATATATTTATGTACAAAAAAGTTATAGCTGTTTAAAAATTATGGGATAGTTATTTTTTATAAGAAAAATAAATTGCAACTACTAATCAATTAACTAGATTATGGGTAAAAACGAGAGATTAAAGTGTAATTAGTGTTTAAAAGACTAATTTATTATAATTTTAGGATTCTATTTTATGCATTAAAATTCAAAAAAAATCTCTTAAAATGCTCTTTCTAAATATTAAAATATTTTTCTAATTATTATAATATACTATAGATATTTAGAATGATTATTGATGCATTACGAGGATGACAAAAGAGCTCAGGTGTAAATTTGAACTTCAAAACATTCAGATGTGTATTGGGTATGTGTTTTAAAATTTTGGGTAAATTACACTTTTCGTCCTTTATGTTTGTACCTAGTTGCAATGGATGTCCTTTACCTTTAATATTTACAGCCACAGTCCTTTATTTGGAAAACATGTTGCACCTTACGTCCTTTGCCCCTAACCTGGTTAAAATTTTCAGTTAAATATGACATGTGCAAGGCACATGAGGGTAAGGTGGTAATTTTACACAATTTATTTGAAATATATTTAATAAATAAAATAAAAAATCTGAAATTAAATTAAAAAATATATATGTATATAAAAGTGTTATTTCTCTCTCTCTCTCTTAACTCTCTTCTCTCTCTCTCAGTTCTATCTCTCTCTAGGTTTCCCACAACCACCACCACCATCATCATCCGGCATCATCGCCGTCGCCGGGAACCACCATCATCATCCGGCATCATCCTTAAACAAATAAACCCTTTCTCAAATCTCAGTTCAGTTCTTTCTCATCTCAGTTCATCTCAAATCTCAGTCTAGTTCTATCTTACTCATCTCAAATGATAGTTACATATGGCGATTTAACAGCAAACGCCGGATTCTGGCGGAGGAAGTAGCCGGAACACTTTTTCCGGTGGTTCACGGAGGGTTTACAAGTTGAAAATCCTGTTGCCGAACGGGATGACGGTATCGGTGAAGATTAGGGCTTTATCAATTAGGTCACACTTGACACTTCGTCCACGTTCTTCACTTCTCTCAAATTACAGCAAGCAGTCCAGTCCTAATCGTAGCAAATCGTCCCTATATTTGATGGCGAATTCCGATTCCGGTGACGGTGTTTATCGAATCGTCAATCGGAATTAGGGAAGGAAGGAGGACCGAGATGACTCCGTTGACGGCGGTGGGGTATTTCATTTTTCGATTCTGATGACGGTGTTTATCGAATCGTCAACCGGAATTAGGGAAGGAGGGAGGACCGAGATGACTCCGTTAACGGCAGTGGGGTATTTCATGCTGGCAAAATCATCTTCATCTTCCTTGTTTGTTGATTGCACTGCTGCAGAGTGAAGATTTTTGAAGGTAGGGAAACCCTAGAAATGGAGTCGATATGTGTTTGGTTGTTGATGAAACAGGGTACCTTTTGGAGAGCAAAATTGACACCAAAATCGGATATGGTTTGGTTGTTGATGTACAAAATTGACACAAATTGTGATTCTGAAACAAATTTTAGAACTGTATTTCTATGTTTTTCAAAGGTGTTGCATTTAAGTCTGCAATTTTACGGTGGCGATGAGGTGCTGGGAGTGTCGAAGAGGTGGGAGGGGTGGTGGTGGTAGGGCAGTGGCGGTGGTTGTGGAGATGGGAGATGGTCATGGTTTAAATGTGCAGGTTGTAGGTTATGACTGATCTGGGTTGCAGGTTGCAGGTTGTAGAGGGATAGGAGTTTTCATTTTCAATTTGATTTGTTTTATTAATAAATCATTTTAGATAAATGAGTAAAATTACATAACTACCCTCATGTGCCTTGCACATGTTATATTTAACTGAAAATTTTAACCAGGTTATGGGCAAAGGACGTAAGGTGCAACATGTTTTCCAAATAAAGGACTGTGGCTGTAAATATTAAAGGTAAAGGACATCCATTGCAACTAGGTACAAACATAAAGGACGAAAAGTGTTATTTACCCTAAAATTTTTGATGGGTTTTGTTCGGCCGTTGTATTACTTGGCACATGTTCAATTACCATAACTCACTAACCCACATTGAAACCATATATATTTATACATAGTTAATTAAACGAATAGGGTGGGAGTTCGCTACAAAGTCTATTTTTCCTACAAAGTGTAAAAAGTCATAAAACACTCAGGGGCGGACCTAAGCCCAGCCCAAGGTGAGCGGGCGCACCCCCGGGAAAAAAAAATTAGTTCTAAGTTCTGTCGAAAATCTCGTCCGCACCCCTTGGAATTTTTCATCCGCACCCCATGGAATTTTCCGTCCGCACCTTTGGAAATTTTCGCCCGCACCCCTTAGGTAAAAAGTGTTATCAATTTATATTTTAAAAATATTATTTAGTAAACTCTTATTTTATAAAAAAAAAATACTACCTAATTATAATTATGATATTAGTTAAATTATAATGTCAACATATAAGTACTCTGTTTTAATGTAAATCAACAAGTCGGTATGCATATTTGTTCATACATAACATATATATAAATTATATTAAATAGATTTCTTCTGAATCGATTTTAATATATAATAATAGAAAAGAGATTAATCAATGAATACGTAAGTAATTATATGAATAATGTAAATAATTTAAAATAAATTTTGATACAGTTTTAAACTGAGATATATAACATTTACGTAAGTTTTTACTATTAAAAAAATATAGTAACGTAAATTCGTATAGTTAAAAAATATAGTTAAGTAAGCTTTTTAACATTTAAAAAAATTGAGTAAATTATAATCGAGTCTTACAAAAATTTTAAACAGTTCAAATAAATATATTAAATTATATAACCAAGTCTTATCCAAAGATTATACAGATTGAACGAATATGAATTAGTTATGTATAGAACCAAAAATAAGGATTTTTGTTGGGGTGAAATTTGACAACTTTAAAACTATTATTTTTAGAAAAGGGGTGTGAAAAGTAAAAACGGGGGTGCATTTAGCCTACCCCTACATTTAACTAGCCCACTACTAAGGGGTGTTTGTTTTTTTAGAGAAAAATGTCCGGATAGTCCCTGTGGTTTCGCCTTTTTTCACCTATTGTCCCCAACTTTCTAAAACTACCTGAATAGTCCCCAAGTTTTCAATTTTTGTTCCCGGATAGTCCCTGGGTCTAACTTCAGTTTGTTTTCTCTGTTAAGAGGGTGTGAAATGTCAAAAATACCCTTTCCTTAAAAATGCCAAACCACAGGGACTATCCGGTCTTCATTTATATTTATAAAACCCCACCACCACACTTCATCTTCAACCTCCACCCACCATCACCCTCCTCCACCCTCCACCATCCACCATCACAGAGGTGATTGAACCTGCAACGTACCGTTTCCCTCCTCTCCGATCAATCTCCGGCGATCTCAACTCCTATTCGATAGCTCCCGATTAGCTCGACAACACCACTCCGTTCTCTCGTTCACCGTAAAGTTCATCAGTCGTCGATCTACCGTCTCATTTTTCTTGCACTCTTCTTCTCTCACTTCAACCTCTGTTATCAAGGTTAATAGATACTGATGTTGATGTTTGTAATTCATCATGTGTCTTAGTAAAATGACTCTTCATTGCTTGTTCTTAAATGATTCGTGAAATAATATTGATGCTTACCCTGTTCACGATAATGCTTCTGTTTATCCGAAACTATGTTCAAACGATGTGTTGATGAGACAATGATATAATAGATAAGGGTTTAATGAATCTCTGTTAATAGTTGAAGGTAGGATGTTGGGTTTTTCCTTAAATGTACAACTGCACATGCTCCGGGTACAACCTGGTTATGCACGTTTCAAATGTTCAGAAATAAGGTGTGATGTTTGCTATATGTGTTAAGAAAAGGATGATTCTTTGTGTCATGATATGGATAGGAGGATTTAATAAGAATCAAATGTTGTGAAAAGGTCTGATGATGAACGATTCTTTGATAAGTGTTTGTGAAATAATGATGATAAGTGCCTCATAGTTAGCGACAATAATAAATAGATGATAAGTGCCACATTGTGCTATTACTTCCTCACCACCACCGGGACTGGTCCGGTGACCGGTGCCGTGGCTGTTGCGGCTCAATCACCTCTGTGATGGTGGAGGGTGGAGGAGGGTGATGGTGGGTGGAGGTTGAAGATGAAGTGTGGTGGTAGGGTTTTATAAATATAAATGAAGAAGATGCCTGGATAGTCCCTGTGGTTTGGCCTTTTTAAGGAAAGGGTATTTTTGACATTTCACACCCTCTTAACAGAGAAAACAAACTGAAGTTAGACCCAGGGACTATCCGGGAACAAAAATTGAAAACTTGGGGACTATTCAGGTAGTTTTAGA
This sequence comes from Helianthus tuberosus, assembly GCA_030545235.1. Taxonomy (NCBI): domain Eukaryota; kingdom Viridiplantae; phylum Streptophyta; class Magnoliopsida; order Asterales; family Asteraceae; genus Helianthus; species Helianthus tuberosus. The sequence goes on along the minus strand of CM060443.1, from coordinate 19,664,068 downwards.
AAATTGGGGACTATAGGTGAAAAAAGGCGAAACCAAAGGGACTATCCGGGCATTTTTCTCGTTTTTTTATGAAAAACACTTCGAAACCTCTTATGTCTTCCTCACGCAGACCACGCGCAGACGTTTGAGTCTGCAGCTTGTTTGTTTTTTAGAAGTGATTTCATTAAAAAACCACTTCCAAACCTCTTCTTCGCACAGACGTTGCCTCAAGTCTTCACACCTCTTCCAAACCTCTGCACATCTCAAAAAACCCTAGTTTGCTTCTTCTCCAAAGCGAAACCTGCCTCACGTCCGCTTCTTCTCCACAGCCTGCCTAACGTCGCTTCTTCTCCACAGTGACCCCCATTCTTCCCTTCGATTTCTCCATCAAATCGTAAGTCCACTCTTCTTCTCCGATTGACTCGTCGATTTCTCAGTCAAATCATAAGTCCACTCTTCTTCTCCGATTGACTCGTCAGAGGGAAATATGGTGTTTGGTTTGGATTTCACGGTGGTGGTTCGAAGTGGTGGTCCGATTGACTTGTCATAGGGGAAGATGGTGTTTGGTTTGGATTTCAGGGTGGTGGTTCGAAGTGGTGGTCCGATTGACTCGTCGGAGGGGAAGAAGGAAGGAAGATAACACAGTAATCGATCTCTCCACTCAATCGTAAGTCCACTCTTCTTCTCCACTCAGAAGTCTGAAGTCTTTAATTTTGTGGGTTTTGGGTTATTGCTATATGAAGTCCAATTGCAATGTTCTGGAGTCTTTAATTTTGTGCATTTGATGATGTTCTGCAGTTCAATCGCAATGTTCTGTTATTTGTTTAAAGTTCAATCGCATTTGATAATTGTGTTTAAGGTATACCATTAATTAGCATGAATGATAGTAAGAACTAAGAATGGTAATTTTGTTCATGTTTTTGAACTGTACACATGAAGAATTGTTTTAAACTTTGATGACAAGAACATGTTCTTGAACTAAACAGTTGAATGAACTTATTAGAACTTAAAAAAACAAACAGTCTTCTTCTTGCAGACTGCAGAGGTTTGACCCATCTCTTCAGCTGCAGATGTCTGCAGATGTGGTCCGCAGACTGCAGACGTTTTACCTATTCAAAAACAAACAGCACCTAAGTCTTAGCACAATAAACAAACCCAACAAATCAACAATATTTCAAACTAAAATAAAATAAACAAGCCCAAAACCCTTACATATTCTATCATGCTCTCTTTATCGTTCTTGCACGCCAGCGACCAGAACATCAACAACGACAACAGTGAACAGTCAGCAGCCGCATACCACCGTAATCAGCCACCATACCACTGTCGATCAAATACGGGTAAGTTTCTTTGTTATTTTTGATGATTTTTTGTTGATATTATCCACCTCCAGCAGCCTATTATAGCCGCATAATAACCATAGTAGACATGTGCTTCGTTTTGTTTTCATTATGTTATGGTGGGTTATATTTTGTTAGTGATGATATTTTGCCTTTTTTATAGCCGCATACCACAATATGTTTGGCTTTTTTTTAGTGAAGAACTTTTGTTTTTTTTTTTATGGTGTATATGTTGTTTAGATGATTTTTAGGGTGATTTACATTAATGATATTTATGGCTTGAATAGTTGATACATTATGTAATATGTTATGGAGCCATGAACTTATAGATCAATTTGTTTGTGATAGCCGATAGGAACAATAAGCAGGGACGTTATGGCGCGATTTCTCAAGAGGAAAGTTGATACGTCTTCAGGAATCGTAGATGTGGATACTTGCGTAATCGGATTGGCGATGAGAATTTAAGTGAAGGAGGTATATGTTATATAGAGAGAGTTGTTTAAGAAAGTAGGTTTAGATGATATTTTAGATAAATTTCAAAAAATGAAAACCCGTAGGACGACGTTTTAATTATGTTTGTAACAAGATTTGACGTGTTTTTGATGATTATATAAATTTAGTTCTTTTGTTTTACATGACCCGACTCGACCCGAACCGGCCCGATACGAACCGATTTTTTATTTATATACATTGGGGCCTAAAATTTTTAGAAATGTTCCGCACCCCCATGGAAAAAATTCTGGGTCCGCCACTGAAAACACTATAATGTCAACCATAAAACACACTCAAAACCCACAACTAACAAAGTGAAGATTACTAAAATGCCGTATTTGTGGGTTTTGTGTTGTGTTTCGGATGATAAGGCTTTGATTATCGAATGACTAACATTAGTGTGTTTTATGTTGATTATCATGTTGTGTTTTATATTCATAGTTCTACAATGGTGTGTTTGAAGTTTTTATGGACTGTTAGGGTTTGGATATTGTGTTTTAGTGATCTTCAATCTGTTATTTGTGGGTTTTGAATGTGTTTTATGACTGAAATTGTGGTATTTTATGACTTTGTACACTTTGTAGGAAAAATGGACTTTGTAGTCGAACCCCACCCTACACAAATAATTTATGTTGTTTATCCCGGATGAACCCACTATGTATTGAATAATATGTACTAAATATGTATGAAACATGATTTTACAATGAAAGGCAAATTTCAAATAGTATGTCCATTGTCATTTTATCATACCAAGTAACCAAACATAACACCTTCATCTAAGTCATATATAGATTCATATTTTTAATTGATATGTCATCTTAACTAAGGTGTTAAATATTTTTAATTGATATATTTAGGGGGAGGGTTTGTTTTTAGTAGATTAAGGTTTTCTATTCAAAAAGGGATAGCGACGCACTTTCTTGCCCGTGTACCTGATATTCTTATATAATTTGCTCTGATGGTTGAATTGAAATATTATAATCTATATTAAAATAATAATAATATTAAAAGAAAAAAAAACCTGATTACTGAATTTACAATTAAAGTATTTTTTCATCAATACTTTTGGAGAAAAAAAAAATATTCTTCCCCAATGATGTAATTCTAGTGAATAATTCATTGAACAAGGTGGCGCCACGTAGCGAGCAACCACCACCGCTACCTTTCATTAAATTAAAACGAGTTCAAAATAACTGATTTTCGAAAAAGAAATTCGATGGCGTTAAGAGCAGTTGCAGGTTCAATGGCAAGACGACAACTGAAAACACCTGCAAATTTGTGCTTCAACCCATTTGTAATTTCTGCTTCAAATCATCGTCATCGATCCATCGTTTATCCTCTTTCTAATTCTCCACCAGGTAAATAAATTAACCAGTAATCAATCAGTCTTCATTATGTTTATGTGCTTTTTTTTTATCTGATCATACAATTATAAATGATGATTTACTGGCCTTGTGGGATTGAATTCAGAAATTTAATTGTAAATCATAATTGTTAGTAATTTTGTTAGGATTTAAGGGTTGTTTGTTTACCTTTTAACGAGGCTCTTAATGGTTCAGATCTCTTGCTGGTTTAACACTTAATGGTTCAGACTGTTTGTTTCATGAGCACATGTCTGAATGGTGGTTCAGTTCAGACATTTGCCTCTGAATATGTTTGGGTCGTCTCCGAAAATCAAAAGAAAATATTTGGCACTGTGTGAGATAAAAAAATTTGGGTCCTATTATTAATCCAATATGTTTGATTATTTATCTGGGCCAAGTCATTAATCCATCACACTCTAAAACAGCTGGGCTTCTGAATTTGATTGGCAAAAGCAGTTGGGCTTTAACGTTTTTTGTTCATAAATCCAGGCCCTTTAAGTTTTTTTCTTTTTTGAGTTAATTACTGTTTTCGTCCCTATGGTTTGTCAAAAATCACTATTTCAGTCCATTAGTTTAAAAATTGCGATTTCAGTCCCTGTGGTTTCACTTTCGTAACCATTACAATCCACCTCGTAACCATTTTGTCCCTGTACTTAACAAAATAATGGATTGAAATGGTTACGAAAGTTAAACCACAAGGACTGAAATGGTTACGAAAGTGAAACCACAGGGATTGAAATCGCAATTTTTAAACTAATGGACTGAAATAGTGATTTTTCACAAACCACAGGGACGGAAACAGTAACTAACTCTTTTTTTAACATACAGATGTTTTATATATATATATATAAACTAGGTTATAACCCCGTGTATTACACGGGTTAAGTAGATAAATTTATATACTAAATAATAAAACAGTATATCTTTAAAAACTTCCTTTATTGCATGGGTTGAATAAATATAATTTTATATATTAAATAATACAAAGTTATATATATAAGAACCATATTGTACGGATTGAATTAATGTAACTTTATATACCAAATAAAAAATTAATATCTTTAAAACCACATGTATTACACGAGTTGAATAAATGTAATATTGTTTACCAAATAATAAAATAATACATCTTTAAAAAACCTCATTTATTACACGAGTTAAATAAATGTAATTTTATATACCAAATAATAAAAAAGTTAGTAAATGATCTTTAATATTAAATCTTGTCATACTTTAATAAAATATTATCCTCAAATATAAATTGTTAATTTAATCTATTTTTAAAACAAATACCTCTCGTATCTACTTATCTTATATTAAATATATAAACAATAAATTAATATTAAATGTTATCCTAATTATTTAAAAATATAACTTTTTATTATTTGGTATACAAAATTATATTTATTCTACTCGTGTAAAACGCGGGGTTTTTAAGGATATAATTTTTTTTTATTATTTGGTATATTTTTCAACCCGGCTATACACGGTTTTTTTTTTAAAGATACGACGTTTTTAGTATTTAATATACAAAATTACATTTATTTAGGATATAATTTTTTTATTATTTGGTAGATTTTTCAACCCGACTATACACGGGTTTTTAAAGATATGACGTTTTTAGTATTTAATATACAAAATTACATTTATATAATATGTGTACTACACATGGTTTTTAAAAATATAACTCTTTTTTAGATCTATTCAACACGTGTAACATACGAGGTTTTTAAGGATTTAATTTTTTTATTATTTGGTAGATTTATTCAATCCGATTATACACGTGTTTTTTTTAAAGATACGACGTTTTTAGTATTTAGTATACAAAATTACATTTATTTAATCTGTGTAATACACATGGTTTTTAAAGATATAACTTTTTTTTTTATTATTTGATATATAAAATTATATTTATTTAACCTGTACAATATACGAGGTTCATAAAAATATAACTTTTTATTATTTAATATATAAAATTACATTTATTCAACCCGTGTAATACACGGGGTTCTATCTAGTTTTATATAAAAAAGGTCTATCTTTATAAGTATACATATCTTTCTATACTAATAAATGAAAATCTTTTTTGACACGTGTCAATCTCTGGTGTCTCCTTATCTTATTTTTCAATTTTTTTTCTATTAAACGATAGTTTAATTAAATATAATTTAGATAAGGATAATAATTTTTTTATCAAACTTTGAATTAATAATCTTCTTATCTTATTTTTCTTTTCTTTTTTTTTCCTTTTAAACAATATTTAACTAAATATAATTTAGATAAGGATAATAACTTTTTTATCAAGTTTTTATTCTCATTTAAATTAGATTTAGTTAAATTATTTTTTTAATACTATTATTATTTAATATTTAATAGGATACAAAAATAAGAAAATTATATTATATTACAAACTTCATGGATCTCTCTTATTTATTTACTATTTATTTTATTCTTTTTTCACTTATTAATAAACATCTAATATTTCATTGGTTCTATCACATGCAATACACATGTTTCTAACCTAATAATAAATAAAAAAAAATTAAAATTTTAATAAGTAAATAGTACACCGAATTTAACATTTAAATACATATCTTGACGACCATACGTGTTAATCGATTAAATTATATTTATTTAGCTCGTGCAATATACGGGGTATTTTAAAAATATAACTATAAATTTAAGCAACCCGTGTATAACACGGGGTTCCAAGCTAGTATAATAATATTCGACACACTTACAAAGTTTATACTTGTAATTGTAAAAAAGTGTTACGTATAACAAAAGCCATTTGTTTATCTAAATATAAGTGTGAAGATTTAACTATTTTTTCGTATTATATAGAATAAATTGTAAAAAAGTGTTACGTATTACAAAAACCTATTTGTTTATCTAAATATAAGTGTGAAAATTTAACCATTTTTTTCTAGATTTGATTAAATATTATTGATAATAAAAATTTGTATTAGATTAGATTTTAGATTTGATTAAATATTATTAATAATAAGAATTTGTATTAATTTAGATTAAATGTTATTATTATTATTAGTATTATTAATAATTTTAATCAATTAAATGAGAGAATGCCAAGTGTCCCCAAACAGGTTTCTTTTATTATATAGTATAGATGTTACAAATTTTTTCTTGCCCTATTTCGATTTGGGCCCAGAAAGGTCGCCCACCCGGCGCTTGCTCTGGACCGGCCCTGAAATTCAGTGTAGTTATTAGTAATTCTAATAATAATTTCCTAATTCCTATCTCATGAATGATGAAACTTCAAATCATAAAAATACTATTAGCTTATGATTAACCAAATAATATTCATGTTTTCCTGTATATTTAATATGAAAATGGTTTAACTTCTGTTTAGTCAGTTTAAGTCGATTTCTAGTGAATATTCAATGAATTTTTAGCATAATATATGTAGAGTTGAAACTGTCAAAAACTAAAACAGTGTATCCCTTGGGTAGCAACTAGCAACTAAGACCCTTTGGGGTGAAATGAGAGGCATGGTTAGATTAACATAGCTTTTCAGTATGTGGGGAGCTATATATATTATACACAAGTTATTTACAATTGTCAATGGTAACAGGATTCCGATTTTCTATTCGAGCAATACAAGAGACAACAACCACCCCTATAACTCCTATGAAAGAAGATAGTACTGAGCAACCACAATCTTCCCCGAATTGGAAGGTTAAAATGCTTTACGACGGTGATTGTCCGCTTTGCATGCGTGAGGTATATATAAAACCATCGTATATTATCCATCATTTGTGAATTCTTGCATGATGACTAGTTCTTGTGGAATGTTGCCGATAACATAATTTTGTTTTTTTGGTAGGTGAATATGCTAAAGGAAAGGAATAAGGACTACAATGCTATCAACTTTGTTGATATAAGTTCAGATGATTATTCACCCGAGGATAATCAAGGCCTTGACTATGAAACTGTATGTTATAAAAAAAAAAACTCGATTTATTGTTATGGTATTTCCCTATTTTGTGACATTCGTCTTTTTATTAGGCACTTTGGATCTAACTTGAACATATTTCGACATTCTTAGGCTATGGGAAAAATTCATGCAATCATGTCTGATGGAACTATAGTCACTAATGTTGAGGTATGCTCCCTTTATATTATATCATGATGCTATTATGTATATATCAGTATATGTATGTTTTCAAGCCTTCATGTTGTCTGTTCTTTTGTTTACAAACATGTTTTTTTTTTCTGCCAAGAATTGGCATTTTGAGCTTTTGAGAACTTGTGCAGGCGTTCCGGAAGTTATATGAGGCGGTTGGTATGGGTTGGATATACGCAGTTACAAAATACGAGCCGGTAAGTAGTACACTTTACATGTTTATTGTGTAATGGTTTTTGATCAGATCGGGTAGTTTTGGTACTGAAAAACTTTGTCCAAAATTTTGATTTCTTGTGAACAATTATTGTGTCAAATATGATTACAAAGTTGTATTATTTCAATAATTACTAAAAGATTCGATAAAACGAGGTTTAATACATTAGAAAAAAAACTTGTTATCGACAGGTTGCAACAATAGCCGATGCTGTTTATGGTGTATGGGCTAAATACCGTCTCCAAGTCACAGGTTTGTCGACTTAAGCCATACGCATGTCGTTTTTTCTCTTCTACACAGTAGAAACGCTGATTAACGTTATTCTTTTAGGTCGACCACCTTTAGAAGAAGTTTTGGAGACTAGAAAGAAAAAGGTCTGCTAATTCTTTATGCATACTTAATCTATAAACTTGTAATTATTTTATTATAAGATGTCAATACTGATACTGGTTGTTAAAAAATGGCAGGCTGAAATATGTGATGATAACAAGAGTTGCAGGATGTAATACTCGAAGCTCTTCCTTCATTCGTCCATAGTTTATGTTTCATGTCAGTAAGTTAGATGTTGTAAAGAAACAATCACTTGTTTTATATCAACGATAAGAGTCATATACAAACTTGATTCAGAATAGCTGAATATATATATATACACACACACACATTAATAAATCGATATGTCCTTATGAATTGAGTTCGTATCTTTAATACAAAATCTGGGATTTTAAAACCGTATTTACATGGCAAGAGTAACTCATGTTGTATCAACAACACCTCTGCTTTTTAAGCGGTTGAATCCCTTGTGAAAGACTAATCCTTTCTCTCACGGAGTTACGCCTTAGCAATTTCGACACTTTTGTCCATCTTGCACGCGCCATAGCACAAAACGAAATGTTGGGGCTCTCATCTATGATGTCCCAAATTCCATTTAAAAAGGAATCCAGCCGGGATCCTTCCAAAACGGGACTGTTGGTGTCGATTATACTCATAAGCTCACGTGTAACGAGGAGAGACTCGACAGCCTGAGAAGAGGTACCCGACTCTGTAGCAGACCCGAAGTTAAGCCTGTTTGTGGCTGGATGAAACGGAACATATTCCTGATTATCATTTGTGGAAAGAATCATCTCGTCATCAAACGGTACCTTCTGTTTCCCCCGTTCTGATTGAGTGGTTACATTGTTTTGATTAACTGAAGATGTTCTTCAAGGTAAGTCTCATGGTCAAAAGGGAGGAGCATATTGAAGTGTTCAGACGCAAACTTCACCAAATCTTGAGTTTCGAACTGTTAATAGAATCAATTAGAATGAGCCTAAGGAGAGAACGTGTGCGCGCGCGTGTGAGTGTGTTGGAGGCAAATAGGCAGGCTCACCTTCTGTTGTTCGGTTAGCTGGTTAACGACAATGTACCGATGAGGTTCTACTATCAACGCCTTCAATTGCAGTTTAACATCAAGAACAACGCCGGTTTTTTGTTCGTTTCTAGGATCGAGGTACAAAAACGTTCCATTGGACGCCTGTGCGCTTTTTACAATTTCATCCCAAAACTTGCAAGAGGCTTTTAGCTCAGGATTCTAGAAACAAGATGCATTACGTTTAGCGTAACGCGAGCAAGTAACCATACACAGGTAAAACGGAGAGTACCTCTTCAAGCCGTTTTGGATTCGTGTAGAGTAGTCTCAACAAATCCTTCACAGTGCACACATCTGCGTCTTTCAGACGTGTATAGCGAGGACCCTTATAGCCGATCTGCTTTAAACAGCACACCTTATCTGATAAAGACGGGCACGCATGTTTTTCGTGATCTGCACAGTAATAAAAACAGACCATAAGGACAAAGTCAAAAACTTTTGTGTGTATACTGTATAATATTAGAATAACTAATTACTTACAGATATAACGCCGGTCCTTCATGACAAATGCTTCCGTCGTTGCTACTTCCACTCCATTCATCAAATCAGCATCCACAACTACTGCCACCAGTCTGTACAGACCATTTCTAGTATGTTCCGCACTATGAGTAAAAGAAATCTTGTTACGAACATAACAAACGCCTTTGTTTAGCTGCAAACAAGTATTTCCTTGAAGCATTCGTCGTTTCCCTTCCCGTTCGCTCAGAATGCTTTCTTGAAAGTGTTCATATGCCCAACTACCATCATCGTTGCCTTCACCAACTCGAAATCCCAGTATTTTCAGTTTTGCAGCAGATTCAGGCCCGGCATCCACTATCTGGTCACTACGAGCATCAACCAAGGCTATTTCAATGGGCGATTCATTCTCGCCTAAAAGACGCTCCCCAGTGTAGACTGGCAGGGCAATCTTGTTTCTGAACTGTAGCTTTAAGCGTTTCAGAACTGAAGTACTAGCCTTGTTTTCAGGGTCCCTGGTAAGAAGATCAATGTGTTAGTTACAAGATAATTATTGATTAAAGATTTGGATAATCGGTTTATATTTACGCTTTCATGCTGATCAGAACCTCCCGTTTTGCTAGTTCATCGTTCACCTGAATCATTCACCACTTAGCTGTTAGATATGATGAACACCATAAACAGATTGCATAATATTAACAAAGTTGGATGATTTGCATTTGCCTGAAGTAAAGATGCATAATTTCATTGACTATTTTGTGTACATAAGCCTTAACTTAGTGGGCCCCAAGACACGTAGGCATATTAACGCCCACCAAACCGATCCATATGGGCGCCAACGAGGGGTTTAGCCCCTTCTCCTGGTTAACTTGGTAACCCCCAGAAAATTGTATCTTGTTTTAGTCAATCACATCAAGCTACATCGCCCACCTTTTCTTTTCTTTATTTAATTTGGTTTAGTTAAACTACTACACACTTTTTGAGGGTTTAGTTAGTTAAAGCCCCACCGGCTAAATACAGCTATATGGGTAGTAACTTTTACATAGTGTCGGCAAAACAGAGAGAACTTAAAAGTTGACGAACCAGAGGCGTTAAAATCGGGACAAGGATAGGCCCGATTAGACGCCGTAATGTTCGGATTAACTTAATCCCCCCTGCACCCCTACAGAACAATCATCATTAACACGGATAAATTTTTGTTTTATTTCATCAGTTACATTCTTCTCAGGATACACTTTCCTACCACACCTCGGATGCTTGCCACTTGCGGAGCCTACACGCACCGTCCCGGCATGGGCGAATCCAAGGGTGTTTTGGTTCGGTTTGGAAAAAATAGAAAAAATTAGTGGAAACTTTGTATGATTCGGAAAGAATTAGTGAGAATCTACCAAAATGACCCTGTGCAAAAAGTTTCTCCCGGAAAACCGCATCAATTTCGGGAGGTTTTTCGAAAAATATGGGACCCGGGCCATCATAAGTTTTATGATATTAACGCCATCTCTAGACGCTTTTTATAACGTTTTAAAATGAACAAAATTGAACTCAAAAAGTTATAGCATGAACGGTTAAGGACTTAGGGTATACGAAGTGGGGGCGGTAAACTTGTTCGGCACCAATCGGTGACCACCGCCAACCCTTTACCGTTCAAATGTTTACCAAATTGGTGGCCAAAATCGGTGAAGGTTCACCGAGTCGGGGATAGGGAGGGAAGGGGGAGAAAGAAAAGTGTGTGGTGGGGTTTATTCTTTCTCAACCAATCACACATTTTTTTTAAATAGTTTACCCAAATCTCATTAGATAAACCACCGCCAACGTTTTTGAACATTAGGTAAACAATTGACATGGCGCTATGTGATTGGATGAATTGTGAGTTTACCTATTTCATTAGGTAACCACTTCCTTCACCTTTAGGACGCTAAACTTTTTTATTTTAGACTCAAGTAATTAAAAACCACTAAAACATATAGATTCAAAAAGTAATTTACTCTTTCTTCTTTGACTTTATTAGGTTGAGCTTGGATGATAACTTATGTCCAAAGTGCACGATCACTTAATCCATCTCGTGATAATTAAATTTGAGGATTTTTATTGAAAAATTAGTAATTTGGGAGTAGGGGTGTTCTTTGATTTTTTTAATCGGGTTTCAGGTTTTTTGGTTCGGATTTTTTGGGGTTTCAAAGCTAAATATTTAACCCGATAACCGAACAATTCTAGGTTCGGGTTCTTTGGTGTTCGGGTTAAATGGTTCGGGTTTAGAACGGGTTAGGTTAGATCGGGTTTCGGGTTAGAAAATGAACCAGTTTAACAGAAAAGTACAAACTTTTATACTTTAAAACATCAATATTAGTTATTAGCGAACACAATAAAAAGGATTTTGTAAACAACTCTTGTATGTCGCTGAGAATGAAGAATATCGAAGTGGTTCAACACTTAATGGTTCAAACTATTTATTCCGTCAGCAGATGTTTGAATGGTTCAGACATTTGCCTCTGGTTAAGCATTATACCAAGTCTGAATGGTTAAGACCTTTTATCTGAATTGGCTAGACATTTGCCTCTGAACGGTTAAGTATTATACCGACTCTTAATGGTTAAGATCTCTTACTAGTTCAACACTTAATAGTTCAGACCTCTTAATGGTTTAACACTTACCCATTCAAAAGTTGGCAAATAGCCCTTACACGAGACAACAACTAGTTGAGACTCAATCATCATTAGATTTGCAATCATTTGCCTTTCGGATTATCTAATGTGAGAAAAGAGCAGGTTTAAAGTAGAATAAACTGAAAAAATTAGTTATTCATTTTTATTTAACATAACTTAATTACTATCGTAGTAAAATATATCTATTAGAAATTTATAATATTATGAGCGGTTATTCGTTATCAAAATCTTTGGGTTGGTTAAGAGGAACCTTCCTTGTTTTGACTGGATGACAAGGTTCGTAATTTAAAGGGTATCGTAGGTTTTTAAATATTAGGGATAAACATACGGCATCTAAGGCTGGACGGTATGGAGGTTCGTCCTCCGCCGTCCAGCTCCGGCACCGTTCCACCCTCCATCTCGCCCCCTCTCCGTCTTCTTCTTGCCGTTCAGGACGGTCCATGTGAGGACAAAACTACCTCACAAACATATATATACATACAATATATAATATATATTTAGGATCATCCTCCAAGGAAGGACCATCACCATACCTTATAGCCTAATAATTAAAATACCACATAGACAATATGACATGTCAATTAAAGAATCTAAAATTATCACAATAAAGAATCTAAGATTATCATAATTTGTGAATGGTTATATACATTAATATTTGTCATGAAACTTATAACTATCCCAATTTATTAAGTATAAAGAGATGAGTATATTCTTGTAATAATTATATGATCATTCAAAAATAAATCTTTTACAAGTTTTACACGATAAAGCTACGACAAAGGCTATGAACTTAGAAATGGAGAGCAATTAACTTTGTAAAGTCTTTAATGATGTGAAGTGTGAAAAAAAGTGTGTTTACGTGACATCTACGTGACACTTTTTTTTCAAATAAAATCCTTTTGTAGCCCCCCATAACACACACTTTAAGACTTTAGGTTGAAACAATGGAAACCAAATAATTGCGTCAATGTCATAAAGGGGTAAGATCAAATAAAAAGTTTATTTTGCCTAAGTAGGATGAGAAAGAATCTTAACCATTCATTTTTTAAATCAATGGTTAAGATGAAAGTGTAGGAGAAAGGAGGAGTGCAAGGGCATCTTGGGAAAATCTTATTTATGGATTTTCTCTCTCCACATGCAAGGCACATGCATATTCCACCCTCGTTTTTTAAATGTTCATAACTTTTTTATACGACATTATTTTTTCATAAAAATTTCACCGTAAAATCGAGCGTCTTTTTATCTTTAATTTGAGTACCATATTGCTATATAAAATATGAAGAGTAAAAAAACCCACTAAAATATGTTGTATTTCTATGTTGTATAACATTTTTTGTGATGGATTTTTGTACTATATTTTTGTGCTGAATTTTTTTGTCTTAAATTTTTTTTTCTCAATTTTTTGTGCTGGATTTTTTTGTACTAGATTTTTTTGAGCTATATTTTTTTGTACTAGATTTTTTGTGCTATATTTTTTTGTACTAAATTTTTTTATACTAGATTTTTTTGTTGTATTTTTAAAAAACAAAAGAGGTGTCACATGTCATTTTTACTCATATTTATAAGGACCAAAATGCCCTTCATTCCTACTTATTAGGAGTGCCACATGTCATCATCACAATCCTTCTTAGGCTACTTAGGCAAAATCCACTTTTTAATGGATAATTCCCCATGTCATAAATCTTATAGTGTTAAAAGGTCAAATTTTGATTTTGAAGAATTTCTTTATAATAATGTAATTTGCATCAAGAAATTGCTTTAGTTGTGTTTTGCCATTTTGGGACACCTAAGAGAGTTGTTTAAAAATGTTCCAAATTATGTTTGTAAATAAGATTTAGACTTCATATTGAGTGAAAATCTAGATTGTTCGGGTAATGCAAACTTCAACCTCATGTGTTGTTCGTTATGCACGGCTGGACCGGACTCTCATGATCATTTATTCTTTGAGTGCAACTATTCGGCTCTAGTGTGGAAGGGTATTCGGAAGAAAGCGGGATGGAGGATGTTCAGAACTCTTGGGCTGGGATTTTGATCATTTGCTTCTTGTTGCGCAGTCAAAAGTGGTCGAGCATATTATTGGGAAACTTGTTGTTGGTGCGGCGTCCTATTTTATCTGGCAAGAGCGGAACCAAAGACTTTTTTCACCTAAGAGAAGGAGTACGGATCAACTAATAGATATTATTCTCACAACCGGTTGAAGCTTCATATGATGAGATATAAACCAACGCCCCAAGCTACAGCAATGTTACAAGATTGGAGTCTACCGCGAGGGCTGCTGATGAAGGATGATGATAATGGCTAATTCCTTTGTTTAATTTTTATTAGTAGGCTGTCTTGTGGTTTGCGTTTTAGCTTGTTTGAGGCTTTGTTTGTCTTGTTTACTCGAGTATGGCATGTCATACTTGAGAACTGAGGGATATTCTGTCCCCCACTTGTGTTTTGTTGATATAATATTCACCGGGGTAACCCTTTAAAAAAAAATATAGATTGTAAAGTGATGTCATTTTGAGCAATTTTATAAGACTTTGCAAATTGTAGAGCTACATAACATACGGCATGTTCATGGTGTTAGGAGTTAGGACCATATTGAGCAATTTTTTAGCTACTACCTATTTCGTAGGGCTAATTTTGGCCATTTTTTATGTTTCTATTTCTAATTCATACGTCCTACTTGTCTTCGAAGTTCGATCCTAGGGATTTCATAAGCTATTATAAGCGTGCACTTGTAATAGTCATATAAGTATGTTTGATCATGTTTACCGAGTTTAACAATTTTTTTCATATATTTGATGTTAGGCTGCACGGTGTGGGCTTCGGCCTTGGATCGTCCCCCACCGGCGCCGCACCTCCGCCCATTTCACCCACCATAAAAACACTGGTCTTCAAGCCCATAACCCGAGAGTGTTCGGGATTGATTCTGTTGGCCGTTAAAAAAGGGTATTACGGGATTTAGACATTACTCATATAAACATATCTCAAAAAATTTTAAACTTACCCTAAAGATGTGAAATTTAGGGGCTGTTTGGCAACATCTGAACCAATAAGTGCTGAATGAATAAGAGGTCTGAATGGGTAAGAGGCTCTGAACCAGTAAGTGCTGAACCAGTAAAGTGCTGTTTGGTTGCACCTCTGAATAACTGTGTAAAATGACATTTTTACCCTCTGAACAAAACTAAATACCTAAGGGGCTGTTTGGCAACATCTGAACCAATAAGTGCTGAATGAATAAGAGGTCTGAATGGGTAAGAGGCTCTTTGTTTATGAACATATGGGTACGGCTGTTTCACGGTGGCGATGTGGAGGAGCAGAGGAGGGGGAGACGACGGCGATGTGGAGGAGCAGTGGAGGAGGAGGAGGAGGAGCTGTGGAGGAGATGGGAGGAAGGGCATGTATGTCAAGTGTTTCATTCAGCGAGTTATCAAATCTGAACCATTCAGATCTGAATGGAATCATTAAGAGGTAAGGGTTTTGTGAACCAAACAACCTTGCCTCTGACCGATTCAGAGGAAAGCTCTGAATGGATCCATTCAGATGCAAACAAACAGCCCCTTAATAAATAAATATTCCATACACAATATGACACGTTGGGATGATACATTCTCTTTATTATAGCTGTCTCATACTTAATACGAAAAAGGTAACCAAACCATAAACAAATGAAAGGAAGCTTCGTGGAAACTATGTAAGAAAAACTGAAGTTTTTTCCAATGCGATGTAGGTAACCCCCTCTCCTCTTTTTATTCTTTTATGAATTTCTTATTTAATTTATCATTATATTTTTATAACTTATGTTATGTGGTGTTTAATATAAATTTAAATATATATTTTTTAGCTTAGTTATTATTATTTTTTTACTATTTAATTTCAAACATTAAAGATTAGATTTGTTCAAATAGCTCCGAGTGCATTACTTGTTTTAAATTAAGCTAAAAGATGGTTCAGATCAGCTCGAGCTATTTTGGCTTAAGAATTGCCGTTAACAAAAAAAAAAAAAAAATACATATTTCTCTAAAATTTCAAAATATATGAAATTGAATTTACATATAGGGATGGGATTTGAACTTTACCAAATTATATATCAAACTCAGTCTCATGAATGAAGTGTTTGCTGTTACAAGTGTCAGAAATATATAGGGTGCTACTTTCTAAACCCCTCTATTTACTTTTTTCACCCCCCTCCTCTCACATACTTACAGGTGAGGTCTGCGTGGGACCGACAGTTTTCCTCTCACAAGGGGGGGTGTAATCAGGAGGAAGGGGGGGTGCGTATAGAATGAGCCTATATGTATCATCAGAGAAAGTGAGAAACCCATACGTTCCATTAATATAAAAGGGTATGCTAGGCTACAGAGTGTTGTATAAAGCTGTTATGGGCTTTATCATGTCATTTTAGCGCCACATATGTTCCATTAATATAAAAGGATACATTTTATACAATCTTAAAGGACAAAGTTGGTGGGTTTCTCACCGGCTTTGCCTCCTTGCCTCCTATTTTCATGATATTGCAATTTTAGCACATTGACTTTATAACCTTTAAAGTTTCATAAAATGACAAATTTAGTCCCTAAACCTTCTACTTTGAATTTTCAAAACCACAACCTCATCTTTCAAACTTTGCCAGCACCAACCCTCTACTTTGGTTTTCCACCATCCCCCCCCCCCCCCCTTAGCTCTTACATAGTTACGCACCAACCCTCTTCTTTTACATTTCCACCAACACCCCCTCATCTTTTACACATTTCCGCCACCACCCATATACTTTTACACTTTGTCTTTTTTAGAATTTGCTTTTTTACCCCTTGTACTATTATTCCATTTTTACACCCGCCCAACTTTAAAAAAATTGCAATTGTAACCCCTAGACTACAACTCGTACTTTTGCAAACGCCAATGCATTGTGTTTTATGAAATGTCTTAGCCATTGTGTCTTACACTTTGTGTCTACCTTTGTGTTTTACACCTTTTTTTGTAATTGTCTTTTACGCACTGCGTTTTACGAATCGTGTTTTGTCTTACTATATGTTTCCACCCGTCAAAAGACAAAGTCTGTGGAAACCCCACCTGCTTTGCCTCCCCATCCCCCATACTTTCACAATGTTGCAATTTTAGCCCATTGACTTTGGTACCTTCAAAGTTTCATAAAATGGCAAATTTAGTCCCTAAACTACTACTCCATTTTACAAATAGTTTGCTTTTGACACCCCAACTTTGTGGTAGTTTCCTTTTCAGCTTCAACTTTGTTATAGTTTCCTTCTTACCCTAAAACTTTATCAAATTTTATCTTTACCCTTTCTTAGCCCTTAAGTTTAGGAAATGCAATTTTTAACCACTTAACTTTTTATGAACTTTGTAAATGCCACTTTGACCCCTCGAGAGTTTTTGACTTGACGATATAAATTCGAGTTAGTCGGGTCGCGTATAATACGTTATGATTGTACGATATAAATTCGATTTATGTTACGCTTTAATCCAATCGCAATGCAACTATAGGATTCAGTGACTTCAATCGGATACGTCAAAACGTGCGTTTTCATATGGTTAACACATCACATAACACTTGAACTAATTCGTTCGATATTTGCAAAGTACCTGCGCCGCAACGCGCGCGGATCTTATTACTAGTTTATATTAAATCCAAACCTATAAATTTTGTGTTAGAGTTATGTCGAGCCTTTGTTTCATCTCATAAATTCGCACCAAAGACGTGTATATATGATTTGCATGTGCATTTAAGATATTAAGATATGCACATAGCCCCACGCGCTAGTGTAGAATTTAGAATTATGGAAAGTTGGAAACCCGACAGAGGAATCACAAAAATTAAATTTGGCTTGAGATATTGAAATTTGAAACAATAAGTTGGTCGAATAATTACAGAGAAAACTATTAAAGATAATCCATATTGTAAGATTATTCTTTTTGTTTTAACAAATCACATATATCCCAACTCCTAACATTTTTTAACGTTCGAACCAAGAGCATTTATAATGGATTTTCTATATTTATGTGAGTATGATAATTATAGAGTTAATTACATAATTAGTCCCTGTGGTTTGCACAAAATAACAACATTAGGTACTAATAGTTTAAAATCACATTCTAGGGTATTAACTTTTCATTTTGTAACGTTTGAGGGTATTAACTTTTCATTTTGTAACGTTTGAGGGTATTAATTTTTCATTTTGTAACGTTTGAGGGTACTAATAAAATGTGATTTTAAGCCTTTAAACAGTGCTAATACCCTCAAACGTTACAAAATGAAAAGTTAATACCCTAGAATGTGATTCTAAACTATTAGTACCTAAGGTTGTTATTTTTTGCAAACCACAGGGACTAACTATGTAATTAACTCATAATTATATTATAAGAAATGGTTGTGACTGGTTGTAAGTAAAAGAGATAAAATATTACTGTTTATCTATAAATATACAGGAATATTGTTCACCTCTTATAAATTTTTTAATATTTTTGAAAGTAGTTGTTAGTGAAGGAGATAAAAAAATGTAATGATAAAGTTATAAAAAATAATATTTAATTGAAAACAATTGAGAAAAATTAATGATTTTTAATGTAATTATATAGATTTGGAATTTGGATAAAAAATGCTTTAAGGGTATAAGAAGTGGTTAATCACTTGAGAGTGGTAAACTTAAAAATCAACCAATCAGAGTGTGCCACGTTATTCAGTGAAAAGTGTTTAAACTATGCTGAAAAGTGTTGGCAATAGTTAGACACTAGCTGAAGTGGTAAACTTTTTATTTTTTATTTTTTGTGTTTTTAATTTAAGATAAAATGGATAAAACATCAAACTTTTATAAATAAAAAAAGCATTACATTAAAATCCAAGTTTAAAAAAATTAGAAATTACAAGGCCATCCATATTTTTATGCGATCTCACGTTTTCTAGCGAGTGCGATTTCCAACATCGAAGGGTGAAAATTGTCGTGAGGCCGATTAAACGTCTCCAAGTCCTTGTCGTTCATTGTTTGTCTATCGCAACCCCAGGCCCCTAATCATTTGGGAACGGGCGGCCGCGAACCAGTATCAGTGGTATTGGTGTTTATCAGTTTGGCATCGGAATTTACATCAAGACCGTAGTTAGGAAATATTTTATCAGAGTAAAATACCACTTTTTTATAATATTAAATACATGGGAAAATCCAAAGTTTCCATTACAAACATGATTATAGGGATAAATCATATTTTATTGAATTAAAACATCTTCTTTATTTAGGTAACTTTTATAGGCACTTTTCCAAGCCTTCAGTGCTGTCCAGCTGGCTTCTATTTGACTTTCACATTTTGTTACCTGAAACGCGTTAAAAACATTTTATCAGCAAGAAATACTGGCGAGTGAATCCCAATTTAATCAAAACAGGTTTTATCATTGTACAGCATTGAGGGCGATCTCGCAATTACATTTGTTTATATTTCTACTTTAATTACAACCCACGGTACTGTCAACCCGACTTGTGGTCATGTTACTACTCACAGTGTAGTAACAAATTTTATATACAAAACCCCAACATACCGACGATAATTGTAGAATTACAAATACTCAATCACTGTGAAATATAATTTAAAACATTGAGGTTTTGTAAAAACAGTTTGCAAAAAGGAGGATTACTAACATTGCTATTTTAGGTTTTTCCTTGTGATTTCCTGGTTATAATATAATAAATTAAACAATGCACACGCGTCAGTTTAATAACCCAATATTTACATTAGTTATACCTTCCCCGAGACAGAACTCCAACGACTACGTCGGGCAGAACCTCGACAGCCGTTACAGAGCACTAGATCAATCGGGCAGCGTATCTAATACGTAACCGAGGGTTATGATACTTACATCGAGGCAGAGCTTCGTTATTTTAGTGGGTATTATACCTGAGTATTACTATTGCTATTCAGAAATTTGAGAGAGAATGATCGAGATGAACGAATTGGACTGAAGATCGATGGCCTCTATTTATAGTGTCTGATCGACACTTTCTCGCGCCCCGCGAGAGATACAAAAATGGGCTTCGCGGCCCGCGAGTTAGACTATCTAGGGTTTAGCTTTGTCGAATCACAAGTGTAGGTTTGACACGATCACGACACGTGGCAGCCTAGGGGGCGGCCTGGTGGCCAGGCTGTCGCTCCCCGCGACGAACCATGTTGTGTCTGTCGCGCCCTGCGAGCGTTGATAAAAATTTGTTTTTATTTAATTTTGTAAAATTAAACGTGTTTCAGGTCGTTTTTCATATACGGGGTGTATTTTAGGATGTACATGGATGTTGTAAATATTTTAGGAGAGTTGTTATATCCTCCCCACCTTGTTTTAGAACTCGTCCTCGAGGTCTACTGGAACATGTGTGGATATTTCCTATGCATCTCTGATTCAAGCTCCCAAGTGTATTCTGGTCCTCTCTTGGAATCCCATTTTACTTTAACTAGAACTAATCTCTTGTGTTTGAGATTCTTGTCTTTCCTGTTTTCAATCTGTAGAGGCTTCTCTACAAATTTAAGTTTCTCGTTTACCTCTATATCTTTAAGAGGTACCACTAATTGTAAGGACTCTCAAAAATGTCCTAAAACGACCCGTAAGTGAAAACCCGGACCCCTGAAACCCTAATCCATAACAAAAATCACGAAATCAAGATTTTTGGTTTTCAGGCGGGCCGCATAAAGGATAAGCAACCCTTACACTGGCCGCGTCAACCCTAAGTTTGACCGGATAAGCATCCGGGCCACGTGTTGCATGCGTGGCAAGTCTACTGATGACACCGTAGCCCTAGTCTACGTCTAGCTGGCCCTCGCGGGCCGCGTGAGACCCAAATTTCACCTATAAATAGGTTAGGTCATGAGCAGTTCACTGATGTCGAAACCATTTCATAAAAAAACGAAAGCACACTGCACAAATTCGAAATTCACTTTTACAATAGCGAGGCGCTGCTACGATACCGGGTATTAACTCGATCGCTGCTACGATTCAATGTCCGATCGATTGAAAACTATCCGATGGATGGTTAAGTGCTGCCCACATTAGGGCCATACTTTGTCATTAGTCGTGAATTCGACAGATGTTTAAGTATAGCACTTTGTCATTCGTTGTGAGGGTTTTAATCTCGTGAGTTATCGTAAATGTTGTATTAGTTACTAACCTAGTTCGTGTGCATTGTTATTTAAATTAGGTTACAAGGCTAATGAGTAGGCTAAACTCTGCCCGTTTAAATCTACAATGTGAGTCATTCTCTTTTATCAAAAGTATTTTACAATACTCCAAATTATTTTCAAAGGTTATAATTACAGGGATTAAGTCGTGGTTATCTTGAATCACTGGCTAATTGGGGTATTGTGCACATTACTAATTTCTCACTGTTAGGCTAATAAATCCTAACAGTGATAATCATCACTACTTGGGGAAAGACCCAATAGTGGTATGACCATCGTCACCAGGTGACACGACGCCAGATAAAAATAAGATAGAAGCCATTGTAATCGCTCTTATGCTGTAATTTATAACTATGTGTCATTTTATCAAATTGAGTGACTCACCAGTATTTCCCCGCTGATAAAATATTTTTAAAACATGTTTCAGGCAACCTGCTATAAATCAAGGAAAACGTGCTACGGAGCACTAACAAGCTTGAAGAGGTGGCTCGGTTAAAAATAAATAAACATGTTTTATAAATCAGGGAATTCCCTAGTGAAATTCCTCTATTGTAAATTACGGGGTTTATCCCGAATTATGAAATAAAATAATCGGGAAATTCAAGTTTTAAAAGATCATGTAAAATCTTCCGCTGTCGCATCAAATAATAAATACCACGGGTTCCTGTCCCGCGGCTCTTGACCGGGTCAAAC
Source organism: Helianthus tuberosus (assembly GCA_030545235.1). Lineage (NCBI taxonomy): Eukaryota > Viridiplantae > Streptophyta > Magnoliopsida > Asterales > Asteraceae > Helianthus > Helianthus tuberosus. Next base: position 19,642,165 of record CM060443.1, on the reverse strand, counting down.
CGGGGATGGGGTCGTGACAGGAAGAGGTGGTATCAGAGCCACTGATTTAAGCCTATTAAGTATTTAAAATACTTAATTTTCCTGATTATCGTCTTGTGATTATGTGTTTTTAACTGACTAATTGTTAGTTACAGTATGGGTAAGCAAAGAATCTCGGATATCTATCTTAAACTAGACAGTGTACCAAAAGATAAGGGAAACTCATCCCAATCAAATTCCTCAAGATACTCAGCAGAAACTGAGGAAGGAATATTTGTTCGTAAGACACAATTTGAAAAACCACTTTCCCCTAATAAAAGAAGTTGAATTATTAGAAAAAGTCAAGAGAAAATAACGAAGTCACAACCAAAAGGAGTGATAAGTAATAAGGAAATTCAAGAAATAGGCAGTAACCCACCATGGGAAGATGAGTTAGATGAACAATGGACAGATCTCTATATGTTAGCCATTGTAGCAGTAAATGCTAACTTTTGATTAAATCACCAAACCAGTACAATCACCTATGCTACCTACAAATCAGGAACTTTAATCTATTAAATAAACCACTAGTATATTTCAAAATTTTAGTTGTAATAAATATGTGTTGTTTCAATAAATGGTTTGTATAAATTAAATAATTATAGTAAATATTTAAAATTTTCTAATTGCTATGTGAAAATTCAAAATTTCAAAATTTTAACCTAGAATTTTATGTGTTTCTCCATATTTGCAAAACAGAATGAATGAACTATCTGACGCCCTTCAAAATCTCAATCTCTATCCTGTTAATGTGGAAGTTTCCAAAGACTTTACTGGGTATTGTGCCAATGTTGAGGAACCCATGGAATTTCAAGCTCAACCTCCGGAGAAACCCAAGCCAAAGAAAAAAAAGAAGAATTGTGGGCTGGAGGCGTGTGCGCAGGAGGAAACCAGTAACTAGGAAAGTTGCCAAGACGGAGGACCCAATGGATAAAGGAAAAGGAATAGAAATTGGAGAAAGTTCCAAGCAAGCCGAGGAAATGCTGTCACAGGAAGAACTAGATTACATACTAGCAAAACTTGCTAATGAAAACCTTTTCACTTATCCTGCTAAAACCCAGCTTCCAGTAAACTTGGAACCAGCCATCCCAGATCCCCTAGTCAACACCCGACCTTTAGGAGAAATGGAAGAATGGTGGACCAACGATTGGTAATTCCAGAATCTTTTAAACAACCCTTATACTTTTCTCCCCCAGTTTGACCCAGAACCTACACCCAATCCACCGATGAGCAATGCGAATCTGGCTGAACTCCGCCATTTTAGCGAGGAGTTGATGGATGCAGGAAATCGAATCCGAGAGGTGGGAGAACAGATTTCCTGGAAGTACGACGAGAGGGAACGTCGTTACTAAAAAAATGCCAGCTGATGGGATAACATGTGAGGGTGGAAGCATGTGTTTAATAATAATATAATAAATATAATTATGTGAAATAACTTAAATAAAATTTGTGTAAGATAACCAGTGTGTACGGATGCCTATTATAAAATATATAAAATATCGAACGTCGAAAGATCGACAATTTTGGCTATATCTGTTTACGTGATTATGTGTAATTATTTTGTTATGTTTGATTATTAATTTTATACTAATTACTTATATAAATTAATTACCAGATGGCAAACGCTGGTAATGAACCCGATAATGAAGTTAATCAATTTGAGCATAACAATGAAGATCAATTTCTGAATAGGCAAGATATCGAAAATATCGTTGCTCAGGGAATAGCCAATGCTATTCCAGCAATACTTGCTGCTGCTCGAAATCCAATTGAAGCACAAATTGTTCCTAGCAAACGTACACATGGAGACAATTTCAGTAATAGTATAAACGGAGGCGGCAACAACAACAATAACAATAATGATAATGTACTGCAAGCCCCAACTCTTAAAAGAATGAAAGCTGCAACACCTGGTTGCACTTATAAGGAATTTCTTGCCTGTAAACCAACTGAATTTGCAGGCAATGAAGGGGCGACTGCGGCGCTGCGTTGGTTGGAGAAAACCGAAGCAGTAATTATGATAAGTAAATGTGTCGAGGAAGACAAGGTCATGTATGCGTCGCATCTTTTCAAAGAAGGGGCGCTAGAATGGTGGAATACGGTACTTTAAGCCAAAGGAAGAAATATGGCCTATGCCATGAGTTGGGAAGAATTCCAGAAGCTAGTGGAAAGAAAATTCTGCCCTGAATACGAAAAGGAACAAATGGCAAATAAGTTCCTGAACCACTGGATGGTGGATGTAGACTGTCGAGGGTATACTTCGACATTCTTCGAGTATGCGAGAGTGGTACCAACCTTGGCTTCGCCAGAACCGGTACTTATTTCCCGCTATATTTGGGGATTGATTGGTGAAATCCGTGATATCGTTAAAGCTGCGAGACCCCACACTATTGACGATACAGTGGAATTAGCTAACACCCTAACGGACGGACTGGTACGCACAAGAGAAGAAACCCGGAAAAAGGAAGTAGCCCAAAAGATTACCCAAGGATTCCGTATGGGTAATCGTAGTAATTTCAAGAGAAAGGGAACCGGGCAATCTTCCACTATTCCATTTTGCAATACATGCAAAAGGAAGCATTTTGGAAGATGCAAAGGATATTGCAATTTCTGCAAAATCCCGGGGCACCAAGAAGAAGACTGCAGGAAGAAGAAAGCAACAGTCTGCTACAACTGTGGAGAAGCTGGACATTTTAGGCCAGACTGCCCGAAATTAGCCAAACCAGCGGATAACAAAGCCAAACCTGCAGAAGGAACTACCAAGAAGAATGCAAGAGCCTTCCAGTTGACTACTCAGGAAGCAGAACTAATTCCCGACGTAATAGCGGGCACGTTCCTAGTTCACGACGTTTATGCAAAAGTATTATTTGACTCTGGTGCAAACCAAAGTTTTATAAATACTTCATTTTTCCAAGCTCTTAACTTACCCTTAACCAACCTTAGCCAGATTTTTACAGTCGAAACGGCAGATGGGAATTCTGTTAAAATAAATAAGGTTGTGCGAGAAGGAAAGATAGAACTTTTAGGTCATAAATTTTCAGCAAATCTGTTACCTATGAATTTAGCCGGATTTGATGTTGTGTTAGGAATGGATTGGCTAGTAGCCAATCATGCTCGAATTCTTTGTTATAAGAATTCCATAGAATTTCATACACCCTCAGGAGAATTAGTGGTGATTACAGGAGATAAGCCACGAAAGCCAATGAAATTCATTTCAGTAATGAAGTTGGCCAGTTATTCAAGAAAACAAGAGGTGGTGTATATGATTTCAGTAATCATTAACACAAAAGGTAAGGAACTTAAAGAAATTCCGGTAGTAGCAGAATACCCGGATGTCTTTCCAGAAGAACTACATGGATTACCACCCAATAGAGAAGTCGAATTTAGAATTAATCTAATTCCTGGAACTACACCGATAGCCAAGGTACCTTATCGGTTAGCACCAACAGAAATGCTAGAGTTGAAAAAGCAATTAGATGAATTACTGAGCAAAGGATTCATACAACCTAGTTCATCCCCGTGGGGAGCTCCAGTGTTGTTTGTGAAAAAGAAAGATGGGTCAATGAGAATGTGTATCGATTATAGGGAACTTAATAAAGTTACAATTAAGAATCGATATCCATTACCTAGGATTGATGATCTTTTTGATCAATTGCAAGGAGCTAGATATTTTTCTAAGATAGATTTACGATCAGGATATCATCAGTTAAAGGTACAAGAAGAAGACATACCTAAAACTGCTTTCAGAACTAGGTATGGTCATTACGAATTTACAGTCATGCCCTTTGGATTAACAAATGCTCTGGCAGCATTTATGGACATGATGAATAGGATCTGTAAACCGTACTTGGATAAATTCGTAATTGTCTTTATCGATGATATACTTATTTATTCCAAAAGCCAGGAGGAGCATTGTGAGCACATGCATACACTCTTAACTTTGTTAAGAAAAGAGAAGCTCTACGCCAAATTCTCGAAGTGTGAATTTTGGCTACAAGAAGTGCAATTTTTAGGACACATGGTGAATCACGAAGGTATACGTAGATCCTGCTAAGATAGAAGCGATCACCAAATGGAAAGCCCCACAGTCAGCTATGGAAATTAGAAGTTTTCTAGGGTTAGCTGGATACTATAGACGATTCATTAAGGATTTTTCCAAAATAGCCATGCCATTAACTAAGCTAACCTGTAAAGCAGTTAAGTTTGAATGGGGACCTAGGCAAGAAGAGGCCTTTAGGATTTTGAAACAAAAGTTAACAAACGCCCCAATTCTAGCCTTGCCAGAAGGAACAGAAGATTTCGAAGTTTATTGCGATGCTTCTAAACTAGGATTAGGATGTGTGCTAATGCAACGCAAAAAGGTAATTGCGTATGCATCAAGGCAATTGAAAAAGCACGAGGAAAATTATACTACTCATGATTTAGAATTAGGAGCCATAATTTTTGCCCTTAAGATTTGGAGACACTATCTGTATGGGAGTAAGTTTACTGTTTATACAGATCATAAGAGCTTAAGGTACATATTTGGGAAAAAAGAATTAAACATGAGGCAAAGAAGATGGATGGAAATTTTAAGTGATTACGACTGTGATATTCAATATCACGAAGGAAAGGCGAACGTAGTTACAGATGCCTTAAGTCGTAAGTATCATGAGAAACAACGACGAGTTCGTGCTCTTAGATTAAGTCTACAATTAGACTTAATGGAACAACTGAAAAGCATTCAAGAAACAGCAATCAAGGATGATGCTGAAGGAATGAAAGGAAGGATAAAAGAATTAGAGCAAGGAAGTGATGGAATTTGGAGATTCCATAAGAAAAGAATTTGGGTACCTAAACAAGGAGAATTAAGAAATAAAATTTTAGAGGAAACCCATAAATCTAGGTATACCATGCATCCCGGTAACAATAAGATGTACCAAGATTTAAGGAATAATTTCTGGTGGATAGGGATGAAAAAGGACATATCTAGATATGTTTCTAAATGTCTTACTTGTTCACAAGTTAAGGCAGAACACCAGAAACCCTCAGGTTTACTTCAACAATTAGAAATGCCTGTATGGAAATGGGAACTTATAACCATGCACTTTGTTACTAAGTTACCCAAAACCAGAAAAGGCAATGATGCGATTTGGGTAATTGTGGATCGATTAACCAAATTAGCTCATTTTCTACCCATGAAAGAAACCTTCTGCATGGAAAGGTTAGCCAAGTTGTATGTAGATGAAGTGGTATCTTTACATGGAGTTCCACTTTCCATTATATCGGATAGAGATAGTCATTTCACTTCCCATTTCTGGACAAGTTTCCAGGAAGCAATGGGAACCCGACTAAATCTAAGTACTGCATATCATCCTCAGACGGACGGACACAGTGAAAGGATGATCCAAACTATGGAGGACATGCTCAGGGCATGTGTAATAGATTTTGGTGGAAATTGGGATGACCACCTACCATTAATTGAATTCTCCTATAACAATAGTTATCATTCAAGCATCGAAGCTGCCCCGTTCGAAGCACTGTACGGACGAAGTGCAGAACTCCAGTTTGTTGGGCAGAAATAGGAGAAAGTCAATTATCAGGTCCTGAAATAGTGCAAGAAACTACCGACAAGATCACTCAAATCAAGGAAAGATTAAAGACGGCTCGAGATCGCCAGAAGAGTTATGCAGATAATCGACGCAAGCCGTTAGAATTTCAAACCGGAGACAATGTTCTCTTGAAGGTCTCTCCTTGGAAAGGAGTAGTTCGCTTTGGTAAGAAAGGGAAGCTAAGTCCAAGGTACGTAGGACCATTCTCAGTAGTCCAACGTATAGGACCAGTTGCCTATCGCTTACAATTACCAGAGGAATTAGCTGGAGTACATGACATATTTCATGTATCCAATCTCAAGAAATGTCTATCAGATGAATCTCTTGTAGTACCTCTTCAAGACATAGAGGTAAATGAAAAGCTAAAGTTTGTCGAGAAGCCACTGCAAATAGAAGACAAAAAGATTAAATTTATCAAGCACAAAAGATTGGTACTTGTCAAAGTCAAATGGGATTCCAAAAGAGGACCCGAGTACACTTGGGAGCTAGAATCAGAAATGAAACGAAAGAATCCTCACTTATTTCAGTAAATCTCGAGGACGAGATTTTAAATAAGGTGGGGAGTATGTAAGGACTCTCAAAAATGTCCTAAAACGACCCGTAAGTGAAAACCCGGACCCCTGAAACCCTAATCCATAACAAAAATCAAGAAATCAAGATTTTTGGTTTTCAGGTTGGCCGCGTAAAGGATAAGCAACCCTTACGCGGACCGCGTCAACCCTAAGTTTGACCGGATAAGCATCCGGGCCACGTGTTGCACGCGTGGCAAGTCTACTGATGACACCGTAGCCCTAGTCTACGTCTAGCTGGCCCTCGCGGGCCGCGTAAATATCACGGGTGGGCTCACGCGGGCCGCGTGAGACCCAAATTTCACCTATAAATAGGTTGGGTCATGAGCAGTTCACTGATGTCGAAACCATTTCACAAAAAACGAAAGCACACTGCACAAATTTGAAATTCACTTTTACAATAGCGAGGCGCTGCTACGATACCGGGTATTAACTCGATCGCTGCTACGATTCAATGTCCGATCAATTGAAAACTATCCGATGGATGTTTAAGTGCTGCCCATATTAGGGCCATACTTTGTCATTAGTCGTGAATTCGACAGATGTTTAAGTATAGCACTTTGTCATTCGTTGTGAGGGTTTTAATCTCGTGAGTTATCGTAAATGCTGTATTAGTTACTAACCTAGTTCGTGTGCATTGTTATTTAAATTAGGTTACAAGGCTAATCAGTAGGCTAAACTCTGTCCGTATAAATCTGCAATGTGAGTCATTCTCTTTTATCAAAAGTATTTTACAATACTCCAAATTATTTTCAAAGGTTATAATTACAGGGATTAAGTCGTGGTTATCTTGAATCACTGGCTAATTGGGGTATTGTGCACATTACTAATTTCTCACTGTTAGGCTAATAAATCCTAACAGTGATAATCATCACTACTTGGGGAAAAACCCAATAGTGGTATGACCATCGTCACCAGGTGACACGACGCCAGATAAAAATAAGATAGAAGCCATTGTAATCGCTCTTATGCTGTAATTTATAACTATGTGTCATTTTATCAAATTGAGTGACTCACCAGTATTTCCCCGCTGATAAAATATTTTTAAAACATGTTTCAGGCAACCTGCTATAAATCAAGGAAAACGTGCTACGGAGCACTAACAAGCTTGAAGAGGTGGCTCAGTTAAAAATAAATAAACATGTTTTATAAATCAGGGAATTCCCTAGTGAAATTTGTCACACCCCGATATTTCCACGTATTACTGGTGGGCCCGGTAGGGGAGTATCGTGACGTAGCTGATATCATTATAGTCAAACAACACAATATTTAAATGCACAGCGGAAGCAAAAGATAGATTCATTTCAACCGAATAAAATTGTAATATTAAGTATTACAAAATAGTTGAAAATAATCCACAGGTGGATCAAATAAAAAGAAACATTGTTCAACATACTGAAATGCATCCAAGCTTGCGAGACTCTTATTGATGCTAAGGAGAAAGCCAGCATATTTCGAGTAGTACCTGCACTTAATCTTTTTGGGAAAATACATCAGTTTACACTGGTAAATACAATCAACTGACTCATTTTGAAAAGGTTTAGAAAGTTGATTTAAATGCACGAGGAACAAACATTTTATAACTTGGGATAATTATTTGAATATAATCTTGTAAAAGGATTACATGTTTCTTATGCGTTCAGTAGCCCGGGTTGACACCGGGTTAGAGCTTAATAGACACACCACATGATATAGTCCCGCGGCGGTTTATTCCCGAAACCGGCGGTTATACCTTATTATTTATTTATGCACCGTCGGGTGTACGCCTACACCCCGTGCTTAGGTCGTGGCCATTTCGTAAAATGATGCCAAGGATATCCGGGACATGGTCATTAACCCCCCAAAGGCTTTAAGCAACAAAACAATTTAAACGGGTCATTTCAATGAATTAACCTCTATTCGATTAAAGATTCAATGGCCGACCAAGCGGTATTTTATATACCATACCCCAAGCCCATATAGGGAAAATAAGTTAAAAGTATTTACCTTTGCAAGTAATAATCACAACAAGCAAGTGCACGTAGCTTTTACCGGGTCTCCTATTCTGGAACGAAGGTTTATAATAACCTATTAGAATCCTAACGGGTCTTTAATTAAGCCTAAACTTAGACCGGTTAGTTTTAAAGGAAGATACGGTTCGAACGCATGATTAAGCGAAGACCGGAATAGAATGTGATTTAGACCCGACAAGTTTGAAGACTTGTATAATATGGGTAAACTAAACACATTCTGGATTTTGAGATAAAAATGATAAGGTTCGACCCGTTTCGGCTAATTTATGCAAACTAGTTACATAAACCGAACCGAACGCGAATAACGCATAACGGGTAACCGAAAGAGTCACGAACAGGTTTCCTAAGTTAATATGCTTTAAATATGTTGTGATATCAGTAGGATACCTTCCATTATGCCCAAAACGAGTTTAATCTCAATTTAAGCCCCGTAAGGGTATTTTGGTCATTTTAAGAATTATAAAAGGGATTAAATATAACTCTGATGTTCGGGTCTGAATTAATCAGTAAAATTACTCATTTTAATAAGTTATATCAGTAGGTGATAAGTCTTACATGACAAATATGGTTTTAACCTATACTATGCGTTTTAAACGCGTAAAAAGTCGTTTTTAGTGATTTCCGGGTTATAACAGGAAATCTGAGTTTTCTGATCAGTTTATAAAGTTCAAAATACTCCATTTAACATATAAAATCAGTAGCCAAAGACTTGGTATCAAAATGTTATGCAAAACTCATTTTATAAACGAAAAGGGTATAATCGGTAATAACCGAATCAAGGCAATAACCCTATGTTATGATTAGTATAAAAATAATTAAAAATCTTCAAAAATCCCAAAATATTATATTACATCAGTGGGTAAAAGTTTTGGTGTCAAAAATTGGGTTTAGATAGGCTTTACGCTAATGACGCCGTTTAGTTAATAAAAAGCGTTCTAATTACGCCATTGAGCATAACTCCTAATCTAGACCTCAAACTGATGTGAAAATTTAGGGACATGTTTATAAATCAGTAACAAAGATTATTGTCCTTTCACATTTCCAAAATTCTCGTTTTATGGTCAAAAGGGCATTATGGTCAACATTAAGCAAGTAACGGAAACGTGTAAACGAATCGGACAAACAACGAACCAATCTCAGAGGGTTATACTATCATATAACCCAGTCCTAATGAAGCTCTAAGGCATTTTTAAATCACAATAATATGGGCCAGAACTGAAAGTCAAAGCAGTGGTCAATCTATGCGACTTTCGGTTCCGAACCGGTCCTAAACTGAAAATTGTCGGGTCGGACATGCTTAGACATGTTCTTGCATTGATTACCAAGTTATATGAGTGGTAAAACAGGTTACACGTCTTCTACATTACTAATTGCGCGTTAATTTGAAAATTAAGGTTCTGTTGACTTTTTCAGATTAAGTTTGACCCGACATTTGACCTAGTTAGAGCGGGAATCAGAGGGTGCCCTTTTAAGGGTTTATGGCCCACCTAATTACCAACTTATAACTACTTTCAATTTGGCTAATCATCAGACCATTAGTGTTTAATTGATAAGTCAAACCTTAATTACGACGGTTTGACTTTAAGCTAATTAACTAAGTAAAACACGATTAAGGAAGGTCAAGGAAGCTTACCAAGGTCCTATGCACGACTAGTGATGCTTAGGGAAGGCTCTTGTGCTCCAGAAATGATCAGAAGTGAAGTTATGAATGAATGATCAAAGTTTGCAACAATGTGGGTCTTATATAGTGAGTTTAATCTCACTAGATCATGCCAAGCAAGTCTACAATTGATCTTTGATGCATCCCAAGTGTCCCTATACTCTAAAAACCAGTTGGGGTTGCACATGGTATTAAAAACAAGGGATTTAAGTCGGTTAAACTTGTTATAACAGGCACCTGTCATGTTTTCTGATGCTTGGACTGCCTTACGGACCGTAAGGCTAAGGCCTTGCGGTCCGTATCCGCTTTTCAAAAACATCACCCGGGCCAGCTTCCTTACGGACCGTAAGGGGTATCCTTTGCGGTCCGTAAGCCTTCACCAAAAAACAAAAATTTGTAAACTTTCAAGCTTTGATCATGCAACTTTACAACCTCGAATCTTGGACCTTTATTATCAGTATGGGACCTCTTGAACATGCTTGAACAGTTATGTCAACTTGCCATGCTTCAAAAATTTCTTTGGATTCTTCTTAAAGGGAACATGCATGAAGGTTTGTCGTACCCATTCTCATAGGATCCCATCCTTGCAATTTGGATCAATTATTACTAGCATTAACCGGATTAGGATGTTTATCAGATGTTTATAACACAGGTTAAGGTTTGGTATTTATACATAGGTCGCTCAGAGGTATTTATTAACATGTCGACGCTTTTAAATCCTACCTTACATCCTTTAACTTGATCCGGAATTTATGACACATTTATCTTATGGGACACTTGTCTTTATTTTATTGGACATGAATTTTCGAGGTGTTACATCCTCACCCCCTTAAAAGAAATCTCGACCTCGAGATTTACTGAAACAAATGAGAGTACTTTTCTTTCATTGTGGACTCTACCTCCCACGTATACTCGGGACCTCTGCGGGCATCCCATTTAACCTTTACAATAGGCACATGCTTCCTCCGAAGCTTCTTAACCCGTCGATCCTCAATCGACAAAGGTTTTTCCACAAATTTTAAGCTCTCGTCTATATGCACATCCGTATGTGGTATGACTAGTGACTCATCAGCTAGACATTTCTTTAGATTGCAGATGTGGAATACATTGTGAATACCACTGAGCTCTTCAGGTAAGTTTAACTTATAAGCAACTGATCTGACACATTCGATGATCTCGAATGGTCCTATGTATCTCGGGCTTAACTTGCCTTTCTTACCAAATTGCATTACCCCTTTCCAGGGTGATACTTTTAGTAGAACTTTATCACCAACCTCAAACTTTAGAGGTTTACGCCTTAAGTCCGTGTAGCTTTTCTGCCTATCCCTGGCAGCTTTGAGACGATCGCGTATTTGCACAATCTTATCCGTCGTCTCCAGGATTATTTCAGGTTCTGATAGTTGGACGTCTCCAACTTCCGCCCAACATACGGGCGTTCTGCACTTTCTACCATACAAGGCCTCAAAAGGCGCAGCCTTAATGCTTGTATGATAACTATTGTTATAGGAGAATTCGACCAATGGCAGGTGGTTATCCCAACTACCACCTAAGTCAATCACACATACTCGAAGCATGTCTTCCAAAGTTTGGATTGTACGTTCACTCTGCCCGTCTGTCTGAGTATGGTAAGCCGTACTAAAATTTAAGCGCGTGCCCAAAGATTGTTGGAAACTTTTCCAAAAATGTGATGTGTATCTAGTATCTCTGTCAGAGATAATAGACACTGGTACGCCATGCAGAGATACAATCTTATCTACGTACAATTGGGCTAACATGTCGGAGCTATAGGTCTCCTTAATGGGTAGGAAATGTGCTGACTTAGTCAGTCTATCTACTATCACCCATATAGTATCATTTCATTTCCTTGTCTTTGGCAACTTGGTGATGAAATCCATTGTCACCATTTCCCACTTCCACGTGGGAAGTTCAGGCTGTTGTAGCAAACCTGACGGCTTCTGATGTTCAGCTTTGACTTGCGCACACGTCAAACATTTAGCTACATAGGTAGCTATAGACTTCTTCAAGCCTATCCACCAGAAATTTGCTTTCAGATCCTGGTACATCTTGTCAGCTCCAGGATGGACAGAGTATTTAGAACTGTGGGCTTCCTGGAGGATAACATCTTGAAGTCCTCCATAAACTGGAACCCATATTCGTCCATTCAACCTCAGAATTCCGTCCTTGCCATAGGATAACTGTTCTTCAGTTACTCCTAGCTTTTCATCGGAATAGTTAGCTTCCAGCACAGCTTCCTTCTGCGCAGCTAACAACCTTTCATTCAAACTATTCTTTATCTCAATGCTCTTGGCATTGATTCTTATAGGCTTCACTCTTTCCTTCCGACTTAAGGCATCGATGACTACATTCGCCTTGCCAGGATGGTATCTTATCTCACAATCATAATCATTCAAAGTTTCCATCCAACGTCGTTGCCTCATGTTCAATTCCTTTTGGTTAAACAGGTGCTGGAGGCTCTTGTGATCATAATAGATCACACACTTGATACCATATAAATAGTGCCTCCAGAGCTTCAGTGCAAATACAATGACATCCAACTCCAAGTCATGGGTGGTGTAATTCTTTTCATGCACCTTTAACTGACGTGAAGCATAGGCAATAACTTTGCCTTTCTGCATAAGCACACATCCCATCCCGGTGTGTGATGCATCACAATATACCACAAACTCTTTTATTCCATCAGGCAATGTCAACACAGGTGCATTGCTTAGCTTCTGCTTAAGGATATCAAAGGATTCTTGTTGCTTCGGTCCCCAGTCGAACTTAATATTCTTCCTAGTCAAAGAAGTTAGGGGTGCAGCAATCCTTGAAAATTTTTCAATAAAACACCTGTAATATCCTGCCAATCCCAAGAATCTGCGAATCTCTGTGGGTGTCTTCGGCTCTTGCCAATTCATGACAGCTTCAACCTTAGCGGGATCTACCTGGATTCCGCGTTCACTAACCACATGTCCAAGAAATTGGACTTCACGAAGCCAAAATTCACACTTAGAGAATTTGGCGTAGAGCTTTTCTCGATGAAGCAGTTTCAGAATGCAATGGAGGTGCTTCTCATGTTCAGCTTGATTCTTCGAGTAAATAAGAATATCATCGATGAAGACGATGACAAATTTATCCATGTAGGGCTTGCTTAACAAATCATCCAGTTGAGTTCTCAACTCTTTCATCTCCGTTGGTGCCAATCTGTAAGGCGCTCTTGCAACAGGTGCTGCTCCGGGAATAATGTCAATCCTGAACTCCACTTGCCTATCTGGGGGTAAACCAGGTAGTTCTTCAGGGAATACCTCTGGATATTCAGAGATAATAGGTAGGTCTTCGATCTTAGGCTTTGGTTCATCAAGGGTTACTTGTGCCATGTAGATAACACAACCCTTTGTTAAAAACCTTGATGCCTTGAGCATGGACACTTGCTCAGGCATTCCGTACTTAGTATCTCCTTGGATTATTAAAGGCTCGCCATGAGGAGCTCTGACAACCACTTGCTTCTTAGCACAAACGATCTGGGCTTGGTTGCGAGACAACCAATCCATGCCTATTACTATATCGAAACCGGCTAATTTCAAAGGAAGTAAAGACAATGGAAAAGAGTGGTTCCTAATGGATATAACACATCCATCTAACACGGTTGACGCTGTTTCTATTGTTCCATCGGCTAATTCCACCTCATATTTCACACTTAGGGTTTTAACAGGTAAATTCAGTAACTTACAAAACTTATTATCTACAAATGATTTATCAGCTCCTGAATCGAATAGCACTCTTGCATAAACATCATTTATGAGGAAGGTACCTGTGATCACATTGTCGTCCTGAATAGCTTCCTTTGCATCCATCCGGAAGACCCTTGCATTGGTCTTTTTCCCATCCTCAGTCTTCTTTGCAAGTTTTGGGCAGTTGGACTTGATATGCCCTTTTTCGTTGCAGCTATAGCACGTAGCATCCTTAATTTTCTTACAGTATAGGGTCTTGTGCTCAGAAGACTTGCAAATCCCACATGCCCATGGCTGTGATTGGGATTTCGACTCATATCTGCACTTCCCGAAGTGCTGTTTCTTGCAGATCTTACATTTGGGTTTATCACCCGACTGCTGGCCATCTTTCTTAGATCCAGAACCCTTCTTGTGGTCATTGTTTCCCCTATGTCTCTTATCCGATCGTCGTGAGCTATCATCCTCACGCTTCCTTTTCTCAGCATCAGTGTTTCTCAGCGATCTCTGCCTAACTGCGTCCAGAGTAAGAGATAATGTTATATCAGCTGCAGACCGGAAGGTAGCTGGTCAAGAGGCTTTCACACTGGTCTTAACTTCTGGGGCTAAACCTCTGATGAATCGAGCTATCCTCTTGGGTTCCGGTGTCACAAGATAAGGAACCATCCTTGACATGGTGTTGAAGCTTGTAGGGTAGGCTTGACAATCCAGGTTTTTCATAACCAGAGACAAGAAATCAGCTTCAATCTTCTCAACCTCATGCTGAGGGCAGTAGTTCTCCCTGATCAATGACACAAACTGTTCCCAAGTCATATTGTACAATGGGATTTTCCCTGTAGCTTGGATCAAAGACCTCCACCAAGCTAATGCCTCACCCTTGAATGACTGAGACACGAATTTCACCACATCCTTATTAGCGCAACCACTGATATCCACCACGGTGTCCATTTCATCCAATCATGTCATGCAGTCTATAGCTCCTTTTTCCCCAGTGAAATCCCTGGGTTTGCATGAAACAAAATACTTATAGGAGCAACCCTTATCACGGGGTTCCTGATTTGGTACGATCCTTTGAGATGGAACACTCATTTGGTTTGATGAGTGATGGGAATTACTGTTGTGAGCAGTGTGAGTTTTAGAGGGTGGTTTAGAGTGTGGTACAAATTGGGTCCTTTCATGGGTACCACTGGATTCATGGAACTGTCTATCCAAAGCTCGAGTAATGGCATTGTCTATCATTGCCTGCAGTTCTGCACCCGCTATGTTAATTCGGGTATTATCATGATTCTCCCTTGGGTGACTGTTGATCTCATCCGAGTCAGCCATGTAGTTTGAACTGTTACATAAGATATTGACAATAATTTATTTGGGAGTTTATTATGTGTGGTGCACGGAATGTCTGTTTACTACGTCTTTATTGAGTCTTAGGTCTAGATAGGTTAGATTGGAGCTCGGAAATGAAAAAGTGAATATTAGAGTGTAATTCCGCCCCAAATGACACTTGTGTCATTTGGAGCGAAATCAGGTCATCATGTAATTCCGCTCCTAGATGATTGGTAGTTGATTCCGCTCCAAACATAACTGGTTGATTCCGCTCATGATGAACATCGTGATTCCGCTCGTATTGAACATGTGATTTGGAGCGGAATCAGACGGCTATAAATAGGGGTTAGCTGTTGTCATTCGTAACAGTTGGAGTGGAAACAGATCTTGTGCTAGGTGTCGAAATTCTGTCAAAATTCATTCAGAAAGCGTTAATAGAAAGGAAATTAAGAGGATATAGCTGTGTGACTTCATTTACTTTGATTCCACCTCTGTATATGAAGATGAACTACCTTATACTGACTATTTAGGGTCTTAACACGATCCAACAAGTAGTATCAGAGCTCAGGATGAGGAGTTCATACCATAGCAGCTTGATTCTACCAGAATTTCTCATTTCTACTCACCTCTTCTTATATTTTTCTGATTTGAACAAGTTTCAACGGTCGGAATGGTCTGATTTTCGAGTATATTGTGTAAAACATAGAATTAACAAACCCTAGAAAGAATCAGGTTAAAATTCGAAGTAAAAATGGTAAAAATAACCTAAAAGCCTGATTTCGCTCGTAACGTTCTTCGCTGATTTCGCCCTAAAAAGTTGATTCCGCTCTTAAAGACTTAAAAATTTTAATTCCGCTCGAAACACCATTCTGATTTCGCTCGTAATCAGATAAAGTCTGATTCCGCTCGAAAGTTATTTTCTGATTTCGCTCAGAAAGTTAAAGTCTGATTTCGCCTGAAAATCAATTCTGATTTCGCTCGAGAGTTACATTCTGATTCCGCTGAAATCAGAATTTAGCTGATTTCGCTCATAAGCTGATTTCGCTCGAAATTAGCTGTTTGTCAAAACTTCAAAAATTTTCTAAGTGTTTTGTTGATTGTTTTCAGGTACGTACAAGATGGATGATTTCAGTCCGTTTTATGATGTATTTGCATTTGCTGGAGATGGTGGAAATGATACATCCTCAAGTAACAACAAGGAGAACACGCCGAATCCAAAGAAAAAGTTATCGGATGCATTGGAGGTTGAAAGTGCTTTCGGAACCTACAACAAACCCCCGAAGTTGATGGCTATCGAAGAATATAGTCGGTGAGCCAAGAAGTTTGAAGATTGGTTGATGGCCTTTGCTTTTCCTAGCTGGAAGAGTCTAAAAAATGGATACCAAAATGGAAACAAAAAAGGTGAAACCTTAACAACAAATGAGGAGATAGAATTGTTTGTTGCTGAGCAAAAATGTATTGCGTTGCTGTTTCAGTCCGTCAGAGAAGATATAATATCTTTGATCGAATACTCTAGTGCTACAGATCTCTGGAACAAATTGAAAAACAAATGTATAGGAAGTGAAGAAATTGTGAAAAACAAAAAGAAACTACTTATAAAAGAGTTTGATTTGTTTGGGTGTTTAAAGAATGAATCAGTTTGTAAAATGATTGAGAGGTTTGGTCATCTGAAACTGGAACTGGCGAGACATGATATTTTCTATTCTCGAGAAGAGCTAGTCGACAAGTTGTTTGATGCATTGCTGTCACACCCCGAATTTCCACGTGTCACCGGTGGGCCCGGTGGGGAGTATCGTGACGTAGTTGATATCATCATAGTCAAACAACACAATTCAAATGCACAGCGGAAGCAAAGAATAATATTATTACAATCCGAATGTAAAGTAATATCAAGTATTACAACGGAAAGTAAAGGATCCACAGGCGGATCAATAAAAAGAAACATAGTTCAACAGACTTTAGGCATCCAAGCTTGCGAGACTCTTATTGATGCTAAGGAGAAGCCAGCCTATTACGAGTAGTACATGCACTTAGTCTTTTTGGGAAAATACATCAGTTTACCTTGGTAAATACAATTTAACTGACTCATTTTGAAAATGTTTAAGAAAATTGATTTGAATGCACGTGGCACAAAATATCTTTTATAACTTGGGATAATTATGCAATATAATCTTGTAAGGGATTTACATGTTACTTATGCGTTCAGTAGCCCGATCCGTAGACCGGGTTAAAGATTAATAGACACACCACAAAAATTGAGTTATACACTGACAGGTGTACGCCTACACCCCGTGCTCAGGTCGTGGCCATCTCGTAAGATGATGCCAAGGATATCCGGGACATGGTCATTAACCCCCCCCCCCAAAGGCTTTAAGCAAACAAAACACATTCAAAACATAGCATATCAATAAATTTAACCTCTGTTCGATTAAAGAATTCAATGCCGGACCAAGCGGTATTTTATATACCGTACCCCAAGCCCGTATAGGGAAAATAAGTTAAAAGTATTTACCTGAGCTAAATATAAATTCAATCCCAGCCGTATACCACCAAGCAAGTACAGATAGCTTTTACTGGGCTCCTAAATCTGGAACGAAGGTTTTTAATAACCTATTAGATTCCTAACGGGTCTTTAATTAAGCCTAAGCTTAGACCGGTTAACTTTCAAAAGGACGACACGGTTCAAACGCATGATAAAGCGAAGATCGGTTTAGAATGTGGTTTTGACCCGACAAGCTTGCATGCTTGTTTAATATGGGTAACTTAAACACATTCTGGATTTTGAGACAAAAATGATAAGGTTTGACCCGTTTCGGTCAATTTATGCAAACTAGTTACATAAACCGAACCGAGCGTGAAAAGGGCGTTACGGGTAACCATAAGAGTCATATGAAAGTTCCCTGAGATAATATGGCTTAAATATGTTATAATATCAGTAAGATATCTTCTATTATGCCCCAAATGAATTTAAGCTCAACTTATGCCTCATAAGGGCATTTTGGTCATTTAAAAGATTATAAAAGAGTTTTATTTGAAATCTGAGCTACAGGTCTGATTTATACAGTAATTATACTTAATTTAACATGTTATAACAGTAGGGTATGACCCATATGTGAAACTTATCATTTAAAACCAAACTATGCTCCTTAGGGGTATTTTGGTAATTTCACAAGGGCTTAAAAGGTCAAAACAGGAAACCTGAGTTCAAAAACTTGTACTTACTGTTATTATATAAAAATATACTAAAAACATCAGTAGGTATCAACCCTATATGTTTAATATGGTTATAGTACCTACTATGCGTTAAAAACGCTTAAAAGGCGATTTGGAGCCGTTTCCGGGTTTTTAAAAGAAAGCTGATATTTTTATAATTCTAGAATGCTCAAAATATTTTATTTATCAAATAAAATCAGTAGAAAAAGGTTTGGGGTTAAAAGGATTTATAAAACTCATTTTATGGCTTAAAAGGGCAAAATCGGTATTAACCGAATTAAACTTAGAGACCTATGTTATGCTCAGCCAAAAATTAAATAAAAATCTTCAAAAATCCTAAAATATTATATTACATCAGTGGGTAAAAAGTTTGATACTAAAAAGTGGGCTTAAATGGGCTATTTGCTAATTACGCCGTTTAATGAACATAAAGCTTTCAATTTACGCTAATGAGCATAACTTCTAATCTAGACCTCAAACTGATGTCAAATTTTAGGTGCAAGTTTATAAATCAGTAACTAACGTTTCTACTCTTTCACTTTTTCAAAAATCACGTTTTATAGTCAAAAGGGCATAATAGTCAACTTTTAAGCATTAATCGGAAACATGCATATGAATCGGATAAGTATTGAATCAAGTTGCATAATCTCAGAGAGTTATACTTATATGAAACCTGGTCCAAAATAAGCTCTAAGGCAGATCTTAAACATGCATAAATGGGTCAGAACTGAAAGTCAAAGCAAAAGTCAAATTATGCGACTTTCGGTTCCGATCCGGGTTTAATACTGAAAATTGTCGAGTTGATCATGTTGGAACATGTTCTTACCTTAGTTACTAAGTTATTTTAATGATCAAACAGGTTGCATGTACCCTACATTGCTAATTATGCTTAAATTTGAAAATACACATTCTGTTGACTTTTTTAAAGTAAGCTTTGACTCGACAATTAACATAGTTAGAGTGGGAATCTGAAAGTACCCTTTTAAGGGTTTGTTGCCCACATAAATACCTACTTGTAGGTACTTTCAATTCGAGAAATGACTGAGCGGATTTCAATTAATCGCAAAGTCAAATTTAAATTACGACGGTTTGACTAATAGCTAATTAACTAAGCTAAAACGAAATCGAAAGGGTTATGAACACTTACAAGAGTCCTAATTACGATTATAGATCACTAGAAAGCCTGAGTTTGATCAGAGAGCTTCAGAATTGAGAATGCAAGTGAAGTATCAAGTGAACTTACTTCCTTTATATAGTTTTCGGGTCTCCGTAGGATCATGACACGTGTAGGGACGTTATAATCAGATCATGGCATGTGTTAAGCTGTCTTTTAAACCTGTGGGCAGCCCCTAGATTCTTGTATGAGAGTATAGGAAACTAGAATGAACAAAAACCAGCAACAACAGGCTGTTAACAGCTGTTTTCTGCATCTGATCAGGCCACGCGGCCCGCGTAAGTATCTGTGTGGTCTTACGCGGCCCGCCTCACATCCCAGGTCTGCAAAACAACTTTCTAAATTTACAGAATCAGTCCCTGTGAGCATATAAGGTTATTTTAAGCACGTTCAAGGCCCGTTAACCTCATTTTAAGGCTCCACTAGGAGGATTAAACATAGAGGACATGAAACATGTTCAAAAACATGTCGGATGTCGGTTCGTTTGGCCGTACGGTCACGTTATGCGTCGAATTACGACGAAACACGGACGGATGCTAAAAAACGGTCCAAATCACGCGACGAGTGGAATTTTATCAAGGAGATCACTAAAATAAAATATTTTAGTGCTTACATAAATTTTTGGGTGTCCGGAGATACACAGAATGCGAGATATGCGCAAAAGTGCAAACTTGTGCACTTTTTGACACTTTTAGTCCCTGCATGACATAAAAGTTTATTTTTGCGCATGAAACACCTCTAAGCCTATATCTAAGCTATATAAAGAATAAATAGGGTATATTTAACTCATGGACATATTCCGAAATATCCGTTACCATACGAATCGGCATACTTTTGCCGTTTGACGCAAATAGTCCTTTAATTGCGCAAAGTAGCGCGAAATGCTGTTTAATGATAGTAAAGCCTTCCATGGCCCATATTGATCATTCCCAAGCATATACATACATGTTACTATGCTCCCGTTCACTTAAATGGTCACCGAAGGGCGTAGATTCAAAAGTTGACGCTTTAGGTCCCTCTATTGCGCAAACTTGCGCATTTCATCATCTAATAGCATTGAAGCCTCATCTAACCCATATTAGGCATTCTTGAAAGTATTATTAATCATCACGATGCTTCGGGTTTGCTAAAAGGTCATTCAGAGGTGTAATTAAACATATTGACACTTTTAGTCCCTCTAACTTGCAAAGTTGCGCGTAACTTTACTTATAGGCATAAAAACCTTAGACGGCCATTATTTGGCATTCCCGAGAGTATAATTAAATATTATGAAGCTCCCGGTTTGTAAAAAGGTCACTCAGAGGTAAGAATTAACATGTTGACGCTTTTAACCCTTTATTGCGCAAACTTTCAATTAATTACGCAAACGGCTACACTTATTCATCAAGTGGCACATTTGTGAATATAAACATCATAAGAAACTTATTTTAGGTATACAAAACTTCCAGTCGTTTCATAATCAAGGTTTTTTATTTTTCGAAAAAATTAGTCCCTAAAGTTCAGTGTTTGACTTCTTAGGGTTTATTACACGTGTCAATACATCATTGGACGTGATTTTACGAGGTGTTACAATTGCCAGATGAGATGGATTGGCAATATTATGCGTTAATGCTAAAGAATACTATCAAGCCACCAGAAGAGTTAACAGTTGACTTGCTGATTGAGAGATTAGAGAGTCATGAGTTGGAGTTAAAGAAGACACACAAAGTCAATCATTCGTCTTATCAGCAGAATTTGGATTTGTATTATCCAAAGAATATGATGCCAAAGAACACATCTCCCAAGACTGCGTTTTCTGCTGAGAATGTTTCCAAAACAAGCAAAGAAAGTCAAAGTTGTGGATATCATAGTGGATATCACAGTGGGTCTTCATCAAATTCAAAGCAGTCTGATGCAAAGAACTTATTTCAATGCAACATCGCTGTAGACTTAAAGAACGCTCAGAACTTTAGCGAGGAGTCTGCTAAACAACAGATGGTTTTTCTAGCCTCGGTACTGGAATCGTATGAAAGTCTTGTAGCAGGGAAGATAGGCAACACCAACCTGACAAAAGAAGATTATGATCAGATAGATCCTGAGGAGATGGAACTAATCGACATAAGGTGGTGTATGGCCAGTGCAGTTCGTCGAGCACAGCGTTTCATGGAGATAACCGGGAGAAAGTCAATTGGTGGACCATCTACCAAGTTGGGCTTTGATAAGTCTAAGGTGACATGCTTCAAGTGTAAACAGAAAGGTCACTTTAAGTGTGAATGCAGAAACACGTATGCTGATGAGTCTGAAAACCCGTTTAGAGAAGACTACTACAAGAGGGCGATTTATCATCAGAACAAATCGGAGCCACCAAGAATGAAACAGATTGAAGATAACAAAGAAAAATCTAGAGCTCTTGCGGTGATTCACGACGATGAAGGTTACGACTGGAGCGAGTTGTTACCTGAGGAGGATGCGGTTGGATATGCATTCATGGCAAAATATGAACCTGTTCCTTGGAAAGATGACAGAACTGAAGAACAGAAGTATGGTTACAGAAAGCAGTTAGCTATAAACAAAATGATCAGAATATCTGGTATTTTTTCTGAGGCAAAAAGAGCAAATAGATGGGATCCAGACAGGGAGTGTTATCTTGACCCCTATGGAAACATTGCTGTTGATCATAAAACTCTTGATTTGGAAACCATAATCCAAGAGTATAAAATTGAAGATGATTATTGGCAGAAGAAATGGTGGGGAAGCGGTGAAGATGAAGAGAAAGAAAAGAAGGAGAAAAAAGTTAAAGAGAAGTCAAAGAAGATTGACACTGGGATCATTGACACGACACAGGAGTTGAATGCCGAAAACATGGGAAAGATGGCTGACAAGGTGCTGGCTGCTAATGCACTTGAGGTAGATTCTAAATCCGTTTCTGAGTCTAAAAGCCAAGTCAGTTCAAACGCGTCAACGACTGAGTCAGGTAAGAAGGTCAGTGGTGATGTTGTCTGCAAAAATTGCATCAAAAAATGCAAGGTTTGTAGTACAAACACTTATCTCAAAGGTAAGAAGATTGAGGATCTGACTGCTAAAGTCAGAAGTGTTGAGGATCAAATCCTTGATCATGACAAAATGGTTAAAGCTTCAACTGAACGGTTAAAAGAATTAACTAACAAAATTGAAACTGATAAAATTGATCAGGAAAAGGTTAGGAAAGAAAATGAAAGGTTAGTTCTTGAAAATCGTTAGATCACTGAAAAATTTGAGAAACTTAAAAGCACGATTAAAGATAATGATGATAGAAACGGTAAAACTTACAAAGAAAATTGCCAATTGCAATGTGTTTTGAGAATCAAAGAAGAGTTAATCAACAAAAAATTGGATGAGATTGCTAAATTGAAACTTCAGTTTGAAGAAGCCAAGATTGAGAATGAGCGTATCAATTTGAAATTGACCAGTTACAGCTCTGCAAGCTTTGTTTTGCAACACATCATTCCCAAACCAATTGGGAAAGACAAAGCAGGCGAAGATGTATACTGTGATGGAACTGGGGTGGGTTTTCATCAAGTTCCATCACCAATTCCAGAAAATTATTCGAAAAAGCAATCTGGGTTGGTTAATCTTGAGGAAGAAAATGAAGTGAAACTTCCTGATTCAATTGATGTGACATTTTCTTCTTCATCATCTGATGATTGTGTTCAGACAGAGATTGTTAAAAGCACAGCTGAAAGTGTTTTGGATAGTGATTCAGCTGGAGATGATGAATTTTTCTTGAACAAATACATTCCGAAACAAAAGTCCAAAAACAACTTAGGTGATGAACCGGGTCTTGTGATGTACAAGATGGCTGGATCTGATAAGTTGTATTCGGATTCTGAGTTTCCTCTTGAGAATGTAAATGTTTCAAAATTGACAAATGTGTTCAAAATGGTTGAAATCGATTTGTCTGAAGTAAAGAGTTTAAAACAAACAAAAAGGCAAATGAATTTTGAGAAAGATAAAGCTTACTACAAGAAGCCTGTTGTTCCACCACGTTTTTATAACAACAATCGAAACAATTGGTCGGGTGGATATCAGGGTGGTAAGAGTTATCAGAAAAGGAGTTTTCAAAACAAAAGGTTTGCTGAAAAGAAGGTGTTTGTGAACGGTTCAAGTTCACTTTCTGATGAGGAAAATGAAATCTTTTCGAAATCAAATGAAGAATTTTTTGCGAAGAGGGCCTCACAATCTCAGTCTGAAGGCACAAGTCGGGTAGTTGATACTCGTACATGTTTTAGATGTAACAAAGTTGGTCACATTGCAAGAAATTGCACCAATTCCAAGCCTAAGACTGAAGTTGTTGAGAATCGACAGAAGAAGGTTGATTCAAAAGGCAAAGCTCCAATGGTTGTTGAGAAAGTTTTGAATAATGAGAAAACAAAAGTCAAAATTGAACCTGTTAAGAACTTGGTAACTAAAAATGACAAATTTTATAAACGGGTTGCATCATCTCAACAAACATGGAAGCCAAAAGTTGTTGATAAACCAAAGGTTTCAGTGTCGGAAAAACAATCGTCTTTTACCACACCGGTAAAGATGAATGTTCCTTTGGATTATTATGAAAAGTTGGAGAAACAATCTTCTACTCCACCTGAGAAGAAGAATGTTCAAAAGAAAAATCAACCAACCGGTCAACTTAAAATAGATGAATTTTTCTTATACAAAAAGGTTGAGGTTGGATCAGATGAAAGCTTGAAAATGAATGATAAAAATTTTCCGCCACTTTACACTGCTAAAACTCACATTAAAGTCAAGTTACCCGAGTCAAAAGAGGCTTGGGTAGCATCAAAATCTCACTAAAGATTTTGGACTTGCCGGAGCTTCCTAGTTAGTAATTGTGAAGCATGAATCGACATCTTTATTGAATTGTTTGTGATATGTGCAGGAACTTCCAAGAGCTATTTCAAGATGGATTATGGATAGTGGAGCGTCTCGACATATGACAGGGAAGACTGCATTGTTGTATGATGTTAGAAATTTCAATGGAGGTTACGTGGGATTTGCAGGAAATCAAGGTGGTAGAATTATTGGTGAAGGAACGTTATCCAATGGGATTGTTACGTTTGAAAGAGTTAACTACATTGCTGAGCTGGAGAATAATCTGTTGAGTATCTCACAGATTTGTGACAGGATGTATACCACTCACTTCACAGACAAAGAATGTTTGATCTTGAAACCAGGATTTGTTATCCCTGAAGAATGGATTATCATGCGGGCACCAAGAGTCAATGATCTGTACGTGTTGGACATGAGTGTAGCTACTACAACCACAGGTCAGGCTCATTGTTTTGTGTCTAGAGCAACGGAGAAAGAATCGAAGTTGTGGCACCGGAAGATGGAGCATATACATCTTAGAAAAATGAATCACTTGGTGCACAATGATTTGGTTCTTGGAGTTAATATCAAAGGTTTTCATCTGGAAGGGGAGTGCATTAGTTCTGTCAAAGGCAAGCAGAAGAAAAAGTCACACCCTAAAAAGCAAGTCAATTCAGTTTCCAGACCGTTAGAGAGACTACATATGGATCTGTTTGGTCCAGTAAACGTCAAAAGTATTACAGGGGATCTCTACTATCTTGTGGTTACTGATGATTATTCCAGATTTTCGTGGGTATCATTTTTGAAGTAAAAAGATGAAACGTTTGATAGTTTGATGGCGTTGTTCAGAAAGATTGAAAATCTGTACCAAAGGCGTATCAGAAGAATTAGAAGTGATAATGGTACTGAATTCAAGAGCAACAAGATGGAAGAATATTGTGATGAAAGAGGTATATTGCATGAGTTTAGTGCTCCGTACACTCCGCAGCAGAATGGAGTGGCAGAACGCAAAAACAGGACGCTAATCGAAACGGCTAGAACAATGCTTGCTGATTCAAAGCTACCGATAAATTTTTGGGCAGAAGCAGTTTCCGCCGCATGCTATACACTCAACCGGGTTCTCACTGTCAAGAAATTCAACAAGACATGCTTTGAGTTGATCAATAATCGCAAACCGAACCTGAAGTTTTTAGAACCGTTTGGGTCTCCTTGTACAGTTCTAGAGCCTTTTGGTAAATTTGGTCCAAAGAGTATCGAAGGAATATTTGTGGGTTACTCAAGTCCACAAAGACGTGTTTTTGTTCCAAGCATAAAGCAGATCATCGAAGCACAACATGTTGAGTGTCAGGGGTATACTATGCCGCCTCAAAATCCCGGTGACTCATGGAGTTTTATTTACGATAAATTATGGGATTCGTTTGACATGGAAGAAGAACAGGATGAAGAAGAAGATTTCTTTGATGAGTTGGATATTCTGAGAGAGTATGAAGAATCGCAGGAAAGGTTTCCAGCTGAGTATTCAAGAAGACCGCGACAAACTTCAAATGATGATGAAGCAGGTCCAAGCAATGCTGGTGAACGTGATGATATCCAACAAAATGAAGTTGCTCAAGATAATCACTCGGCACAGAATGATAATCAAGAATATGAGAACATGCCAGTTTTTGATCGTGGTGATTCAGATTCTGAGGGGGAGCAAATTCAGATCTCAAGTCAAACAAACCCAGTCAGTGAACAAGATGCAAATCAGAATGTTACTAATCTGGAAGGTGATGTAGATGTTCCAGGCGAAGTAATGCCACGAACTCTTTCATATCATCCGGAAGAATTGATCATTGGAGAATTGCAGACAGGCGTCCGCACTCGAAGACAGATTGATAAAGGGCTTACATGTTTTTATACAACAGTTGCTCCTTTGCAAACTGAATTTTCATTGAGTTGGTTTATCTCGCAGGTTGAACCAAGGACTTACAAAGAGGTGCTTACAGAAGATTCTTGGGTCAATGCAATGCAGGAGGAACTGAGCCAATTTGAAAAGCTAGGAGTGTGGAAGTTAGTGGATTTGCAAGATGGTCAAAGGAAGATAAACACCAAGTGGGTGTTCAAGTGTAAGAGAGACGATAGAGGAGTTGTGGTTCGCAACAAAGCTCGACTCGTAGTCCAGGGTTTCAGTCAACAGGAGGGGATAGATTTCACTGAAGTGTATGCTCCTGTAGCTCGACTAGAAGCTATCAGAATCTTCCTAGCATTTGCATCATGGAAAAACTTCAAAGTATATCAGTTAGATGTAAAATCGGCTTTTCTCTATGGGAAGGTTAAAGAGGAGGTTTATGTCGGTCAGCCACCGGGCTTCACCAATCCACTTCACAAAGACAAGGTTTACTTGCTAGACAAAGCGCTGTATGGTTTACACCAGGCCCCGAGAGCTTGGTACGAGACATTGTCTCAACACCTACTAGCCAACAGTTTCATTCGTGGAAAAGTGGATGCCACTCTCTTCACCAAAGAGGTCGACAGACATCTTCTGATTGTTCATATATATGTGGACGACATCGTATTTGGGTCAACAAATGAGGATCTATGCAAAGATTTTGAACGTGTTATGAAGCAGAAATTCGAAATGTCATCAATGGGTGAGATGAAGTTCTTTTTGGGTTTGCAGGTTGATCAATTACCCAAAGGAATTTTGATACATCAAACGAAGTACGTTCATGATATCTTGGAGAAATTCGGGATGTCAGGTTCTACTCCAGCTTCCACCCCATTAGCAACGAATCATGGGATAAATCCTGATCTCACCGGAGAAAAGGTAGATGAAACGATGTATCGTTCCATGATCGGTTCGCTGATGTATTTGACAGCTTCAAGACCCGATATTATGTACCCAACCTGCCTCGCAGCAAGATTTCAATCTAACCCGAGAGCATCGCATATGGTGATTGTGAAAAGGATATTACGTTACCTGAAAGGAACTCCATCATTGGGGTTGTGGTATCCAAGAGAAGGTGATTTCACGCTCGAAGGGTATTCCGATTCCGATTTCGGATGCTGCAAAGTTAATGCTAAATCAACAACAGCAGGGTGTCAGTTTTTCGGACCACGCTTGGTCACTTGGCAATGTAAAAAGCAAACCTCTGTGGCTTTATCCACATGTGAAGCGGAGTATGTATATGCTAGCAGTTGCTGCTCTCAGATCTTGTGGATACAGCAACAGATGCGCGATTACGGTTTGCAATTTCTAAACACCCCTATCTTTGTTGATAATGAGGCAGCGATTAACATTACTAAAAATCCAGTTCATCACGCTAAAACGAAACATATTGAGATTCGTCATCACTTCATTCGAGATTGTTTCGAGAAGAAGTTGATACGAATTGAGAAAATTCACACTGATGATCAAAAAGCTGATTTACATACCAAAGCATTTGATAAAACACGTTTTCAATATTTGCTAAAACTGAGCGGTATGAAGCTTTTATCGGTGTTGGAGGAGATCATTGGCGTTGATGAAGGAAACATTGTAGATGTTGTTGAGAAGCAATCTGCATTGGTTTGTCGTTTTTTTACTTGTTTTGGTATTTAGGGGGAGTATAGGGTAATATTTTCAGAAAATACAAAAACAATAAAAAATGACAAAAATACAAAAACATGAGATATTTTTAAAATCCAAAAATAATAGAAAACCAGAAAAAGAGCTTGTGTAAAAAGGGAAAATGATAGTACATCGGCTTGACAGTCACGGTATGCTAAAGAAATGGAATGTTTAAATGCGTTAAACAGTCTCGCTGATGATATGCCGATAGGTTTTTACACATTTAGTAAGTTTGTTCCGGATATAAACTTAAATCTTTACTTGCATATTTCGTGGGGGACACTACTTGGATATATAGGTAACCCCTGAAATTTCGTTTGAAAGATTCCTTTTTCTGATATACTAGGTTTTTATACTCAGTGATGTCTGGGGTATTATTCCAGGACTTCTGCTGAATGGAAGTTCTGACCTGGTCCTCGAATAATACTTTCCGCAATGCTTGAAACATGGCATCACCCTCAGCTTATATGATAAGACAATAAAATTGCTTAGCAATGCTGTTGTAAAAAAGATCCTCTAAAGGGGACACACCCAAGTTGAGTCATGATCTCTCTGCTGAACGGTAGTTCTGACCTGAGCTCTCATGATTCTTCATAAATTATTAACCCCTTACAGATATCATTGATGTTATACTTACCTGTAAGACTGAATATTGGGGTCTGGATACGGGAGTATATTCAAGAGGTGGGACACACGTATAAGTTTAAGTCTCTAAAACACTAAATTCGTATCCTGGACAAATTGAAATGTGTGTGAAAATTTAAAGTGGATCAGTATATCGACAATCTAAGCGAATTGTTTAATTCTGAGTATGTAATTGAAGCTTAACGGTACTTGTGATTTGTCGAATAGCTGATATGATTCCCTAACACACTCATCAAAAATATGTTTGTAAATAGTTTTCTGCTTTATTTTTGACAAACCAAAGTGGAGAGTTGATCTTCGGATTCTAAAGTTGAAAGCAGATGCAGGAGATTTCTGGACTGGAGGATGAGTCGTGAGCTAATCTTGATAAGTTTGAGAAGTTGAAAAGTTAAAGCAAGTTCATTAATTTGAAACTTGTAATTTTTCAGAAAATTGTTTGAAAATTGAACAAAATGTCAGTGTGTATTATCTCTGATCAACCAAGGTCATTAAATTGGACTTGGTAGATTAATTGAGTAATCAGGGTCATTAACTTGGATCTGAATACTTAAGTGGATTTCTATCACTGAAGGTTATATGGTAAGTTTGGATTGAAATTATTATTGTTATATATCTTATTTTTGGGTAGAGATTTTTCAGGAATCCCCATGGCAATGATAATGCAAAAGTTTGAACCAGAATCAGAGCCCTAGCATACCGAGAGGGGGAGTCTGTGAAAGGGGGAGTCAGGATTCTGAATCAACAATCAAAGGGGAGATTGAAGATGGAGCTAGATTGAGTTTCTGAATCTGTGTGAAGAAAGAGTTTTTGTAATGAGAAGACAGAGTTGGAAAAAGATCAAGACTGAAGACTCAATGCCGAAGACTTCGTCAACATCCAAGGGGGAGTCTGTTGGTGCACGGAATGTCTGTTTACTACGTCTTTATTGAGTCTTAGGTCTAGATAGGTTAGATTGGAGCTCGGAAATGAAAAAGTGAATATTAGAGTGTAATTCCGCCCCAAATGACACTTGTGTCATTTGGAGCGAAATCAGGTCATCATGTAATTCCGCTCCTAGATGATTGGTAGTTGATTCCGCTCCAAACATAACTGGTTGATTCCACTCATGATGAACATTGTGATTCCCTCGTATTGAACATGTGATTTGGAGCGGAATCAGGCGGCTATAAATAGGGGTTAGCTGTTGTCATTCGTAACAGTTGGAGCGGAAACAGATCTTGTGCTAGGTGTCGAAATTCTGTCAAAATTCATTCAGAAATCGTTAATAGAAAGGAAATTAAGAGGATATAGCTGTGTGACTTCATTTACTTTGATTCCGCCTCTGTATATGAAGATGAACTACCTTATACTGACTGTTTAGGGTCTCAACACGATCCAACATTATGGAATTGTCTTTTACGGCAATTCATTAACCATAGGAAACATAGACCATATTTGGTTAATTTGTTAATCATATTTATTTAGGATTTTTATTATAATGTATCCTAATTATAAAACAATAACAGTATTATTAGTGGCACAAAAGGCCTAGTCACAGGGACATTTTTAAATCATAAACCATGATTTCAGAGAATCAAGGCATTGAGGTTTGAACATAGTTCTTTACCTTTTTCTGACAGGGAGTCGTAGACTACTACTGTCTTTTGTCTTATATGATAATGGGTATGGCCCGTAGGCACTACATTACCTATGGATGTTTAATATATGATCATCTTAATTGATGATTTAAACCCATGATTTATAGATCATCAGGTTAGGATAGGAATCTTTTGAAGAATCCTATTATAAGAATGACGTGTGTGATTTTAACGAATCACGTCTGCCAGGAGCGTTAACATGTTTTCAGATGTTAACAGGGATTTGAATCTTTTTAAACAGGTCTTACCATCTTGGCCAAGTCTTATAATGACATGCAGGCTAGGTTATACCTTTAAGATTCTTATTTAATATTTAAATAGGCAGATTATTTTTTACGAGGAACGATTTTTAATTTGTTTATTTCATGTATAATATATTTATGCATAATGACAGAATGAAATTTTTAAACTTAACATTCCATTAAACATTAAAAGAAGTACATATTGCCCTAAACGAGACTTTTAACAGAAATAACTTGCCCACGCAGGGGCTAAACTGATAATACAAGTCCTCGCAGGGGCTGATTACTAAGATAGGTGTCCACGCAGGGACTAAAAAGACAAGTCCACGCAGGGACTAAAGAAAGACAAGTCCACGTAGGGACTAAGTACATAGATAAATGTCCACGCAGGGACTTGATTGAAATAAGGAAATACAACAATACATATAGGGATTCAATGATCCCTCTTCTTCTTTCCTTTTAACAAGTTTGCCAGGCCCTTGAGAAATCCCCGGTTGTTCCTACGCTCTTCCTGAAACTCTCGTTCCACCCTGTTTAGCCTGTGGAGGATTTCCTCCTGTTCCGGTGGGGAAAACCGTGGTGGCTGCGGCTGGTGCTGAATTGGAGGTCGAGCTGGTATTTGATACCCATGAGTTGGATATCCCACTCCCCAGGGAGCTCCATATGGTCCTTCAGGATGAAGGGCGTTGTAGTTTGCCGATACGAGGTATGGGTCGTCTTCGGCATAGTTGTAGTGAGTGTGGGTCGGCTGCTCAAATGGATTATACGCCGTTGAACCGGCGTATGTAGGAATTGGATTACCAAATCCCGATGGTGGCGGTGGTGGTGCAACTGGTGCAGAATTCACCTCTGAAACTGGGTTTGAAAGCCCACCCATTTGTGGGTCTTCATGCAATGGCGGATAGTGACTGCCACTTGAGTGTTGGGGGGTGCTAAAGTGAAAACCCCTATCTTGCACGGACATTCGTGCGCCTGTTCTTCTACGCCTTGGTGGTTCTGGAGGTGCTTGATGAACTGGCGGTGGTGGTGGCGGTAGCGTGACTGCCACGAAACGCGAATCCTCTGAGGGATCCTTCTGCTGCTGCTGCTGTTGGTGAGGCGATGAATGGTGAGAGGGTGTAAAATACCATTCATATTGGTTGAACCTTGCTTGGTAGCTGTCAGGACCACGGTAGGGTGATCCATGGAAGGATGACCCATCAGAGATCTCGATGGGGTGAGTAGGTGTCCCAGAAGGTGGTTCAACAGGATCTGTGTCTTCATCTATATCCATTGCATGGTCTCCTGAGAAATGGTCTTCAGGTCCTAGTGGGTTAAAACCCACTGGTTCTTCAATATAGTTTACCGGGTTGAACCGGCCCTGGAAGACAGGAGTGGGGTCGCCAAAGGAATGGTGCGAAAGGGATCGCTGTAACGGCAAGAAGGAGTGGAGTGAGTCTTCGGGCTCGTTCTCTGATTGCGGCCCAAAGGAGTGACGATAGGTAGGCGTTGAGCTATACGAGGCAGATCGCCTAGCGGGCTCCAAATAGGTCCTCCGGTTTCCTTGAGGATCGGCACTCATGGTAGCAGAAGGAGTTTGCCGGTGTGAAGGCCCGGCTTCGTGATCGTTGGGGGCGTTGATTGGCCCCTTGCCTCGTCCTCCTCTTCGGAACCTCGGTGGCATATATCCTGTCAAACAATTGAAAGATACAACAAAGAAATATAAAGGACAAAGTTAAAGTTAAAACAATTTGGATTAGTCCTAAGTTCTTTGTCTAGACTCAAAAATTTAGGAACGTGCAATTGTGTAACTGAGATTAAACACAAAGGCTAGTGTTTAATTCACTCAATGTTGGCTCTGATACCAACCTGCCACACCCCGATATTTCCACGTATTACCGGTGGGCCCGGTGGGGGAGTATCATGACGTAGTTGATATCATTATAGTCAAACAACACAATATTTAGATGCACAGCGGAAGCAAAAGATAGATTCATTTCAACCGAATAAAATTGTAATATTAAGTATCACAAAATAGTTGAAAATAATCCACAGGTGGATCAAATAAAAAGAAACATTGTTCAACAGACTGAAATGCATCCAAGCTTGCGAGACTCTTATTGATGCTAAGGAGAAAGCCAACCTATTTCGAGTAGTACCTGCACTTAATCTTTTTGGGAAAATACGTCAGTTTACAATGGTAAATACAATCAACTGACTCATTTTGAAAAGGTTTAGAAAGTTGATTTAAATGCACGAGGCACAAACATTTTATAACTTGGGATAATTATTTGAATATAATCTTGTAAAAGGATTACATGTTTCTTATGCGTTCAGTAGCCCGGGTTGACACCGGGTTAGAGCTTAATAGACACACCACATGATATAGTCCCGCGACGGTTTATTCCCGAAACCGGCGGTTATACCTTATTATTTATTTATGCACCGTCGGGTGTACACCTACACCCCGTGCTTAGGTCGTGGTCATTTCGTAAAATGATGCCAAGGATATCCGGGACATGGTCATTAACCCCCCAAAGGCTTTAAGCAACAAAACAATTTAAATGGGTCATTTCAATGAATTAACCTCTATTCGATTAAAGATTCAATGGCCGACCAAGCGGTATTTTATATACCATACCCCAAGCCCATATAGGGAAAATAAGTTAAAAGTATTTACCTTTGCAAGTAATAATCACAACAAGCAAGTGCACGTAGCTTTTACCGGGTCTCCTATTCTGGAACGAAGGTTTATAATAACCTATTAGAATCCTAACGGGTCTTTAATTAAGCCTAAACTTAGACCGGTTAGTTTTAAAGGATGATACGGTTCGAACGCATGATTAAGCGAAGACCGGAATAGAATGTGATTTAGACCCGACAAGTTTGAAGACTTGTATAATATGGGTGAACTAAACACATTCTGGATTTTGAGATAAAAATGATAAGGTTCGACCCGTTTTGGCTAATTTATGCAAACTAGTTACATAAACCGAACCGAATGCGAATAACGCATAACGGGAACCGAATGAGTCACGAACAGGTTTCCTAAGTTAATATGCTTTAAATATGTTGTGATATTAGTAGGATACCTTCCATTATGCCCAAAACGAGTCTAATCTCAATTTAAGCCCCGTAAGGGTATTTTGGTCATTTTAAGAATTATAAAAGGGATTAAATATAAATCTGATGTTCGGGTCTGAATTAATCAGTAAAATTACTCATTTTAATAAGTTATATCAGTAGGTGATAAGTCTGACATGACAAATATGATTTTAACCTATACTATGCGTTTTAAACGCGTAAAAAGTCATTTTAAGTGATTTCCGGGTTATAACAGGAAATCAGAGTTTTCTAATCAGTTTATAAAGTTCAAAATACTCCATTTAACATATAAAATCAGTAGCCAAAGAATTGGTATCAAAATGTTATGCAAAACTCATTTTATAAACGAAAAGGGTATAATCAGTAATAACCGAATCAAGGCAATAACCCTATGTTATGATTAGTTTAAAATAATTAAAAATCTTCAAAAATCCCAAAATATTATATTAAATCAGTGGGTAAAAGGTTTGGTGTCAAAAATTGGGTTTAGATAGGCTTTACGCTAATGACGCTGTTTATTTAATAAAAAGCGTTCTAATTACGCCATTGAGCATAACTCCTAATGTAGACCTCAAACTGATGTGAAAATTTAGGGACATGTTTATGATGTGTGCAAAATGCAACATATAAATTACATCAATTGTGGCCTAAAACTAACCCTTTTTTAGTACTAATGTTGGAAAAAGTGTGCTTTTGTCTTCGTTTTGTATTTTCAGGATTAAATGAGCTCAAATTAACAAAAGAAGCAAAAAGACAGAAAAATCTAACATAAATACAAGAAAAGGAACAAAAGTGACATGCCCGACCCCATGACAGCATCTTCCCAAGCAAAACAAGAAGACAGAAGACTGAACACGCCCCGTGCTCAGCCAGCACGGGGGCGTTCCCAAGTGTCAGCAGAAAAGACAAAGTGGTAGAAGCTTCTATTGCCCACCACGGGGCCGTGCTCAGCGGACACGGGGCCGAGGTCAACTATAAGATTCGCACAATCCAGGCAAATCTTCATAGTACAAAGATTCTTCTGCACACGGGGTCGTGCTCAGCGGACACGGGGACGTGGTCAACTAATAAGACAAGCTGCATTAAATGAAGAAAGAGAAGGATGTGGACACGGGGCCGTGCCCGAGCTTCTGTTCAGCCTATAAATAGGAGTGCTTGGCTCAAGCTCAAACCATCCCTTGGCACACCACCTCTCTCACACTTCACCCACCACCCACCACCACCATAACACCATCATCCACCACCATCATCCATTGTCCATCATAGAGTGTATGAGTCATCTCGGGATCCAAGATTGATCGTAAGAGTTCTTGACAATCAAGGCCATGTTTGCCTAAGTCTCTTACATCACTTGGTGAAGACAAGTGTCTAGTGTAATACTTTTTATTTCTAATCTTTTCGCACTTTTTACTTGGTTTTGTATTAATGACTTTAATAACTAGTTTCTTATGTTGAAGGTGATTCTTCCTTATCGTTTGTCCGTGGTGTCTTGACATTATTTTACTGTCTATATAAAATAAAAGATTTTCACCATTCATATCTCCACGGTCTATATGGAGGTATGTTGGCTACCTGGTCGGGGGTTAAGGGAACGGTTTGGTAAGAGTCTTGCCATTTTTCAGCGTTTAGAGGTCCTGCAATGGACCTGGGTCAAATTTAGTAGGACCTCCTTCAATACTTAACAGTATTGGATGGCGGGGGTCCAAACTCTTTGATCCCCTCATAAGTTAAACTACTATTAATACTATAACCCGGCTACTTAGGACTGTATCCTTGATGACTCAGACTACTTAGTCGAGGGTAACGTCACCTCCAAAAGAGGGGCCTACCATAATTTGCATTAATAACTTAACTAGGTTATCACCCGGGTGGCAACCCGGGTTGAAGAAAACTATTAAGATAAATATCAAGTGTATAAATAAAATAAAGTACAAAGTCTCATGTTACATAAATTAGTGATATAGTGGATATACAATTTAAAGATAGTCGAGTCCCTTTGAAGATGCATATCCTTCGAGTTACCAAAACCTTTCCCTTAGTAAATTGAGTTCCCTCTACAAAAAAAACAACCAAATTATAAGTGTTTAAATATATAATATAAACTTGAACTAATTAAAAATATTTTATGTCTTTCTGATTCGTAAAAAATGAAATCTGAATAAAAATTAATCCTAATCAAACCCGATTTAACATCCATCGGCATATCAATCGCGATCACAGATCCTTTTTTCCAATGCCAGTTTTTCAAGAGCATACGCAACCAACCTAAAGAAAATCCAAAATAATGTCATATGAATTAACGTTTATCAAACAGCATAAAATCGTTATTCTACCTTTTATTGACAAAGGTAGAAATTAAGCATACCAAACCTCTGAGCGCAATTTCTCGAATGTCATTTTGTTGACTGGAGATTCATCGTCTCCTTCATCGCGCCATATCACCGCTATATCACTCAATTTTCTCTTGCTATTTAAGTTTAAACAATTTCCAGCCGGATTTACGTAAGCTCCGGGAAGCCATTGACCTCCTAGATGCAATAATTGGCTTTCTTGACATGGATCTTCGACTGATATGCGGTTTGGAGGCACGGAAAATGATACACTCATTTCATCCAATATTGTTTTCCAAAACACCTGTCATTAACTCATAATCATGCTTAATCATACAACAACTAATATCCGAAATCAAACACAATATATGTGAAAAAAATGATTTGAAAGAAAATTAGAATATGGATACCACTATCGCCGGTAGCAGGTGGATCTATTTTGTTACTTTTTTATAGGCCAACTCCATATTACCCTTGCCCATCTAGACTTGAAACAACTTGAGAATTCGTGTACCCTGTTCGAGCTTGAAAAAATGTGCCCTTAGGCCTTAACGAAGTTGGGTATTGGGTTCACTAAAAGTCTAAACCTAATGTTAATAGGCTAATAACTAATCTAAATCATAAAAATAGTTTTGTAAGTGTACCTACGTTTGTGTTTGTATGGGTATATCCATTTTGATCTCTTACCCAACTCATTAGACTCACCCACTTTGCCATTGGGACAAATATTAATAACTTAGAGAGCTGAGAAAAGCTTTTTGTAGTGCAAAGTAAGCTTTCATATGTATTGTTCCTTCAACAATATAATAGATTAGAAATATGAAAGCATTAATGTTAACATGTAATATACTTGCATTTGGTATGCATGTAAAAATACTTCAATTTTTACCAATTGACTTAATCTACTTACATTTTGCTATGTCTATATATAGTAGTTATGTTATGTTATAAGCAAATTTTTTTCGTGTTTGCTTCATTTAGTGCATGCCCGTATAGAGTATATAAAAATATTATAAGAAAACCATAAGTAAATAAATAAATTGAGTATTTAAATATGCCCGTATAGAGTATATAAAAATATTATAAGAAAACCATAAGTAAATAAATAAATTGAGTATTTATATACAAAGGGGCTCACCCCCGCACCCTAGCACATCCCTTTAGGCTCATCCCCCACACCCGTTGTTATGAACGCCTACGTGGCGGATCATCCTCAAAGGACTGCCCTCCTCCACACCCATTAGCCTTAGTTAGCTTTTCTAAGGAAAAAGTGATTTCACTTGATAAATTAAAGATAAATAAGAATTATAAAAACTCATCAAATATATAAAATAAATAAATAAACTGACATTGGATTACCTGGGTGTTCATAAGTCTAATTATGTAGCAACATCTCAAAGTGCTTAACATTGGGATCCTTGTTTTTTGGAATACTCAAAGTGGTTGGTCAACTTTTTATTCACCATGAACTTTGCTCTAAGCTTTGCCTCCTAGTATGCAGCAACGTCTTTTAGAAAACATGCCTACAAGTTGGTCACAACATCCACATACAACAATCACAATAGTTAAACCAACCTGAGAAACACAAAATTATAGATAAAGTTAAAAATACAGATATAAATTGGTCCCAAGAGACATAAGGGAGGTTAAATTTGTTGGTGTGAAGCATGCCAACCACTATTACAGGGTCCCTTATTTTAAGAAACTGTTGCCATTCTTTAGAAGCTTATACTTCATCTAAAACAGTCGAGCCCCATGACCCTTTGAGCTCCAAGACACTATCATAATTATAAGCCAATTAAATAGGCATTGCCCAATGAATAGACACCCGTAAAACCAGAAAATCAACCCAATGGACAATGACTGTTGTTTTAGACACAAAAAGGGATAAGGAAGGAACATACCGTCCAGCCAGAACACGATCCATGTCTTGTATCTCAGCTTTATGAAACCGACACCCGCGCATAAACTTTTCAGATTGGTATGAATCATTCTTCCCTGAAACAGGATTTTGAGGTTACAAAAATTGAAGTTATAATAATTAACATGTGACCATTTTACCCTTCTATTTCTCATTAAACTCCAAACTCTCATATCCTAATAACCTAATGCAAGTTTAAAGGGAAGGGTATAAACGCCATAAATTTATAAAAAATAATAATCTGAATGCAAACGATCAAATCCACTTCAGCCTCCAACGCCTCCATGATCGCTGCTGCAGCAAAAGGCAGAGGCACATAAATTACGAATACGTTCGCCTTGGTTTCAGCTTTTGCATCTGCAACCAAGTTGAAAACAGGTAGCCCCAAATGCTCTGTTCCACCCTTCTTCGGAGTAACTACACCAACCTACAAATCATTCATTCAAATATTAAAGAAACAATATTATTCATCCCTTGCAAACCTCATATACCAAAAAAGTCTTAATCCAACAAATAATGAGTACATGAATTAACAGCCACAATGGTGAAGGAGTCGAAATCGTCTGAGTCAACATATCTTATTCAAATTCTTTCTCCAAAATAACCTATGTCTAAGATGCAAACTCTACTCATTCTCAACCTGCCAATCAATATAATTATACTAACAATAATCAAATTACAACCCACAAAACAGTACTAAGTACATATTTGATCAAATCAATCGTAATAAAGTTCCAAAAAACATAATAAATCGAATTAACAACAGGAAGATAATAAATCAAAATCAATTTGTTGAGATAATAAAGACAAAGCCAGGGATTGTGTAATCTGTGTACACCGTCTAAAGATTCATAGCAACGTTGAGGATGGTGTCATCGTGTCGACTGTATTGATTAACGAACCCTAACCTATGATTTGATTATCTTCAATCTTTGATAAAGAAAAAAAGAAATAGAGACCACGAGGATGATGAACCAGAGGGTTTGCAATGAAGGGGTGGGAGGCTAGGGTTTAGAATTGAATCCAGGATTATCGAATGAGGGATTTAGGTTTTAGAAGGTTTATATTGGCGGGTCAAAAAAACGGGTATGGATCAACACGCGGTATCCATATATAAATAACATTACCCATTCGTTTTCCCGCCCAAAAAGTATTGAGATTGCACCACAAGCTGACACATCAGCCCATATTATTCTTGTTTATTATATATAATAGATTCATTATCTTTCAATAATCCGACCCTTTAGGATTGTATCCTTGCTGACTCAAACTACTGGGTTGAGGGTAACGTCACCTTCAAAAGAGGGGCCTACTACAATAACTAAGATAATCTCTTAAATAAGTGCAAAAGTGCGGAAATAATCAAAGGTTACACTAAACATGAGTCGGAGCCAAGTGATTCATCTTGTCTATCTGTTTTTTCTTTTATTTTTATTTTTCAGCATTTTAATTAGTTTTTATTTTTCTTAGCTTAAAACATTTTTCTAAACTTTTTGATTTGATTAGACGTTGAGGATAAACCGGTACTAAACGCTCTTGTGTCCTTGGACGACCTCGGTATCTTACCAACACTATACTACGCTCACGATGGGTGCACTTGCCCATATGTGTGTTTAGTGTTAGTTAATATCGTGTTTTATAAATTTAAAACTTGACTAAAAAGTGTTAAAAAAGGCTTAATATATATATTAAAAACTAACGACACTTCACACGCATCAAGTTTTTGGCGCCGTTGCCGGGGACACAAGAATTTTAGGAAAGTTGGGAATCAGCGACCTAATCGTTTTTCTTATTTTTCATTTTTTTAGGATTTTTCTTAATTTTTCGACTTCTGCAGAACTCAGCACGGGCCGTGCCCGCTGAACACGCCCCGTGCCCAATCATTGGAACTGGCAATCCTGTTTTAAGTCAGACAGTAAGCTGAACACGGGGCCGTGCCCACTCAACACGCCCCCGTGCCCAAGTTTCAGTTACTGAAAACAGAACCGTAAGATCCCGACGGTTGGTAATTTCTGACACAAACATGAGTGATACTGATACTTTTTACTTACGGCACTCTTATGGTACTACGTGGTGTCAATTATGTGGTGGTAACCATAAGGAATTAGAATGTTATTTTCTAAATTATAAGCCCCACTATATAGACCCATCATTTCCTTGTATCCTTAAGAGGGGCGAAAGTAAAAATAATCCCTATCTCTCCCTTGAATGCTCCCAACCAGATTTTCTAGGAGAAATTCTTCTCGATGAATTATTTCAACTAAAAGATCTAATTCTTAATTGGTTAAAAGAACTTAGGAAAGATTTCAATGATCTTTTCCAGGACAATAGCCAAGAAGAAGGGTTGGAACTGCATTCAAACAACTTCGTTGTTTCTGACGATACTTCTAACTCTAGTGAGGACTTGAGCGATAGTCGTCCCTGTGTCGATTGTGCCGTGAAAGACTCCCCATCGACTTCGTTCGATGCATACATAGACCTGAGCGATTCGACATACACCTTCTTTAACGAGAGCCCGGGAAAGGGTTGGACTTGTCCACCTACATATAGCATAGGAATCACCCTCACCGATAACCTCTTGCGTTCTCGTCTTAATCTAGAACAATTAAGGTATCTTAGGCACTTTGGGGTTGTTCCATCCAGTAAGGAACCACCCGATCCAGAAACGTTCCTTGAGAAATAGACAAAACTTCATAAACAGCCTCTTGACACGGGGCCGTGCCCAGGTCAACACGCCCCCATGTCCACCAAAAGATTCCCTTCTGACTTTTGTCAGAATACGGACAAAACTTTTGTCAGGATTACTTTCTTGGAATGCATACGGGTTGGTCGGGTCATAAGCACGGTTATAAGGATGCATTTTTTCGTATTGTAGAAGGAGAATTTGAAGATGTATAGAAGATGTGGTTGAATGTGGTAAAAATAGAAAAAAATGTGAGTTTTATAGTGAAAAAATTAAATTTTTTTTAATATGGCCGTTGGCCAACGGCTAGCCCAACGGCTATTTTCTTTTGGCCATTCACAAAACGCCATGTCACATTCCTCCCCCGCCCCACGCCCGGCTTGAAACCCAAGCCCCAAGGGGCCACGCCCCAACCCAAGCCCACCCGAGGTGGTGCCTTGGGCGTTTTCCCCCAACCCACGCCCCAACCCAAGCCCCATACCCACGGCCTAATAGCTGTCTCATACTTAATACGAAAAAGGTAACCAAACCATAAACAAATGAAAGGAAGCTTCGTGGAAACTATGTAAGAAAAATTGAAGTTTTTTCCAATGTGATGTAGGTAACCCCCTCTCCTCTTTTTATTCTTTTATGAATTTCTTATTTAATTTATCATTAGATTTTTATAACTTATGTTATGTGGTGTTTAATATAAATTTAAATATATATTTTTAGCTTAGTTATTATTATTTTTTACTATTTAATTTCAACATTAAAGATTAGATTTGTTCAAATAGCTCCGAGTGCATTACTTGTTTTAAATTAAGCTAAAAGATGGTTCAGATCAGCTCGAGCTATTTTGGCTTAAGAATTGCCGTTAAAAAAATACATATTTCTCTAAAATTTCAAAATATATGAAATTGAATTTACATATAGGGATGGGATTTGAACTTTCCCAAATTATATATCAAACTCCGTCTCTTGAATGAAGTGTTTGCTGTTACAAGTGTCAGAAATATATATATATACACCCATAGGTTCCATTAATATAAAAGGGTATGCTAGGATATAGAGTGTGGTATAAAGTTGTTAGGGGCTTTATCATGTTATTTTAGCGCCACATACGTTCCATTAATATAAAAGGATACATTTTATACAATCTTAAAGGACAAAGTTGGTGGGTTTCCCACGGCTTTGCCTCCTATTTTCATGATATTGCAATTTAGCCCATTGACTTTATAACCTTTAAAGTTTCATAAAATGACAAATTTAGTCCCTAAACCTTCTACTTTGAATTTTCAAAACCACAACCTCATCTTTCAAACTTTGCCAGCACCAACCCTCTACTTTGGTTTTCCACCATCCCCTCTTAGCTCTTACATAGTTACGCACCAACCCTCTTCTTTTACATTTCCAACAAACACCCCCTCATCTTTTACACATTTCCGCCACCACCCATATACTTTTACACTTTGTCTTTTTTAGAATTTGTTTTTTTACCCCTTGTACTATTATTCCATTTTTACACCTGCCCAACTTTAAAAAAATTGCAATTGTAACCCCTAGACTACAACTCGTACTTTTGCAAACGCCAATGCATTGTGTTTTATGAAATGTCTTAGCTATTTTGTTTTACAATTTGTGTCTACCTTTGTGTTTTACACTTTTTTTGTAATTGTCTTTTACGCACTGCGTTTTGCGAATCGTGTTTTGTCTTACTATATGTTTCCACCCGTCAAAAGACAAAGTATGTGGAAACCCCACCTGCTTTGCCTCCCCATCCCCCATACTTTCACGATGTTGCAATTTTAGCCCCTTGACTTTGGTACCTTCAAAGTTTCATAAAATGGCAAATTTAGTCCCTAAACTACTACTCCATTTTACAAATAGTTTGCTTTTGACACCCCAACTTTGTGATAGTTTCCTTTTCAGCTTCAACTTTGTTATAGTTTCCTTCTTACCCTAAAACTTTATCAAATTTTATCTTTACCCTTTCTTAGCCCTTAAGTTTAGGAAATTCAATTTTTAACCACTTAACTTTTTATGAACTTTGTAAATGCCACTTTGACCTCTCGAGAGTTTTTGACTTGACGATATAAATTCGAGTTAGTCGGGTCGCGTATAATACGTTATGATTGTACGATATAAATTCGATTTACGTTACGCTTCAATCCAATCGCAATGCAACTATAGGATTCATTGACTTCAATCGGATACGTCAAAACGTGCGTTTTCATATGGTTAACACATCACATAACACTTGAACTAATTCGTTCGATATTTGCAAAGTACCTGCGCCGCAACGCGCGCGGGTCTTATTACTAGTTTATATTAAATCCAAACCTATAAATTTTGTGTTAGAGTTATGTCGAGCCTTTGTTTCATCTCATAAATTCGCACCAAAGACGTGTATATATGATTTGCATGTGCATTTAAGATATTAAGATATGCACATAGCCCCACGCGCTAGTGTAGAATTTAGAATTATGGAAAGTTGGAAACCCGACAAACGAAAAGAGTCGAAACATAGAGGAATCACAATAATTAAATTTGGCTTGAGATATTGAAATTTGAAACAATAAGTTGGTCGAATAATTACAGAGAAAACTATTAAAGATAATCCATATTGTAAGATTATTTTTTTTTTTTAACAAATCACATATATCCCTAACTCCTAACATTTTTTAACGTTCGAACCAAGAGCATTTATAATGGATTTCCTATATTTATGTGAGTATGATAATTATATTATAAGAAATGTTTGTAACTGGTTGTAAGTAAAAGAGATAAAATATTATTGTTCATCTATAAATATATGGGAATATTGTTCACCTCTTAATTTTTTTTTAATATTTTTGAAAGTGGTTGTAAGTGGATGAGATAGAAAATGTAATGATAAAGTTATAAAAAATAATATTTAATTGAAAACAATAGAGAAAAATTAATGATTTTTAATGTAATTATATAGATTTGGAATTTGGATAAAAAATGCTCTAAGGGTATAATAAGTGGTTAATCCCTTGAGAGTGGTGAACTTAAAAATCAATCAATCAGAGTGTGCCACGTCATTTAGTGAAAAGTGTTTAAACTATGCTGAAAAGTGTTGGGAATGGTTAGACACTAGCTGAAGTGGTAAACTTTTTTTTTATTTTTTGTTTTTTTAATTTAAGATAAAATGGATAGAACATCAAACTTTTATAAATAAAAAAAAAAGCATTACATTAAAATCCAAGTTTAAAAAAATTAGAAATTATAAGGCCATCCATATTTTTTTGCGATCTCACGTTTTCTAGCGAGTGTGATTTCCAACATCGAAGGGTGAAAATTGTCGTGAGGCCGATTAAACGTCTCCAAGTCCTTGTCGTACATTGTTTGTCTATCGCAACCCCCGACCCCTAATCATTTGGGAACGGGCGGCCGCGAACCAGTATCAGTGGTATCGGTGTTTATCAGTTTGGCATCGGAATTTACATCAGGACCATAGTTAGGAAATATTTTATCAGAGTAAAATACCATTTTTTTATAATATTAAATACATGGGAAAATCCAAAGTTTCCATTACAAAAATGATTATAGGGATAAATCATATTTTATTGAATTAAAACATCTTTATTTAG
Source organism: Helianthus tuberosus (assembly GCA_030545235.1). Taxonomy (NCBI): domain Eukaryota; kingdom Viridiplantae; phylum Streptophyta; class Magnoliopsida; order Asterales; family Asteraceae; genus Helianthus; species Helianthus tuberosus. The sequence continues at coordinate 19,598,326 of CM060443.1, read as the reverse complement.
GTAACTTTTATAGGCACTTTTCCAAGCTTTCAGTACTGTCCAGCTGGCTTCTATTTGGCTTTCACATTTTGTTACCTGAAACGCGTTAAAAACATTTTATCAGCAATAAATATTGGCGAGTGAATTCCAATTTAATCAAAACAGATTTTATCATTGTACAGCATTGAGGGCGATCTCGCAATTACATTTGTTTATATTTCTACTTTAATTACCCCCCACGGTACTGTCAACCCGACTTGTGGTCATGTTACTACTCACAGTGTAGTAACAAATTTTGTATACAAAACCCCAACATACCGATGATAATTGTAGAATTACAAATACTCAATCACTGTGAAATATAATTTAAAACATTGAGGTTTTGTAAAAATAGTTTGCAAAAAGGAGGATTACTCACATTGCTATTTTAGGTTTTTCCTTGTGATTTCTTGGTTATAATATAATAAATTAAACAATGCACACGCGTCAGTATAATAACACAATATTTACATTAGTTATACCTTCCCCGAGACAGAACTCCAACGACTACGTCGGGCAGAACCTCGACAGCCGTTACGGAGCACTAGATCAATCGAGCAGCGTATCTAATACGTAACCGGGGGTTATGATACTTACATCGAGGCAGAGCTTCGTTATTTTAGTGGGTATTATACCTGAGTATTACTATTGCTATTCAGAAATTTGAGAGAGAATGATCGAGATGAACGAATTGGACTGAAGGCCGATGGCCTCTATTTATAGTGTCTGATCGACACTTTCTCGCGCCCGGCGAGAGATACAAAAAGGGGCTTCGCGGCCCGCGAGCTAGACTATGTAGGGTTTAGCTTTGTCGAATCACAAGTGTAGGTTTGACACGATCACGACACGTGGCGGCCTGGTGGCCAGGCTGTCGCGCCCCGCGACGGACCATGTTGTGTCTGTCGCGCCCTGCGAGCGATGATAAAAAATTTTTTTTATTTAATTTTGTAAAATTAAAGGTGTTTCAGGTCCTTTTTTATATACGGGGTGTATTTTAGGATGTACATGGATGTTGTAAATATTTTAGGAGAGTTGTTATATCCTCCCCACCTTGTTTTAGAACTCGTCCTCGATGTCTACTGGAACATGTGTGGATATTTCCTTTGCATCTCTGATTCAAGCTCCCAAGTGTATTCTGGTCCTCTCTTCGAATCCTATTTTACTTTAACTAGAACTAATCTCTTGTGTTTGAGATTCTTGGCTTTCCTGTCTTCAATCTGTAGAGGCTTCTCTACAAATTTAAGTTTCTCGTTTACCTCTATATCTTTAAGAGGTACCACTAATGATTCATCGGCTAAGCACTTTTTGAGATTGCATACATGAAATACATCATGTATTCCTGCCATTTCCTCTGGCAGTTGTAGCTGATAAGCTACTGGTCCTTTTCTTCTAATAATCTCAAAGGGTCCAACGTACCTGGGGCTTAGCTTCCCCTCTTGATGAATCTCACTACTCCTTTACAAGGAGAAACTTTTAATAATACTTTGTCTCCTCCCTGAAACTCCAATGGCTTTCGCCTGTTATCAACATAACTCTTTTGTCGACCGCGTGCTGCTTTTAGTCTTTCCTTAACTTGAATAATTCTGTCCATTGTTTCTTGTACTATCTCTGGTCCAGATAGTTGCTTTTTCTCCGATTTCTGCCCAACAGACTGGAGTTCGGTACTTTCGTCCATAAAGTGCTTCGAATGGTGCAACATTAATACTGGTATGATAGCTGTTGTTGTAAGAAAATTCTATTAATGGTAAGTGTTCATCCCAATTTCCTCCGAAATCAATTACACAAGCTCTAACATATATTCCATTGTCTGAATTGTCTTTTTACTTTGTCCATCCGTTTGAGGATGATAAGCTGTACTTAGATTTAGCTTGGTTCCCATTGCTTTTTAGAAACTTGTCCAAAAATGAGAAGTAAAACGGCTTTCTCTATCAGAAACAATTGATAAAGGAATTCCATGTAATGAAACTATTTCATTTACATATAACTTGGCTAACTGTTCCATACTGAAAGTTTCCTTCATCGGTAAGAAATGGGCAGATTTGGTTAACCTATCTACAATCACCCAGATTGTATCATGTAACACCTCGAAAAATCACGTCCAATGAAGTATTGACACGTGTAATAAACCCTAATGAAGTCAAACGTTGAATTTAAGGGACTAATTTTTCGAAAAATCGAAAACTTTGATTATGAAAGAACTGGAAGTATTATCATACCTAAAATAAGTTTCTAAATAACCTTTTATGGTTTTATATTCACAAATGAGCCACTTGTTATTCAAGTGTAGCCGTTTATGTACTTAATTGAAAGTTTGCGCAGAAAAAGGGTTAAAAGTGTCAACATGTTAATTCTTACCTCTGAGTGACCTTTTAACAAACCAGGAGCTTCATAATATTTAATTATAACTCTTGGAAATGCCAATTAATGGTCGTCTAAGGTTTTTATGCCTATAAGTAAAGTTACGCGCACCTTTGCAAGTTAGAGGGACTAAAAGTGTCAATATGTTTAATTATACCTCTGAATGACCTTTTAGAGAACCCGAAGCATCGTAATGTTTAATAATACTTTCAAGGATGCCTAATATGGATTAGATGAGGCTTCAATGCTAATAAATGATGAAATGCGCAAGTTTGCGCAATAGAGGGGCCTAAAGCGTCAACTTTTGAATCTACGCCATTCGGTGACCATTTAAGCAAACGGGAGCGTAGTAATATTTAAATATATGCTTGGGAATGATTATTATGGGCCATGGAAGGCTTAGATATCATTAAACGGCATTTCGCGCTACTTTGCGCAATTAAGGGACTAATTGCGTCAAACTGCAAAAGGAGGTCGAATCGTATGGTAACGGACCTTCCGGAATATGTCCATAAGTTAAAAATACCCTATTTATCCTTTATATAGCTTATATATAGGTTTAGAGGTGTTTGGTACGCAAAAATAAACTTTTATGTCATGCAGGGACTAAAAGTGTCAAAAAGTGCACAAGTTTGCACTTTTGCGCATATCTCGCATTCTGAATATCCCCGGACACCCAAAAATTTATGTAAGCACTAAAATATTTTATTTTAGTGTGTGACATGATAAAATTCCACTCGTCGCGTAATTTGGACCGTTTTTAGCGTTCGTCCGTGTTTCGTCGTAATTCGACGCACTACGTGACCGTACGGCCAAAGGAACCGACATCCGACATGTTTTTGAACATGTTTCATGTTCCCTATGTTTAAAAATCATAGTGGGGCCTTAAAATGAGGTTAACGGGCCTTGAACGTGCCTAAAGTGACCATAAAAGCTCACAGGGGCCATTTCTGCCATATATGAAAGTGCTGTTTGCTGCTAAACAGCTATAAACAGCCTGTTCCAGCAGTTTCTATCAATTGTAAATGGTTTTTTTGGAAACTAGGGGCTGCCCATTGTTTATAAAACCATGGGTAATATGTGTAGGGTTCAGATTCAATCACGGTTTACGAGGAACGATCCTAACGGTCCTCAAAAACCTATAAATACCCTTCCCCACTTCCTTCATAACCCACACTTGATCTTGAATTCTCTAAGTTGGGGACTTTGCTCCTCATACCTGAGAAATTAGGATCAACCCTCCTTGCTTGGACCCTTTGTAAGTCCCCTTTCGTGTTTAGTTTAATTATTTAGCGGTTAAAGCCGAAAAGTCAAGCGTTTCGATAAACGCTTTAACTTTTAAACGGCTAAGCCATGGTTCACAACGAACATGGCTACGTGACCGTAATTAGGTAGGTAATTAACCCTCAAAAGGGCGCCTCCTAATTACCACGTGTACTTAGTTTAATTGTCGGGTCAAATGAAAGTCAAACGGGTTAATTTTAAATAAAATGCATAACTATTAATTAAAAGTCATAAAATCAGTTTTTCCACATTAATAACTTGGTAAATATTAGTTGAACATGTCTAAGCATGTTCAACCCGACAACTCTAAGTATAGACTCGGTTCGGAACCGAAAGTCGCAGAAGTTGACTTTTGCTTTGACTTTCAGTTCTGACCCGATTTAGCTTAGTTTAGATATGCCTTAGGATTCCTTTAGGACCATATTATAGGTTAGTATAACCCTCCGAGGTTATACAACTTGGTTCCATAGAAATCCTAGTTCATGCGTGTTTCCGTTATATGCCTAAATGTTGACCGTTATGCCCTTTGGACCTTAAAACGATATTTTTGAAAATGTGAGAGGATAGAAACCGTCACTACTAAATTATAAACTTGTCCCTAAAATTTGACATCAGTTTGAGGTCTAGATTAGGAGTTATGCTCAATAGCGTAATTAGAAAGCTTTTTATTAATTTAACGGCTTAATTAGCATAAAGCCTATCTAAACCCAATTTGTGAAACCAAATTTTTTACCTACTGATATAAAATAATATTTTGGGATTTTTGAAGATTTTTATTTATTTTTAGGCTGAGCATAACATAGGGTTCTAGCTATAATTCGGTAATTGCCGGTTTTTGCCCTTTTGGGCTATAAAATGAGTTTTACAAATCCTTTTGATGCCAAAATTTTTTATACTGATTTAATATGATAAATAAAATATTCTGAGCCTTCTGGAATAATAAAAACATAACTTTTCCTTTGAAAACCCGGAAATGGCTCCAAATCGCCTTTTTAAGCGTTTTTAACGCATAGTATGTATCAAAACTATTTTAAACATATAAGGGTTGATGCCTACTGATATATTCAGTAAATTTTTATATTTTAACAGAAAGCAAAAGTTTTAAACTCAGATTTCCAGTTTTGGCCTTTTAAGCCTATGTGAAATTACCAAAATCCCCTACGGTGCATAATATGGTTATAATTAATAAATTTCACATATGTATTATACCCCACTGTTATAACTTATTAAGTTAAGTATATTTACTAATTTAATCAGACCTGTAACTCAGATTAATATTTAATCTCTTTTATAACCGTTAAAAATGACCGAAATACCCCTACGGGGCATAAATTGGTCCTTAATTCATTTTGGGCATAATGGAAGGTATCTTACTGATATCACAACATATATAAGGCATATTAACTTAGGAAACCTGTATATGACTCTTATGGTTACCCGTTACGCTTCTTACGCGTTCGGTTCAGTTTATGTTACTAGTTTGCATAAATTAGCCAAAACGGGTCAAAACTTATCATTTTTATCTCAAAATCCAGAATGTGTTTAGTTTACCCATATTATACAAGTCTTCAAACTTGTCGGGTCTAAATCACATTCTATTCCGGTCTTCGCTTAATCGTGCGTAAGAACCGTGAACCGTTCCTTAAAAACTAACCGGTCTAAGTTACGACTTAAATAAGACCCGTTAGGAATCTAATAGGTTAATAAAACCTCCGTTCCAGATTAAGAGCCCCAGTAGAAGTACTTGTGCTTGCTGATTTGAATGTACGGCTGAGTATAAATTGCATTGCTAGCTCAAGAAAATACTTTTAACTTATTTTCCCTTATACGGGCTTGGGATACGGTATTATAAAAATACTGCTTGGTCAGGTGTAGAAACCTTTTAATCGGAGATGATTAAATTGCATAATCCCGTTTTAATCTGTATTGATTGATAACAAATAACATTAGGGGTTAATGACCGTGTCCTGGATATCATTGGCTCATTTAAAAAGTGAATGGCCATAACGTAAGCACAAGGTGTAGGCATAACACCTCCTGTTGCGTATGTAAAAGATATACTCACTCGTAAGGTGTCTTCTTGTGAGTTATATTTATGGTGTGTCGATTAATCTTGACCGGCTTGTATTATAGAATCACCGGCCCTAAATGTTTGACAAACATGTAAATCGGATACAAGATTTTTATTAATAAAATTGTCCCAAGTTATAAAAGATATTTTGTGCCTCGTGCATTCAAATCAATTTTCAAACTCTTTTTCCAAAATGAGTCAGTTAATTGTATTTACCAGTGTAAACTGACGTATTTTCCAAAAAGGTTAAGTGACAGGTACTGAACGTAATTGGCTGGAAGCTCAGGGCGTTAATAAGGAATCTTGCAAGTTCGAGGCGTCTAAAGTCTGTTGAACGATGTTTATGTTTTAAGATCCGCCTGTGGATCCTTTACTTTCCGTTGTAATACTTTGACATTACTTTATATTCGGAATGTAATATATTTATCTTTTGCTTCCGCTGTGCATTTATATATTGTGTTGTTAGACTATGATGATATCAACTACGTCACGATACTCCCCACCGGGCCCACCGGTAATACGTGGAAATATCGGGGTGTGACAGGTTGGTATCAGAGCCAACGCTGAGTGAATTAAACGCTAGCCTTTTTGTGTTTAATCTCAGTTACACAGTTGCACATTCTTGAGTCTAGACAAGAACATAGGACTAATCCTAATTCGTTTTATTTTGCCCTTATTTGGTTCCTTTGTTATTTTCCGATTAGCCCTTGCATGGGCAAGTCATTTTCTGTTAGATGTCCCGTTTAGGGCAACCATATACTTGTTTAAATTTTAAAGGAACGATTATATTTAAAATATCATTCCTATATTATAAGATCTACCATTATAATAAAATGGCAAAATCTAAAAAGGACAAGACCTAGCCACGTGTTACTTTAAGACATGGCCAAGATGGTAAGACCTATTCAAGAGAATCAAATCCTTGTTAACACCTAAGAACGTGTTAGCACTCTTGACAAATGTGATTCGAGAAAATCACAACAGTCATCCTTATATTGGATTCTTCCAATTTTCTTGTCTAGCCGATTGATTTAGAAATCATGGCTCAAATCATCAAATAAAGATGATCATATTGTTAACGCCGAAGAACGTGTTAGCACTCTTGACAAAAGTGATATGAGAAAATCACAATAGTCATCCCTATATTGGAATTTTTTTTTAGTTTCCTGATTTGGCCTAATGATCTAGAAATCATGGCTTATATCATCCTATAAGATGATCATATTATAAACATCCAATAGTGATGAAGTGCCTACGGGCTAAACTTGTTGTCCGATAAGACAACGACAGTGGTGGTCTTTGACCTCATGTCTAAAAATGTTGGACCATGTCCAAGCATAATAGTTGGTATGATCCAAACGATCTCGACTAATAGCATCTGAAAACATGATCATATCATAAACATCCCTCAGAAGGGAAATGCCCACGGGCTATATCTATTGTCCTAAAAGACAAAAGGCAGTTGTAGCTTCCGACTCTCTGTCAAGAAAAGTAACCGACTATGCTCAAACCTTAAAAGCCTCGATCCCAAACGATCATGGCTTATAAATTCAAAACTGTCCTCGTGACCAGGCTGTTGTGCCACTTTAATATCCTTGGTGTTTTTATATACTAGGATAAAATTATAATGAAAATACTAATAAAATTAACAAATTAACCCATATGGTTTATATTACCATGGTTAATAAATTATCAAAAATGATAATTTCATAATAACCTCTGAATAAATCATTGTCAATGTTTATGAAGCAATCAAGCTACATGGCTGGATTAGATGAAGTTAACAGCCACTTGAAGGAGAACAATGATACTACCAGAATTAATGTAACTGGAGCGGAACTGCAGGCAATAATAGATTATGCAGTTACTCGAGCTCTTGACAGACAGTATGATGAATCAAATGATACCCACTCTAAGACTCTATCTGTGGCTCGTAGTAAGCCCCCTCCCAAAACACATGAGTCAAGGGAGAACGATGTTCATCACTCATCAAATCAGAGGAGTGTTCCGCCTAGACAGGTTGTGCTTCATCAAGAGGCACCAATTAAGACCTGCTCATATAAATATTTTGTCTCCTGCAAGCCCAGAGACTTTACAGGGGAAAAAGGGGCCATTGATTGCATGACATGGCTCGATGAGATGGACATTGTTGTTGACATCAGTGGTTGTGCGGAACAAGATGTTGTGAAATTTGTTTCACAATCATTCAAAGGAGAAGCGTTGGCATGGTGGAGATCATTGCTCCAAGCCACTAGAAAGGTCCTACTCTACAACTTATCTTGGGATCAATTTGTTGCATTAATCAAGGAAAACTATTACCCTCAGCATGAGGTAGAAGAGATAGAATCAGACTTCTTGACTCTGGTCATGGAGAATTTGGATTGCCAGGGATATGTGACAAGTTTCAACACTATGTCCCGCCTAGTTCCTTACTTAGTCACCCCTGAACCTAAACGCATAGCGCGTTTTATTGGAGGCCTAGCACCAGAGATAAAGGGAAATGTTAAAGCATCTAGGCCTACCACATATAGGTCCGCGGTGGACTTATCCTTATCTCTCACCTTAGATGCAATCAGAAATAAGTCTGTTAAGGCTTCTGGCGAGGGAAAAAGGGAAAGAGAGGAGGAGAACTCTCATCGGTCTGACAAGAAGAAAAAGGGAAGTTTTAGGAACAAGGAAGACTCCGAATTTAGGAAAAACTCGAGTCAGTCTAATAACAGACCCAAATGCAGTAACTGCAGAAAGCAACATTCTGGAAAATGTACTATCGACCCACGTGCTAAATTGTGTGGAATTTGCAAGACCAAGGGTCACAAAACCTTAGATTGCAAGGAGTTGAAGAGCGCGACATGTTACAATTGTAACGAGGAAGGGCACATCAAAACCAACTGCCCAAAGCTTATAAAGAAGCCTGGAGAGGCCAGGAACACAAACGCATAAGTCTTCCAGAGGAACGCCTAGGAGATGGTGCAGAATGACGACTATATAGCAGGTACTTTTCCCTTATCAAGAAGTTATGCAGAAATTTATTTGATGCTGGCACATATGATTCTATAATTAACGATAAATATTGAGAACTGTTGTCTCCGCCTGATTAGGACTCCGGTCATTTACTGCGAAGTAGAAATTGGCCGATGATACTCTAGAGAGTGCTCCAACAAACCTTAGATGGATATTTTATATCTAATAGGAATCACTCTTTTCTGATATCCCTATGGCAAGCTTTCAAGCTACCTAAACTCTTCAATATAATAAGACAGATGTGACGTTTTGATCCTCTGTCAGAAAAGTGATGGACTAGGTCCAAACCTTAAATGCCATTGATGGTCTTTTGCGACCTAGGCTAAGTAATATTAATATACATTTTAAATAACGTTCATTAAGAATGTTAGTGCTATATTAGCCTGTATGGGTTATTGATACCATGGTTAGTATATATTAAGGCCATCTGGATGAGGAATAGCAGTTGTTGGATTGCAACTAAGAAATTGTTTTATTGGTGTTAGGAAGCAATATCGAGTATGGCAAACTCAGATAAGACAGCCGTTGGTCGTGTTATGGATGATGTGACACATGCCAATGATGCTACAATTATGAACCTTAGAATTTCCAGTGATGTTCTTCAAACTATGATAGACGCAACTGTTGGTAAAGCTGTGAAGAAGGCCGTGAAAAAGTTCAAGTAGCCCGATGCTACTTGCTCCAAGTCTCATCCAAGACCACACGTCCTTACTCACAAGAAGGATCTCGTTCATACCTCTAATGCAAGGGATGAACTAAAAAGGAAAAGGGAGGAAGATAACTCCCAGAGTTCTACGAAAAAGAACAAACAAAAGTCCAACCAGAAACCTGTATGCAAGACCTGCAAGAAGCGCCATTATGGGAAGTGCAGGTTCGAACCAAAATCCCAATCACAGCCGAGGGCTTGTGGTATCTGCAAATCAAGGGAACATAAGACGTTGGACTGCAAGGACATGAAGAATGCAGTCTGCTTCGGCTGTAATGAGAAAGGCCACATCAAGACCACGTGCCCTAAATCTGTCAAAGGAAATGCGGCTAAGGAAGGAAAGCCTAAGAATGAAAGCGCCTAAAATGCCTGAGCTAGTTCATAAATAATGGCATCAGGTACATTCCTTAACACTTATCAGTGAATAAACGCTAAGAATTCTGCTTTGATTCGGATACCAATCAATCCTTCATAAACTATAAGTATAGCAAACTTTTAAAATCTTTTATAAGAACCCTAGATGTTAAGTGTAAGGTAAAACTTACCAACAAAATCATAGGAACCATTTCTTCTGTTCCTGCTAGAAATCTTCAGTTATATAATTCGAGTACCCCCTCCCCAGATGAAGTACGTCAGAATATGAAGTTGATATCTCTTGATCTCTATCGATTAAGAATACCATATGGTATGACAAAAGCACCATATGAGGATTGGTGTATCTCAATAAGTTCCATAGATTGCTTCCATGCCTGATCAGTATGGAGGTTTAATGCATGGAACCACAAAGATATTCCAATGGTCATACGGTATTAAAGTCAACTAATGGTATTCAAAGATGATATCTAGAATGGAATTGTCTAAGTAAGTGTCTCCGATTAAGAATTCCGTGGACTCGTAACATAAATGTGTCACTCATTTGACACCAGCAAGGATGGATGAACTGGAGCCTGAGATTTGGAAAATCTCTGTAACCTCCTTGTATCTTGATTATCTTCTCCTAAGACTACCATGTTTACCTCCCGAGAGGCAAGTAGAGTTAAGATTTATATCCCATTTAGGGCTGTATCATTATGAAATCTCCAAGACAGCTAGTACCATTAATGGAATAATCGAAACCCTGATTAAGTAAATTTTAAGATAGGAGATTCATATAGCCTAACTCAATATTCCGAGAGTTTGATATTGTTAAATAAGAAAGACGGTTCATTTTGCTTATGCATTGATTACCGCAACCCTATTTAGGCAACAATTAAGAATCGCCATCAGCTGCCCATGATCGTCGATTTGTTCGACTAACTGTAAGGATTAGCTACTCCTTAAGATTAGTTTCGAGCAATGGTTGGAATAACCATCTCACCTTAAGATAAGCTTTTCTACAATAGTTGTTATATAAGTATCAAGGTGGCTCCTTTGGAGACCTTGTATGGATGAAATATCAAAACATCCGTAGGATGGACGAGACTTTGGGAAGTCCACCTATCAGGATATGAAAGTTGCATTGGAAATAACAAATAAGATCATACAAATCCATAATCGATTGTAAGTTGCCAGTATACGGCAGGAAATCAAGGATTTATGAAAATAGCAACCCTCCTAAGTTCTGGTTAAAAGATAAGGTTCAACAAAAGATAAAACCCTGGAAGGGTGTGCCGAGTTGTAATTTTCAGGTTAGTTAAGCTCGGAATCTACAAAGTCATTCGAAGGATTCGAATGTATCAAGACTAAATAGCTTACGAGCTAAGACCTAATATAGGAGCTTGGTGGAACGCGCAATGTGACCCACACTAATGATTTAGCGACGTGTCACCAATAAGTCGAAAAGCACTATCACATAATGATATGCAGATCTATGATAGTAGGAGCAACCTATGTCGATTGAGAATCGACAGGTTAAGGAGCTCCAAAAGAAAGTATGCACCTATTGTATAGGTCAACTGGGATACCCTTGGAGGCCCAAATATACTATGGAAGTTAAATCCATGATACGACAGAAAATACTTCATTTACTTTAAGCAAATCTCGAGGTTGAGATTTCTTTTAAGGGGGTGAGGATGTAACACCTCGAAAAATCACGTCCAATGAAGTATTGACACGTGTAATAAACCCTAATGAAGTCAAACGTTGAATTTAAGGGACTAATTTTTCGAAAAAATCGAAAACTTTGATTATGAAAGAACTGGAAGTAATATCATACCTAAAATAAGTTTCTAAATAACCTTTTATGGTTTTATATTCACAAATGAGCCACTTGTTATTCAAGTGTAGCCGTTTATGTAATTAATTGAAAGTTTGCGTAGAAAAAGGGTTAAAAGCGTCAACATGTTAATTCTTACCTCTGAGTAACCTTTTAACAAACCAGGAGCTTCATAATATTTAATTATAACTCTTGGAAATTCCAATTAATGGTCGTCTAAGGTTTTTATGCCTATAAGTAAAGTTACGCGCAACTTTGCAAGTTAGAGGGGCTAAAAGTGTCAATATGTTTAATTATACCTCTGAATGACCTTTTAGAGAACCCGAAGCATCGTAATGTTTAATAATACTTTCAAGGATGCCTAATATGGATTAGATGAGGCTTCAATGCTAATAAATGATGAAATGCGCAAGTTTGCGCAATAGAGGGGCCTAAAGCGTCAACTTTTGAATCTACGCCATTCGGTGACCATTTAAGCAAACGGGAGCGTAGTAATATTTAAATATATTCTTGGGAATGATTATTATGGGCCATGGAAGGATTAGATATCATTAAACGGCATTTCGCGCTACTTTGCGCAATTAAGGGACTAATTGCGTCAAACTGCAAAAGGAGGTCGAATCGTATGGTAACGGACCTTCCGGAATATGTCCATAAGTTAAAAATACCCTATTTATCCTTTATATAGCTTAGATATAGGTTTAGAGGTGTTTGGTACGCAAAAATAAACTTTTATGTCATGCAGGGACTAAAAGTGTCAAAAAGTGCACAAGTTTGCACTTTTGCGCATATCTCGCATTCTGAATATCCCCGGACACCCAAAAATTTATGTAAGCACTAAAATATTTTATTTTAGTGTGTGGCATGATAAAATTCCACTCGTCGCGTAATTTGGACCGTTTTTAGCGTTCGTCCGTGTTTCGTCGTAATTCGAGGCACTACGTGACCGTACGGCCAAAGGAACCGACATCCGACATGTTTTTGAACGTGTTTCATGTTCCCTATGTTTAAACATCATAGTGGGGCCTTAAAATGAGGTTAACGGGCCTTGAACGTGCCTAAAGTGACCATAAAAGCTCACAGGGGCCATTTCTGCCATATATGAAAGTGCTGTTTGCTGCTAAACAGCTGTAAACAGCCTGTTCCAGCAGTTTCTATCAATTGTAAATGGTTTTTTTTGGAAACTAGGGGCTGCCCATTGTTTATAAAACCATGGGTAATATGTGTAGGGTTCAGATTCAATCACGGTTTACGAGGAACGATCCTAACGGTCCTCAAAAACCTATAAATACCCTTCCCCACTTCCTTCATAACCCACACTTGATCTTGAATTCTCTAAGTTGGGGACTTTGCTCCTCATACCTGAGAAATTAGGATCAACCCTCCTTGCTTGGACCCTTTGTAAGTCCCCTTTCGTGTTTAGTTTAATTATTTAGCGGTTAAAGCCGAAAAGTCAAGCGTTTCGATAAACGCTTTAACTTTTAAACGGCTAAGCCATGGTTCACAACGAACATGGCTACGTGACCGTAATTAGGTAGGTAATTAACCCTCAAAAGGGCGCCTCCTAATTACCACGTGTACTTAGTTTAATTGTCGGGTCAAATGAAAGTCAAACGGGTTAATTTTAAATAAAATGCATAACTATTAATTAAAAGTCATAAAATCAGTTTTTCCACATTAATAACTTGGTAAATATTAGTTGAACATGTCTAAGCATGTTCAACCCGACAACTCTAAGTATAGACTCGGTTCGGAACCGAAAGTCGCAGAAGTTGACTTTTGCTTTGACTTTCAGTTCTGACCCGATTTAGCTTAGTTTAGATATGCCTTAGGATTCCTTTAGGACCATATTATAGGTTAGTATAACCCTCCGAGGTTATACAACTTGGTTCCATAGAAATCCTAGTTCATGCGTGTTTCCGTTATATGCCTAAATGTTGACCGTTATGCCCTTTGGACCTTAAAACGATATTTTTGAAAATGTGAGAGGATAGAAACCGTCACTACTAAATTATAAACTTGTCCCTAAAATTTGACATCAGTTTGAGGTCTAGATTAGGAGTTATGCTCAATAGCGTAATTAGAAAGCTTTTTATTAATTTAACGGCTTAATTAGCATAAAGCCTATCTAAACCCAATTTTTGAAACCAAACTTTTTACCTACTGTTATAAAATAATATTTTAGGATTTTTGAAGATTTTTATTTATTTTTAGGCTGAGCATAACATAGGGTTCTAGCTATAATTCGGTAATTGCCGGTTTTTGCCCTTTTGGGCTATAAAATGAGTTTTACAAATCCTTTTGATGCCAAACTTTTTTCTACTGATTTAATATGATAAATAAAATATTCTGAGCCTTCTGGAATAATAAAAACATAACCTTTCCTTTGAAAACCCGGAAATGGCTCCAAATCGCCTTTTTAAGCGTTTTTAACGCATAGTATGTATCAAAACTATTTTAAACATATAAGGGTTGATGCCTACTGATATATTCAGTAAATTTTTATATTTTAACAGTAAGCAAAAGTTTTAAACTCAGATTTCCAGTTTTGGCCTTTTAAGCCTATGTGAAATTACCAAAATGCCCCTACGGTGCATAATATGGTTATAATTAATAAATTTCACATATGTATGATACCCCACTGTTATAACTTATTAAGTTAAGTATATTTACTAATTTAATCAGACCTGTAACTCAGATTAATATTTAATCTCTTTTATAACCGTTAAAAATGACCGAAATACCCCTACGGGGCATAAATTGGTCCTTAATTCGTTTTGGGCATAATGGAAGGTATCTTACTGATATCACAACATAAATTGGTCCTTATGCGTTCGGTTCGGTTTATGTTACTAGTTTGCATAAATTAGCCAAAACGGGTCAAAACTTATCATTTTTATCTCAAAATCCAGAATGTGTTTAGTTTACCCATATTATACAAGTCTTCAAACTTGTCGGGTCTAAATCACATTCTATTCCGGTCTTCGCTTAATCGTGCGTAAGAACCGTGAACCGTTCCTTAAAAACTAACCGGTCTAAGTTACGACTTAAATAAGACCCGTTAGGAATCTAATAGGTTAATAAAACCTCCGTTCCAGATTAAGAGCCCCAGTAGAAGTACTTGTGCTTGCTGATTTGAATGTACGGCTGAGTATAAATTGCATTGCTAGCTCAAGAAAATACTTTTAACTTATTTTCCCTTATACGGGCTTGGGATACGGTATTATAAAAATACTGCTTGGTCAGGTGTAGAAACCTTTTAATCGGAGATGATTAAATTGCATAATCCCGTTTTAATCTGTATTGATTGATAACAAATAACATTAGGGGTTAATGACCGTGTCCTGGATATCATTGGCTCATTTAAAAAGTGAATGGCCATAACGTAAGCACAAGGTGTAGGCATAACACCTCCTGTTGCGTATGTAAAAGATATACTCACTCGTAAGGTGTCTTCTTGTGAGTTATATTTATGGTGTGTCGATTAATCTTGACCGGCTTGTATTATAGAATCACCGGCCCTAAATGTTTGACAAACATGTAAATCGGATACAAGATTTTTATTAATAAAATTGTCCCAAGTTATAAAAGATATTTTGTGCCTCGTGCATTCAAATCAATTTTCAAACTCTTTTTCCAAAATGAGTCAGTTAATTGTATTTACCAGTGTAAACTGACGTATTTTCCAAAAAGGTTAAGTGACAGGTACTGAACGTAATTGGCTGGAAGCTCAGGGCGTTAATAAGGAATCTTGCAAGTTCGAGGCGTCTAAAGTCTGTTGAACGATGTTTATGTTTTAAGATCCGCCTGTGGATCCTTTACTTTCCGTTGTAATACTTTGACATTACTTTATATTCGGAATGTAATATATTTATCTTTTGCTTCCGCTGTGCATTTATATATTGTGTTGTTAGACTATGATGATATCAACTACGTCACGATACTCCCCACCGGGCCCACCGGTAATACGTGGAAATATCGGGGTGTGACATATCATTACCTTTTCGTGTCTTGGGTAATTTGGTAACAAAATCCACTGTTATCAATTCTCATTCCATACAGACATTTCTAATTGCTGCAACAAACCTGAGGGTTTCTGATGTTCAGCTTTAACCTGTGAACAGGTTAGACACTTGGCAACATAAGCTGCTATATCCTTTTTCATTCCTATCCACCAGAAATTCTTTTTTAAGTCTTGATACATTTTATCACTTCCAGGATGTACTGTATACTTAGACTTATGGGCTTCTTCTAATATTCGGTGGCATAGGTTTCCTAGTTTAGGTATCCAAATTCTTTTCTTATGGAATCTCCAAATTCCATCTGTTCCTTGTTCTAATTCCTTAATCATTCCTTTCAATTTTTCAGTATCGTCCTTCATTACTGATTCTTGTACGGCTCTAATTTGTTCATTTAAATCTATCTGCAGATTTAATTTAAGAAAACGTACTCTTTTTGGCTTTTCATGATACTTTCGGCTTAAAGCATCAGCTACTACGTTAGCCTTTCCTGCATGATACTGGATACTACAATCATAATCACTAAGAATTTCCATCCAGCGTCTCTGTCTCATATTTAACTCTTTTTGCCAAAAAACATATCTTAAACTCTTATGATCGGTGAAAATGGTAAACTTACTACCGTAAAGATAGTGTCTCCAAATTTTAAGGGCAAAAATTATGGCTCCTAATTCTAGATCATGGGTTGTATAGTTTTCTTCATGATTCTTAAGTTGTCTAGAGGCATAGGCTATTA
Source organism: Helianthus tuberosus (assembly GCA_030545235.1). Taxonomy (NCBI): domain Eukaryota; kingdom Viridiplantae; phylum Streptophyta; class Magnoliopsida; order Asterales; family Asteraceae; genus Helianthus; species Helianthus tuberosus. Next base: position 19,581,919 of record CM060443.1, on the reverse strand, counting down.
CCTTTTGACGTTGCATAAACACACATCCATAACCTAACTTAGAAGCGTCACAATAGACTACAAAGTCTTCAGTTCTTTCTGGTAATGCTAGTATGGGTGTGTTGGTTAATCTTTGCTTAAGAATTATAAAGGCTTCTTCCTGTTTTGGTCCTCATTCAAACTTAACAGATTTACAGGTTAGTTTTGTTAAGGGAATGGCTATTCTATAAAAATCTCGGATAAACCTTCTATAATAACCGGCCAGTCCTAGAAAACTTCTAACCTCCGTTGGTGATTCAGGGACTTTCCATTTAGTAATCGCCTCAATCTTTGTGGGATCCACATGAATTCCTTCATGATTAACTAAATGTCCAAGAAATTGCACTTCTTCAAACCAAAATTCGCATTTCGAAAATTTATCGTAAAGCTTATCTTTTCTCAGCAAATTTAGGAGTGCATGCAGATGCGCTGCATGTTCCTTTTTTACTTTTAGAGTAAATGAGAATATCATCTATAAAGACAATTATGAATTTATCCAAATATGGCTTACATATTCAGTTCATCATGTCAATAAATGCGGCTGGGACATTGGTTAGACCAAATGGCATGACGGTAAATTCATAATGGCCATACCTTGTTCTGAAAGCGGTCTTAGGAATGTCCTCTTCCTGTACCTTTAATTGATGATATCCTGAGTGTAAATCGATCTTAGAAAAGAATCGAGCTCCTTGCAATTGATCAAACATATCATCGATTCTCGGTAACGGGTATCGATTTTTAATCGTGACCTTATTCAATTCTCGGTAATCAATGCACATACGCATTGACCCGTCTTTCTTTTTGACAAGCAAGATCGGTGCTCCCCATGGCGATGAACTTGGCTATATGAATCCTTTCTCCAAAAGTTCGTCCAGTTGTTTCTTTAATTCTTGCATCTCTGCTGGTGCCAAACAGTAAGGTGCCTTGACAATTGGTGCAGTCCCTGGTAGCAGATGAATTCTGAATTCAACTTCCCTGTCTGGCGGTAGTCCTGGTAGTTCTTCTGGAAACACATCTGAGAATTGGGATACTACGGGAATATCTTTCAATTATTTTCCTTTAGTGTTAATGATTATGGAAATCATATACACTAGGGATCCTTTTCTTGCATAACTGGCTGTTTTCATCACAGAGATGAATTTCTGGATCTAGATGGCTTATCTCCTTTAATTGTGATCTTTTCACCCTTTGGTGAATTTACATGGATTGACTTTTGATCACATAGAATACTGGCTTTATTGGCTACTAACCAATCCATTCCTAATACTATATCAAATTCAGCCAGATTCATTGGGTAAAGATTAGCAATAAAATCTTGGTTTAAAATTTCAATTCTTGCTTCCTGCAAGATTTCAGTAATCTTAATGGTTTCTCCATTTGCTGTCTCTACTAGACATTCTTGTTGAAGTTTAGTTAATGGTTGATTGAGAAGTTTGCAAAATGAAGTATTAATAAAACTTTGGTTCGCACCAGAGTCAAATAATACTTTAGCAAAAACATCATTAACTAAAAACGTACCAGCAATCACGTCCGGAATCATCTTTGCTTCTTCAGTTGTCAGAACAAATGCCCTAGCATTCTTAGTAGTCCCGTTGTTCATGGCTAGAGCTAGTTTCAGACAATTTGGTTTAATATGCCCTTTTTCTCCACAGTTGAAGCATACTCCATTACCGGGTTTCTTCCTACAGTCTTCTTCTTTGTGTCCTGGTATCTTGCAGAAATTGCAGTATGTGGAGCATCTTCCTGAATGCTTCTTCTTGCAGGCCTTACAATAAGGTATAGAGGTAGAACCTACATTCTTCCCACGGTTGGACTTACCGTAGCGAAATTCTTGGTTAAGTTTCTGGACTAGGTTCTTTCTTTGGTTCTCTTCTTGGGTACGTACTAGTTCATCTGTCAAGGTATTCGCTAGTTCTACAGCTTCTTCTATGGTTTGTGGTCTAGCTGCCTTGACTACATGTCTAATCTCACTGATTAATCCCCATATGTAACGGGAGATTAATACTGGTTCTGGTGAAGCTAGGGTTGGCACTATTTTAGCATATTCAAAGAATATAGTAGTGTAACCCTTACAGTCTACTCCAGTCATTCTATGGTTTAAGAACTTATTAGCTATATGTTCCTTTTCATTGGGAGGACAAAATTTCCTTTCAACCATATTCTTAAACTCAGTCCATTCCATATTATAGACTCTGTCACTTCCCCTAGACTGGAGAATAGTGTTCCACCATTCTAGAGCGGCACTCTTAAAAAGATTGGAAGCAAACATGATTTTGTATTCCTCTACACACTTGCTTATTTTTAAGACTGCCTCAGTATTTTCTATCCAGCGTAGAGCTGCAATGGCTCCTTCATTGCTCGAGAATTCTGTTGGTTTACAAGACCATAATTCTTTGTAAGAACAACCATAAGACATGGTTCTTCTTCTTTTTGGAATAGGCAATTGAAGTATAGGTTCATTGTTTATGTTGTGACTGGGTTCAGTAGGTGGTCGTTTACTTCCATTATTACTTTTATTATTTTCCGCTTCCTTAACCGTTTTGATAATATATGGCATAACGTCTATAATCCCTTGTGCCACTATGTGTTGGATGGCACTGTTATCTAATTGGTTGCTGTTATTATCGTTATTCGGGTTTTCTTGATTCACTTCGTTGTCCATCTGGATTATAAACATTTACCCAGTATTAATATCACAAAATAATACATAATGTGAATAATCACACAATAACACATTGATCAAAATCGTCATTGTAACGACTCTCCTAGGACCCTTAACGTAACCCTAAACGCTCCTAAATACACCCCGAGTGCGAGAAACGGACCTGAAATACCTTCGTGCTTGGAGAAATCAAGAAAAACAAGATTTTTGGTTCGCTCGCGGGTCGCGTAAGAGTTAAGCCAAGCTTACGCGGGCAGCGGCAGCAATGCAAACTACCGGATAACGATCAAGGCCATGTGGCATGACACGTGTCGAAACCTCTGATGACTCAGCCGACCTACACTTCCTCGCGGGCTGCGTAGATGTTCCTTTTTGTTTACGCGGGCCACGACATGCCCCGTTTCCAGCCCTCTAAATAAGGAGTTCGAGTTCAGTTGAAAGTCGCTCAATTCTTTTCTTCTTTTAGCTTCTATTATAGCAAAGTAATAGCTCGGGTATTATACTCTAAAACCCGAAACTCTCCTTGTTATCAGGATAATAACTCTAATCACGGACACGGTACTATATCCGATTGATTGAAACTGATCCAACGGATGTTTAAGTGCAGCCTGTATACGGCTATACTTTGTCATTCGTTATGAGTTTTGATCTCGTGATTATCGTTAAAGTTGAATTGAGTAATACACTAATACGAGTTCCATTGTAGCTAGAAATTAGAACTTGTAACCAGGGAACTACTAAGCTAGAATACTTAGCGATTAAGTAAATAGTTAAGGAAAACTTAGTGGTTAAGTAAACTTAGTAGTTAAGATAACTTAGCGGTAAAGAAACCTTAATAGATAAGTTAAACTTAATCAGCTAAGTAAGATTAATTAATCAGTTAAGTAAGATTAATTAAGTTAAATATGATTAATTAATCAGTTAAGCAAGATTAATTAAGCTAAGTAAGATTAATTAATCAGCTAAGTAAGATTTATGAAACACCTAAATAGATATACATGAAAAATAGATATATATGTTAGATATTATCTAAGGAAGATTTTATCTAAGGAAAGTGTTATCTAGGGAAGGTTTTATCTAGGGAAGGTTCAACTAAGGAAGATAACACCTAGGGAAATTCTATATAGGGGTAAAACTTATCCCTTGACTATAAATAGGAAGCTTAGGATTCATTTTCCTTTGCTCATTTCCTCTATTCTTCTCTTTATACGTTGGTGTTCTAACCAATAATCACCGATACGATATTCTGCCCGATCGATTCGGGAACCAACTAACGATTTTCAAAGTGCTGTCTACACAAGACTATACTTTGTGAATTTCGTTAAACGAATGCCAAAGTACTATCTACACAAGACTATACTTTGTGAATTTCGTTAAACGAATGCCAAAGTGCTGTCTGAATAAGACTATACTTTGTGAATTTTGTTAAGGTTCTGATCTCGTGACCATCGTTAGGTTTGATATGGTTTTACACAAATACGTATTCCATTATGTTAAACTATATGTTTAACTATTGGAATACTCCCAACTATACACTTACAATCAAACAAGCTGTTTAAATCATCAGAAGGTTCAGAACAATAAAGTATATGCTTAATTATCCGAAGGAGTAGAATCAAGAAGCTTGTTAAATCAATACTGCATGCTTATAATGTGAGTCATTCTCTTTTTATCAATGGTTTTACTAAATCTCAAATTATTTTCAAGAGTTATAATTACAGGGATTAAGTCGTGGTTATCTTAAATCACTGGCAAGTGGGGTATTGTGCAAATTACTAATTTCTCACGGTTAGGTTCACCAACCTAACAGTGATAATCATCACTACTTGGGTGAAAGGACCCAATAGTGGTATGACCATCGTCACCAGGGTGTGACACGGTGCCAGATAACAATAAGATAGTAGCCATCGTAATCGCTCTTATGTTGTAATCTATAACAATGTGTCATTTTTGTACAAACTGAATGAACTCACCAGTATTTCCTGCTGACCAAATGTTTTTAAAACGCGTTTCAGGTAATTACGGTAGGTCGGAATAAGAGTTGGATACGGCACCAAAAGGCTTACAGAAGTGGCTTAATTTATCAATTAAATTAAATTAAGAAAAGTTGTTTTATGTATTCGGGTTTATCCCATATTAAAGCTACCTTTCAAAACATGGTTTTATCCCATCTATTTAATAAATAAAATCCGGTGTTTTCTAAACTCTGATATTTTTCCTAACTCATGGTCCTGATGAAATTTCCGCTGCACTACTTTTCTAAATAACCACCGGTACCACTGAACCGCTTCGCGGTTCCCGATTCCGTCCAGGGTGGGGTCGGGGGTCGTGACAGAAGTGGTATCAGAGCCACTTGTTTAAGCAATTAGGTGTTGTAATAAAATACCTAAGTTTAAACGAAGAGTTAGGAACTTGATATTTTCTGGTAGCACTCAATATAGTATTTAGACTTGAACTTAAAAAAGATGCCTTAATATGAGCTTCAAGATGAGCTAATTACTTGTATAAGTATAATGTGATAGATATTGGTATGTCGTAAGAATAATGATTAGAACATTGCAAAGTACGATAAATAAGCAATAACACTTAATTGTTGTTAATTCTTGTTTATTGATACTACTTGGTCTAGAATAAGATATGTTATGGGAATACAAATTTCCTTGATTCTGGATGAAAGCCTTAATAAAAGAGGCACTTTTAAAATCTTGAAAAGATACTATTTATGGGAAACATAATAATTACCTCTCCGGCGAGAACCGGGCAAGATGAGGTTACCTCTCCGGCTAGAACCGGGTAAGAAGGAGTATAATATGTCAAACAAGTGACAAAATTCCCTAAATAGTACCATGACCTGATGTCTGACTTGTTTTTGGAAAAATCAATCTGTTAAATACATTAGCCTTATGAATGGTATGTATGATTATATAGATATGTATATCTATAATGAATTCTAAAAGCCATAACGATTGACAATTTAAAATAAATCACGAACATAAGTGTCAATAATAATTCTAGATTTCTTTATCAGGAATCTCTTGCATATGTCTATAATTCCGATATCAAACATTATTTCGTTTGATCATCTACCTCGTAACTCGTGCGACAATATAAACAATGGAAACCCTTTAAGTTGGGACGCCATCAAAAGTATAAGAATTTCCAATGCGTTACCATAGACTCTTAACGCAAGTAAGAAGCATGTAAAGTTGTGCTAGTGCACAAGAAAACACATGAAACTTAAATTATACGTTCACAGACGTCGAAGTATATCACACACGACTTTCAAGGCAAGACCTTTGGAAAATATAATTGGGCATGACGACACCAATGCGAATCCCGTCAGTGGAAGAACTACTAATCAAAAAGCAGCACTTGGCCACGTGATCCTACAAACGACATGAATCTTGCTAAGGTACGATAGAACAAGATTTCACAACAATCGGTGCATAGTCTAATCCAATTCTTGAAGCTGCAAAAGAAGTCACATACCTTTACAATCCCCCTATTTCATTTTATTCGACATTCCCTGATAATGTCACTTAACAACGGTTATCACACAAAATTCCAGATAAGATTCTTAAATTCCTTTTGTTAAAATTCAGACCTCTGCACATAGTAAATAGACTTTTGCATTTCTACTCTCCTAATGGTCATCATGAGGATTTCTTTCATAATCGCGAATATTTATTTGGTTGTTTCATTTCTTGGTAAATCCACACGTTACACATGGAGGGCTTCATTGGAGGGCTTCATTCCAATTTGTTGTTTTATTAAAACTCAAATATCGTTCCGCTATACTTGATCTTTGCATTATAAACCGCATTTTTTTGCAAAACGATGACTCTTTGATATCGAATCGATGAATTTCTTGAAAAACTCGATTTTCTTTTAAATGGTATACACGATTTTTGTTGTGACCATGTCAGAACTTTCTTATTGATACATGAACTCGTTGAGTTTAAACCAAGTTCCATTGTTTGAACTTGCTCGCAATACGTATTCAATTCAAGGTCCCGTATGATAGATTAAGGCCATCATATTCGAATTAATCCTAACAAGCCCTTCAATTACTTTGAACCATAACAGGCTTGTTTGGTCTTCGACTTCATTAAATCGTTTCTTTGATCACGATCACCTTGTGGTGACGTTTTCATAAAATTGAAGCTTGCGCTAATCTCATTTGCACACATCGTATACGGATTTAATTATTTATTTATTTATTTATATTGCATCCGCTTTGTTGGTTTATCCTATAAAAGCAATCTTAACACAATCGCGTGCTAAGATAATGATACACAAATTCATGTCATATTTCAGTGTATCTCTTAATGGTTCTTACAGCATCAATCGAGCCTTTCGTGATATTTATTGCTTTATCATCTTCAATAAAAAAAAAACATTATTCAATTGTTTTAATTTCAATCGAAAATCCTACTAGATTTGTTTGAAACAAACATTCGGACTTACTTCGTTGAACTTTCATTTGATTTAAAACACGGTGAACTCGTCCAGTCACCACTATTATTATTTCGATCACTACGACACCTTGTGGCGTCGGTATAGACTTGTAGCTTGAGCTAATCTATATATACCTTTCGCTTGACTCATCCTTGAAAGTGGTCTTAATACAACTATGTGTTAAGACAATGATACACTAAACTCTGTAGTATATCGGTGTATCCTTGTAATTCGATAAATGTCAACCCATTGATTTTTCTCATATCATAATTCAATAGTTGACAAATCATTTTCGTACTTCTATTTCATTCGAGCTTGTTGATTCGGAGACTTCCTCAGTTGGCAATCAAAGTAAGTTTTCTGTTGACAGTGAATTCTATTGTTTCTAAAAATCATTCACAACTTGTAAACATTCACATCTATTAATCATATATCTTTTTGACTTAAACCTAATCACCTTGGAAACTATATCATTTTATCTCATTCATTTAACATCGACTTCTTGAACTAATTTAGTTGAACCATTGAGCCCTATTTATTGTAAAACACGTATTCATCTTAAAACTATTCTTATTGACTAAGACGTGACATAACTCTAAAAGAGATATCGTAGCCCAAATCTCGAGGACGATATTTAAAACAAGGCGGGGAGGATGTAACAACTCTCCTAGGACCCTTAACGTAACCCTAAACGCTCCTAAATACACCCCGAGTGCGAGAAACGGACCCGAAATACCTTCCTGCTTGGAGAAATCAAGAAAAACAAGATTTTTGGTTCGCTCGCGGGCCGCGTAAGAGTTAAGCCAAGCTTACGCGGGCCGCGACAGCAATGCAAACTACCGGATAACGATCAAGGCCACGTGGCATGACACGTGTCGAAACCTCTGATGACTCAGCCGACCTAGACTTCCTCGCGGGCCACGTAGATGTTCCTTTATGTTTACGCGGGCCGCGACACGCCCCATTTCCAGCCCTATAAATAAGGAGTTCGAGTTCAGTTGAAAGTCGCTCAATTCTTTTCTTCTTTTAGCATCTATTATAGCAAAGTAATAGCTCGGGTATTATACTCTAAAACCCGAAACTGTGCTCGTTATCAGGGTAATAACTCTAATCACGGACACGGTACTATATCCGATTGATTGAAACTGATCCAACGGATGTTTAAGTGTTGGCTGTATACGGCTATACTTTGTCATTCGTTATGAGTTTTGATCTCGTGATTAATGTTAAAGTTGAATTGAGTAATACACTAATACGAGTTCCATTGTAGCTAGAAATTAGAACTTGTAACAAGGGAACTACTAAGCTAGAATACTTAGCGATTAAGTAAATAGTTAAGGAAGACTTAGTGGTTAAGTAAACTTAGTAGTTAAGATAACTTAGCGGTTAAGAAACCTTAATAGATAAGTTAAACTTAATCAACTAAGTAAGATTAATTAATCAGTTAAGTAAGATTAATTAAGTTAAGTATGATTAATTAATCAGTTAAGCAAGATTAATTAAGCTAAGCAAGATTAATTAAGCTAAGTAAGATTAATTAATCAGCTAAGTAAGATTTATTAAACACCTAAATAGATATACATGAAAAATAGATATATATGGTAGATATTATCTAAGGAAGATTTTATCTAAGTAAAGTGTTATCTAGGGAATGTTTTATCTAGGGAAGGTTCAACTAAGGAAGATAACACCTAGGGAAATTCTATATAGGGGGGTAAAACTTATCCCTTGACTATAAATAGGAAGCTTAGGATTCATTTTCCTTTGCTCATTTCTTCTATTCTTCTCTCTATACGTTGGTGTTCTAACCAATAATCACCGATACGATATTCTGTCCGATCGATTCGGGAACCAACTAACGATTTCCAAAGTGCTGTCTACACAAGACTATACTTTATGAATTTCGTTAAACGAATGCCAAAGTACTATCTACACAAGACTATACTTTGTGAATTTCGTTAAACGAATGCCAAAGTGCTGTCTGAATAAGACTATCCTTTGTGAATTTTGTTAAGGTTCTGATCTCATGACCATCGTTAGGTTTGATATGGTTTTACACAAATACGTATTCCATTCTGTTAAACTATATGTTTAACTATTAGAATACTCCCAACTATACACTTACAATCAAACAAGCTGTTTAAATCATCAGAAGGTTTAGAACAATAAAGTATATGCTTAATTATCAGAAGGAGTAGAATCAAGAAGCTTGTTAAATCAATACTGCATGCTTATAATGTGAGTCATTCTCTTTTTATCAATGGTTTTACTAAATCTCAAATTATTTTCAAGAGTTATAATTACAGGGATTAAGTCGTGGTTATCTTAAATCACTGGCAAGTGGGGTATTGTGCACATTACTAATTTCTCACGGTTAGGTTCACCAACCTAACAGTGATAATCATCACTACTTGGGTGAAAGGACCCAATAGTGGTATGACCATCGTCACCGGGGTGTGACACGGCGCCAGATAACAATAAGATAGTAGCCATCGCAATCGCTCTTATGTTGTAATCTATAACAATGTGTCATTTTTGTACAAACTGAATGAACTCACCAGTATTTCCTGCTGACCAAATGTTTTTAAAACGTGTTTCAGGTAATTACGGTAGGTCGGAATAAGAGTTGGATACGGCACCAAAAGGCTTACAGAAGTGGCTTAATTTATCAATTAAATTAAATTAAGAAAAATTGTTTTATGTATTCGGGTTTATCCCATATTAAAGCTACCTTTCAAAACATGGTTTTATCCCATCTATTTAATAAATAAAATCCGGTGTTTTCTAAACTCTAATATTTTTCCTAACTCACGGTCCTGATGAAATTTCCGCTGCACTACTTTTCTAAATAACCATCGGTACCACTGAACTGGTTCGCGGTTCCCGATTCCGTCCAGGGTGGGGTCGGGGGTCGTGACAGTCATGCATTGCGACATTTACTCTATTTTATATATATATATATATATATATTACAAACGGTAACTGGAATTTAAAGTACAATACTAGTATGCATCAGTAGGTATTGGATTTTCTAAATTATATATATCTTTTTTTTTCAACTTACACACATATATATATATATATTTTATTATTATTATTTATTTATTATTATTATTATTACTAATAGGGATTCATCCAATATTGCATGTTACGCTCGTCGTACTTCCAAACGAGCCTCTCCCCTATTTGTCTTATCCTTTCACTTTCATCTAACCACTCCTCACCAAAAGTGCGGAGTTCCTGTATGTTCTCGGTACTCATGGGTGGTGCGGGTGCTGGTATCGGGTTAGGGTACTGGGGCATCGGTTCCTCATGTGGATATGGGTTCTCTAGGATTTCTCGAATATACTGGTCATTATCCCAATAGGGATCTAGAGGGTCAAGGTTAGGGTAAGGTGCTATTGGGTTTGGTATAGGTTCCTCTAGTGGGTAGAGTTCTCGATAATTCCTATGGTCGTTAAACCATGGGTCATAATCTGGAGGATGGGGGTGCTGGGACTCTAGGGATTTCGGTTGGGTCGAAGGCAGGTGCTGGAATCTGGTCACCTGGGTTAGGTTCGATTTCCATGGGTTGTGTTGGGAACAAGGGTAATGGCTGTGGTGCTATGATTTGTTCTAAGTTTGGGTATGCGGCTGTGGTAGCTAAGATGTGAAAGTTGGCTAGTCTCCTATTGATTATATCCTGGGTTTGGGCATTCATCTCTTTATTTGCAGCTGTTAAAGTTCTCTGCTGCTGTAACTTCCTCATCCTTTTTCTACGCTCGTGAGCTCCCTGACTGAACTATCCTCTCTTTTTGGTAGGGAATGGCTCTTCAGATTGCGCTTTGAATATGGAAATCCCTTCCTCTGTGTCAGCTGAATACCCCGAGTGGGTAGGCTGGGAAGAAGTTTCTTCATTTCTAGGAGAACTAGACAGTTGACGATCAGCATCCGACGGTCCTTGATCACTCATACTGTAAACTAACAAATTGTCAAATAACACAAAACAATAATATATAATTATGCACGTAATCCCATAGATTATTTCCTAACATAATGGATAAAATTTTGGTGTCAGCAGAAAACTTCTGTGGCTGAAATCAGTGGCTGTAGCTCTGATTCCACTCTCTGTCGCAACCCCTGGCCCCTAATCACTTGGGAACGGGCGGCCGCGAACCAGTATCAGTGGTATCAGTGTTTATCAGTTTGGCAGCGGAATTTACATCAGGACCGTAGTTAGGAAATATTTTATCAGAGTAAAATACCATTTTTTTATAATATTAAATACATGGGAAAATCCCAAGTTTCCATTACAAACATGATTATAGGGATACATCCTATTTTATTGAATTAAAACATCTTCTTTATTTCGGTAACTTTTATAGCCACTTTTCCAAGCCTTCAGTACTGTCCAGCTGGCTTCTATTTGGCTTTCACATTTTGTTACCTGAAATGCATTAAAAACATTTTATCAGCAAGAAATACTGGCGAGTGAATTCCAATTTAATCAAAACAGATTTTATCATTGTACAACATTGAGGACGATCACCCAATTACATTTGTTTATATTTCTACTTTAATTACCACCCACGGTACTGTCAACCCGACTTGTGGTCATGTTACTACTCACAGTGTAGTAACAAATTTTGTATACAAAACCCCAACATACCGACGATAATTGTAGAATTACAAATACTCAATCACTGTGAAATATAATTTAAAACATTGAGGTTTTGTAAAAAAACAGTTTGCAAAAATGCAGGATTACTCACATTGCTATTTTAGGTTTTTCCTTGTGATTTCCTGGTTATAATCTAATAAATTAAACAATGCATACGCGTCAGTATAATAACCCAATATTTACATTAGTTATACCCTCCCCGAGACAGAACTCCAACGACTACGTCGGGCAGAGCCTTGACAGCCGTTACGGAGCACTAGATCAATCGGGCAGCGTATCTAATACGTAACCGAGGGTTATGATACTTACATTGAGGCAGAGCTTCGTTATTTTAGTGGGTATTATACCCGAGTATTACTATTGCTATTCAGAAATTTGAGAGAGAAAGATCGAGATGAACGAACGGGACTGAAAGCCGATGGCCTCTATTTATAGTGTCTGATCGACACTTTCTCGCGCCCCGCGAGAGATACACAAAGGAGCTTCGCGACCCGCGAGCTAGACTATCTAGGGTTTAGCTTTGTCGAATCACAATTGTAGGTTTGACACGATCACGACACGTGGTGGCCTGGTGGCCAGGCTGTCGCGCCCCGCGACGGACCATGTTGTGTCTGTCGCGCCCAACGAGCGATGATAGAAATTTGTTTTTATTTAATTTTTGTAAAATTAAAGGTGTTTCGGGCCGTTTTTCGTATACAAGGTGTATTTTAGGATGTATATGGATGTTGTAAATATTTTAGGAGGGTTGTTGTATTGTCGCAACGCCTCTCGTTGCTCATCCGCCAAGGTCAAATATTTTTCTTCTCGTATACGTTTAATATCCATCAACTCTTTTTTCATGGCCTTGTATTCTTCGAATATACCGGTTATATCTCTTGGATCTTCGTTTCTTGAAGACGGCCCTTTTTCCTTTTTCTCCTTTTTCTTTTGTGGTCTTGGCGAGGGATCCTCGTTTATGTCGGGAATACCGCTTGAGACTTCGGCATTCGGTGTATCCGCTCTATAATTTTCCGAATCCGAAGACTTTCTTTTTTGACTCGAGCCGGAGCTTTCTTCACCCAACAAGGGTACCGGCAACCACTTTTGATTTGTTCTAACAACCTCCCAAGCCGCAATATGAGCAAAGTCATATCCTTCTTTGCTTTTGTAATCCTTTAGCGTTTGCATCATTACAAAAGAATCGTCACTCCCGCTAGGACGTAAACGATCCTAAAATAATAAATTATTAACAACTTAATCCAAATACTTCATTAAAAAATAAACCGTATATAAATAATAAAGTATACCGTTTGATGATATAAACCGTTGAATGTGTTCAATTTTGTTTGCATCGCGAGCCATTTTGATCGAACTTGGTGGTGGGTTCGGTTACTTCCTCCGACCGTTTGATTGAAGTGGTTTAGAACTTGCTTCCAAAAACCATCCGCCTTTTGTTGATTGCCTTTCTTTTTATTCAAAGTGCAATGAACATAAGCCTTTGCCAACACCTCTTCTTGTTTAGGCGTCCAATTTTCCCGTTTCGCTTTTCCTCTTCTTTCCGGTGCGGCTTCATTTTGGTTCACAGGATTTTCTTGAACCGCAACATCTTCATCCTCATCATAATGTTGCTCATGGGTATCCGGCACGAACTCTTCATTGGAGTCATCTTGTATGTCTCTCGGTGATTGTGAGCTTGGGGTTTGAAAAGCTCTCGGTGATTGTGAGCTTGGGGTTTGAAAAACAAACGGGTCAAAAGCATTTTGGGCGTCTGGGGGGTAATCATAAAAACCGGGTCGAACCATCGTCGGACCGTGTTGCATCCAATTTTGGAGGGGTTGGCTATCATAACCGAAATTTGGAAGCATGGGTTGGTTAAAAAAAATGGAGGTTGGGTTTGATTCGCAAAGCCAAGTTGGGGATGAAACGGCACACTAGAACCACCCGAACCACCGCGTTTATCTTGAGCCCTCGCCTTCGAATCGGACCCTACATTTTTTTTCTTGCCTTCACCTTTGTTTGAGCCTTCCATTTCTTTGAAAATATTTGAAAAATTGAGTGAGAATTGTAGTGAATGTGGAGATTGAGTTTGTTTGGTGAAGATGGAAATAGATTTGTTTTAATTTATAAAGTTTAATATTGATTTTTTTATTAATGTTAACGGCTATATTGCCGTTTGAAACAACTTTTCCCGAGCGGCAACATGTCCCCGATCGTTAATCACCCCGCGCGGCAAAGAAGGTTGGCGGCGGTGTGCCCGATCGGCAAACACACTTTACTGACCCTCTTTGCCGCCCACTCCGCATAGCCTAAATTGCATTAAAATCATGTGACTTTTTACCAAATTACCACTATACTCTTATTAAAATCATGTATTTTTACCAAATTACCACTATACTCTTATTCTAAATACCAAATTACCAAATTTTGGATACCAGATTTCACTATCCGAATCTGTATCCGAAATTTTGGATATCCTAATATCCGATTTTTATTTAATTTTTATTTATTATTATTATTTTTATATTCAGAACCAGATATTTCGGATAGTTTCGGATATCCGAATATAAGTTTTCGGATATTTTCTGGATATTTCGGATATTTTTCGGATACTTTTTGGATATTTTCGGTTACTTCGGATATTTTCGGATATTCGGATATCCGAAAAAAATAAAAATTAAATATTCCAAAAAAATTTAAAATCACTATCCGAATCCGAATCTGAAATTTCGGATATCCGAATTTTTAGTATATTTCGGATTCGGATATCGGATAATTCGGATCGGATTTTTGGATACGGAAGTTTTGAACACCCCTAGTAGTATGGTCATTTTATATAGACCTAACTAAAAAACTTAACAGCCATTCATGGTAAGGACAATCATAGTTATATAGTTCATTACTCTAGAATCATCAGTGTAAGCTGGGGCAATTGGTGAAATTTGCAAAGCACAGCAAACCGTGTTAACTAAAATAATCATAACTTAAACTACCAGTTACCTGGTTCAGGTAGGCTCTTATACATGACACATCTAGCATTCTGAATATATAACAATCTTACAATACCTATAAATAAGCTATGTATTCCTTAAAGTATAGTAGCATAAAGGTATGTGAATTGTGTAATTCCATGCTCTGTATTAACAACACCTCTGCTTTTTAAGGGGTTGAATCCCTTGTGAAAGACTGATCCTTTCTCTCACAGAGTTCCGCCTTATCAATTTCGACACTTTTGTCCATCTTTCCCGAGCAATGTTACACAAAGAAACAATTGCTGGATTGCATTGGCACTCGTTGGAGCTCTCATTCAGGATGTCACACATTTCATTCAGAATGGAATCGAACTGCGAACACAGAATTGGACTGTCGATGTCAAGTATAGCATCAAAGATAGACTCGACAACCTGAGAGGAGGTGCCTGGCTCGGTAGCAGTTCCAGGTTCTTGACAATCATTTGTGGAAGGAATCATCTCATCATGAAAAGGTACCTTCTCTTTCCCCCGTTCTGATTGAGTGGTTACAAATGGTTTGCCGTTCGAATCATTCAAACCGTGTGAAGTATTAATGACATGTGAAGAGGGTCTTGGTGGTCCATCTGTTATCCTAACAGGTGGCAATGAGGTGCCCGACTGAAGATGTTCTTCAAGAGAAATCTCATGGTCAAAAGGTTGGAGCAGATCAAAGTGTTCAGATGCAAACTTCACTAGATCTTGAGTTTCAACCTGTTAATGAAATTAATTAGAACGAGCCTAAAGCGTGTTAGGGAAAATAATAGGCACACTTACCTTTTGCGGTTCAGATAGCCGGTTAGCTGCTATATACAGACGAGGCTCTACGATCAACGCCTTCAACTGTAGGTTGACATCAAGAACAACTCCACTTTTTTGTTCGTTTCTGGGATCAAGGTACAAAAACATTCCATTGGACGCCTGGGCATTTTTTACAATTTTATTCCAAGAGTTAGAAGAAGCTTTTAGCTTAAGAATCTGCAAATGTCAGAAAGAGGATGCATTATGAATTTATGATTATAGCCTTAAAAGTGGGCAAGTAATAATAATATATAGGCAAAGTAACTACCTTTTCAAGCCGTTTTGGATCTGTGTAGACTAGTTTCAACAAATCCTTCACAGTGTACACTTCTGCCTCTTTCAGACGTTGATAGCGAGGACCATTATGGCGGATCTCGTGTAAACGATACACCTCATCTGATAAAGATGGGCGCGTGTGTTTTTCATGATCTGCACAAAAACAATAGGTCAGTGGCTTTACATTGACGGACCGTAAAAGTTTACTGTGTACAATATTAGAATAGAATACTTGCAGGTAATACGGTTGTCCTTCACAAGAAATGTTTCTGTCCATGCTACTTCCACGCCATCCATCAAAGCAGCATCCACAACTGTCGCCACCAGTCTGTACAAACCATTTCTGGTATGTTCCGAATTATGAGTAATAGAAATCTTTTTATCAACAAAAGCGATGCCTTCTTTTAGCTGCAAAGAAGTCTTTCCTTGTAGGGTCCGTTTCCCTTTCCTTTCACTCAGAATCTTTTCTTGGAACTCTGCATATGTCCACCTACCATCTTCATCACCATCACCATCACCATCACAATCATCACCGACTCGAAAACCAAATATTTCCAGCTTCGCAGAGGATTCAGCTCCGGTATTCACTATCTGGCCACTAAGTGCATCAATCACGGCTATTTCAATGTGTGTATCATTGTCTCCTGAAAGAGGCCTTCCAGTGTAGACCGGCAGGGCAATCTTGTTTCTGAACTGTAGCTTAAACCTTTTCAGAACGGAAGTACTAACCTTGTTTTCAGGGTTCCTGTTAAGAAAACTGATGAGTCAGTTACAAGATTATTACTGATTAAAGATGGTAGTTTGATTGGATAAAAAAACCAGTTTATATTTACTCTTTCATGCTAATCAAAGCCTTCTGTTTTGCCAGTTCATCTCTCACCTGAAACTCAGCAGAAAACAGGCCAATCAATGGATGCAACAAACATATGAATCATTCAAAACTTAGCCATCTGATATGATTATCGCTTAGCATTCAGACAATTTACACATGAGATGAAGAATGATGGGAAGATGAACACTATAAACAGATAGAGTACTTACAAGTTGACAAATCAAAGGCCTAAAAAGTGGTACAAAAACAGGCCCGATTAAACGCCGTAATGTTCGGATTACCATCAGCTCCCCTGCTGCCCCCCTACAGTTCAATCAAACCATCATTATCATAGTTGCCCAAGGCACAAAGCGCACTCAAGGTGCAAAAAGGTGAGGTTTGGGCATGAGTGCGCCTTGGGCCTCGGTAGTGCAAGGCGCTTAAAAAGCGTGGTTTTTTTAGGCGAGGTGTAATGATAGTATAAAATTAAAATTTTTATGAGCTTTAGACGTGTTTTAGGCTTCTTTAGGGCTAGTTTAGGTTGATTCCAGGCTTGTTTAGGGTTTTGGCTTGAATTTTGTTGGAACTTGGCCTGAAAAAAGCACCCGAGGGCCCTGAAAGTGTTGCTTTTGAAGTGAAGCGAAAAGGCTACGCAAGACATGAAAAGCGGGCCTAGGCGTCCACCTGAGTGTAGAGGTGTACAAAACCCGGTTTGGGCACTGGCCCAGCTTTTTTACCTTGGGCTCAAACCCGTTTAGCCCGAACCGGTTCGGGTTATAAACCGATTTTAGGGTTGAAAAACCCAACCCACTCAAATCGATTTGGATCGGATTCAAACCAGTTTGGAGCAAAAAAAAAAACGTCTTTTTATAATTGGGCCTAAATCAGTTTGGGTTGAAACCGGTTCTCAAACATCAAACCGGGTTGGCCCAAACCGGTTTTTTTCGAGGTTGGAGTGGGTTAAAAACCAGTTCATCAAGCATTCAAGCCGGTGCTGCCGGAGTTCCACGCGCCGTCACGCGCCACTCTAAAGACCAGGATCTGTTACGGCGTTATCCGCAGCAGCCGCACCGTCGCATTCCGCCTGTCCTTTTATGACAATAATTAATAAATTACTGATTACCTAGTTAGCTCGGAGATTGCAGCAAGCTCAACGGTTGAACTTGTGTTTAGTTCAGAACCGTAGTCGTCGGTGCTTCCGTCATCAGACCGTTGTGGTTTCGACGCCATTATTGTTGTTGCGAGCTTCAGTTGAGATTGTCGGAGTTGGTACAAGTGTGTCGCCGCCCGTTTAGAAAGTGGTTATTTTATTTATTGGATGAGAATATGAGATTCTAACCAGTCGGATGTGTTGTTTTATATACATATGCATGCATCCCCACCTCTTTGGGGGGTCCGATGACGACCCAAACCCGGTTTCTATGTGGTTGGTTGTTTGAAAAGGTGTTTTGTCAGTTTGTGGGGTGAATGCCAATTTTTAAATTTTTTATTTGACTTTTAGTCATCAGAGGTACATGTACATGTTTGACATTATATCAAGGTTTAGGAGAGCGTTCTATAAGACTAGAGGGTACGGGGACGGCAAATGGCGGCCTGGAACACCGCCCCCTTAGGCCTGGCTCGTCCCCTCCGTCCTCCCCACAACGTGCTCGAAGGTCCACATTTCAAAAAACTAGCCTTTTTAAACGGCTATATTAATTAAAAAAAAAAACTTTTTCACTTTAAATAAATACCCCTTCTCATCCATTTTTATATCCATATTAATTAAAAAAAAACCTTTTTCACTTTAAATAAATACCCCTTCTCATCCATTTTTATATCCATAATCTCACTTCTTCTCCATTCTCTCATCCATTTTTATAAAAAAAAACTCCATCTTTTTTATAAAATCATGAATCCGTTCAACCCAAACAACCCCAACCCAAACAACCTTAACCTGAACAATCCCAACTTTTTTTCGACTCCCGCTTACACTCCGACTATCGATCCTTATGTTGTTTTATATTTTAATTTTATTTAATTTTTTATGAAGTTTTTATCAAGTTAACAAAAAAAAATGTTAGAAAATTATAAAATAATTAGGTGGGGTAGACCCATCTTCCACCCCCCTCAAAATGCAAGGAGGCTCATCCTCCATGGGATGGTAATGTGACGTCTACGTGACGGCCCACCCTCATAGGAATGGGGCATTCCATACCCTCTAGTCTAATGTCAATTGTTAACTAATAAAACTGTTTACTTTTTTTAACTAATTTTTTATAGTAAAATGATATACATATACCTTTTTTTTTATCTAGTAAGCAGGAAGCCTATCATTGAATTTACTATGTCCATGTTTTATTTTTACAATTTAGTGAACGGCGAACACACCCACTCACCTTCTGAAATTCAGTGTTTTCATGACTGTATCAGGATTGGTGATGCTGGTGGTCCGTACATATAAACTCGGGCCTTTCTGAAGCTAAAGGTTGACTCAGAAATTGCTGATGCCGATAGTCCTATTTCCATAATATAAATTAATACATGGGGTGTTTTTCAAAAAAAAAATTGTGATTTTTCACTTTTAACCCAAAGGTTTTCATCTTTTGTATTTTAGCCCTCTTAATTTGTTTACTTTTTACCCAAAACTTTTCATCTTTTGTAATTTAACCCAAAACTTTTTTATTTACAACTTTGGTCCCCCATACTTTTTATCTTTCGCAAGTTTTTCGTTTTATGTTTCGTTCTAAAATTTGTGAGTTAATACCTCGCAACGTGCGTGTGTGGTTCAACGTTTTTGGTCTATTTTTTCACATTTGACAGGTATGTCGCAACGTCTCTATTTCCCCCTTTGGCAAGTTCGCCGCAACGGGCGGATCCCACATCAACTTAGTTATTCTTTTCTACGTTATTCTGCGAGTTAACACGGCGCAACGTGCGTGTGTGGTTCAACGTTTTTATGTCTATTTTTTTCCATTTAACAAGTTTGTCGCAACACGTGGGTCCAAAATCGACATAGTTATTTTTTATATGTTATATGTTTCAGTATTATTTCTTCGCATTAACACGCCGCAACTTCAGTGTTGGTGGTCGCTACCAGCGTTGTGACATTGATGTTATTTGACAAAATTTTAGCCCCCGTCGCAACAAGGGGGTGCTTAATTCTAGTTTGTCCTAAAAATCAACACATTGCTCACTTTATTGAACTTAAACCCTCACCATTTTACTTTATATAGTTTTTCAACACTTTTAACGACGTCAGAGACAATCTCTTATACATAGACAACCCTGGGGTGGGCAAACATCCAGGGCCCAGTCTTCAATAATAAAAAATCTATATTTAAAAAGTAAAACCCATTTACTAACCAAAACCTAATTAATTTAACTTAAACCCAAAAAAATCTAACTAGTTTAAATTAAACCCGAATAATAAAGGTCCAGTATGTTTTACATTAACCCAACAATTAATTTTAAAACCAAATTAAAAATAAACGATCTTAAGACCACCCATAGTGGTAAAGGAATTGGGCGTTTTTTCCCCCAAACGCCCCACCACACCGCCCCCGGGGTGTTTTCTTTCAAAAAATGGGTTGGGCATTTCCTCAAACACGCCTCCTCAACTTTGTGATAGCCAATAAGAAATTCCCAACTCATTTATGATAATATTATTTGTTTTATTTTTTAAAATGATAATAATTGGGTACTCATTGCAAAGGGCATTATTGGACATTATATCACTACACCCTTTTTAACTTCAAGCCCCATAATGCCCTTTGCTGACTAGGACGCCACATGTCGGATAATGCCCGAGAAATAGGCTTGAACTTTAAAGCCCCGCTACACATGTTCTAAGGAAGTTTAAGAATTCTGAGGGACGGCCCTACTATTATAGTCTCATATTGTTATAGTTTTAAGAGTAAACTTCCGTTTTGCTCCTCTATGGTTTATCACTTTAATGGTTTTGCCCCAATCCTTTAAAAATAGCCAGTTTACTCCCTGATCTATGAAGCCCTTCATGATTTCACTTCCCGCCTCTAACTCCATCCAAATTGTTTATTAACTGAAAGGGTATTTTAGTAACTTAAGAGGGTATTTTAGTAAAACTATAAATAAAATATTATATTATTATATATAATAATAAACAAAAACAAAACAATATCTCTTCTCTCTCTACCCTCTCTGTAATCTTTCTTCTCTCTCTACCCTCTCTGCAATCTCTCTTCTCTCTCAACCCTACCCAGCCACCATCAGCCCCATCATCACCGCCGACAACCGCCCACCACCATCAGACACCACCTATCTTCTCTCTCTGTGGCGGAAGCTCCGGCGGTTGCACCGTCATAAACCGTATGAGAGAAGAAAGATTGAAAGCCCACTTAGAATTTGCAAAATAATCAAGGGTTTTTCTGTTCTTGATGGTTTTCTGAACCCACATTGTCTGATTTCTGCTAATTTTGGGGGTTTTGAAGAAAATGGTTTTCTGAACCCACATTCCAAGTCTTTAAACCTAAAAACCCAGATTTCTCATCAAATAATGGGTTAGATCAAGAAATTCAAAACACCCAGAACCCTAAACAACAAACCCTAGGTGTAAACAGAGGTAAAAACAGATAATAAAGAAAATCCACTTCAAGAAACACTAATCAGCCATGAAATAAAGAAAACCCGCTTCAAGAAACACTTGAAATTGAGAAAATCTAAAGCAGAAACTTGAGGGTTTTGCTCTAATCAAAGAAAAGGGACAAGGGAGTGAGGATTCGTCTAGACTATGATGAGCCTGAACCAACGCTGTCTCCCGGACCTCCCATCCCACCTTTTACATCTAGGAATGAGGCTGGTCCCAGTAATCCTCCAAAGCCTAATCCATATCTGTCTGCAATGGCAAATCCTACAACACGTCATCTCTTTTCATCTCAACCAGCTACAAGTGGTGCTCCTCTAGGCCATGAGCTGACCCTAGATCAGCTCCTACAATCCCCAGTAACAAGCCTCCCAGCTTCTACAACAACTTCGTGGGAACAAGCCCTATCCGTGCTCCCCTTGGCACGAAGTGCTGTTATGAGCACCCCCTTTGGAGTTAGCTGTTCAGTTGCACCCGGAAGCCTTCAAGGCTTCAACCCCATGGCCCAGATGATGGCCCAGATGATGGCCAGCTTCCCGTGGCAGCACTTTATTAATCAAGTGCTGGCCACTCAGGGAAACAACAACAATGGCAATAACGTGGGTGCAGGGGTTGAAGAAGATTTGGCCAAACCTTATAAGCCGAGTAACCTCTCATGCTTTTCACAGCAAATAGCCGATTATGATTTTCAAACGAAGATCAAGATGCCGTCCCACATCAGAACATACGATGGGACTGAAGATCAATAGGACCATCTTCAGATCTTCACTGGTGCAGCAAGGATTGAGAAGTGGTCAAATGCTGAATGTTGCCTAATGTTCATGCAAACTCTTGTCGGATCAGCCAGGATTTGGTTCAATGATTTACCTGCTCGAAGCATTCGAAGCTTCGACGACCTCAGCAAGGGTTTTCTGGCCAACTTCTCCCAACAAAGGCGATATGTCAAGGATGCAACTGTGATCTTTCAGATAAAACAACGTGACGATGAAAGTCTTCGTGAGTTTATTAAACGATACAAGAAGGAAGGTCTCACATATGTAGGGGCAGATGAGAAAATGAGGGTAGCCGGTTTCATGAATGTTATCACCTCAAAATATCTCACAAGAGATTTCAACAAATCCCTGCCCAAGACCTTGGAAGAAGCTCTCGAAAGGGTAGAAGCCCATATCCGGGGAGAGGAGGCAGTAGATATTAAAGAGCAAAAGAAAAGAGGGTCCAGTTGGCGAAGCAACAGCCCAGCCAGAAAAAGAGGGAACTTTAACTCTTATGACAGACGTCAAAAGGGTTCAGACCATCGAAGGCCTGAAAGTCGGAACCCTCCAACCAGGGAGAAAGGCATGAGTTTCACACCCCTCACAAAGACTCCTCAAGAAATCCTTGCAACGGAAGAAGTCAAGCAGAACTTTAGGCCTCCTAGACCTCTCCCCAAGAGCAGGAAGAATGAAAACTCCACACAATATTGTGAATTTCATGAAGAAAAGGGACACCATACCAATGATTGCTTCCAACTTAAAAAGAGAATTGAAGAGGCCGTCAAGTCCGGGGAACTTGCTCACTTGGTAAAGGGAGTAAGGGACAAAATGGCTGAAAGAAAAGGCAAGGAAGTCAATATGGTGAATTTCGATGGAAGGGTTCCACACAAGAGACAGCGGTTGGAAGCTTGGGAGCTTCAGTGTGTTTGCTTCCCCCCAACAGAAAGAGACCCTCTTTCAAGCCCTCTTGTGGTTGAGGCTATTGTGGGAAAATTACAGACAAGTAAAGCTTACATAGACACTGGTGCTGCCACTGAAATCATGTTTGAGAAGTTCTTCAACCGTCTGAGCAATGAAGAGCGCTCAAGGCTTCAACCCTCCGGAACCTCCATAAAAGGTATCGCTGATATACCCCTCAAGCCTTTAGGGCAACTGACACTTGACGTTCGTTTCAGTGAAGGACAGAAAGAAAGAATCCAACCACTCACCTTTGTAGTTATCAATATTCCCTCAAATTATGACGTGATCATCGGGAGGCCAGGACAGTGTGCGTTTTACATGGCTGTATCTATTGGCCATGGCACTGTCAAGTTTCCCACCGAAAGGGGAATAGCAACCCTTCAACCTTCCTAGGAAGCCTACATGGTTGAAGGTGAGCGCTCCAAAAGTGAAGAAGACAGGCAAAGGCTTACTATAAACCCTAAGTACCCCGAGCAAAAGATAAGGGTCAATCCTAGCCTTTCACAAGAAACTCTGTCATACCTTGAGAAGCTGTTGAAACATTACAGTGATCTCTTCGCTTGGTGCCCGGAAGACATGACAGGCATCCCTCGAAGCATTGCTGAGCACGAGTTGAAAATACCATCTCACGTCAGGCCTGTGGTCCAAAAGAAACGAAGTCTAGCACCCGAAAGAAGCTTGGCTGCATGCCAAGAGGTTGAAAAGCTTGTGTCAGCTGGCATTCTCCGCGAAGTCAAATATCAATCTTGGGTTGCAAACCCGGTGATGGTCCGAAAGCCAGACAACTCATGGAGAATGTGCATAGACTTCAAGGACCTTAATAAGGCTTGTCCCAAAGACTGCTACCCGTTACCTGAAATTGATCTCAAGGTGGACTCCCTCACCGGTTACCCGTTCAAGTGCTTTCTCGATGCATACAAAGGTTACCACCAAAAAACAGCCTTTCACACGGACAAAGGGATCTTTTGTTATCAAAAGATGCCTTTTGGCCTCAAAAACGCCGGAGCGACCTACCAACGACTCGTTGACAAGGCCTTCTCAAGTCAAATCGGTCGGAACATGGAAGCATATGTCGACGACTTGGTGATTAAAAGCAAAACGGAATATCAAATGCTCGATGACATCCAAGAAACCTTCAAAAACCTAAGGAATGTCAACATGAAGCTCAACCCCGAAAAGTGTTCCTTTGGGTTTGAGGAAGGTAAATTCCTTGGGCATATTATGGGGAAACAAAACATTAAAGCCAATCCGAGCAAGGTGAAAGCTGTTCTAGAAACCAAACCGCCAAGAAGCAAGAAAGAGGTTGAAAGCTTAAACGGGAAGCTTGCAGCCTTGAAGCGTTTTACCTCCAAGTTGGTTGAAAGGTCTTTACCCTTTTTCAAAACGCTCAAAGGCTGCTCCGATAAGAAGGACTTCAAATGGACCGAGGAAGCTGAAGAAGCCTTCAACCAGATGAAACAACATCTAGCTTCCTTACCAGACATCGCAGCCCCCAAAACGGGAGAATTAATCTCAATCTATCTTTCAGTTGCTGAAGAGGCCATAAGTGCAGTCCTCACCATCGAACGAGACAAGGTTCAGGTACCTGTTTATTTCTTCAGCAAAACCCTAAAATTGGCTGAAACCAAATATCCTCCCCTTGAAAAACTTGCCCTAGCCCTAGTTCAAACAGCTAGAAGGCTTCGAAGGTGTTTCCAAGCACACCCTATACAAGTGGTCACCGACCAACCTATTAGGAGTGTGCTTGAAAAACCAGAAAACTCGGGACGATTAGCCAAATGGGCCATAGAACTAGGTGAGCATAACATCACCTATGTCCCAAGAAAAGCTATCAAGGCCCAAGTCTTGGCCGATTTCATTGTAGAAATTCCAAAGCAAACAGTCACTGAAGTGAACACTGCAACCACTGAACCCTCTGACCTTGAAGCCTGGAAGCTTTTCACCGACGGGGCTTCAAGCGTTGAAGGGTCAGGGGCTGGACTCATTTTGATCAACCCAGAAGGGTTGGAATTCACGTATGCTCTCCGTTTTGATTTTCAGACCACCAATAACGAGGCTGAATACGAGGCACTGATCGCCGGTTTAAGGCTGGCCAAAGAAATGAAGGTACAGAAGCTTGAAGTGTTCACAGACTCATTACTGGTCTCAAGCCAAGTAAACGATAGCTATGTTGCCAAAGAGCCCAACATGAAAAGATACAAAGAAAAATCCAAGGAGCTAACGAATACCTTCCAAACATGCCACATCAAGCAAATTCCCAGGTCCCAAAACAAAAAGGCTGATGCCTTAAGTAAGCTGGCATCTCTCACTTTTGCCCGCCTCACCAAGAAGGTGTTGGTAGAAGTGTTGAAGGCTCCATCGATCGATGAATTGGAAGTTCAAGACGTAGTCACCGAGGAAGATCCAAACTGGATGACTCCCATCAAAAAGTTCCTAAAAAATGGTGAACTACCCAATGATCAAGTAGAAGCTGAAAGGGTTAAAATCAAGGCAAGGCAGTACGTACTACAAGGAGAAACCCTTTACAAAAAGGGTTACCTTGCCCCCTTGCTAAGATGTGTTGGTCTTGAGCAAAGTCAATATTTGATCTAAGAGATTCACGAAGGCATATGCGGAGCTCATTTTGGAGCTAGGTCGGTGGTTGCAAAACTCATGAACCTTGGGTATTTCTGGCCCTCAATGCATCGTGATACCGCTGAGCAATTAAGGAAATGTGATGCTTGCCAGATCCATGCACTGATCCCAAAAAGTCCCAAGCATGACCTTGTCCCAATAACCTCGGCATGGCCATTCCATAAATGGGGAATGGACATTGTTGGTCCATTTCCCCCAAGCAAAGGAGGAGTAAAATTCTTGCTGGTGGCAATAGATTATTTAACCAAGTGGCATGAGGTTAAACCACTTGCAAAGATCACAGGCAAACAGGTAATCGACTTTGTTTGGGAGAACATTATTTGCCGTTATGGATTGCCGGGAGTACTTGTCACTGATAATGGGAAGCAATTTGCTGAGAAGCCTTTCAGCATTTGGTGTAAAGAGTACAGGATCAATCAGGTCTTCAGCTCAGTGGCTTACCCGCAATCAAATGGTCAGGTTGAAAGGACAAACCGAAGCATAGTGGAAGGTATCAAAACAAGATTGGGAAGGTACGAAAGCAACTGGCTCGATGAATTGCCTAGTGTTCTATGGGCCATAAGAACAACCAAAAAAACAAGCCATAAGAGAACACCCTATAGCTTGGTATTTGGATCCGAGGCTGTGATCCCAGCCGAGGTAGGAGTTGTAACACAACGAATTGTCAACATGGATCCCGAAACAAACCAAAAAGAGACCATGTTGAACTTACAACTCCTAGAAGAAGCACGAGACCAAGCCGCAATTCAAGAAGCCAAGTACAAGCAACGAATGGAAGCCTACTGCAACAAGAAAGTCAAGAACGAACGTTTTAAGCCAGGAGACCTGGTCCTAAGAAACAATGAAGCTAGCAAAAAGGAAAATCAAGGAAAGCTTGGCCCAAAATGGGAAGGCCCATACACCATCCTTGAAGCACATAAGGGTGGATCTTACAAGCTAGCAGACTCAGAAGGTAAAAGGCTTCCAAGGCATTGGAATGGAAAGACCTTGAAAAGGTTCCATGTCTAAACAGGAAAAATTGGTTTATATCTCACAAGTTGTACTTCGAGAATGACACTACGAAAACCTTTTGTAAGAACAAGTATCTGTTGAATGAATGAAGTTGTTTTATCAAACTTGTCTTTCTATTCTAAGATCAGGTTGAGAACCTAGCAAAAAACTCCATGGCATGGGCCATGTAAGGGGATGAGCTCCCAGGCCACATCGCTCAATAGGTTCAAGGGTTGAATGAACCTATATAAGGGGTGAGTTCCTAAATCAATACAACTCCATGAGACTCATTAATTAAAAATAAAATTATCTCATAGACAGGTTTGAACAGCCTACACCAAATGTTCCTTAAGCCTTAGAAAAATAATCAACAAACAGGCTTACGAAATCAAACAAAAACAAGAAAACAAATAGGATAGCTGCTATGCCTTCTTGTTAAAAATACCAAGGCTAAGTGACTGCAGCACTGAACCCTTTAAGGTATAAAAAACATAAAGGCAACACAAACTCGACAAAGACAAAGTTACGAGAAGAAAAAAATGATGCAACTTAAACGAAAAAATTATAAAGACACAAACCAAGTCAAGCCAAAATACTAAGAAGCCTTCAAGGCTTCAAGCCTCCGAAGTGACAACTTGAAACCTCAATGGATTCAACATACCTACGATGGCCAAAAAGCTTAAAGGGTTGAAGCCAACCAAGTTGCCCTAACGAAATAGGCACAAGTATAAAAACACAACACAAAGAAAATAGTTAAACATAATATCATATCAAAGAAAGCCCTGAAAGACTTTCAAGCACAAGTTAAAACAAGTCCTGGTGACTTGCAAGTTAAGATATTGTTCAAACGGCCACGCAGGCCTAAAACACAACCAACAGGAACCTTAAGGGTCCCTGGAAACCTAATATTGTTTAAGGTTAACATCACAAACCACAAATTGTTTTAAAAGTGCTAAGAAAGCTACGAATTTCATGCATCAGTAGAAGGCTTAGAGGCCCCAGAGCTGTTACCTTTGGCCTTCTTAGTCTTCTTAACCTTCATAGCCTTTGGGCCCTGATCATCAACAGCTGAACCCTCCAAGCTGGCATCCTTAGGTGCATCAGGTTCTCCAGGAAAGGTATCTTCATTGTCTCCCGAGTAGGAACGTTTCCTTGAAAGGGAACTAAGTATTTCAACACATACCTTTTCATTCAAACCATCCGGCTTCAGTTCCTGCAAGACGGAGAGAGGCTTACCATAACAAGAAGCAACCTGACTCACATACGGGTACGATAACCTCTCCATTTGCTCAACAGAACTCTTGAAGATGTCGGAAGCCTCGGGACGGTACCAGGGAGATTTTTCCAAAGGATGGCCAGACTCGTGAAGCTTATAACCCGCAATAAGACCTTGATGTTTTCCCAGATTGAGCAGTTTAGTGTAAACCTCGCCAAGAGCGGAGTTAAACTCTTTAGAATGCAGAAGATAGGTAACAACCTGATGAAAACTCTGCTCAATGAGCCATTGGTTATCCCAAGTGGCCTGAGCAACCAAAGTCTTCAAACCATCTTTCTCCTCATCAAAAGCCTTTTGTTGAACAGCCAAGGCCTCTCTATCAGATTTTAGCTTCAATCGGTCAGCTTCAAAGCTCTTTTTGAGATCACCCATCTCAATCTCGTGCCTCTTTGTTAACTCGCTCACTTTCTTGGCCCAAGCCAGCTCTTTCTCAGAGAAGCTATCAATCTCCTTCTTCATTGCAGCAATTGAAGCTTTCATTTTTTCTTTTTTCTTGGAAGCTTCCTCATATTCCTGCATCCCTTTAGCAAAACGAGTGACACCTTCAGCCAAAAAGGTAGAAAGGTTGCAGGAACTGAGCATCATCCTAGAAATAAGATGATCAGCCTCCATCTCAGATATGGCGCTTCGAACACCGGGAAGAGCAAAATGAGCTAAGGCCTCAGCACAAACAGCCGGATCTTTAAAATTATCACCAACCTTAACCCCCCAGTTAGGCACATAAACGCCATGACCCTCTGAACCTTCGAAGCTCTCAACGCTTTTGGCTGACGAACCTTGAATAACAGGAGTGGTACCTTTCTTAATCAATTTCTTCTTCTTGCTTGAAACAATCAACTCCTTCTCCTTACCCTTGCCAACATCCATAGCTTGATCCGCTGAGGCCTCAATATCATCACTAACGTCGATAGGCTCCGAACTAGAAGGCTGATCAACACCTTTCAGATGGCGTTGGAAACGACGAGTGGAACCCTTGGAAGCAGTAGCCTTGGTAAAGCCTTTAACATTCGGAACATTCACGTACCCAGAACCCTCAAACCTATAATCAGAACCCCTAACAACCGCATTCTCGCCAGGAGTAGCAGCAACATCATCAAAGGCAACGTCAGAGGTATCATCGCTTTTGATAAAATCAAGAGCAGACATAACTGCAACACAAATGTAAAAGCACATAAGCAAACAAAGAAAAAGGAACAAAAGAGCAAGAAAAGAATAAATGCATACCCTTCCCATCTCTAATAAGCACCGGATCCCGGTTGGCCTTTTCCCACACTTTACTTATACCCAACAACACCAACAAATGCTCAGGGAAGGGACGAAGCCTCGAAGGGCACTCCCTGAGAGTTTCTAAAAAACGAGTGTTTATGTCAGAAGCAGAAGGCTCCGGTTCGTTCAGAACGGCATCCGGGTGTCTCCAAACAAGTTTGAAAGGAACAATCTCCTCCGACACCCAGAAAAACCGGTCCTTCCAAACCCCAAGTGTAGAACCATGGACGAAATTAAACAAGTATCAACTTGAGTGGTCTCAAAGGTGAACCAATCACCATTCTTAGCAAGCCGGAAGAAGCGACGGAAAGACAACAGAGATGGGTCATACCCGGAGGCCCGACACAAAATTTCAAAATGTAAAACCCTAGCCATGCCAAGGGGGTGAATCTGACCAAAAGACACTCGGTAATATTCCAAAATATTCAAAACAAAGTTTGAAAACGGGTAACGAAGATTGGAGAACTCAAAATGACGACAATATAAGGCAATCATACCAGAAGGACATTCATTGATAGATTTATCACAGGCCGGTGCAACCGGTCTATACTTCATCCCGATACCCCATTCCATACAAAACAATTCGACTTCCTCTTGAGTCAGTCAAGAAAATGATTTTGCCATATCCTTACGAGCACCCATGATATGAACAATTAACAAGAAAATAAGCAAAGCGGAACTGACCTGATATGAAAAAGTGGGAAAACTTGAGAGAAAAGGAGCAAGTAATGATCTTCTAATAAAAGATATGTAAATAAATGAGATGAAGGATAATTATTAAGAGGCAGAATTAATAACCGCTGCCTGACAAACTGCCACAAGTCTTGTCAACCGTCTTGTCAAATTTCAAAATTCAAAAACCCCCAACCGTTTCCAACCTTCGAAGCCTTTGGGCAGTAAAATACACGTATAAAAGTCTTACGTCTTTGAGCTCATTTCCCAAAAACCTCTGACGACGGGGGTAGCCCAAGATCAAATATAAATGACTTAATTATGAAAATGCTCATAAGGCAAAATGGTTCAAAGGTTAAAAACCTGGGGAAATGGAACAAAGTAACACGGAACAGTAAGTAGTCATGTCTCTGGATTACTTCACCAACTCGCCAGCCGCAAAAGCAATGCAGGTCCACAGAGCACACTCTATTATCCAGGGGGCAAAAGGCTTCAACCCCCGAAAGGGTAAGCCCCTCACTGCAAGCAAGGTCACTAGTCAAACGCATTCCTCTTTGGGAGGTGTCTTCTCCTATATATTTGACACTTCATTTACTGAGTGGGGGACATTCCTGGCCAGCCCTGATTCTCGAGATCTCTGGTCATTCACTTCAAGTACTTGCTTCAAGCGAGTTACTTCCTTTCACATCCTACACACACATTCTATTTGCTCCTTCATCCGAATCTGAACACATCTCAGATCTCAGAGGAGGATCCTTAGAAAGCAATAAAAATAAACTAGTGAACCTCCTTCCACGTCTTGCAAACGTGGGGGGACCCCACGACCTGCGTTAGGCAAAGTTGAACCCTTCAACCCTTTTGCCTAACCAGCCCAGCTACTATCCTTGTTGAACCCTTCAACCCTTTTGACTAACCAGCCCAGCTACTATCCTTGGTCTGATATTTGTTGCATCAACATATATATATATGACATAATAAATAATTAATTAAACTTTTATTTTTTAATATTAAAATAAATACTTAAATGCTTATGTATAAAATTACTAAAATACTCTTCTAGTTACAAGTAAATTTACTGAAATACCCCTACTTTTAACTGATCATTTTAACTGTGTTAGAGCCGGGGAGCAAACTGACGAAAAAATTAAAACATCAAGGAGGAAAATGACTACTTTTAAAGGATTTGGGCAAAACCATTAAAACGATCAAACCATAGGAAGCAAAATGGAAGTTTACTCTAGTTTTAATCTAGCCAATTCATATAACAACTTTGTTTAAACACCCTCTTAACCGCCTAAAAATCTACTTTCTTTCAAATAAGCGTGTGACTTTGAAACTCCTATGTTCACATATTGAATAGTGAAGATAGGAAGATTAGAGGAAGTTGTAACTCATTTGAAATCTTGTTGACGTGACGAAATATAAGGATCAGCTAAGCAGCCATGTATGTCCTTGTGGAACTTCAAGTGAGGTATCACCTCATTTGTGAAATATAAAGTCAAATAAATTCTAGAAATAGAATTTTGTATTCAATTTTATTTAAGTTCATTTAAAATTATTATGAGCTGTTATTTGTTGTCAAAATCTATGTATCGTTAATAGGAACCTTCCTTTGTTTGCATCACAAAATTGGTACTTCGAACTTTAGGGTATGGTGGGTTTTCCAAATTTAGAGAATTTATATATAATTCTACAAAATTTCTTTAACTTATCTATACATATAATAAAAGAAATCAGATTGAAATTTAATTTGTAATTTATTTTTGTTTGTTTTGCAAAGGGCTATTGGATTTTAATACCTCAAACTATGAAGAATTGGCCGCTGCCACCCCCAACTAACACTTTGATCTGTGACACCTCAAACTTTTAATTTTGTTTGTCATTTCACCACTCATTTAAAAAATGACTAACTGAGTTAGTCTTCCATCCTAGCTGGCATCCTACGTGGACTATTTTTGACGATGTGGCACATTCATGGGTATAAAACCCATGTTCTGCTTCGATTAACCCTGCATAAACAATTGGGTTTCAATGGAAACCCTAATTTTCTCATACGGTGCATGAATCGACCATATCGAAAACCTAATTCACTATCAAGAAACATTCTTTCAACGTATTGGCTGATCGACATGTCTACCTCTTCCAACTCTTCATGTAATACGAACCGAATCCCTAAAATATTCAAGGTGGACATGGATGGGAAGTTGTATTGTCATCACGAGATCAAAGTTGTTCTTCGCGTAGCGAGGAGGAGAAGTGTTCGATGTGGTGCTGAATTTTACGGTTGCTCACAATGGCCGGTAAGTCCTGTGTATCAATGTATATCGAATTTAACTTGTTTTTGAACTGACGACATGATGTTGGTTTGTAGCGAGACGACTGCAAGTTCTTTATGAGGAAAAAAGATTTCGACAAATTATTCGAAGTTCATTCAACTTGCAGCTCAAGTGCAGTTACAAGAAGTGATGCGATGACCGGCAATGAATATAAGAATGAGAATTTGCAATTGCGGAACAACTTGCTATCTCAAGAGAACAATATGTTGAAACGGCAAATTTGTGCGAAAGAATCCATGTTGAAGCAGCAGTTTGTCTTTAGTTTGTTTGTTATCATTGGCATGTTGTTTTACATAGTGTATCGAATTTAACTTGTTTTTTATTGTACGTTCTTTGAACACATGAATGAATGTAGTCTTTATTATATCGAATGTAATGATAAATGTGTGCAGACCTGTTTACCATATGTGCAGACCAAAACAACTAAACAACTACCATATGTGCAGACCAAAACAACTAAACAAGTGCAGACCCAACTTACCATGTGTGCATACCTGTTTACCATATATGCAGACCCAACTAACCATCTAACCATATAACTAAGTAATACTGAACATATAATGATGAACATACATGTACCCCTGTAACCTTATGCTATCCACAGACCCAACTGACCCTTGTGACCTTGTTAATATGCAGACACCATACATCATACCATACAATATGCAGACACCATACATGCATACCAGCTGCATATGCAGAATGACCATTCTACCCCTGCTATGAAATATTAACTGCAGAATGACCAAAATACCCCTGCTATGAAATATTATAAGCAGAATGACAATAATACCCCTGATACTAAAATAATAAAAAACACAGTCATTACACAAATTACTTAAGTTTACATAGTCATTACACAACCAACAAAAGATTCAGCAGTCATAAGTTTACATAAGATTAACCATTCATAATTCATGTTCAAAACAGATTAACTAACTGCAGTCTTCTCCATTCCCTTTCCCGGTTGGCCTCCCTCTTTTAGTCGGCCTTCCCCTTTTAGTTGGCCTTCCCCTTTTACTTGGTTTTTTTTCCTTCCGATTTCTGCCGCATTTTGAGAATCTGTTAATAGTAAACAAATTTAGGAAACATTAATATAAACAATAAACCAACTGAATCTATTAAGTTCACCTTTAACATTGCATTTTCTCTTATTGTGACCTCTTGCTCCACAAATCCCACATGTGATTACGACCCCATGCTTAGTCAGTTTGCCTGGTTTCTTGGGATCCTCATGAGGGTCCCTCTTTCTGTTTTTCTTAAGCCTACCAGGTGCCTTTTTGATTGGAGGTGGATCCAATGGATAATCAACCTTGGGCCAAAACTTTTCACTAGGCAATGGTGGGATTGAGAAGTCATAAGTTCTCATGTATGTCTCTTTAAGGTAACATGGGTCAACGTAATCCTCAGCATTCTTATGCAAAAATCCAGCCACATCATACACATGCTTACAAGGATACCCCCTTAATTGCCACTTCCTATATGTGCAGGTCTTATTTTCCAAGTCAACTGTAACATCATCAACATCTCTAACTTGAAAAACCTGATAAGATGATGGGTATACGTCACACCTAAATGCTGCATCTTTTGAGAAATCAAGTTTCTCCTGGATATTAGGGCAAATGAGCACATCTTTGGCTTCCATTTCAGTTCTTTTCATCATTAACCTACTCATGATTTGAACCCTAATGTCCTTGACGGGTGGTCCATAGGACAACCCTTAAGTGTGATAAAAGACGAGTTAATCCCTTAGTTAATCATGTAATTGTCTTGAGTTAGATGACTGCAGTTGCTTATGTTTCAGGTGCGTTTGGAGCTTAAAATGTGGGAAAACGCTGCTTCGGAAGGAATGGAGTTGATCGGGTCACACGAGGATGGAAAGAAGAAACAAAACAGGAAACCCAGGGGCCCACCTTAAATTACGGTGGCTACCGTAATTTACGGTAGCCCCTGAAATCTCCCAGAATTCCACCATAAGGCAGTCTATTCCTGGCGTAGCAATATGAAGGCTACCGTAATTTACGGTAGGTACTGTAAATTATGGTAGAGTCAGCGTGAAAAACATAACTGCCCCATATTAAACCGTTTTCAAGTGTCTTTTGAGGTCATTCATGATTGGAGACGTTTTTCTGGTGTTCTTGGGCGAAAATTAGCTTTGGCAAGTGATTGGGAACATTTCTAAACAATTCGGTTTGTATTTTGATGCTTATGAACATTGATTTTGTTGGAATAATGATTCACCAAGCCATGTCAGGCTAGACTTTCAGTGATCATCTTAGGTGAAGGTTTCTACTATGACTTTTGTGTGTTTCCTTTTATTTCTAGAATAATAAACTTGGTGTGTTTGCTATGCTTATCATGGTGTATGAATGCTTGATTGTAACTTGTTAACTGATGTTTTGATTCTAGTCTAAATCGTACGTTCTTGGTGTCGTTGACAATCGAGATATCACGGGAAGTGTTAGGGTTGGATATTGATTAATTGATCATCGGGTAACAACCTCGCGTTAATATAATCCGAGTACTTTGTTCCCTTTTATCACAACAAGTGTTTATGCATGAGTTATGTCTATGTAACTCTTTCTAGTTGGACTTATGCACAGTTGTTAATGGAAACCGGAACCTAAGATGGTCATTTTCTCATAATCTGATTAACAACCAATTTTTATTTGCAATTTAGTTAGTAATTTAGTTATTAAAACCAAACATCTAAACTCTTGAATTTTAATTTCTGCCAATTAGGTTAATTGTAGTTAATTCACAAAGCTATAGAATCAATACACTTTCCACAAACTCCCTGTGTTCGATACCCATTTGCTGCTATCTACTAGTTGTAATTTGGATTAAATTTGCGTGTGACTACGACAACACGTCAAATTTTGGCGCCGTTTCCGGGGAGTAGTGTGCAACGTGTGTTAATTTAGTAGTTTTGTTTTGTTATTTTCGGGTTTATGCTGGTTATGTTTAGTGTGCAGGTACTTCAAGTGTATGCATACTAGGGGCTCTCACAAGTCATCACCGCTATCGTTTGATCCGGAAATTGAAAGAACTTTGCATCAAAACAGAGTTTTGTTAAGAGAAAACAAGATCCTTAGTTCACCCACTTCACCCATTACACCGAGAAACATCATGCAAGAAACCCAAGTACCACCCACTACGGGTCAAACGACCTCATTATTCATTCCTACATCCACACAACCTTCACCAAATACCACCATGCCTAATTCCACTACCAATCCTACTCCACCACATGACGTTACACCAACCAACATTGCATCACCCATCACTACCCAAGTTGAACCTACTCTTACTTATAACCCCTCTACCACAATTCCACCACTTTCACATTTTTTCCCAACTACGGGTCAATCATCTTCTACCCACCCACTACCACAAAGCTCAACCGTCATTCATACTAAATCTACATACCAACCACCGAACCAACCGGGTTTTCAGTATTCATCCTTTCCGTTTGGGCAATCCTCGGGTATTCAAGGGGATGGATATGATGATGGTTATGCAGAAGATTTTAGAGGGTATGAAGAAGAAGGATTTTATTATGGGGGGTGATGGAGGCTATTTGGGACCTCAAGGAGGAGCGGGTCAACAAAGTCAACCGCTACAACAAATTCAAGACATGGGTAGATTACCGGTTGGGATACAACATATTCGACCACAAGGGCCACAATTGCAACGTCCTACGCCTCTACATCAAGTGCGTCCACAAAATACACAACCTCAATTCCAAAGGCCTATTCAACAACCGCCAATGCAACAATACCAATTTCAGCCACCATTTGCACCTCAAGGGCCTATGCAAGGGCAAATGGGTCAACCATGAGCACCATTGGGTGCCCCTCGAAGACATCACCGGGAGGTAGTACGGGGAATCGAAGCTCATTTCCGACCCATTATCACTAACAATCCTTCCCCGGTAGTCATTCCTCATCATGGGGATGGAAGGACTTTTGAGGTTAGAACAACCGCTCTCCAAAGTTTGCCAAAGTTCAAGGGGTTAGCAACGGAAGAACCTTATTTTCATTTGGAGACATATGACTCCATATGCAACACTATTGGAGGTCAAGGGTTCTCTTCGGATGATGTCAAGTTGGTCCTTTTCCAATTCTCGTTGGAAGATAAAGCAAAACGTTGGTTTCACACTTTACCCTCCACGTCGATTTTTACATGGGCCGACATGCAACAGATTTTCTTGGACGAATTTTACACTTCTTAAAAGACTAATGATGCAAGGAGAGGTTTGAGAAGCTTCCAACAACAATCGGGGGAAATGTTTCATGAGGCTTTTGAAAGGTTCAACATGATGCTAAGGAATTGCCCTCATCATGGTATCCAACTCTGGGAGTTGTTGAACGCGTTTCACGAAGGGTTGAGTTTGGAGGATGCTCGTGACTTGATGTCAATCACTAACGGTACATTCAGTACAAACTTTGAACATGATGATTGGGCATTTTTAGAACAAATGGCGGTTACGTCAAAAAGGAAGGCTCAATCCTCAAGACGGGCAAGACATGTGATAGCAAGGCCACAAGTGCATGGAGTAGAGAGTGGAGGTGTTCAAACCACAAATCAAGTGTACAACGTGTGCACTAATTGCAATGAAATAGGCCACACGGCCGAAGTTTGTTTAGGAGTGGTTGAAGATCAAGTGGAAGAAGTGAACGCTGTTCAAGGGGGTGGTCGAAACTTTAACATGAATTCGAACACATACCACCCCGGGTTACGAAATCATCCTAACTTCCGTTACGGGAACCCGGCGAACCAAGCTAACCCAAATTTTCAAGGAGCTCAAGGTAATTTTGCACCTCGCCAACAATTTACTCAAGGCAACTATCGGGGTGGAAATAATTATGGCTACCAAGGGCAATTTCAACAAATGAGTCAAAGCGGTTCGGGTCAAACTTCATCAAGCGGGAATGAGGTTATGGATATGCTTCGGGCAATGCAACAAGACATGCAAAAACGGAATCAACTTGATGAAGTCCGGATGCAAAAAGATGAAGTTCGCGACAAAAGCATTCAAACACTAACAACCCAAATGGGTCAATTAGCAACCGACGTGGCGGAGTTGAAGAAAAGCAAGGGGCAACTTCCTAGCGACACTAAGGTAAATCCTCCCCATCGCTCGTCACGAGGTAATAATGTTAATATTAATCATATTAGTGTGTTAAGAAGTGGCAAAGAATTTAAAGCCAATTTGTCACCGGGTTTGGTTGAAGGGGTGGTTGAGGATGTAATGGGTAATGAAAGTGAAGACGACGAAGTGTCACCGGTTGTGTCTAAAGAATCAAATGTTAAAAAACCGGGGTTCGGTGAAAATGAAAAAGATAAAAAAGATGAAGGGGAGCCGAGTCAAGTCCCGTTTCCATCGGCTCTACTTGACCCAGGTAAGAAAATTTTTATTTCATCAAGGGGTCCACAAAAAGAGGAGTTGTGGGACATTTTCAAACAAGTTAAAGTTAACCTTCCATTACTTGATGCAACAAAACAAGTACCCGCCTATGCTAAATTTTTAAAAGAATTATGCACACAAAAAAGGCAACAAAAGAAGAAAATGCCTAAGCGGGTCGATTTAACCGGGCAAGTGAGTGCAGTATTGAATGGGGAGCTTCCTCCTAAGCTCCAAGATTCGGGTACGCCATTAATAAATATCCAAGTTGGTAATTTTCAAATGTCAAAGGCGTTACTAGATCTTGGAGCCGGAGTGAGCATTTTACCGGGGGGCTTATATGACCAATACGATTTTGGTCCATTAGCAAGCGTAGAGACAACGATTGTGTTAGCCGATTTGTCTCATAAGCTACCTCGGGGGATGGTTCAAGATGTAATAGTGAAAATTGATGAGTTTTACTACCTGGTTGACTTTTTAGTCTTAGACTACTCATCTGTGGACCCGAAATAACAACAAAATGTTATTTTGGGTCGGCCATTTTTTAGCACCGCGAATGCTGTGATTGATTGTAGATTTGGTACAGTCGATATGACTTCTGGAAATCGAAAAATGAGGTTGAATGTTTTTACTAACAATTCTAATTCTAATGGTGTTGATGAGTGTTTCATGGCAGATTTAGTCGACGGATGCAACCCGCATGAGTATGAGGAGGATAGTATAGATATGTGTGTTTGTGATTTTTCTGAACAGGTACATGCTTGTGCATTACGGGTTGAAGAGGAGAAACAAGATGCTATGGCATTGAAGGAGGGTCGACCTCCATGGACCCACCAATTTGAAAGCTTGCCGGTGGAATCAATTCAGGTACTAAACCATCATTGGAAGAACCACCAAGGTTGGAGCTCAAAGACTTACCAAGCCATTTGCAGTACACATTTTTAGGGGATAATGACACTCTACCGGTCATTATTGCCTCTAATTTAGAGATGGCACAAGAACAAGCTCTATTGGAAGTCTTGAAAGCGAACAAAGGAGCTATAGGATGGACGATTGCCGACTTAAAAGGAATTAGTCCATCAATCGTCATGCACAAAATCATTACCACCTAAGAAGCAAAACCAACAAGGGAAGCACAACGAAGATTGAATCCGAACCTAAGGGAAGTGGTAAAGAAAGAGGTAATTAAGTGGTTAGACGCGGGAATTATCTATCCTATTTGGGATAGTGCTTGGGTAAGTCCTGCCCAATGCTTAAGAAGGCCGGCATTCAAGTAATCAAAGACGAAAATGGTGAACAAATAGCCACCCGATGGTCACCGGGTGGCGTGTGTGTATTGATTACCGCAAATTGAATGCCGCCACTTCTAAGGACCATTTCCAGCTAGCTTTTATTGACCAAATCATTGAAAAATTATCGGGTCAAAAATATTACTGCTTTTTGGACGGGTATTGGGGTTACAATCAAATTGCAATACACCCGGATGACCAACACAAGACCACCTTCACTTGTCTATATGGCACTTTTGCCTTTAGGCGAATGCCATTTGGCTTGTGCAATGCACCGGCAACTTTCCAACGATGTATGATGAGTATCTTCTCGGACATGGTTGGAGAGTCGCTTGAAGTTTTTATTAATGACTTTTCAATTTTTGGCACTAGCTTTGTATCTTGTCTCAACGAGTTACAAAAAGTTTAAAAAAGATGTGTTGAGAAAAATTAGGTGCTTAGTTGGGAGAAAAGTCATTTCATGGTGCAAGAGGGTATTGTGTTAGGCCACGTGATTTCGGAGAGGGGTATGGAGGTGGATAAGGCAAAAATACGAGTAATATCATCTTTGCGTCCACCGAAAAATGTGAAAGGCGTAAGGTCATTTTTGGGACACGCGGGATTTTATAGACGTTTCATTAAAGGTTTTAGTGTAATTACAAAATCTTTGTGCAATTTGTTGTTGAAAGATGTCCTTTTTGATTTTACTAACGAATGTTTGCAAGCATTTAATGTTTTGAAGGAACACTTGGTAAAAGCTCCCATCTTGCAACCGCCGGATTGGTCAAAGCCATTTGAAATCATGTGTGACGCAAGCGACACTACAATTGGTGCATTTTTGGGTCAAAGAATTAATAAAAAGCCGGTGGTGATTTACTATGCAAGCAAGACGTTGTCCGAACCGCAACTGAATTACACCACAACTGAAAAGGAGTTATTAGCGGTGGTGTATGCTTTGGATAAATTTCGTTCTTACATTTGGGGAAGCAAAGTGGTTGTGTACTCAGATCATAGTGCGGTCCGGTATTTGATGGAGAAAAAAGATGTGAAGCCTCGTTTGATCCGTTGGGTGTTGTTGCTACAAGAATTCGATTTAGAGATTCGAGACAAGAAAGGAAGTGAAAACGTAGTGGCAGATCACTTGTCTCGAATTCAGGTGGAAGGGATTGATGATTTGAATGAGATAAACGAAAGGTTTCCCGATGAGCAACTACTAGCCATGTCCACTTTCGTTGCACCATCGTATGCCCACTATGTGAATTACTTAGCCACGGGTGTAATCCCAAATCATTGGACCAAGAAAAGAAGGCAACAATTTATGGTCCAAGTGAAGCAATACATTTGGGATGAGCCGGACCTTTTCAAGATTGGGCCCGATCAAGTCATTCGGAGGTGTGTGCCCGAAACAGAGGTGTTAGAGATCTTGACTCATGCCCACTCATCCGCTTGTGGAGGTCATTTTAGCGGTCACAAAACGGGCTACCGGGTTCTTTCATGTGGGTTTTATTGGCCCACAATTTTTAAGGATGCATGCGAGTTTGCAAGGAATTGTGTCAATTGCCAAATAATGGGAAGTATTTCAAAGAGGGACGAAATGCCTTTGCAACCGATTTTGGTTGTTGAGATATTTGATGTGTGGGGCATTGACTTTACGGGTCCCTTCCCGAATTCCAATGGGTTCTTATACATTTTAGTGGCAGTGGACTATGTCTCGAAGTGGATTGAAGCTATTGCAACAAGAACAAATGATCATTCGGTTGTTTGTAAATTTGTTCAATCCAACATTTTTGCCCGTTTTGGCATTCCGAGAGTTATCATTAGTGATGGTGGGTCGCATTTCAAGAATTTCAATTTCGGAAAACTGTTGAAGCGGTACAACGTGAACCACCGGATTGCTACACCATACCATCCGCAAACTAGTGGACAAGTTGAAGTGTCCAACCGTCAAATTAAAGAAATTCTTATGAAGACGGTTCGAACGGATAGGAAGTATTGTTCAAGTAAACTTGATGATGCGTTGTGGGAATACCGGACGGCCTACAAAACTCTAATTGGTACAACACCTTACCGGATGGTGTATGGAAAGGGTTGTCATTTTCCAATGGAGTTAGCTCATCGGGCGCATTGGGCAATCAAAACAGTGAATGCGGACTATGATGAAGCGGGGAAGATGCGGAAGTTGCAACTAAGTGAGATAGAATAAATCCGAGAAGAAGCTTACGAGTGTGCATCAGCTTACAAGGATAAACTTAAAAAGGTCCATGATGCAAAGCTGAGAAAGAAGACCTTTGAAGTGGGTCAAAAGGTGTGGTTGTACAACTCACGATTAAAGATGTTTGTGGGCAAATTAAAAAGCAAATGGATGGGCCCATATGTCATTCGATGAGTTGGTAGATTTGGTGATGTGGATATTCAAGATGAGCAAACCAACAAATAACAAACGTTGAATGGACATCGATTAAAGCCATACTTGGAAGGAAACGACATCAATAACTTGGAACTTAACAAAGTGGGCTACATTCTACGCCCGGTAAATGAAGAATAACCATGAGAGGCCCAGGTTTGGTAGTGTACATAGTTAGTATTTTATTTTGTTTGTTTTGTTTAGTTTGCACATTTACCGTATTCGCTTGAAGCTCGTGTTTGAAACAAGTGTGGGGACGTTCGGGTTACGAATAGTTCTAGCATAGTGTTGAGGACAACATGGGATTTTCGAGGGGGTAGGATAATTTTCCATGTTTTTGAAAAATATAAAAAACATAAAAAAATAGAAAACTAAAAAAACACTTAAAAATTGAGTTTTGGCGAAGTGAAAATGCCCAGAACCTACCGTAATTTACGGTAGGCCTGGGAAAATTCTTGGACTTACACTGAGAAGCTACTGGTTTACGCTGGGATTTTTTGCCAGAGGTCCACCGTAAATTACGATGGCTACCGTAATTTACGGTAGCCTCTGGCGACTGAAGGGGCGAATCGGTTACGGTATACTAAAAAATAAATAAATAAATCATAAATCAAGTCACGTGTAACTGACCCCAACCATTCATTCTATGCCTTCAATCCCCATCCACACATATCATCCATCCCTATCATCTTCCCCACACAAGATCTCAAAAAACCCTACAAGCATTCTAACCTTCAAATCTCCATAACTTTTTCAAATCTTGGTCAAATCAAGTGAATTTTGGGTCTATTTTGGCTGAAATTTCACGAACATTCTGATTTTGAGGAGAGATTTGAAAGAAAAACCCGTTTTCTTGGCCGATTGACAAACCCTAGGTGCCGAAATCTTTGGGGTTTTTTGGAGTTTTTGATTTTCCTGTGTTCTTGCATCTTAAATCCAA
The DNA here is from genome assembly GCA_030545235.1 of Helianthus tuberosus. Classification (NCBI taxonomy): domain Eukaryota; kingdom Viridiplantae; phylum Streptophyta; class Magnoliopsida; order Asterales; family Asteraceae; genus Helianthus; species Helianthus tuberosus. Next base: position 19,539,744 of record CM060443.1, on the reverse strand, counting down.
GGTATGTGATGTTTTTACTGTATTTTTGATGATGCATTGTGAAGTGAAGGTTATTATTGTTATTATTTTCACACACTTGCTTGTTCTTGGTCTATGGCATAAAAAATTGTTACTTGAAACATTGTTTTGGTTGTAGATGTAGGATTGATGTTAAATTTGTGAACTTTTGGGAACCTCTACATTGTAGAGGCACCATGCCCAAATTTTGTGAAAATAACATATGAAATTTTGTACTCTCTAGCATCTACAACCATAGTAACAAGCAAGTGTGGGGATTTTTTTGGAGAAAAGGGGACTGATTTTTGCGTTAGGTTGTTTTGTTTGTGTTTGTGATATGTGTAGGAAATGGTGAGAACTAAAGAAAGAGTAGGAGCTAGTTCTTCAAAAGGCAAAGGTAAACAACCTGAACAACAGCCGAAGAAGCGAAGATATTTAGGAAGGGATGACGATAGTGACGATAGCGATGAAGAGGAAGTGATGGAGTTGGACCCGGCTGACAAGCCAAGGTGGAAAGCGGGTCCGTTAGACGATCAACCGGAAGAATGGTAGCCTACATTATTCAATGATCGAATGAACAAATTAAAAGACAAAGCTGCTGCATTTATTTGTGAAAGAGAGGTTAGAGAAGTAGAGTTCGGGCCGTTCAATGTGTTTTCTCAGTTTCATGCCTTGGGTTGGGAGGCAGCGCTTAGTTGCTATGACAGAGACAATAGGAATTTGTTCATGAACGAGATTCAGGAGTGGATGGCTACTTTGACATGCAACAAGTACGCCAGGCCGTCTCAAATGAAGTTAACGGGCACTGTAAATGGTATTGATGTGGAGATATCATTCGATACGTTGAGAAAGTTGGCGAGGTACCATAGTTTGCTCGCACGTGATTATACAATACCGAGTCTTGACGATTTGCTCATTAAACCGGAGGCCCACCCAAGGTGGAATGACATGTTGGCAGCCTTGTTCTTACCAGGTACTTTTAGTGGCACGTTGTATGGAAGGAATTTGAAGATTGAGGCAAAACTATTGCTTACTATTTGTATCTTGAATGTGATTCCAATGAGAGGTGATAAGCAGGAGGTAAGGTTTCAAGAGGTTCCCGTTATTTACTCGTTGCTTCATGGGTCACCCCGTTTCCCGTTACGGTACTTGATAATGAATCATGTTTGGATATGCCGAAATAAAGTTGGAAGAAGTATCATTCCGTATTGTCGGATCATCACGGGGTTATTGAAACAGTTCAAGGCTATCACATCGAAAGACAAGGGAGCACCAAAAAGGCACAAGCCATTTGATATAAGGAGAATGGGTGTTGGATGGACTTATGATGAGTCGGAACGCTATCATAAGTTGAAGTCGGAAGGTCAAAGGTGGAGAGCTTTAAAGGTTGATGCAAGGGCACTATTACCGGGAGAAGCGGATGAACGCGAGAGCGAGGATGAGCCCCCGAGTGGGGATGAAGATTACGCGGATGAACCGCATGGTGAGCACATGGATGTGGGCCAAGGGGGCCCAAGTCGGGGACATGGTAGTGGTTTCTTTGACTATACGGAGCGCTCGTATGAGCCAAACTGGGAATATGATGGAACAATGCAAGAAATAATCGAAAATCAACGTCCACCGGCATCGGTTTTTGATACATGGTCGGGGTCCGAGCGCACGTTTTTTGATCATCAAACATGGATGGGGGCTAGCATGGAGTGGGCATTGAAGCACAACTTTGACCGACAGGAGTTGTGGAACCGCACACATGCCTATTCCTTTGAGCAAGAGATGAACAACAAGTATAATGATGATCAAGCCCGGCGGATGCATGCAGATTGGCATGCGGGGCGGCCGGTGGTTGTGGATCCACCTCTGGTGGATTATGCGTCTCTACCACCTTATGATGGTAGTGTTTCATATCCGACACCGCCGCTTCATCATTCGCAATGGGTGGACCCCCGTCAAGAGCAACAACATGGAGCCTCACAACAAGGAGGAAGTGGAAGTGGTAGCGACTCGTTTGCATTTGGAGAATGGTCGGAGATGATGTCTTCCATCTTTGGGCCTCCTCAGTCGCGTTACTACTAGTCAGGTTGTGTTCCTCCTTTCTTGTATATGTTTGTGAATATTTGTTTGTTATGTTCATGGTTGGGTGGATGGGTGGTGTTTAGATGTTTGATGTGTTGGGTTGTGCGAGTTGGAGGTGTTTCTGTTTAAAACAAAAATATAAAAAAATTAGAAAATGAAAAGACCAAAAAGAAGTTTGGGGTTTGAGATTTGAGATTTGAAGCTTTTGTTGATGTAGAATGGTTTTAGTGATCAATTTCTCCCAAAACCATACATTGGGGTCAATGTATCCCAAGTGTGGGGATGGGGGGAAATTTTGAGGTTTTTAAAAAATTTTAAATCAAGCGAAACATTGTGAGAATTTGAACACTTTGGACTACACCCGAACGACACACCGGCAACCCTTAATTACCCTTGTTCTTGGTGAGAGTTGAAGCCACACTTGTATATAAATAATGCTTGTCTTTTATGAGAGTGGCAACGGGTGGGGGTGCATTAGAACTTGTGCTTGAATACGGTTCGAGGCCTTAGTTGAACATGAATGTAGAAAGGATAAGGGCATTCAGGTAGCCTCGTCATAGTGTGTGCGAGTGTGGGATTTGGGGGGTTGGACCTCATAAATTATATATATGAGCTTGGTAGTGAGAGGGGCGGGGGTTTGGACATTTAGTTGCCCATTTTGTGCCTAAAGCCGATCATTTGTTACCCTTCACCTAGTTCCTCAAAAATTTACCCCACTTGACCCTTGTCTTATAGTGTTAGTAGTTGTTATAGTGTGTTTATATTTGTTATGTTGATTGTTCTTTATGTTTGCTATGTTAAAAAAAAAAAAAAAAAAAAGTGAAAAAAAGCAATGAAAAATGAAAAAAAAAATGATACGTGAGTTGTCGTGTATATAGAAGTTTATGTCGTGTTTGTTTGTTTCATTGTGTAATAAAAGACCTGGTTAAGTCCTTCGCTACTACATATATATTTCCATTTCCTACCCGTACGCCTAGCCATTTTGCAACCTTTAAGTCCCTTTTATTTTCATTCATGTTTGGCACTTGTTAGGAGGAGGACCGATTTAGGTACAAGCATATAGTTGTGCAATCACCCGTTTGCCTTTTGTGTGTCTAGCTTATCTTTGCTAGTGCTTACTTGTTGCTGAGAGGAGAGATATAGTGAGGGGTGTGTTGTTTGGGGTGTTAGGAAAGGGATAGTAAAAGGATAACATGTTTATGCTTGATTTATGTTGATCGCTCGTGCATTTGAAAATGGTTTTGATGGGTTGCTTGGGACAAGTAACGGTTAAGTGTGGGGATGTGACGGGTGGTGTAACACCTCGAAAAATTACGTCCAATAATGTATCGACACGTGTCATAAGCTTTGAATATGTGAAAAAGTACTTTAGAGGGACTAAAGTTGACAAACAGAGAAACTATGTGAATATAAGGGTCCAAAGTGTCAAAAATGGATAAATATGCCCTACAATAACCCTACATGGTGTTTATAATCTTAAACGAATAAATCATGGATCATACGAAGCTGAAAATGAAAGAAAGTGAGGAATTACAAACTACGGGGGTTAAATGTGTCAACATGTTGAAAGTATACCTCTGAGTGACCTTTTGGCAAACCCGAAGCTTTGTAACGATAAAATATGCTCACTAGAATGTGTGGTAAAAATTTCATAAAGTTTCGATATCGTATGAGAAAGTTATGATCAAATCCGTGTACGAAGGGTTAAAAGCGTCAACGTTGAAATTTGTGACTTTTCGGGTAAGCACAAAGTTAACCAAGGACCTAACCAAGTTTGTAAAAGCCCTAAGGCCCTTAAAAATCAAGTTAGAGGGCCAAAAGTGCAAGAAAAATAGTTAAAACCACGTTACAAAGGACCAGGGACTGAAATGTAATAAAAGGAAACTTGTTTAACCTGTTGCGCAGTTTTACGCGCCCCGCGAGGGGGTCTTCGCGGCCCGCGAACAAGCAGCAGCGACAGAAATCGCGCACAGCTGCCATTCTGACCTCTGAACCGACTTTAAACAGCTGTTTTCTTATACCAGAGGCTGCTCCAATGGTATAACATGCAATAGGGGCACTTGGCTTGATCTGGAAACATTCATAGGCTATCTTGGCATCATCTTGAAGGATCAAAGTTAGTATATAAGAACACCCTTTGTTGCAACTCATGTTCATTCACTTGCATTCTCATTTCTGGAGCTCTCCTGATCAGCAACCAGGTTCCTTAGGCTCCCTAATCGTGCATAGGACTATTGTAAGCATCCTTAACCCTTCCTAATTCAGTTTAGCCTCGTTAATTAGCTAAAAGTCAAACCGTCGTAATTAACGTTTGACTTCGAGATTAAATAAAATCTGCTCAGTCAAATCTCGAATTGAAAGTACCTATAAGTGGGTAATTATGTGGGTAATAAACCCTTAAAAGGGTACTCTCTGATTCCCACTCTAACTAGGTCAATTGTCGGGTCAAAGCTAACTTTAAAAAAGTCAACAGAATGCTTATTTTCAAATTATGCATAATTAGCAATGTAGGATACATGCAACCTGTTTTATCATTAATATAACTTGGTAATTAATGTAAGAACATGTCTAAACATGTTCAACCCGACAATTTTCAGTTTAGACCCGAATCGGAACCGAAAGTCGCATAGATTGACTTTTGCTTTGACTTTCAGTTCTGATCCGTTTAAGCATGTTTTAGAATTGCCTTAGAGCTTTATTTGGACCAGGTTTCATATAAGTATAACTCTCTGAGAATATACAACTTGGTTCATTAGTTATCCGATTCATATGCATGTTTCCGTTAAATGCTTAAATGTTGACTATTATGCCCTTTTGACTATAAAACGTGATTTTTGAAAAAGTAAAAGAGTAGAAACCTTAGTTACTGATTTATAAACTTGCACCTAAAACTTGACATCAGTTTGAGGTCTAGATTAAGAGTTATGCTCATTAGCGTAATTTGAAAGCTTTTTGTTAATTAAACGGCGTAATTAGCGTATAGCCTATTTAAACCCACTTTTTGATATCAAAATTTTTACCCACTGATGTAATATAATATTTTGGGATTTTTGAAGATTTTTATTTAATTTTTGGCTGAACATAACATAGGTCTCTAAGTTTGATTCGGTTAATGCCAGTTTTACCCTTTTAAGCCATAAAATGAGTTTTACACATCCTTTCGACCCCAAACCTTTTTCTACTGATTTTAATTGATAAATAAAATATTTTAAGCCTTCTGGAATTATAAAAATATCAGCTTTCCTTTAAAAACCCGGAAACGGCTCCAAATCGCCTTTTTAAGCGTTTTTAGCGCATAGTATGTACTAAAACTATTTTAAACGTGTAAGATTGATACCTACTGATATTTGTAGTATATTTTTATATATTAACAGTAAGTAAAAGTTTTTAAACTCAGGTTTCCAGTTTTGACCTTTTAAGCCTAGGTAAAATTACCAAAATACCCCTAAGGTGCATAGTTTGGTTTTAAATGATAAATTTCACATATAGGTTATACCCTACTGATATAACTTAGTAAATTAAGCATATTCACTAGATAAATCAGACCTGTAACTCAGATTACAAATTAAACTCTTTTATAACCTTTTAAATGACCAAAAATGCCCTTACAAGGCATAATTTGAGTTTAAATCCGTTTTGGGCATAATAGAAGATATCTTACTGATGTCGCAACATGTTTAAAGCATATTAACTCAGGAAACTTGTATTTGACTCTTTTGGTTACTCGTTACGCACTTGTCGCGTTCGGATCGGCTTATGTGACTAGTTTGCATATATTAGCCAAAACGGGTCAAACCATATCATTTTTGTCTCAAAATCCAGAATGTGTTTAAGTTACCCATATTAAACAAGTGTCCAAGCTTATTGGGTCAAAAACCACATTCTAAACCGGTCTTCGCTTTATCATGCGTTTGGACCGTATTTCCTTTAAAAACTAACCGGTCTAAGCTTAAGCTTAATTAAAGACCCGTTAGGAATCTAATAGGTTATTATAAACATTCGTTCCAGATTAGGAGCCCAGTAAAAGCCATCTGTACTTGCTGTATTTGACTTATACATTGCTCAGGTAAATACTCTTAACTTATTTTCCCTATACGGGCTTGGGATACGGTATTATAATAATACCGCTTGGTCGGGTGTGTAATCATTTAAATCGGATTGTGATTAATGTATTTACATAACTCGTTTAATATGTATTATTTGGTGTATGGCCATTGGGGGTTAAATGACCATGTCCCGGATATCCTTGGCATCATTCAAAGAAATGGCCACTACCTAAGCACGGGGTGTAGGTGTACACCTGACAGATGCATTATGTAAAAACTGGCAATCCACTTAGAGGAATAAATCCTTGTGGGCATTATACCTGTGGCGTGTCAATTAATCTAGACCGGCCCTACAAACCGGCCCTAATGGACGACAAATAAGTAAAACTGTATACATGATTATTTTAATAATTATCCCAAGTTATAAAAGATATTTTTGCCGAAGTGCATCCAAACCAATTTTCAAACTCTTTTCAAAATGAGTCAGTTAAGTTGTATTTACCAGTGTAAACAGACGTATTTTCCAAAAAGGTTAAGTGCAGGTGCTACACATAATAGGCTGGATACTCCAGACATCAATAATCAAGTTTTCGCAAAGCTCTAGGTGTCAAAGTCTGTTGAACAATTTTCCTCTTTATTTTTGATCCGCCTGTGGATCTATTTCAACTACATTGTGATACTTATATTACAATTTATTTGGTTGAAATAAATCTATCTTATGCTTCCGCTGTGCATTTAAATATTGTGTTGTTTGACTATGATGATATCAACTACGTCACGATACTCCCCACCGGGCCCACCGGTAATACGTGGAAATTCGGGGTGTGACAGGTGGTCCATAGGACAACCCTTAAGTGTGATAAAAGACGAGTTAATCCCTCAGTTAATCATGTAATTGTCTTGAATTAGATGACTGCAGTTGCTTATGTTTCATGTGCATTTGGAGCTTAAAATGTGGGAAAACGATGCTTCGGAAGGAATGGAGTGGATCGGGTCACACGAGGATGGAAAGAAGAAACAAAACAGGAAACCCAGGGTCCCACCGTAAATTACGGTGGCTACCGTAATTTTCGGTAGCCCCTGAAATCTCCCAGAATTCCACCGTAAGGCAGTCTATTCCTAGTGTAGCAATATGAAGGCTACCGTAATTTACGGTAGGTACCGTAAATTACGATAGAGTCAGTGAGAAAAACGTAACTTCCCCATATTAAACCGTTTTCAAGTGTCTTTTGAGGTCATTCATGATTGGAGACGTTTTTCTGGTGTTCTTGGGCGAAAATTAGCTTTGGCAAGTAATTGGGAACTTTCAAAACAATTCGGTTTGTATTTTGATGCTTATGAACATTGATTTTGTTGGAATGATGATTCACCAAGCCATGTCCGGCTAGACTTTCGGTGATCATCTTAGGTGAAGGTTCTTCTATGACTGTAAGGACCTGCAAAATTGTCCCACAACACTTTGTAAGTAGAAACCCGGACCCCTAAAACCCTAACTCTTGTGAAAAACCAAGAAATTCAAATTTTCAGATCGCTCGCGGGCCGCGTAAGAATTAAGCCAATCTTACGCGGTGCGCGACAGCTTGATGATGATCCGGATAAGCTTTAGGCCACGTGTCAGACACGTGGCAAGCCTACACGTGACACGGTAGCCCTAGCCGTAGCTAGGGTGGCCCTCGCGGGCCGCGTAAGATTCTCTTCAGGTTTACGCGGGCCGCGAGAGACTCAAAATTTAGCTATAAATAGTACGTGCATGAGGCTTTCATCTGTGTTCGAAAAATCCTTTCAAAACGATCAAATTCTGCTTAGTTACGAGTATTTAGGTGGTGAAACGCTGCTACAATTACGGGGTAATAACTCGATCACTGCTACGATACAATGTCCGATCGATTGAAACCGATCTGATGGATGTTTAAGTTCTACCCGAATCCGGGCTATACTCTGTCATTCGTCATGAGGGTTTTGATTTCATAAACTTATCATAAATGTTGTATTAAGTTACGAACCTAGTTTCGTGTGCATTGTTATTTAACTAGGTTACGAGGCTAAATCAGTAGGCAAAACTCTGTCCTGTTAAACTCGCAATGTGAGTCATTCTGTTTTTACCAAATTGTTTCCAAAACCCTATTTATTTTCAAAGTTATAATTACAGGGATTAAGTCTTTGTAGTCTTCAATTACACCCGGTATGTGGGGTTTTGTATACATTACTTGATAATCGTCACCATTGGACAACGGGTTAGCCAATGGGTGATATGACCATAGTCACAGAATCGGGTCGAGTGACAAATACCTTTGGGTAATTGGTTGATATAAACATTGTAATCACCCTTAATACTGTGAATTATAACAATGTGTCATTTTGTGCAAAATGAATGACTCACCAGTATTTCCCCGCTGATAAAATCTTTTTAAACATGTTTCAGGTGATTTACTGTGAACCAGGGAAAAAGTGCCGTGTAACACTACCAGCTTGAAGAAAGTGGCTCAGTAAATAAATAACATGTTTTTTGTAAAACAGGGGATTTCCCAGTGAAATTCATTTATTGTAAATTACGGGGGTTTGTCCCGAAATTTGAAATAAAATAAATGGATGTTTTCAGTTTTAAAAAGACCCTGTTAGAATTTCCGCTGCCAAAATTAAATACCACGGGTTTCCGCTGTTAGAATTTAAGGACATGATGAATAGGATCTGTAAACCGTATTTGGATAAATTCGTAATTGTCTTCATCAACGATATACTTATTTATTCCAAAAGTCAGGACGAGCATTGTGAACATCTACATGTACTCTTAACTTTGTTAAGAAAGGAAAAGCTTTACGCCAAATTCTCGAAGTGTGAATTTTGGCTACAGGAGGTGCAATTTTTAGGTCACATTGTGAATCACGAAGATATTCACGTAGATCCCTCCAAAATAAAAGCAATCACCAATTGGAAGATCCCGCAATCAGCTACCGAAGTTAAAAGTTTTCTAGGATTAGCTGAATATTACAGGCGCTTCATAAGAGACTTCTCCAAGATAGTTGTTCCATTAACTAAGTTAACCTTTAAAACAGTTAAGTTTGAATGGGGACCCAAGCAAGAAGAAGCCTTTAAGATTTTAAAGCAAAGATTAACAAACGCCCCAATTCTTGCCTTACCCGAAGGGACAGAAGACTTTGAAGTTTACTGTGACGCTTCTAAGCTAGGATTAGGATCTGTGCTGATGCAACGCAAAAAGGTAATCGCGTATGCCTCAAGGCAATTGAAAAAGCACGAGGAAAATTATACGACCCACGACTTAGAGTTAGGAGCAATAATTTTTTCCCTTAAGATTTGGAGACATTATCAATACGGAAGTAAGTTTACCATCTATACAGATCATAAGAGTTTAAAGTACATATCTGGGCAAAAAGAATTAAACATGAGGCAAAGAAGATGGATGGAAATTCTAAGTGACTACGACTGTGATATTCAATATCATGAAGGAAAGGCAAATGTAGTAGCAGATGCCCTAAGTCGTAAGTATCATGAAAAGCAACGGCGAGTTCGTGCTCTTAGATTAAATCTCCAATTAGATTTAATGGAGCAACTGAAGAACTTTCAGGAAACAGCAATCAAAGACGAGGCTGAAGTGAAAGGACGGATAAAAGAATTGGAGCAAGGGACCGATGGAATTTGTAGATTCCATAAGAAAAGAATTTGGGTACCTAAACAAGGAAATTTAAGAGATAAGATTTTAGAAGAAGCCCATAAATCTAGGTATACGATGCACCCTGGAAATAATAAGATGTACCAAGATTTGAGAAATAACTTCTGGTGGATAGGAATGAAAAAGGACATAGCTAGATATGTTTCTAAGTGTCTAACTTGTTCGCAAGTTAAGGCAGAGCACCAGAAACCTTCAGGGTTACTCCAACAATTAGAAATGCCTGTATAGAAATGAGAACTAATAACTATGGACTTTGTTGCCAAGTTAACCAAGACTAGGAAAGGTAACGATGCAATCTGGGTGATTGTAGATCGATTAACCAATTCAACCCATTTCCTGCCAATGGAAACCTTTAGCTTGGAAAGATTAGCAAAGTTATACGTAGACGAGGTAGTATCCTTACATGGAGTCCCACTCTCCATAGTATCGGATATGGATAGTCGCTTCACTTCGCATTTCTGGACAAGTTTCCAAGAAGCAATGGGGACTCGACTGAATTTAAGTACTGCATACCATCCCCAAACAGACGGACAAAGTGAGAGGACGATCCAAACCCCGGAAGACATGCTCAGGGGATGTGTAATAGATTTTGGTGGAAACTGGGATGACCACCTACCCTTAATCGAATTCTCCTATAACAATAGTTATCATGCCAGCATCGAGGCTGCCCCATTCGAAGCACTGTATGGACGAAAGTGCCGAACTCCAGTATGTTGGGCAGAAATAGGAGAAAGCCAATTATCAGGTCCCAAGATTGTACAGGAAACCACTGACAAGATAACTCAAATCAAGGAAAGACTGCAAACGGCTCGAGACCGCCAGAAAAGTTATGCAGACAATAGACGTAAGCCGTTAGAATTTCAAATTGGAGACAAGGTACTATTGAAAGTTTCTCCGTGGAAAGGGGTAGTTCGGTTTGGTAAAAAGGGAAAGCTAAGTCCAAGGTACATAGGACCATTCCCAGTGATCCAACGGATAGGACCAGTTACCTATCGCCTACAACTACCAGAAGAGCTAGCTGGAGTACATGACGTATTTCATGTATCTAATCTCAAGAAGTGTTTATCTGACGAATCCCTGGTAGTACCTCTTCAAGATATAGAGATAAATGAAAAGTTAAAATTTGTTGAGAAACCACTCCAAATAGAGGACAGAAAGGTCAAATTCCTTAAGCACAAGAGACTGGTGCTAGTCAAAGTAAAGTGGGATTCAAAAAGAGGACCTGAGTATACCTGGGAACTGGAATCGGAAATGAAGCGGAAGTACCCTTACCTGTTTCGGTAAATCTCGAGGATGAGATTTTAAATAAGGTGGGGAGGATGTAAGGACCTGCAAAAATGTCCCACAACACTTTGTAAGTAGAAACCCGGACCCCTAAAACCCTAATTCTTATGAAAAAACAATAAATTCAAATTTTCAGATCGCTCGCGGGCCGCGTAAGAATTAAGCAAATCTTACGCGGGGCGCGACAGCTTGATGATGATCCGGATAAGCTTTAGGCCACGTGTCAGACACGTGGCAAGCCTACACGTGACACGGTAGCCCTAGCCGTAGCTAGGGTGGCCCTCGCGAGCCGCGTAAGATTCTCTTCAGGTTTACGCGGGCCGCGAGAGACTCAAAATTTAGCTATAAATAGTACATTCATGAGGCTTTCATCTGTGTTCAAAAAATCCTTTCAAAACGATCAAATTCTACTTAGTTACGAGTATTTAGGTGGTGAAACGCTGCTACGATTACGGGGTAATAACTCGATCACTGCTACGATACAATGTCCGATCGATTGAAACCGATCCGATGGATGTTTAAGTTCTGCCCGAATCCGGGCTATACTTTGTCATTCGTCGTGAGGGTTTTGATTTCGTGAACTTATCGTAAAGGTTGTATTAAGTTACTAACCTAGTTTCGTGTGCATTGTTATTTAACTAGGTTACGAGGCTAAATCAGTAGGCAAAACTCTGTCCTGTTAAACTCGCAATGTGAGTCATTCTCTTTTTACCAAATTGTTTCCAAAACCCTATTTATTTTCAAAGTTATAATTACAGGGATTAAGTCTTTGTAGTCTTCAATTACAGCCGGTATGTGGGGTTTTGTATACATTACTTGATAATCGTCACCATTGGACAACGGGTTAGCCAATGGGTGATATGACCATAGTCACAGAATCGGGTCGAGTGACAGATATCGGTAATTGGTTGTTATAAACATTGTAATCGCCCTTAATACTGTGAATTATAACAATGTGTCGTTTTGTGCAAAATGAATGACTCGCCAGTATTTGCCCGCTGATAAAATATTTTTAAACATGTTTCAGGTGATTTACTGTGAACCAGGGAAAAAGTGTTGTGTAGCACTACCAGCTTGAAGAAAGTGGCTCAGTAAATAAATAACATGTTTTTGTAAAACAGGGGATTTCCCAGTGAAATTCCTTTATTGTAAATTACGGGGGTTTGTCCCAAAATTTGAAATAAATAAAATGGATGTTTTCAGTTTTAAAAAGATCCTGTTGGAATTTCCGCTGCCAAAATTAAATACCACGGGTTTCTGTCCCGCGGCTCCTGAAATGGGTAAAACAGGGTCGAGGGCCGTGACAATGACTTTTGTGTGTTTCCTTTTATTTCTTGAATGATAAACTTGGTGTGTTTGCTATGCTTATCATGGTGTATGAATGCTTGATTGTAACTTGTTAACTGATGTTTTGATTCTAGTCTAAATCGTACGTTCTTGGTGTCGTTGACAATCGAGATATCACGGGAAGGGTTAGGGTTGGATATTGATTAATTGATCATCGGGTAACAACCTCGCGTTAATATAATCTGAGTACTTTGTTCCCTTTTATCACAACAAATGTTTATGCATGAGTTATGTCTATGTAACTCTTTCTAGTTGGATTTATGCACAATTGTTAATGGAAACCGGAACCTAAGATGGTCATTTTCTCATAATCTGATTAACAACCAATTTTGATTTGCAATTTAGTTAGTAATTTAGTTATTAAAACCAAACATCCAAACTCTTGAATTTTAATTTCTGCAAATTAGGTTAATTGTAGTTAATTCACAAAGCTATAGAATCAATACACTTTCCACAAACTCCCTGTGTTCGATACCCATTTGCTGTTATCTACTAGTTGTAATTTGGATTAAATTTGTGTGTGACTACGACAACACGTCAGTCCTCTAGCATGTATATAATATGCTTTGACCTTGCAGTTATGATATAACCATTAAATGTTTCTGCCATGTTGTTTACTATGACATCACATTTAGTGTGAGTTTTCAAGTAGCACCTGTTAAAACTTTTGGGATCCTGCTTTAAGATTGCCTCTACTGCATCAGGGTTTATGGCCCTCATCTCATCAATGGCTTGGAGGTAATCAGGTTCACAGTATGCTCTTGCAGCTTTCCAATACAACTCCTTGAGCTCCTCATCCTTAAAATTCTTGTGCCAATTCGCATAGATGTACCTTGCACAGTTTCTATGCTCTGCTCTTGGCCAAACAAGTGCCACAGCATTTAACAGACCCTGCAGATAAATGATTATTAACATTAGACATCAGGGCAGAATAGAAGATAATTATTCATTGTAAAAATTGACATTGGCTACTACCTTTTGTTGATCTGAGATGAATGTCCATGCCTCACCACCATCACTTACACCCAAACACTTCCTGAGCTCTTCCATGAACCATTCCCAGCTATCGTTATTTTCACCTTCTACAACTGCCCATGCCAATGGATACATCTGATCATTAGCATCTTTGCCAACTGCAGTTAACAACATCCCTCCTAGGAAGGTCTTTAGAAAACAACCATCTAGACACAAGACCTTCCTATATCCAGCTAGAAATCCTCTTTTCATACCATCAAAACACACAAAGAGTCTGAAGAATGTTTCACATGTTGCTGTGGGATCTAAGTTAATGAAACCTTGTGGTGCAGTAACAAGCACAAATGTTGATGTTGGGTTTCCTTTTTCCAAAATCTCCATGTATGCACCAATTTTGCTATAATGATCCCTCATTGATCCATGAAGTTTCTTATGGGCACATGCTTTAGCCTTGTAGGCCAGCCACTTGGTGATTATGACTTTATACTTATGTTTTACAGCCAATATGATTTCCTTAGCCGACCAGTTGGGCTTGGATCTAAACAATGGCAGGAACTCATTAGCTATGAACAATGCAGTTAGCTGTCTATTCTTTACCATGTTTCTTTGGCAGGTATGTTTATTCTTCACTCTCTTTACTAAGTAACACTCTTTCCCTTTATGAGGTGAACAAAGTATAAAGAATGAACACCCTTTAACACAATTGACAACTATACGACCACATTTGGTCTTTTCACTCTTTGCAAGGTACAAGTTCCTACCATTAGTTACTGAGTACTGCCTCACTGCCTCTTTAAAGGCCTCCCTTTATGCAAACCTTATTCCCACCTTCCAAATAAATTTCTTCCAATTCGTATGTTCACCTACAGATGGGGCTGCTTCCTTGTACTTCTTGCCCCTGATATCATCATCGTCACTATCACCAGGTGTTAAATGTCCCCGTCAGATTCCTCGTAACTACTGTTTCCATCTACCCTTGCATCTTCAGTTTCATGCAAATTGCCCTCTGTTTGTCTTTCATGTACACACTCATCAAACACTTTTTATGGCTTCCAAATCTATCTTGGTTGCCTCTCTAACTGCATCTTGTGACTGTCTCCACTCAACATCCTCTTTGTCTGACTCTAATACAACTACATCATCCGCAGCTTCCTCTTCATCACTGGTCTCAACTAGTTCATCATAATCTTCATCATCAGAATTTGACTCTTCTGACCCAACTAGTTCCACATTGAACTCACTATCTTCACTGTCCTCGTCTGCTTGCTTACCTATTGACTTAGAGCTGCATCCAGGGGAAACCCTATAAGATTGGGCTTTTCGTTTACTGGATTGGGCTTCAGGTTTAATGTGCTGGGTAACAGGTTTACTGGGCCTAGAACTAGAGTGGGCTTCAGGTGCACTCAATTGACTTTCTTGAACATATACTTCCATAAATGGTTCACTCCAATTAACAACCTTCTTAGCCAACTCCAACACATCTCTATCATCACAAAAATGCCTAATTTCACCATCATCCGCATCCAACCCATACATATGAAAGTCCCTTGATTTATAGCATTTCGTTGCCAATGCATAATCTGCTAGCTCAAAGTATGAAATGTGGTCTACATCAACTTTAGTTAACCTAGATTCACCCCCAACGTACTGTGGTACACCAAACCCTAACTCAATGTAACCACCATACCAAAGCATAACATCAATCGATTCCCCCATTGCATAATCTACTAGTTCATGTGAAATCGTACCTTGAACTGATCGGAGTTTACACTTGATGGATTGTTGATTTTGAGAAGCTAGGTCACGTAACCCTTCCTCTGATCGTTCCCTCCAAAACGCACAGAACAACAACAGAACAATGAAGGATTTTGCTTCTTATAAGATGTGTTTGCCACGTCATGGGTGCCATGTAGGATTAATGATGCCAGCTAGGATGGAAGACTAACTCAGTTATTCATTTTTTAACTGAGTGGTGAAATGACAAACAAAATTAAAAGTTTGGGTGTCACCTATCAAAGTGTTAGTTGGGGGTGGCAGCGGCCAATTCTTCATAGTTTGAGGTGTTAAAATCCAATAGCCCTTATGCAAAATGAAATGAAATTTGGATGGAATTCGAATGTAGATTCCATTCCTTATGTTGTTCAATTTCAATTCATTTTCTTGTTGAAACCAACAAAATAAAGAGTGAAATCAACATTCCAATTTCATCAAGATTCCATCGTGAAACGAACACTACCTAAGATTACAGTCTACATTTGAGATAATTACGGTTCAAGCAGCCCGAAACATGTATGTAAGGTAGCCAATACTTCTTATGGACATGATCTTGGTAGAGGAAAGTATGTTATATGGCCAATTTTTGAACATTATGTTTCTATGAATGTAACTCGTAGGTCCTAGAGGTTTCATAACCTATTAAAGCATGATTAGTGGTCATATAAGTATGTATACATCTCTGATCATGTTTACCGGGTTCAACAAGCCTTATCATATAGTCACATACTCAATTGTATGTTTGTAAACTGTAATTAGGCCTTTGGATATATGAATTTACATAAATGGGTTACATCAGGAAGGTCATTTAAGGTTGTAATTCTAAAATAAACTGAAGATAATAACTACTCAATTTTATTTAAGTGTATATTTATATGGGCCTGGGTTTGATGATTTAGTCTCTTTTCTATTGGATGATTTGGTCTCTTCCCTATTGGATAGCGTGGGGGTCTGGGTTTGATGATTTTATTTAAGTTTGGAAAGACGGGTCTGGGTTTAATGATTTGGTCTCTTTCATATTGGATAGCGTGAAGGAGGCTGGGGCTCCTAAGGGAAAATGCAAGAGGGAGGAAGACAAAGAAAGAAACCCTAATATTAAGCAATGTCTTCGTAAAGTCAGGGATGGACATTTTACGGCTGCGGTTAAGGTTCTATGCTCTAGTGGAGTTGCGCCTCTAGGTAATTCGACCTTAAAGGCTCTTATTGATAAACACCCAGTGATGCCGCCCCCATCCCTGCCTTCCAACCCTTTGGCCCAACCTACTCTTTTTGTTGATGGGGAGTGTGTGCTAAAATGTATTTGATCCTTCCCTAAAGGGATGTCTTGTGATAGGGACGAGATGCGGACCCAAAACCTGTTAGATGCTATTGGTAGGGAGGACTTGGTGACTTCCTCGGGTTTGCTTACGATCATTGTTGAAGTTGTCAACTTACGGCTTGGGGGATCCTACCCTAAGGTGCTTGCTGAATTTGTTGCCTCGACCCCCTTACCCCCTTATTGAAGCCCGATAAAGGAATTCGACCTATTGCTGTGGGGGTATTTGGCAAAGGTTGGTTTCTAAGGTGGCGATGAAGAAGGTCTGGGAAAGACATGGCCCAGTACTTGGGGGACTTTCAATTTGAGGTAGGGACGCCAAATGGGGCAGAGGCGGTGCTTCATAGTGCGAACATGTTTCTCCACTCCTTTCATGCAGATGGTTCCTTGGCTTTATTAGCGAGTTGGTAGGGCGGCGGGTCTCAGGGGCAGTTGACCTCATGAAACTCATGCCCTGCCTTAGAGATCCCCAATGTGAACTCCTTCTGCTAAGGTCGTGCATTGGGGTTGCTAAGTTACTTTTTGGGTTGCGAACTTGTCAACCCCAATTTATGGTGAATGCGGCATCTCGGTTCGATGATGGCATCCGGAAGGCTATAGAAGACATAGTCATGTGTGGCGGCCCCTTCTTTGGTGACCTCCAATGGCGTCTGGCGTCTCTGGAATGCGTCTAGGTGGTTTGGGCCTCTTCTCAGCTCGAGATGTTGGGGATTATGCCGTTGTAGCGTCAAGAGCTCAGTCTTGGGAACTACAGGATCATATCATTCGAAATAGTAGGGTCGTCGAGCTTGACCCAGACTATCAGCTGGCGCTCGAACGCTTAAATGTCTCTCTCATGGACTTTGATATTGGCGGTTTCTCTAATAAGGACACCGCCCCCTCGAAGCCACAAAAAACTTTGGCGAACGCGCTGTTTAGCAAAATCGCTCAGAGTCTCGGAGAAGTTTTTGATTTATCACACCGCCAGAAGGCGGTGTTTGAGTGTCTGAAGGGCCCCCATGCTCAGGATTTTTTGACCGTTATCCCGATTGAGGGGTTGGAACATTTAATGTCTGCAATAGAATACACAACCATTCTCAAACACCGGTTGATGATCCCTATGTACCCGGAAGATGAAACCTGCCAAATATGCCATAAAACTTGTATGGATAAATACGGGGAGCATGCAGTCCATTGTAAAGAGCTTCATGGGTTCAAATATCGGTATGACTGGGGGCGAGATGTTTTGTGGGATATCCTGAGAAGAGCTGGGATTTCTGTTAAGAAAGAGACTCTTGTGAATTTCCTCACGGACCCTATGGAAGGGAGATCTACTCTGCGACCAGCGGATATGCTCGTCTTTGGCTAGGCTGGGGGAAACATGCTTGTGTTGACATCACCGGGGTTTCCCTTTTGGTTGGTTTAGTGGAAAACGAGTTTGTTGTTGGGCAAGCGTCTAGAAAAGCAGAATCAAAGAAAGTAGATAAGCATGCTAAAGCTTATGCAGAGAACCAACATGTCTTTGTCCCTTTTGCTTTTGACACCTTTGGCTCCCTAGCAGGGCCGTTCCAACGTTTTTGGAGACCCTAAGCGAACTACGAAGTGGAGGCCCTAATTTCACCCATAAACTCTCCTCCAATCCTGATGGACCAGTAGCCATGAGTGATTACAGTTTCTTTTTTCGGCTAGTGATATTCGAAAGCTTAGAAATTGAAAGCAGGTTGCGACGGGAAGTAGGAACTACGCTTGTGGTTGTATTTTAGAGACTTTAGGCCGTTGAATAATGATGATTAGGTCAATGGTTGTGTTGTAATAGTTGGAAATTAATCCGAAATGGGCCTTGAAACTAAGCTTTTTTTTTGTTAAACAGTATTTACTTTGGGCTCCTTCAATAAAAAAAATAGTTTAGTTTTAAATAAACGTATTTATTTGGGCCCGGTATATATACTATATATAAAATCTTTCTAAAAATTTGGAGAGCTTTATTTTGGATGGCTCGAGGCCCGTGCCTAGGTTGGCAAGCCTATGGAGCCGACCCTGCTCCCTAGTACAGAAGCTATTCACTTCTTGACTAGGGTCTAACGGGTCATCCACAACAATTGTTCATCCCCAAGGGGGCAGATGTTTGTCTTTGGAAGGTTAGGGTTTGCAATTTAGAAAGGTTGACGACGCAGCTTGTTATATGTCTACCTTCTGTTTGATGTAACTTGACAAGTTTTTTAGTGAAATTTTAATTGTTTTACAAATTTTTTTGAAAAAAAAAAAAATACATCCATGTGTGTTTATGTGAATGAAATGTTCTTTTGATATCTATATCAATCAACATAACAAATGGATAACTATGAGCGAAGCTTCCTTGCTTTTACTATAGACAAAATTCGTAATTCAAAGGGGTACTACGCGATTGTCAAAAATAGTCATAAACTTGCCCTAAACATACGGAATCTAATAAACAATTACGTCACTTATTAATAAAGATGATCTTGATACCTTCACAAACACGGAATCTAATAAATAAAGACGTCATTTACTAATAAAGATGATACCTTCACAAACGATTGAAGGGTCACTAGTAACTAAATAAATACTCTTTAAAGTAAATTGCGATTTTGGCCCTTGTGGTTATATCACTTTTATCTTTTTAGTCCAAAAAAGAATCTTTTAACATCTGAGCTCTCAACATCTTTTTTTTTCTAACCCTTTGGGCCTCCAACATCTTTTTTTTCTAACCTTTTTTGCCCCTAAAACTAAATGGATGTGGTTAGCGTTAGGGATGGAATTGGTACAGTACCCGTACCTATACCCGTACCAGTACCGAAAATACCGGTACCAAATTTGAACAAAACTAGGTACCAAATACCGTACCAAATATATAGGTACGGTACGGGTACGAGTACGGGTACTGGTACGGGTATTTTCGGTACAGTACCCGCTTGGTACCATTTTGTTTTTATTTACTTTTTAGCACTTGTACGAGTACTAAATAGGTAAAATTGACATGAGTACCAATATAGTACAAGTACCAAATAGGTAAAATTGGTACGAGTACCAATACGATACAGGTACCATATAGGTAAAATCAATACGAGTACACTATAAATACCATAATATGAAATAAAACATAATAAAAAAAACTTTTAAAGGTATACATAGAATTCGGTACCAGTACCCGTTTTTACCCGTACCCGTACCAATACCGAAAGTACCGAATACCAAAATCACTAAAACTGGGTACCGATACATGTACCAAATACCTAAAATCGGTACGGGTATAGGTACGGGTACAAGTACGGGTATTTGGGAAAAAAAGCCCATCCCTAGTTAGCGTTAGGGTCAAAAGGGTTAGAAAAAAAGACGTTGGTGTCACAGATATTAAAAGATTTTTTTAAGTTAAAATGGTAAAAGTGATATAATCACAGATGCTAAAATCATAATTTACTCTTCTCTTTAATTAAAAAACATCTAACTTATAGTAAAGGACATCCTCCCTCCGTGGCCCAGTGGTTTCCCATTGGGTATGTTGGGCCGGCTCCTCCTTTGGGAGGTCACCGGTTCGACTCCCACTATGGTCTTAGGGGGGGGGGGGGGGGGGACGTCCCAATGATAGATCGTATCCTACCGAGGCATGGTGCGGTCTTGAGGGCAACCCGGTTTTACCCAGCTGTTACCCCAGCGAGTCTCTCGTGTGGGGGCAGTATGGTTTCCGGGCGGAAGTCAGCTTGCGCGGCGGCCGGGGCCCGATCGAACATCGCGTCCGAGAGTGCGGGGCTGACGGGGGAATGTCTTTGACATGAACCCGGTGACCAATAGGTCCAGTACATAGAAAGTCACCTTTCAAAAAAAAAACTTATAGTAAAGGACACCAAATAATAACATATGGCATTCTCTCCTTCAACATCATTAATTTTATTTATATTTGTTTAATAAATTTCTTTTAATATCAATATTAATTAATAACCAATATATAGATATCACTTATTTTTATTCTTCTCTTTATCTAAGAGTAATAAATAACTTCAATTTTTCAATTTAGACCCTTTATTTTTTACTTTTAACCCAAAGTTTTTCATCTTTTACAATTTAATCCCAACACTTTTTTGTTTTCAATTTTGATCCACCATACTTTTCGTCTTTCCCAAGTTTTTCGTTTCGTTCTAAATTTTGTGTGTTAACGCATCGCAACGTGCGTGTGGGGTTCAACATTTTTTCGTATATTTTTTCCCATTTGACTGGCCCGTCGCGTCACATCTATTTTTCTGCGTTTGACGAGTTCGTCCAACACGCGGGTCCTGGATGGACTTAGTTATTTTCTTCTATGTTTTACGTTTCGTTTTAATTTCTCAGCAACGTGCATGATTCAAAGATTTTATGTCTGCTTTTCGCTCGGCATTATTTTTTTCCCTTTTTTATTTATTTTGTTTTTACGAGCTTTTCCGGTGTTGGTTGTCGCTGACAATGGTATAGTATTATGACAACCGCTGCAACGCAGGGCTTAATACTAGTTATATTTAATGAATTGAAGGATCACTAGTAACTAAATAAATATTCTCTTTAATTAAAAACATTATATTAAGAGAGAAATGCCCGGATAGTCCCTGTGGTTTCACCTTTTTTCAGCTATAGTCCCTATCTTTCTAAAACTACTTGAATAGTCCCTGTGGTTTACCGTTTTGTTCTCGGATAGTCCCTGGCTCTAACTTCAGTTACTTTTCTCAGTTAAGTGGGTGTTGAAATGACCAAACTACCCTTTCCTTAAAAGGCCAAACCATAGGGACTATCCGGGCACCTTCTTCAATTTTTAGAGAAAAACCCCACCACCACACTTTCCGGCGAACTTTTCCGGCGAAATTAATTTCTGGCGACTTTAAATCTTGAACGCGAGTTATTCCGGCACCGCCGCCTTTCCGGTGAACTTTTCCGGCGAAATTAATTTTAGATTTATTTATCACCCTTGTTTCCAAACTTCAACCGACCATCTACACCTAGCTCCGGCTACCCACCGCTTCATTTGATCTTTTCCGCTACAGCTGAACTAGCAAAACCCGGCTAGGCTCACAGTTGACCAACCCCTCCGACCCTAGGCTCACATAAACTTGTCTCCAAACACCACCCAATGTCGCAGATGAGTAACCACCAGCATCGACCACCACTTCCCGATAAAATCACCACCAATTACTACCTAATGAACCAGGTGCAACCTTAGGTATAGAAGATCTGAGCAAATCAGAAGTATACAAGTTGTAACATACCTACCGGAGCTTTATGGAGAAGGTTTGTGGCCGGAAAACGGATCTGGTTTGAACCTCGTGCAACCCACTCATCAGCTGCCATGGGTTCGGGTGGAACCCGAGCCGCGCCGCCCCTGTTTCCTCCGCCAATACACCTCCGCCGCCATCAGTGGTGGTTCACCACACACCACAACCATGAACCCGATACCACCACAACTGCCATCCACCATCCGCTACCCCTGCTCGACTCTTTCTCCGCCACCAAAACCTCCATCTCCGACACCACCTCCACCTCCGCCCACCTCCACTCCGCCACCACCTCCACCTCCGACACACCACCTCCTCCGACACCCATCTCCTCCGAAACCCACCAACCAACCATCATCTTCATCTGCAAACAAAACCCCCAAATCGAAACTTCTAAGAACTGACACCATCAACATCACCGAGCCTTCCTAAGACCACCGCTGCCGCCCTCCGACGCCGGCTCCATCTTCGTCTTCAGTCTCTCTCTCTCTCTCCACGATTTCTCCTCTCTCTCCTGCATTCTCCCTCTCTCTCCTCCTCGTTATACCATCGTCGCCGCCACCAGACAGTGGTGGTGGTCGGCCGTCCAGTAGCTCGAGGGGAGATGGGGGTGTGGCTAAGGGTTGGGTTTTGTTTGTGAAGATGGTGATTTTTCTGTGTTTGTTCTAGGTAATCGAGAGAGAGAGAGAGTGGATAAGATGCAGACAATGAGAGAGAGAGGAGTAAAAAAAAATTGAAGAAGGTGCCCGGATAGTCCCTATGGTTTGGCCTTTTAAGGAAAGGGTAGTTTGGTCATTTCAACACCCACTTAACTGAGAAAAGTAACTGAAGTTAGAGCCAGGGACTATCCGAGAACAAAACGGTAAACCACAGGGACTATTCAAGTAGTTTTAGAAAGATAGGGACTATAGCTGAAAAAAGGTGAAACCACAGGGACTATCCGGGCATTTCTCTCTTATATTAATGAATACAACCAACTGTATTTCTTGCAATACAAACATAATTAAAGTCCTTGGTACTTTTAAAAAGGTGGCAGGTATGATTATAAAGAGAATTGAGAACTAAAATACAAATATAAACACTATTAATAACTTTATGTTTGGTGAAAATATTTGGGAGTTATAATTAAAGTTGGGTGCTAATGTGCCATTTGATCACTCACACCAAATTATGTTGTATATTTTGCTCACTAATAGCTTATGAATTATTTGTTTATGATTTTCCGAGTGAAGGGTGCTATTTGTAAGTACAACTATAAAAGGTTTTGATTTTACTAAAGTTGAAAATTTTGTAAAATAACATAAACACAAACATTTTACTAAAGTTGAAAATTTTGTAAAATAACATAAACACAAACGTAATTATTATGTACATGACTATTTGTGAAAATAGCAATATTCTCATAAATAAACCTAGGTGCTATATCGAGAAGATTATTATTTTGCGCTTTTAGTGTGTTAAAAAGGTGGCTTTGGAATTCATAGTTAAGGGGAGTGGGAGTGGTCACTAGTGATAGAATTCTATCACTCCTAATATCCAATTAACTCATGCCATGTTATCACCCACTATTCTATCACTAGTGATAGAAATGTAGTGGGGGTGGTCACTAGTGATAGAATTCCATCACTCACAATTTTTTTTAATTTTTTATTTTAAATTAACAATAAAACACTAAAATTATAAATTTCAATTAAATTAAAACATACTACTTTAATTTAACATACTAGAAATATTTTAGGCTACAATTTAAAAAAAAAATACTAAAAAAACTCTACTCCTCGTCCGACTCATGAAACTCCAAACCTAAATAACCTACTTAAACGCTTTTGTTGAATTACAACCGACTTAAACGGTTCGTCGAGATGGGCAATTAAAATTTATATAAGATGAGGGACCTGAATTGCAATTAAAGAAAAGCTATTTAAAAATAGCTAACAAAAATTGAGGGACCTGAATTGCACTTTTCATCAAACTTGGTATTAATTCAATTGCTAAAGGACAAAACAATCTGAATTGCACTTTTCATCAAACAATCCTTTCACGCGTTATGGTTTCAACGAGTTATTTTTTTAACGAGTGATAGAAGGAGTGGCGGCGGTGTGCGTTATTTTTCCACGTGTGGTGGGAGGTCTATCACGGACCGCCCCGCCTCCCCTTAGTCGCTATATTGCACCGATCACGTCCTCGAGAGTGTAGTGTGAACCTCAAATGTTGAAGCGTCCGCCTCAGTTGCTAACGCGTCCGTGAAGCTTCGGAAGCGTCAGCCAAAGACGCAGTTTTGTATATTTGTGCAATTTTTTTATAACTTATAAACATTATAACATGGGATCCCGTTAACATACATGTTAACGGAGTCAAATTTTAAACGATATAAACATGTTATTTTTTAGTCCAAAATTTTTATATTAAACACTAATTAAACATCAAAACATAACATAATAAAAATAAAAAATAAAAACCAAACAACACATAATATTATATCTAAAACCATATCCTAATAGCCTCCCACTCCGAGACATGTTTGAATTCATATCCCTCTTCATGACGGTAGTTGATGAGAGCCACGTCCTTCTGATCGTCCTCAACAAGGTCCGGCATTTCTGTCTCCACTTTCTTGAAATATCGATCAAACCTCTCACATTCCAACCACAGGACACGGAACCTGGAGGATAATGCGTCAACGGTCCGGTTGTGGTCCGGACCACGTAGTTGGGCGAAATTCTGTTGAATACGGACCCAGAGCCCACCGTGTCCTCGACGTGGAGGATCGGTCATGGCCTGCTCTCATGCTTCGCATAGAGCAATATCTTCAATGTCAGTCCAGGAGTTGGCCATTGTCGGGTCGTTGACGGCGTCGGAGTTATAGTGAAATGGCTGAGAAAATGTTTGCAAACTTTTTGAAAACGGCGGGTGTTGATAAGTGATAAGTGAACGGGTTATATAGTGGGGTAAATGTGTGCAACGGTAAAGTTAAACGGCTTTTGAGTTTCCATTTTTTTTCGTTAATTATTATTTAAGCGTCGGGAAGCGTCGGTCAAGCCTCGGGGGAGCGTCGGTCAAGCCTCGGGAAGCGTTGGCCAATCCTCGGGAAGCGTCGGTCAAGCCTCGGGAAGCGTTGGCCAAGCCTCGGAATCGTCGGCCAAGCCTCGGAAACGTACACAGGGACGCATCAAAAAAGTTATGGTTATGATGCGTCGGTGACTGACGCATTTTCGTAACAGAACGGACGCTTCAACGTGTCCGACACGTGTCGGATTGAAAGGAAACGGACGCTTCAACGTGATAGGCGAACGCTTCCGAGGCTGTGATGACGTTCCAAAGACGCATGAATGTGACAAAATTGAAAAGGCATTTGGTCAACCAATATTTTGATAATTTTCCCATTTATTTATGAGAATAAATAGCGGTTGACTCCCACATGATTACAAAAAGGTTACCAAACCTTGAGCAAGGTCAAAAGAAGGTTTGTGGCACATGATTACAAAAAGGTTACCAAACCTTGAGCAAGGTCAAAAGAAGGTTTGAGGAAGCTACGCATAAAGCCATAAAGGGAATGCTAAAGAATTTTCTACATCGGTAACACCGGCTCTACTTTATTGTCAATTCAAATGTAATACCTCCCTCTTCTATTTTTATATATTATTATGAAAAATTACAAGTTTTTTTCTTTATCTTAATACCACTTATCAGGTGGTGTACTTTTTAACGAATTTTGACAAGTTTTGCCCTTTAAAAGGAAATTTGTTGCACGTTTTGTCCTTTAGGCTTCAGTTAGATTTTTTTGTTAAATCTTGTCACCTAAAGGTATTTTAGTCTTTTTACCCATTTATTTAATATTATTTAAAAAATAAAACAAGATATTTTAGGGTTGACTCTTGAAATAAATGGGTAAAAAGACTGAAATACCCTTTGGTGACCAGATTTAACAAGAAAATCTAACTGGATTAAGCCTAAAGGACAAAACGTGCAACAAAATTCCTTGTAAAGGGCAAAACTTGTCAAAATTTGTTAAAAAGGACACCGCCTGATAAGTGATATTAAGATAAAGAACAAAAATTGTAATTTTTCCTATTATTAATATTAACTATGTTAGAACCCCGTATATTACACGGGTTGCATAAATTTAATTATATATAATCAATAATAAAAAAATTATATCATTAAAAAAAACTCGTGTATTGTATGTGTTGAATAAAATATAATGTCATATCTTAACGCATACAGTCGTTAAAATTTATCTTTTAAAAATGAACTTTGATGTACTATTTACTTATTATAACATTTTAATTTTTTTATTTATTTATTATTAGGTTAAAAACACATGTATTGCATGAGGTTGAATCTCGTTTTTATGATACATTCAAATTATGAGATACAGTGATTTTAGTTATTTTTATGCATCTTCATGCTTATTTATTTCATTCATAAAACACTCATCTCAAATTTGTATTCAAGAGAGTTTACGGTATAAAAAGATGGAGATCGATCCCCACGTTTTTATATATTTGATCATCTTTATGAATTATACCGTAAAGTCGAGAATTAAATTCTCTTTGAATGGTGTATAGAATTGTTATATCTAAAATTGGTGTTCTTTCTAAATGTTGATGCAATGTGCAATAAATGACGAGGTTAAACCAATTATAACGGTATGTCTAACATTACAAAGGTGAAACTAAGTTGTCTAGATTTCACATTTGAAAGAATTGTGCGATTATAAGGCTGGAGGGCGTGGTATAAAGCCCCTAGGGGCTTTATCACGCCACCTCAGTGCCATGTCATGTCTACGTCACACAGGGGGACTTAAAGCCCATTCCTTTAACTTGCAGGGTGTGGTTTAACTACCCACTTTATACTATAGCGCCCCCATTTTGACTAATCACCCCTCGATCAAAGCAATTCACCTCCGTTAACGTGCTGGCGAGACATTGATGGCGCCCCCCCCCCTTTAAATCGTGCGGTATGGATGGTGGCGCCCTGGGGGCGCTATCGTCAATGATGTGGCGGGGTGGCGCCATGCCACACCCACCGACCTAATGGTGAATCCAAACCATTATAGCGATGCATCTAAAGCCACTTATAATTTTGATAGAAGCATACGCCCCAAACCTAGAACAATTATTTAGTTCTAGTGAAAAAAAAAAGCAATAATATAATTAATAAGTGTATATCAAACGGAAACCTTTGATTCCTAATTTACTATAATTTCAATCACCGAATCTGGCATGTAAATTAAAATGGCCAGTCTATGGCTTAAAGCAGGCGCCACGGGCATGGTTCATTCGCTTCTCTAGTTTTATTTTATCAAAGGGGTTCAAGGGAAGTACATGTGATAATTCGTTATTAGTTTATCAGCAAGCCGGGCGTGACATGTCTGCTTTTATATGTGGACACAAGGAATTTCCACAGTGGGTGGGTGTGTCAACGAAACCAATCTTGGAAACATGGGTTGTTGTAAACTGGAACAGATGAACAGTGGCGGATGCTGGATTTTATTCTAATGGGTTCCCTTTTGGTAAATTCTCTTTAATTCTTACTAATTTTTCTAAATTCTACAAAGTTCTCACTAATTTTTTCTATTTTTCCCAAACGCGCTGAGTTCCTGGGAACCCATAAATGTGGGCTGGATCCGCCCCTGCAGATGGATCACCAGAAAAGGGTAATGGACCTTTCTAAGGGATGGATACGTTCAAATTTGGTTGTCAACTCTAGGAAGTTCGACTTGTGGATAGGTCCACATAATTAACTGGAGTAATGAAAGGTCGTTGCTGTCGCAACCCCCGATCCCTATCTCCCGGGAACGGGCGGCCGCGAGCCAGTTTTGGTGGTATCGTGTGTTTATTCAATTTGGCAGCGGAATTTACATCAGGACCGTAGTTAGGAAATATTTTATCAGAGTAAAATACCACGCTTTTCATATATTAAACATATGGGAAAATCCTAAGTTTTAAGTACACACATTTTCATAGGGATACACCCTATTTTATTTAATAAAAACATCTATTTATTTTTAGGTAACTTTATTGCCATTTTCCAAGCCTTCAGTGTTGTCCAGCTGGCTTCTATTTGGCTTTCATATTTTGTTACCTGAAACGCGTTTTAAAAACATTTTGTCAGTGGGAAATACTGGTGAGTGAATCCCAGTTTAATCAAGTTTAATAAAAACCATTGTACAGTATTGAGGGCGGTCTCGCAATTATATTTGTTTCCAAGTCATATCAATTACCACCCACGGTACTGTCAAACCCGACTTGTGAAAATGTTACTCCTCGCAAGGCAGTAACAAATTTTGTATACAAAACCCCAACATACCGACGATAATTGTATCCTTACAAATACTCAATAACTGTTTATATATAATTAATTAAGTGAGGTTTTGTAAAAACAATTTGCAAAAAGGAGATTACTGAACGATCTATAATTTACACAAATGCACACGTGTTAGTATAATAACCCATTTTAACATTAGTAATACCCTCCTCGAGACGGCATTCCAACGACTACGTCGGGCAGAACCACGACAGCCGTTACGGAACCCTAGATCAATCGGGCAGAGTATCTAATACGTATCCAGGGGTTATAATACATACAACGGAGCAGAACCTCGTTATTTAGGGGGTATTATACCCGAGTATAGCGCCTACTATGTGAAAATTGAGAGAGAAAGAAAGATTTGGGACGAATTCGACCGAAGGCAGAGCAAACCAATTTATAGGGCTGATTCTTGGGTTCGTCGCGCCCCGCGTAAGCTTCGGCTTAGGTCTACGCGGCCCACGACATAGGGGCGTAGACTTTAGCCTTGACCGGTCACCACCCCTAGCCTTGACACGATCATGACACGTGTCGACTCAGGGTTTTGCCGTGTTGATGATCGCTAGCGGCCCGCGTAAGATCCCTAAGGGGTCTACGCGGCCCGCGACAGCCTCAAAATTTTGATTTTTAATTAATTTTAATAATATTAAAGGTATTCGGGGTCCGTTTTTACGTATGGGGGGTATTTTAGGACATATTGGGATATTTTAATTATTTTTAGGGTATCGAAAAATATTTCAAGGGTGTCGGTTTATTTCAGGGTTGTTATATCCTCCCCACCTTGTTTTAGAGCTCGTCCTCGAGGTCTACTGGAATAAGTGTGGATATTTCCTTTGCATTTCTGATTCAAGCTCCCATGTGTATTCGGGTCCTCTTTTGGAATCCCATTTCACTTTGATCAGAACTAATCTCTTGTGTTTGAGGTTCTTGACTTTCCTGTCTTCAATTTGTAGAGGCCTTTTTACAAATTTAAGTTGTTCGTTTACCTCTATATCTTTTAGAGGTACTACCAGTGATTTATCAGTTAAGCATTTCTTGAGATTAGATACATGAAATACATCATGTATTCCTGCCATTTCCTCTGGCAGTTGTAGTTGATAGGCTACAGGTCCTATTCTTCTAATAATCTCAAAAGGTCCAACATACTTGGGACTTAGCTTTCCTCTTTTGATGAACCTTACCACTCCTTTCCAAGGAGAGACTTTTAATAATACCTTATCTCCTACTTGAAATTCCAATGGTTTGCGTCTGTTATCAGCATAGCTCTTTTGTCAATAACGTGCTGTTTTCAGTCGTTCCTTGACTTGAATGATCTTGTCGGTTGTTTCTTGCACTATCTCAGGTCCAGATAGTTGTTTTCCCCCAATTTCTGCCCAACATACTGGGGTTCGGCACTTTCGTCCATAAAGTGCTTCGAATGGTGCAGCATTGATACTTG
The DNA here is from genome assembly GCA_030545235.1 of Helianthus tuberosus. Classification (NCBI taxonomy): domain Eukaryota; kingdom Viridiplantae; phylum Streptophyta; class Magnoliopsida; order Asterales; family Asteraceae; genus Helianthus; species Helianthus tuberosus. Next base: position 19,510,262 of record CM060443.1, on the reverse strand, counting down.
TGTGATAACTGTTATTATAAGAAAATTCTATTAATGGTAAGTGATCGTCCCAATTACCTCCGAAATCAATTACACAAGCTCTAAGCATGTCCTCCATCGTCTGAATTGTCCTTTCGCTTTTTCCGTCCGTTTGCGGAGGATAAGTTGTGCTTAGATTCAACTGGGTTCCCATGGCTTTTTGGAAACTTGACCAAAAATGAGAGGTAAAACGGCTATCTCTGTCAGAAACAATTGATAAAGGAATTCCATGTAATGAAACTATTTCATTTACATATAACTTAGCTAACTGTTCCATACTGAAAGTTTCCTTCATTGGTAGGAAATGAGCTGATTTAGTTAGCCTATCTACAATCACCCAGATTGTATCATTACCTTTCCTTGTTTTTTGGTAATTTGGTAACAAAATCCATTGTTATTAATTCTCATTTCCAAACAGGCATTTCTAATTGTTGCAATAAACCTGAGGGTTTCTGATGTTCAGCTTTAACTTGTGAACAAGTTAAACATTTTGAAACATAAGTTGCTATATCCTTTTACATTCCTATCCACCAAATTTTTTTCTTAAATCCTGATACATTTTACCACTTCCAGGATGCATCGTATATTTGGACTTATGGGCTTCTTCTAATATACGATAACGCAGGTTCCCTAATTTAGGTATCCACATTCTCTTTTTATGGAATCTCCAAATTCCATCTGTTCCTTGTTCTAATTCCTTAATCATTCCTTTTAGCTTTTCAGTATCATCCTTGATTACTGATTCTTGTGCTTTTCTAATTTGATCATTTAAATCTACTTGTAGATTTAATTTAAGAGAACGTACCCTTTTTGGCTTCTCATGATACTTTCGACTTAAAGCATCAGCCACTACATTTGCCTTTCCTGCATGATACTAGATATTACAATCATAATCACTAAGAATCTCCATCCAGCGTCTTTGTCTCATATTTAACTCTTTTTACCCGAAAACATACCTTAAACTTTTATGATCAGTGAATATGGTAAACTTACTACTATAAAGGTAATGTCTCCAAATCTTAAGGGCAAAAATTATGGCTCCTAACTCTAGATCATGGGTTGAATAATTCTCTTCATGATTCTTAAGTTGTCTAGATGCGTAAGCTATAACCTTTTGACGTTGCATTAATACACATCCATAACCTAACTTGGAAGCATCACAATAGATTACAAAATCTTCAGTTCTTCTGGTAATGCTAGTATGGGTGCATTATCTTTGCTTAAGAATTCTAAATGCTTCTTCTTGTTTTGGTCCCCATTCAAACTTAATGGATTTACAGGTTAGCTTAGTTAAGGGAAGGACTATTCTAGAAATATCTCGAATAAATCTTCTATAATAACCGGCTAATCCTAAGAAACTTTTAACCTCGGTTGGTGATTCAAGGGTTTTCCATTTGGTAATCGCCTCGATCTTGGTGGGATCCACATGAATTCCTTCATGATTGACTAAGTGTCCAAGAAACTGTACATGTTCTAACCAAAACTCGCACTTTGAAAACTTAGCATAAAGCTTTTGTTTTCTTAATAGACTTAAAAGTGCGTGCAAATGCTTTGCATGATCTTCCTTATTTTTAGAATATATGAGAATATCATCAATAAAAACAATTATGAATTTATCCAAATATGGCTTACATATTCGGTTCATCATGTCCATAAATGCGGCTGGGGAATTGGTTAAACCAAATGGCATGACAGTAAATTCATAATGGCCATACCTTGTTCTAAATGCGGTTTTAGGAATGTCCTCTTCCTGTACCTTTAATTGATGATATCCTGACCTTAAATCGATTTTAGAGAAAAATCGAGCTCCTTGCAACTGATCGAACAGATCATCGATTCTTGGTAATGGGTACCGATTCTTAATTGTGACCTTGTTCAATTCACGGTAATCAATGCACATTCGCATTGATCCGTCCTTCTTTTTGACGAATAAGATTGGTGCTCCCCATGGCGATGAGCTTGGCTGTATGAATCCTTTCTCCAACAATTCGTCTAATTGTTTCTTCAGTTCCTGTATTTCTGCGGGTGCCAAACGGTAAGGTGCTTTGGCAATTGGTGCTTTTCCTGGTAGTAGATGGATTCTGAATTCAACTTCCCTATCTGGCGGTAGTCCTGGCAACTCTTCTAGAAAGACATCTAAAAACTGGGATACTACTGAAATATCCTTTAGTTCTTTTCCTTTAGTGTTAGTGATTATAGAAATCAAATACACTATAGATCCTTTTCTTATATGGCTTGCAGTTTTCATCACAGAGATGAATTTAGTGGATCTAGAGGGCTTATCTCCTTTAATTGTGATATTTTTACCTTTTGGTGAATTTACTTGAATTGACTTTTGATCACATAAAATACTGGCTTTATTGGTTATTAACCAATCCATTCCTAATACAATATCAAATCCTGCCAGATTCATTGGGTAAAGGTTTGCAATAAAATTCTGATTTAAAATTTCTATTCTTGCTCCCTGCAAGATTTCAGAAATCTTAATGGTTTCCCCATCTGCTGTCTCTACTAGACATTCTTGTGAGAGTGTAGTTAATGGTTAATTTAGGAGTTTGCAAAATGAAGTATTAATAAAACTTTGGTTTGCACATGAGTCAAATAATACTTTAGCAAAAACATCGTTAACTAAAAACGTACCAGCTATAACGTCTGGAATCATTTTGGCTTCTTCTGCCGTCAGAACGAATGCTCTAGCATTTTTAGTGTTCTTGTTGTTCGCAGCTGGAGCCAATTTCGGATAGTTTGGCTTGATGTGACCTTTTTCTCTACAGTTGAAGCACAGCCCATTACTGGATTTCCTCCTGCAATCTTCTTCCTTGTGTCCTGGCATTTTGCAGAAATTGCAGTGAATGGAGCATTTTCCCGAATGCTTCTTCTTGCAGGCTTTGCAATATGGTGTAGAGCTAGAACCTACGTTCCTACGGTTGGAATTCCCAGAACGGAATTCTTGGGTAAGCCTTTGAGCTAGGTTTCTCCTCTGGTCTTCTTCTCTAGTACGGATTAATTCATCTGTCAAGGTATTTGCTAGTTCTACAGCTTCTTCTATGGTTTGAGGTCTAGCTGCCTTGACTACATGCCTAATCTCCCCGATTAATCCCCATATGTATCGGGAGATTAATACCGGTTCAGGTGATGCAAGGTGTCACACCCCCAAAATACCACCTAGGGAATGTCCCTGCTAGGCGAGTGACGTACCAACAACGAGCCACAAATTACATTGAACCCATACACGTTTATAAATAAAATTCTCAATCATTAAAGAAAATGCCATCAACAAGTTTAAATGAAAACCAACACGTTCAGCGAAAGCAATTAGAAAACCAAACTTAATCAGTTTCAAACCATTGTATAGTATCAAGAAATCAATCTCATAAATCCTTCTAGTCGACCCATGACCACTCCAGCTACTTTAGACAGCAAGTTCCCAAATCCAAGATATCTAACGACCTGCGAGCATGCAACAAGTGTATCAGACAACGCTGGTGAGTTCATAGTTTTTACTAAAACGTTGATTACCAAGTGTTTAGTTAATCCATTGGAGTTAATTCCGAAAGTAATGTTGATAATACCCTGAATACAAGACGGCTTCTGATTATTTTGCCCTTTCTCCAATGCTCCTATCAAAGCATTGGTCATGACTAGGTCATTAGTTCAACACCCGTCCTCCCAGGTACGGGGTGAGGTTGCCAAACCTAAGTAGTGCTACTAACTAATACCATGTTACCTCCCCGGTAAACAAACAGCACGGAGGGACTTTAGAGGTGATAGGAAGAGTATATTATCCAACATTCCCGTTTTTTTACCCAAAAGACTTATCCCACCCCGGGATACCCACTGACTATCCCAACCACCGGGACGCATGCTCAAGAAAGATGAACTCACCTTAGATTGCTTGGTATGTTATGTCATATTACCCGTTCCAAGTTAGTCAACCATACCCTACCATGGTTACCAAATATAGTCAGTTTCATGTACACAAAATCACGCATTCGGCATACACGTTTCACAATTTGCATACAAGCACAACACACATCGCTATGCAAGCCGTAACAGGAAGTCGTTCAACAATCCTCATCATTTTATAACAAGTATTTATATCATATGCAAGTTCATGTTTCACAAAACACATAACAATTAGGTTCGGTGCAATCATTCATGTATTCAATTTAGCATAAACATCAGCTTATTCCCTAGTCATGATTATTGTGATATGAACTCGTTACATGGTCATTAACCGATGTCGGCTCCCCAAGCCCAATGTCTAGTTGGATTGAGTAGTACATGTGTATTAACTAAACATCCCTAATTCACTGTCATCACTAATTAATATCATTACATTCACACCATCAACAACTCATACTACACATAATCCCTTATCTATTCATTCAGTATTCACAAGGTGCACGTTTTAACAAATTAATGGTCCACTCAAGAGTTATGCGATTTGTTCTAGCCATTGTGGTATCCAAGTTGCTTCGGCCCATGGCTCAACCCAATTAACCCACTGATCAAGTATGCAGCCCAAAACTAATAACCCATTTAAGTGTGCGGCCCCGTGATTTCTTAAGTTCAGTTTTGTTTCATTCACAATTGTCAAAACCCATTACCTTATTAAATCAAGATCATACAAAAACACACTGATATTCATGCAAACCCACCCCACTTAGATGTGAACAAGAATAGCCTGATTCATATTTGATTCGACCAACATGCTACTCAAACCAATCCCACTCGTTAATCAGGAATTATTCATTATGACTATACTTAAACAAATCAACATACTATAACACTTTTGCTAATCATGAACATATAAATAACAATTAAATAAGAATTAACATAATATGGATTCACTAACCAAAATCTTCGATTAACAGGATGATGTCTCAAGGGGGGGGGGGGGAGGTATCCACAGTCGTCGCAATATCTTGATGGGGTGATGTTTGTTTAGGGTTTTGCAATACAATATTGTATCTTAATACACTAAGTTTACGTATAATAAACAAAAGAGAGGATTTGGGCCAAGTTAATTACAAGCGAGTTGGGCCCCAAGGTGAAAGTGACCGATCCAATGTAGCGGCCCAATCATATAAAGATTGGCCCAAAATACACACGCGCACACAACTACAACATATTTTAGCACGTTTATCAAAGTCACGGGTTGAACAGATTGATTAAAACAAGAACAGGGAAAATCACAAAACCGAAGGCACTAACCTTAGAGTTCGGGTTGTCACATCATCGCCAACTTGAAAGAAATTTCGTCCCGAAATTTGACAAGCAATACAGAGGAGTGAAGCGATAGAAACTAAAATTAAACTATATGCAACACTACACACATAATAATAAAGCATTACACACATTCACTAATCATCCAGATAACTACGCAGACACAACGTAAACCAAATTGTAGAAACAGGATCGCGAAGTCAGTCGGGGCCACATCATCCACAACTTGAAAGGGAATTTCGTCCCGAAATTCACCAATGATGTCAGAAGTTGATTCCACCGTTTAAATAAGTTGAGGACACCAAAGCTTCCTCTGATCATCGCGTTTAAATAACAAAGAAAGCACAAACGTTCCATCGAACAAACACTGCCTTAAATTCGAGACTTAAATGGCATTGTGCACGTTACCCACTTCGTCGGGTATCCCGAGTTTGTAAGTCACGTTATCTATTCTTCCCAGAGTGTTGTATGGCTCAAAGTAATGTAGGTTAAGCTCGCAACATTTCCCAAGCGTACCACACTATCACAGCCCCCGATCCCTTATTTGTCCCGGGAACGGGCGGCCGCGAACACTCGTTTGTGGTGGTATCAGTTATTAATTTGGCAGCGGAAATTTCATCAAGACCGTAGTTAGGAAATATTTTATCAGAGTAAAACCACCATATTTTTAAATTTATAATCACATAGGTAAAACCCAAGTTTTCTTATTACAACATTTTTAATAGGGATAAACCCTACTTTATTGAATTTAAAACATCGTATTTTAGATAACTTTTATAGCCACATTTTTCCAAGTCGTCAGCGCTCTCAAGCTGGTTTTTTTACTAATTGGCTTTCACATTGTGTTACCTGAAACACGTGTTTAAAAACCATTTGTCAGTGGGAAATACTAGTGAGTGAATCCCAGTTTAATCAAGAAACATTTTATTAATTAAAACAGTATTGAGAGCGATCACATTGTTTATTTCTACACAATTACTCATTCAGTACTTGCCACTCGTCCGGATCTATGGCTATGGTCATATCACACATTGGCTAACTCTTCGTCCAACTGTGAAGATTATCAAGTAATGTATACAAAACCCCATAATACCGGCAGTAATTGAAGAACTACAAAGACTCAATCACCGCTTAATCACATTGTAAAACATTTAAGGTTTTGTAAAATATTCCAAAAAGGTTAACAAAAAGAGGATAAACTCACATTGCTATTATAGGGCTTTTCTTGTGACTTCCTGGTTATAATCTATTAATTAAACAATGCACATGCGTTAGTATAATAACCCATTTTACATTAGTAATACCCTCCCTGAGACAGAAACTCCAACGACTACGTCGGGCAGAACCACGACAGCCTGTTACGGAGTCCTAGATCAATCGGGCAGCGTATCTAATACGTAACCGGGGTTATAATACTTACAACGAGGCAGGGCTTCGCTATTTAGGGGGTATTATGCCCGAAGTTTATGCTTATAACTTCAGAAAGTCGAGATTGAGAAAGAAAGTGAACGAATTGTAACTGAAGGCCATCGATCCTATTTATAGTACTGATCCAGCACTTTGTCGCGCCCCGCGTAAGATGAGGGGAAGGTTTACGCGGCCCGCGAGGACAGCTAGGGCGGCAAATGGTCGCTGAGTCATCGACACGTGTCAGCACCGGGTTTCTTCTTGTCTTATAGCTGTCGTGGCACACGAAGAATGGAGCAAGAGTTTACGCGGCCCGCCTCAGCTTAAAAATCAGACTTTTAATTTATTTTTAATGCTATACTATATTTCGGGCTTGGTTTTCACATGCGGGGTGTATTTAAAGATAAAGTAAGACATTTTAAGATATACTAGGGTGTCGAAAATTATTATTCGAGGTGTAAGGTTTCTTTGAGGATTGTTACATTCTCCCCACCTTGTTTTAAATCTCGTCCTCGAGATTTGGGTTATGAAATTTCCTCGGAGTTAGATAAAGTCTTGTAGCTATCAACAATAGTGTCAAAACGTCTTGGGAAGCATCTGGTGGACGAAAGTTCTGAAATATTGTCTTTTGAGCAGAAAAACAACTTATCTGGTTTTGAGGTAGTGTAAGAATAATAGACAAGATGATTAAAGCAATATAAGATTGTCAAAAGAGTTATGTTGGTAACAGATAAAAATCTTCTAAGTAGTTAAAGTTTCTTTATGGAAAGGGTAGTTAGATTTGTCTAATGCTGGACCATCTGTTAATCAAGTAGAGCCCGTAGCTTATTAGTTACAACTGACATAAATGATATATGTATGAAATTTTTCAAAAAATGCTTAGCAAACGAATCCTTAGTGAGATTTTTCTAAGAACTTTGAAGAATTTGAGAAACATAAATGTTTTGATTAGTTCCAGGATTTATTTAACTGAACGTGATATAATTTTAGTTTCACAAAATCAATGGGGACATATGATTTGAATATAAACGACTTTTAGGAATAATAGGATTCAATGTCAAAAGAGAACTTACCTTGTTTGTTTTAAAAAGAACGTTGAATCAATAATCTCAATTGAAGATAGAAGTATGAAAACTGATTTGTCAATAGTCAACCCATAAATCAGGGACGTTTATTTAAATAGCAAAGATACACTGGATAATACAATAGAATTTAGTGTATCATAGTCTTAACACATAATTGTATCAAGATTGGATGATAAGTCAAACGAATGACGTATGATTAGGGCTTATTATTAGCACAGGCTGCAAATTTATACAGACACCGCAAGGTGTTGTAGTTACTGGAAGAATTAAATAATTACGGTGACCAAATGAATTCACCGTTTTCGAAATTAACTGAAAGTTTCAAATGAAGTAAATCGGAATATTCAAAAGATAGGATGTTCGAAAGAAATAAATATTATAGGATTAATTCAAAAATAAAGGAAATGTTGGAGGTACATTGGAATAAGAATCTTAACACAAAATCGTATTAAGACTAGTTTAGGATAATGAGTCAATAAAATAGACAATTTCGTACCTCAAATGTGAAAATGAAATAAGTCTAAGTTTCAAAGAAATCGCCACCGCAAGGTGTCATGTATTAACAATTGATGGATTAGAGTTGTAGACTTTGAATAGGTGTACTATGATTTAAACAAATGAATTTTCATTGAATATGATGATCTCAATTCATCATATGGGATTGTGAATCGAATGTACAGGAGCAAATTCAAATAATTTGAGCTTGGTGTGGATATATTTCAATAATGGATATATGTATTGATAAGAATAGTTTCAATGAAAATTCGGTAAGTAATGTTTGAAAAGAAAAGGAGCTTTCCAAGAAATTTGTTGGCTTGATTATCAAAAGTCAATATTATGTAATCATATAGATTATCAGAACGAATGTAGCGAAATATTAAAATTCAAGAATAAATGATCTTTTGAAATGAATTCTCATGCATGCCAAGCAATGTATGAGCAGCATATGGATTTGTTAAGAAACGAGATAAATGAGTATGGGCTTTATGAAAGAGAAATAAAGACATTTATTATAAAACTTTGATTTGAAATTAAAAGTCAACTTAATATTTGAGTACAGACAAACGTAAGGGTGCTTTTATTTTGATGTTGTCTCTGGTGTTGGTAGATATTTATGCGTCCTCCATAACTTCATCTAGGTTTCTGGCCTCATTGTCGGGTGCCTTAGATAGTTTAGGGCAGTGGTAACGGAAGTGACCTGGATCTCCACATTTATAACATACATTGGTTTCCCTTTTCTTTCTACATTTTTCTTCTGTATGTCCAGCCTTTTTGCAGTAGTTACAACGGAGTATCTTCTTAGAATGGCATTTCCTTGCGTGCTTTTTGCTGTTATAGGTAGGCTGTGCAGTTTCTGATTTCATTCCTTTGTCCTTGGAGGATTTGTTAGAGTAGAATTCCTTATAGGAGTAGCCATAAGTTGTGGTTTTCTTTCGTTTGGAAGATGAAGTTTTGATATGAGTATCGTAACTTCCATTGGTACTAGGGTTAGGTTTGAAGTGATGGGTATGCTTACAGTGTATAGTAGGATTCTTGTTTATAGACACAGAAATCTTAATAGCTTCAATGATTGAGGGTATGGCATTTGATATTCCTTGAGCTATTATATTTTCTAGAATGTTTTTATCCCAAAAATTTTCATTACCAGTCCGAATTTCTTGATCGCATGTTATTTCCTTTGACATCTGAATTACAAACATGTTTAGATATAATTATCACAGTATTAAGCAATCATGCATGCATATTTTGTGTATCACACTTATAGTTATAACTATTCGTATTACATGTTGGTAGGTACAGATATGTATATTTTATAAGAAAAATGCATATATTATATATTGTTTCTCCCTTTAGCGGGATGGCTTTTCTCTATACTGCCTTAATTTAACTATATTTCCAGAACTCATGACTGGATAGGTATATAGAAAATAAAGATAAGAGCTTTATATGAAATCCGTCCTGGACCCTTTGTTAATCTTTAAGAGATGGTGCTATTACAAATATCCTTAAGGTATTTTCTGAATTAAAGATGGGTGAAATAGGTTTTGAATAAACATGTAGGTTTCCTTTTTTTTTTTATAAAAACTTGTCATTTTTCAAAAGATATTTGTTTGTAGATACTATCAAGAAAATCGTGTCTTGCATATATATATCAATATAAAGTTTTAAAATTTCCTGGAATCCATTCATATAATACCAATTCATAAAATTCCTATTACATAACTAGTTTGTATTGGTTATCCCATAATTTTGTTTATTCCTTTATATTAACAGAATAATTTCTATTAGATTTTAAAATATTTTGGAATAAAAAGGAAATTCATCAAAAGGAATAAATTTAATAAAGATGTAAATTTTCTGGATTCTTTTAGAAAAATTTAAATCTTTAAATGATAGGTTGATTTATTTTAGCTATAACATACTTAGGGCTTAATTCAAAATTTCATTGTATCTATTTATTTGAAGAATCAAAAATAGATAATACAAAGTCTGGTGTTTCTAAATTTGATTCTTAATATCTTAAGAAATGAAGTATTATTCTTATATCAGATTGTATACACCTATGACTTAAATATAGTTTAAGAAATGTACTGAACTTCTCAAATGATTTTCTTGTACATGTTTTAAATCTCATAGTTATATCGTACCAAATGTTTTTGTACATATATTTATTGCATGGAGGAAATATTTCTTATAAGATTGATACCAATCATATATAAAATGTATATGTCTAACTTATACGAAATTAAAAAAAAAACAATAAGTTTAAGCTATTTCCTGTCGAGATATAGGTATTATGTATTAAAATCATTTAATTATGTAGGTTGTTATTCATATTCTTGTTTCATTATTTCAATATAACTTTATTCAAGAGCCAAATATTTTAATTTCCCAAAATATTATTATTAGTTTTAATTTAAAATAGAATTTAATATTATTTATACCAATGATGATGATAACATCGAATATTAACAAATTTTTATTAACATGTTAATTATCATCAATATTAATTATGCATAAAATTATTTTATCAATTTAATCTATATATTTAATATTTAATGATAAGGAGAAAAATAAAGAATTATAAAGGGATTTACAAAGTATTTTCAATGATTGTATAATGCTAAAACATTATATTTTAACAAAATTATTATAACTAAATGTTTTACCAAAATTTTAATAAAGACATATCTTTAAATCGAGTAAAATCTTGGGTTATATCATAAATCATAAAATATACTGCTTTTATCGAATAGTATTTTATAATATGCTATTTCAGTGATATTATACCTAAAGGTATGATTTTATATCTAATACCAATATCATTATGATTTATTTTGAATTGTATTTACATAAATATGTGGGTATATATATAAAAAATATCATATTATGAATATATTCCCTTTTTATTTTTATGACCTAACATATTGTAAGATACCACAGGAGGTACATATCCTGATGATATAAAATCATTTAGGCATAATACATATTATTCAAATATTTATATTATGATGTTACAAAGTATCATATATTTATGATTATTAAAATATTAATATTAACATTGTATTGTAATTTAGATTGCATTATATCCCTATATATATACATATGGATATAGCATATATATAAGGTATCGCAAAATTTACTAAAATATGATATTATATATCATTTATATATATATATAATATAGCGTAACGGTAAGATACAAATATGGTTAACATATATTGAGAATTCAAAATTTGTTAAATGGCATGAAAATCATGATAAACATATTATGTTTATAAAATAACACATAAAATATTAATTTCCTAACACAAATGGTTAAGGGTTTAGGCATTGAAAGAACATCCAAAGGGTTTAACATAAAACACATAATTACGTAAGTTATTTCCTAACACAGAATTTAAAACTTAAGTGTCAGCAGAACACTTCTTTGGCTTGAACCAGTGGCATGGCTCTGACACCACCTTCTGTTACAGCCCCCGATCCCTTATCTGTCCCGGGAACGGGCGGCCGCGAACACTCGTTTGTGGTGGTATCAGTTATTAATTTGGTAGCGGAAATTTCATCAGGACCGTAGTTACGAAATATTTTATCAGAGTAAAACCACCATATTTTTAAATTTATAATCACATAGGTAAAACCCAAGTTTTCTTATTATAACATTTTTAATAGGGATAAACCCTACTTTATTGAATTTAAAACATCGTATTTTAGATAACTTTTATAGCCACATTTTTCCAAGCCGACAGTGCTCTCAAGCTGGCTTTTTACTAATTGGCTTTCACATTGTGTTACCTGAAACACATGTTTAAAAACCATTTGTCAGTGGGAAATACTGGTGAGCGAATCCCAGTTTAACCAAGAAACATTTTATTAATTAAAACAGTATTGAGAGCGATCACATTGTTTATTTCTACACAATTACTCATTCAGTACTTGCCACTCGACCGGATCTATGGCTATGGTCATATCACACATTGGCTAACTCTTCGTCCAATTGTGAAGATTATCAAGTAATGTATACAAAACCCCATAATACCGGCAGTAATTGAAGAACTACAAAGACTCAATCACCGCTTAATCACATTGTAAAACATTTAAGGTTTTGTAAAATATTCCAAAAAGGTTAACAAAAAGAGGATAAACTCACATTGCTATTATAGGGCTTTTCTTGTGACTTCCTGGTTATAATCTATTAATTAAACAATGCACATGTGATGCGTGGTTGGAAACAAGTGATCGTTATCGTTTAACTTGATGATTTTATGTACGTTTTATGTTCGGATAGCCTACTTTTAATCTAAAATATGTTTTGTAGGTTTGACAACATTAAGGAGCTTTTTGGGAGCTTTACGAGTCATCGGGTCAAATAACGGTGCACCGGAACGCATTACGAATCAACCGGAAGCATAAAATGGAAAAGTGAAAAAAAGCATACCAGGAGAGCCCGTCGGCGACGGGCAGGCTGGCCGTCGGCGACGGGCACCAGAAAACCATTCCGGATCAATTATTTCTTGGATGATTTTCAATGATTGAAAATGTTGACTTTTGAAGGAAATCCGGGTTTTTAGCATATGGGAGGATAATATAAGATATGTGGAGATATTTTGAGGGCAATCATTCAGCTCCAAAGCTAAGGGAACTCTCAAGTCTTTGATAGAAACCAGAGAAGATATCCATAATACACTTCACTTTCTATTCTCCAAGCAAAAGGATGGTGTGCATTGTGTTTTGTTCATATGGTGATCAAGCTTCTTTATCAATGAGTGGCTAATCATCTCGGATTCACCCCGGTGTAGGTAGTTGTTTACTTATGGTTTTGAATTGTTCTTGCTTCAAGTTGTGACAATTTGTGTATGATTTTAGAAACCTTTGACGATAAGCTTACATTTGTTTCGTATTCATAAATTGTCGAGCGATGTTAAAAGTTATGACTTTATGAAATGGTTATGTGTAATATGCGTTGTCTTGGTTAGGATTTACATGTTTTGATAACAAAGTGCATTCTTGTCCGTTCATTGTAGCGTTGATAGTTATTGGCACCTAAGTCTTATACACTAAATCCGTTAATTGTATGCATTTAAGTTGAAGCCTAAAACTTGTAGAAACCATAAGTTAGTAATTACCGAAACCGGGTGTGATTCCTTTACTTATTATTTGTTAGAAGTTAAATATCCATTACAATTGTTAACTAGGAGTTGTTATCCAAGGAAGTATTCATATTTAACCAAAACCAAACTTTCACAAACTAGGCGCCTAGCTCGGTTGGTTAGGCGCGCGAAAGGGTGTAAGTCTAGACCCGGGTTCGAATCAGGGGACGACTAATTTCACCATTTTTTGTATCTCATCAATTTAGTTAATTTGGTTCAACATCTTTTCAACAATCAAAAATTATAAAAACAAGTTAGCAAGCTTCATAAATTGTGACAACCATTTTAGTTCTAGTAAATCCATTTGCAAACCACATACTCTTCGTGGATCGACCCCTTGCTACCGCTAGCTATTTGTTAAGGGTAATTTGGGCTTATAAATATTATCTTTGATTGGAGCGCGACATCTCGATCAACATGCGTTAGTATAATAACCCATTTTACATTAGTAATACCCTCCCCGAGACAGAAACTCCAACGACTACATCGGGCAGAACCACGACAGCCTGTTACGGAGTCCTAGATCAATCGGGCAGCGTATCTAATACGTAACCGGGGTTATAATACTTACAACGAGGCAAGGCTTCGCTATTTAGGGGGTATTATGCCAGAAGTTTATGCTTATAACTTCAGAAAGTCGAGATTGAGAAAGAAAGTGAACGAATTGTAACTGAAGGCCATCGATCCTATTTATAGTACTGATCCAGCACTTTGTCGCGCCTCGCATAAGATGAGGGGAAGGTTTACGCGGCCCGCGAGGACAGCTAGGGCGGAAAATGGTCGCTGAGTCATCGACACGTGTCAGCACCGGGTTTCTTCTTATCTTATAGCTGTCGCGGCACGCGAAGAATGGAGCAAGAGTTTACGCGGCCCGCTTGAACTTAAGAAATCAACGAAATCAGGTTTCAACCTTCATACTGCACGCGTAAGAGTTGAGGTGGGTTCTACGCGGCCCGCCTCAGCTTAAAAATCAGATTTTTAATTTATTTTTAATGCTATACTATATTCCGGGCTTGGTTTTCACATGCGGGGTGTATTTAAAGATAAAGTAAGACATTTTAAGATATACTAGGGTGTCGGAAATTATTATTCGAGGTGTAGTTTTTCTTTGAGGATTGTTACACACACCCTCCCAGGGTGAGACTTTCAACATGATACGATGGCTTACAGCGATCTTCCTGTGTTTCCTAAGCCTATCAGCTTTCCTGACGGCCACTCGTTGTCGCCAGACGATTTCCGATTCAAGCAATCTTCCCAAGAGTTTCAAGTACAAGTCGTGGACCTGCGATTGCGTTGTCAACCACCTTAATCCAATAAAGAGGTTGGTGACACTGTCTATGCAATACCTCAAACAGAGCTGTCTGAATACTAGAATGGTAACTGCCGCTGTAGAACTCAGCCAAAGGTATGCGTCCTTCCAATTTTCATCAAGTCAATCCCACACATGCTCGCAACATGTCTTTGAGTGTCAGGGGGGGTTTCATTTACTCCGACCATTTGCCCTATGGTGATAAGTAATGCTCATGTCCAGACGGGAACCAAGAGTGTTGTGTAATGTCTAACGTAAACAGGTATAGATCAAAATCAGAGGTAACAGAAGTTGGCACCTCGTGCCTAAAACCGCCCTTCGCCATTAGTTATTTAGAGGATGCGAATACTTGACAATCTTCCTTGTTTGCGAGAAAGTGTACCGATTACATGCAACAATCAACGAACACTCAAATGAAGATATTTCCGTTCTGAGTTCCAGGTAGTCCAGTGACAAAATCCGTGGTAGTCTGTTCCCAAAACGTTGCTGATACTCACCTTGACTCTCCCACAAGTCAAACATTAGTCACAAACATTGCCAGGTGGGCCTTCATGCCCGATCACTAGTGCAAGATTTATAGATCCCAATATCTCTCGTCAAAACCCAGACGGTTAGAATATCGAAGCCGGTATGCTTGCTCAACACAAGTTCCCAAAAGTTGTCGTATAATTAGATCCCCATTCGCTCCTTGAGGTGGCGAATATCATCCGATCTGTCAAAGGTTGCTTCTCCATGCCCCTCATGGATTCAACTTGAAAATCTTCTTCCTTCAGTGCTTCGGTTCGAACAGGGCGAATCTGATCTGGTAGGCTAGAGTCGATGGTGAGCTGCAAGCTCATACGCGTTTAGGTTCCATAGTCGTAATCGCTCGAGGGTTCCATCTAGTGATGCCATCACATGTTTAGCTCTTTCGAAACAAGGGTACACGGGAGGCTCTTGTGATCGGTCTAAGTAGTGCATTTGGTACCGTCCAAGTAGTGCCTCCAACTTAAATCCAAAGACCACGGCTTCCACCACAGGTTGTAACTCGCGAAATTCCTCTTTGTAAGCCCACTACGTAAGTCATCACCTTCTCGCGTTGCATCGGCGCATAACTGGGACTCTGATTCGAACCATCATGATATACCACTAGATCACCCGTACCCTCGGGTAAAAACGATGCTCAGTGCATTGTAGAGTTGGAATTCGAAAACTGAAAAGACGTTCTCCGGTTTTGTCTCCCACGAATACATAGCACCCTGCTGTGCTAAAGAGGTTAGAGCTGCGCGATCTTCGAAAAATCCTGCGATGAATCTACGCTAGTATCTAGTGAGACCAAGAATTGCCGTATCCTCGAAGGGATCTTTGGTGTTAATCAGTTTCCAACAAAATGGACCTTAGCGAGATCCACGTGTATTCCTACTTCGTTGTTTATACGACCAAAATGTGTCCCTCGAATCTAGATGTGACATTTAACAAGACTTCGCACGTAATGGCTCCTCCCACAGGAGCGCTAAAATAGGATACAAATGTCGCCCATGATGTTCCTTCCTCTTGGAAATGATCCAGAACGTCATTCATAAATACGGTCGATTCATGTGGTCCATAAAGCTGCTGGTGTGTTGATTAACTCAATGGTCATGGTGTACAAAGTCACAATGGCCGTATTGCGTTCGATATGCCGTTTCAGGAACATTCTCCTCTTGGTCTTCCGTCAATACATGGTCGAGGCAAACAGTTCTTGATTGTCACCTTGCTGAGTTCTGGAAAATCAGTACACATACGAAAAGGCTTTATCTTCCCGAATATAGCTGGGGCTTCCCAAAGCGAACAAAAACTATGTCCAATAAAACTCTTATCCAACAGTTCCTGTAGATAGTCCTTGTAACCCTCCTGGTGCAAGACAGTATGTAGCACGAGTAATCAGGGCTGCCCCTGTCGTGAGATCAAACTGAGATTCTGCCTAATAGTGGTGGAAGTAAATCTGTAAGCTCTTCGGGTAGCACACTGATAGGAATCACGAACAATTGGTGGATCCTCGATCCTCTTTTCCATAGTCTCAACATCAGTAACGGTTGCTAACGTAGCGGGGTGATCCCTCCGTAGACACTTCTGGGCCTTCATAGCTGATATAATGCTAACCATTGCACCACTCTGTTGCTTTAGAACAAATAACGATTATCCACACAAAATTTTCTCCTCACAAGGTATGTCTGCGCGATTTCTGAATAACCAATCCACACTAACTACTGCATTGTAACCATCAGGGGTAGTAGAAGGAAGGTCGATGTCGAACACCTGTCCCCTAAGGTCGAGTTTGCATCCCAGCGAACATATAAGGCTTCAATTGACTTGCATCAGCCAACTCCACAACAGGTTCGGTTTCAAGAAGCATCAGGGTTAAACAGAACAGAGACGAAGCGAATAGCTACCCATCCAAGCTATCATGTTGCTATTATGCCTGGTATAGCCTATGCCAATACTAAATTTCCTTCCATGAGCTTCATTTCCAGTGTTGCTTTCGTCACGAGAATTTCCAGTACTGCCGTCGTTCCCTTGGTTGTCGTCACCTTCGTTTCCATACTGTAAGCTACGATCACGAGTACCATGATGTTGCCGCGACTGTTGCCTCTAATATTGTTTCCTGTAACGGTGTCCTGCGTCCTTTCACCAACAAGGTCCATCTTTTCACATTCCGTGCCACGTCCTAAGGCACTACTCATGGTGCGGGCGGTTACACAGTCCGCTCTACAGTCAATCGTCATCGATTTTGTCCCGATTGGTTCGTAAGAGTCGACTCCCATGAGTCGCTGGCTGGGGTTAAGGATTCGATTGGAGTCAAATCGTTGTTGTTCGTTTCCGGTAACTAGGGTCGTTCAAATGCTGAAGTCGGTAAGGTTCCCTCTTGTCCATCGTTCTTGCAAGTTGACTGAGTAATACACAGTATGTCGCGAGAGTGTTGCAGAAGTGATCGCACTTCGGGATCTAGGGCGTCAACACGCTAAGTTCCAGCAAACAAAGATAAGTGAGGAAGGTATAGTCCAATCATTTGACGCTGAGCCATCCAACTCAGGGACGTTCGTACTAGCACCTAGCATTCTACACAGTTCGCTAGGCGTTCAGATGTGTGATCAGGTGATACTCGATAGCATCGAGATTCCTAAGGATTCAGAAATGGGTGAAAAGATCATGTTCGAGTAGGAGACAATCATTGCTATGACTCCTATAGACTGCTGAGTTCTAACATAACCTCAATTAACAGAGCGGAACCCCTCTCACACTCGTTAAGCCTCACTGGGACTCACATGCACCCCACATTATTATTATGTGTGCACCCATAATAATAAGGCAATTTTCATGCTTATCTCAGTGCCTCTTAACTCGCGCTAAAAGGTTCCCCGAATTCGAGCAATAAGACAGATGACACCACAACATAGATCATGAAAGTTCAAGAAGAGTCGCACTCTTAAAACACGTAACATGGGTTGGTAACATAGAAGTTCATACTGCAGTGTTAAGTGTGCATTCACGTGTGATGTTATTCATAAGCAAACACTAGATATGCTATGCAATAGTAAACGAGAAACAAACCTTGCAGTCTGGAGCTGAGTGTCATGGTCGATTTCAGATCTGTTCGGTTATAGTCTGGTTTTATAAAAATGTTTTAAAACCAAGTTCACTATAACCAGTGGCTCTGATACCAAACTGTCACACCCCCAAAATACCACCTAGGGAATGTCCCTGCTAGGCGAGTGACGTACCAACAACGAGCCACTAATTACATTGAACCCATACAAGTTTATAAATAAAATTCTCAATCATTAAAGAAAATGCCATCAACAAGTTTAAATGAAAACCAACACGTTCAGCGGAAGCAATTAGAAAACCAAAGTTAATCAGTTTCAAACCATTGTATAGTATCAAGAAATCAATCTCATAAATCCTTCTAGTCGACCCATGACCACTCCAGCTACTTCAGACAGCAAGTTCCCAAATCCAAGATATCTAACGACCTGCGAGCATGCAACAAATGTATCAGACAACGCTGGTGAGTTCATAGTTTTTACCAAAACGTTGATTACCAAGTGTTTAGTTAATCCATTGAAGTTAATCCGAAAGTAATGTTGATAATACCCCGAATACAAGACGGCTTCTGATTATTTTTCCCTTTCTCCAATGCTCCTATCAAAACATTGGTCATGACTAGGTCATTAGTTCAACATCCGTCCTCCCAGGTACGGCGTGAGGTTGCCAAACCTAAGTAGCGCTACTAACTAATACCATGTTACCTCCCCGGTAACCAAACAACACGGAGGGACTTTAAAGGTGATAGGAAGAGTATATTATCCAACATTCCCGTTTTTTTTACCCAAAAGACTTATCCCTCCCTGTGATACCCACTGATTGTCCCAACCACCGGGACGCATGCTCAAGAAAGATGAACTCACCTTAGATTGCTCGGTATGTTATGTCATATTACCCGTTCCAAGTTAGTCAACCATACCCTACCGTGGTTACCAAATATAGTCAGTTTCATGTACACAAAATCACGCATTCGGCATACACGTCTCACAATTTGCATACAAGCACAACACACATCGCTATGCAAGCCGTAACAGGAAGTCGTTCAACAATCCTCATCATTTTATAACAAGTATTTACGTCATATGCAAGTTCATGTTTCACAAAACACATAACAATTAGGTTCGGTGCAATCATTCATGTATTCAATTTAGCATAAGCATCAGCTTATTCCCTAGTCATGATTATTGTAATATGAACTCGTTACATGGTCATTAACCGATGTCGGCTCCCCAAGCCCAATGTCTAGTTGGATTGAGTAGTACATGTGTATTAACTAAACATCCCTAATTCACTATCATCACTAATTAATATCATTACATTCACACCATCAACAACTCATACTACACATAATCCCTTATCTATTCATTCAGTATTCACAAGGTGCACGTTTTAACAAATTAATGGTCCACTCAAGAGTTATGCGATTTGTTCTAGCCATTGTGGTATCCAAGTTGCTTCGGCCCATGGCTCAACCCAATTAACCCACTGATCAAGTATGCAGCCCAAAACTAATAACCCATTTAAGTGTGCGGCCCCGTGATTTCTTAAGTTCAGTTTTGTTTCATTCACAATTGTCAAAACCCATTACCTTATTAAATCAAGATCATACAAAAACACACTGATATTCGTGCAAACCCACCCCACTTAGATGTGAATAAGAATAGCCTGATCCATATTTGATTCGACCAAGATGCTACTCAAACCAATCCCACTCGTTAATAAGGAATTATTCATTATGACTATACTTAAACAAATCAACATACTATAACACTTTTGCTAATCATGAACACATAAATAACAATCAAATAAGAATTAACATAATATGGATTCACTAACCAAAATCTTCGATTAACAGGATGATGTCTCAAGGGGGGGGGGGGAGGTGTCCACAGTCGTCGCAATATCTTGATGGGGTGATGTTTGTTTACGGTTTTGCAATACAATATTGTATCTTAATACACTAAGTTTACGTATAATAAACAAAAGAGAGGATTTGGGCCAAGTTAATTACAAGCGAGTTGGGCCCCAAGGTGAAAGTGACCGATCCAATGTAGCGGCCCAATCATATAAAGATTGGCCCAAAATACACACGCGCACACAACTACAACATATTTTAGCACGTTTATCAAAGTCACGGGTTGAACAGATTGATTAAAACAAGAACAGGGAAAATCACAAAACCGAAGGCAATAACCATAGAGTTCGGGTTGTCACACAAGGGTTGGTACTATTCTAGCATATTCAAAGAATGTGGTAGTATAACCCTTACTATCTACCCCGGTCATTCTAAGGTTCAGAAACTTATTTGCTATTTGTTCCTTTTCATTGGGAGGGCATAATTTCCTTTCTACCATGTTCTTAAATTCCTCCCATTCCATGTTATATACCCTATTACTTCCTCTTGACTGGAGGATAGTGTTCCACCATTCTAAGGCCGAGTTTTTAAATAAATTAGAAGCAAACATTATCTTATCCTCTTCCGCACATTTGCTTATTTTTAAGACTGCCTCAGTCTTTTCTATCCAGCGTAGAGCTGCAATGGGTCCTTCATTGCCCGAGAATTATATTGGTTTGCAGGACCAGAATTCTTTATAAGAACAACCATAAGGCATGGTTCTTCTTCTTTTGGGAATGGGTGCTTGAAGTACGGGTCCATTGTTTACGCTGTTTTCAGGTTCAGTTGGTCGCTTACTGCTATGCTTACTTT
Organism: Helianthus tuberosus; assembly: GCA_030545235.1. Classification (NCBI taxonomy): domain Eukaryota; kingdom Viridiplantae; phylum Streptophyta; class Magnoliopsida; order Asterales; family Asteraceae; genus Helianthus; species Helianthus tuberosus. The sequence goes on along the minus strand of CM060443.1, from coordinate 19,489,292 downwards.
TATTATCCACTTCCTTAACAGTTTGAATAATAAATGGCATTGCATCTATGATTCCTTGTGCCACTATGTGTTGGATGGCACTATTATCCACTTGGTTTCCATTGTTATTGTTGTTCGGATTCTCATTATTCAGATTATCGTTATTTGGGTGGTTATCACTCTGGTTTTCATTGTTCAGGTTTTCCTGGTTCACTTCGTTGTCCATCTGAATTTTAAACATTTACCACGCATTAATATCACAAAATAATATTTAATATAACCAATCACATGACACGCATTTTGGTCAAAAGCGTCGATCATTGCGACTTTACTCTATTTTTATATAATATGCATCTACTACAAACCAACACTGGAAATAAAAATTACAATATCAACTAAAATTACACTAGTAGTAGTAGTAGGCATCCGTAGTTTTTTTTTTTTAACATACATATTATATATTATTATATTATATTATTATTATCATTACTTCTACCATCTCTACCATCACATTCAAGGATATGGATTCATCCAGAAATCCATATTGCG